>CM029518.1:36439329-37160972 GCA_017140615.1 Eucalyptus cladocalyx
TTAATTGAGGAGGTGATTGTGATCTGGAAAGATTCAAACTCTGAACTTCTAACTTTGATACTACGTGAGATTTGATAAGACCACTACTAACTGTTTTAAGCTTTTAGAATAGTCTGTAGTAATTCCATAAAATCTCACAAGCTGAAACCTAAAATGAACATACTTGGACCATAATTTCAGTTGGGTTATGTATGGTTCATGTCATAAAAAACTATATATTATTTGTGTTAAAACCAAACTGAACTGACCTATTGACACTTCTAAAATTGTGTTGGCATAAAATAAAATAATCTGGTCATCGATGCATACGTGCTTGGCATGAAAGTGAGAAAACACGTGGCATTTGAGCATAGACAAAAACAGTCAAGTGCATAGCACATGAGCATCATCTTGTAGTATTAATCTATTGATGGGCACATGAGCTAACGCATGACGATTGATGATGATATTCTTTAACATCATGTTTCCAATTATTGAAATACGATAACAGACAGTTGGTGGTTAAAAGTATTTCGGATACCATTCAAAACTTGAAATCATCAAGACGGTTAGTATTGAGGATGCACGCTATGGAGGGAGAACTTCCTATTTGCAAGTCATGGAACAATCATCAATGGCTACAAACTATCAACACATGACGAGGATTGGTATGGAAGTTACTTGAAGAAACACAACTGCCGAACATTGTCGAGGAATGATTACCGCACATTTACTATAAACACCACTAATTATCCAACAAAGGACCCTCGCACAAATTAAGCAAAATGTTATCTTTCAATTTCTTTAGCGGTAGCTTTCAAATTCGCATGGTCGATTAGATTATGGCGTGTGTATTTACCTCAATACTGCACCATCGATTAAATTTCAACATCACATATTTATATTCTCAAGCTATGTTGTTGATTAAGTTCTGACATAATTCGATATGGACTTTATAACTCTTGGGTTTTATCCTCGATTAAATTCCAACTTATTTAAACCCCTGACTTTTGGTTAAACATATCGTACCCACGAGCGTGTTTTTGAGTTTGGGTGTTGGCGTGAGGGCAAGATTCGTCCTCCCGGGGGCCCCCTCAAAATCCGAATCCGACACTTCACCTCAAAGGAACGAGACAATAAGAAAGGTCCAACATGCCTCGTGGGCGTGACGTCGTTCAAGTTTTGTTCTTCCAATGATGTTGACTAAGAGGCCAATCGATTAATCAAACATCTGGGTGTATTTATTTACTTAATAAATATTTTCTTAAAAATAATCATTTGCATTGTTTATGAAAACATACGAATAAATAATGTTTAGATATTAAACTGACATGGGTTTACTTGAATTTGGTACGTTTATCTATTAGCTTGTATCCCCAAAAAATAAATAATTTTAAAATATTTTATAAATTAAATGTACATATCACTTAAAATAATAAATTATTTTAAAAAGTATTTACATTATCGATAATAATTGACCCTGGAAGTCGTTATCAAATGGATCCGCAGACAAAACGCCCTCCTTTGCTTCCACATGCAGTCTTAATTATCTTCGTGTTTGTAGTAGATTAACGTGCCAATCATTGCTATTTCATTATTCTTGCGGTATCTCTGGACAAATCAAGCAGGTTTGGCTTTGCTGGCCTTGGTCATTGACTCCCTTTAAAAAAAGACAGAAAAAAAGAACAAAACACAAAATTTCTAGTTTTCTTTTCCCTGAACTTTCGGACTTTCCCTAATCAAGTCTCCTATACATCTAATTTTGTCTACTCAAATCCTTTTATTTTGATAAATTTTTGAATCAACTCAACCCATACCAAATCTGACCAAATTTAGTTGATATGGCTGTCGGGTGATGCCAAAATATTGTGCGGATAGGATGGGTGGACAGCCACATGAAAGTATATGGAGAAATTTAGCCAATGTAGACATTATTAGAATGTGACATGGATAAAATTTAGCTGTCAGAGATGTCCGTAATAAAAATATTTTATCCATGTAACATGATAAAGTCGTCCATATCCATGCCAATTGAATTTGGCTAAATTTAGTGTTGGAAGGACTAGATGAAAGAATTGAAGACGAACTAAAAGTGAAGAATTTGATCAGAAAATAGTCAAAATAAAGGCTCGGAAAGTCAATTTTTTTTCCCTTTGAAAGGAGTTGGGCAAAGTAGAGGCTTAGAAACGTATAAAGTCACTTAAAGATGCATAAGTCAATTATTGGATAAAATCAAGGAGTCGCTTGCTTTGTTAGCAAGACGCTCACGTTTGCTAACATAAAGAAAAATATTCGTTCTTCAGGAGTAAAATAAATTATATACATATAAAACATATGTCGTATTATGCTCAGGTAGAAATCTTTGGTGCTTGTCTGAATTTAGTTTTACTTCATATTTACTTCAAATATTGTAGCTCACGCACTTTGATATTTAAATATTGACACGTAAAATTAATATTAATTTTCATAATCATTTGAATTTCGAATATGATTTAAATTTTGAAAGGAGAGGAAGTTTTTGCTTTTCTTTAAGTGCAGACAAATGGGCCCGAAGACATAATTAATGTCTTTTGCCAGGACAATTAATAGTGTAAGTGTAACATCTGCACCGCAATAATTCATAAACCGCCAAAATAGGATAATTTTTTTTATTTCAAATCCATAGAGATAAAATAGTATTATTGCGATTTCTCATAGACAACAAAAGCTAGTCAAAATTCAATTATCAGATATGACGTTCCCATCAAATAGTATAATTTAAACGTCCCTTTTTATAATATATAAACTCTTTTTATTAATAGCACAACTAATTAGATCGCGATAATAAATCTAAATTTTTTTATTGACTTAAAAAAGAACGATAATACTATCCTGACCACATCTCAAATGGTATGATTTTCTATCACATATATGGTTAAATATCTCTCCTTTCCAAGTAATCAAAAAAGATGCACAAACTTTAACTCAAGACATGAAAAAATCAATAACTAAATTATCTATCCATGCGATGTTAACGAAATTCATTCGCAATTCTTGATCTGAGGCAAGGCACACTTAGTTCGAAAAACCCCCAACTCTTTCAATTCGAGGCCTCTTGATCAACTCGTATCCTTTTTCGCATTGTTTGTTCTTATTTTTTTATCTGTCCTACTTTGATTTTCAATTCATTTTTAGGCTTTTTTTTTTCGGTGAAGTGCGGGATTTGAAACCTACACCTGAAATTAATATCCCTATCCTAGTCCTCTAAGATGGTGGTAATCCAAATTGTCATCCGTCCGATTCGCCAGCCACGCCAGATGCAAACACGTTCGTAAACGACAAAAGAAGTAAAACAAAGAGAGAAAGAAGATCCCATCTTTTCTATGGTCGAGAGAGGCGGTTGCATTATTCATGTGGGCACCAAGGATGTCGGCCTCCAGATTGTCCCGCGCGACATCATTGATCCCGAGCTCCATCTTCTTCACGTTCTTGTCCTTGCCCCGCGTGGCTTTCCCTGTCGTCCATTCTCCATCACAAGCTCTCCGAGAGCAGAGCAAAACATCTCCTTCCCGAGAACCCCCTCTCTCTCTCTCTCTCTCTCTCTCTCTCTCTAGCTGATGGTTCTCCGCAACCGCGAATGGAGGCCCGAAGAACCAGCCGCGACTCGTCGGTACGTTGCCAGCTCCCGCCGGAGCTTCTATTCGGGGGGAAAAATATCCGGGCTTGACTTCGTTTCCGCTTCGTTTTCCGTTTTCTGCGAAATGGGTAGCGCCCTTTTGGCGGGACGGGTGCGTTGTTTTTTTGTAACGGGTGGTGATTTGATGTTGGTGTTTTCTGGGCAGAGATCGAGCTCTCTGACGATCGGCGAGCGGATCTGTGCCGCTTTCATACCGCTCGCGTCGATAGCCGAGGTCGTAGCTTTCGCCGTCGGCAGTTGCTGCGAGAAGCGGGCGAGGCGCGACAAGAAGGGTCGCTGCTACCGGTTCGGCGACGTCAACCGCCTCGCCAGCGAGACGAGATGTGAGTGCCTTTTGTTGCCGTGTTTGTTGTTAAAGCTGGGCGGAGAGAATTTGGTCTGAATGTATAGTTATATATCTCTTCGTTAGTAAATGGGAGAGAATGCTATTGGAGCTTGCAGAGGAACAGAATGATCCGGTTGAGTTTGCTTGAAAATTCGAAATTTTGTGTTGAACAATCCTGAAGCTTCGTGATTTCTCGAGATTGCAATGCATTTGGTTGGTTTGGGTCGTTTGGAGGAGAAGATCTTCACTTTTATTTTCTGGTTTGACTTCGTGGGTTGCAGTTACGGGTAATGAAGTCGAAGCGCTGTTCGAGCTTTTCAAGAAATTGAGCAGTTCAATTATTGACGATGGCCTAATTCACAAGGTAGTTTCAACTAAATGCAAATTACATACCAGTGGTTGATGGTAATTTCCTCTGTTTCATGGTCGATATCTCCTTTTATGTGCCAGTAGCTGGTGATTCTTCTTGGTTCTTGATAAGGTAGATAGCAGGATATATGCTCATTTTCACTCAGTATGTTGTGTCAAATACCAAACGAAATATTGTGAGAAACTGACTGAGCTTGCCAGCTATGTAGCCGGTGATGGGATCTAGTCTTGCCTTTGTCACTTAATGACTGTCTTCATGTAGGAAGAGCTTCAATTGGCACTACTCAGCACTCCTAAGGGAGAGAATCTTTTCCTAGATCGGGTAATGCATCTCCTTCATCTGTACGGCACTACTTATAATTTTTCACGAAAGATGGATCAATTGATTTGTTCATGGATATAATCTGATAGCACTTATGGGTCCATACTTTGGGGGATAGAGCATATTACACACTGATTACGTGACGAAAGTTTCTGTCTTGTTCTATTTCATCTCTGAGATCTGCACATCTTATTAAAATTAGATGGGTGAATTATGGGTATGCCTCTGTTGCTCCGGGAGATCTTTTGTTGTGTGATCTGAAAATCATTCAAAAAACAATGTGGAGGGACTTTTGGCCAAATAGTTATTTGGTTCCTCCCTGGTGTTTTGTTCTTTTCCAGAAGTCAGAAAGGCATTCATATGAACAATAAAATGCTGCTGACTCCTTTTTGAAGAAAGCTAATGCAAATGGTTTCTTCATGTTCTTTTAAAATAGGTATAGAATTATTCTTTAAAAATTGCCGCTTGTCTATTGGACATCTTGGATTATCTTCAGGCTCAGTCCCTCTCTCTCTCTCTCTCTCTCTCTCTCCTCTCTCTCTCTCACACACACCCACACACACACACATGTGATTGGTTTCCAAGGGAGCCCATGCTTTCTTTGTTTTAGATGTGTGGTAGAAATTCACTTTGATGGCTTCATTAGTGAATGTTGTCATAATAATTTGATGATAACTTCATTTTTATGCTTTTGCATTTAGGTTTTTGATCTATTTGATGAGAAGAAAAATGGTGTCATAGAATTTGAAGAATTTGTCCGTGCTCTCAGCGTCTTCCATCCCTATGCCCCTGTAGAAGAGAAAATAAGCTGTAAGGGCTTGGAAAAAGTTTGCCAAATCAATTTAGTACAGGTGGGCTGTTATTTATTTGATGAATGGTCCTTTTATTGCAGTTGCATTCAGGCTGTATGATCTACGACAAACTGGGTTCATTGAGCGAGAGGAAGTGAGTATTCTGTGCAAACTATCAAATTCTGATGTTAAGAGAATCTACTAGAACGCTCACTAGCCTTATCCGAATGTCAGGTTAGGCAAATGGTTCTTGCCATTTTGAAGGAATCTGACATGAAACTATCAGATGAACTTCTTGAAGCTATACTTGATCGAGTAAGTTGAGGTCTGAAAATTTGTTCCCTCTTTTGTAGAGTATACTTCTTAGGCCAATACTAGGTATGGTAAAATTGGTCTACAAAGTAGGTGTACCAAGTGATGTGACAGCATGAGTGGACATTTAATGGATTGTCTTCGACATATAATAACCATATGCCATATTACTTAGCATACTATTTCGTAAAATCATTTCTCTATTCCTTTTTGGGTGTTCGTGCCCTTTGCAGACATTTGCAGATGCAGATGCAGACAAGGATGGCAAGATCAATAAGGAAGAATGGAAAGCCTTCGTTCTTCGAAACCCTTCTCTGTTGAAAAATATGACTCTTCCTTACCTGAAGTATGCAATCCCTTTCTTTCAATCTGTACGAGTTCATGCTGTCTCAATTAAGAACCCCCTTCATCACATCCTTTTCATGATAAAGAATTAAAATTAATTGCATTTACCATTTTATCTGTAAGCACTTACTCTAGAATATACCATTCTGTATGACTTTCAGGGACATCACCACTGTATTCCCAAGTTTTATCTTCAACACTGAGGTCGAAGAGTAAGGTGTTTGCCACACATTATCTCACACACTCGACCATTTCAGCAGGGTAGAGCTGTGATGAGAATCTCAGTTTGAATTAGGCTTGAGAAGAACTCTAGTCCGACTCACATTTTCTGCAGAGTTGCTGGGGACCCGGATGTGTGTACCCAGAGATTGAGGTAAAGCAGGCTGTGATGGCAAGTTAAGAAAGATAGTTGCTGATGAATGGCCGACTGGTAGGGAACATCTTTTGCCATTTTCTTGACTTGTCCAGATGATTGGCAGACAGATTGGGGCTCAGCAGAACTGGCAAATCGGAGGCTTCCGAAAGTAAAGACTACTATGGCATTTGGAGGGGGGCCGACAAATGTAGCTGCTGCTTCTATGTCAGAAGCGAAGCAAAGATTTTTTTTTGCATGTTTTGTTACTGGCAATCAAGAAGAGATTCTGGGAGGGGCGGTAGCGAAGGTGATGTTTGAGCACCGCAGATTGAAATATTATTATTTTTTTTTTAAATTAAAAGTTTTTTGAAGAAAAATTGGGACTCGGGAGAGATCACATTCTTGCTGGGGTTTTATGTTTTTCACCAAATTGTCTGTTTTCTAGATAGGTTTGCTTTTTGTATCTCACATTGCAGAGCAGGTTTTCTGCAGCACCTAAAGGCTTCGGTGCACTGTATGGTGGTGAGGGTCTTATTAACAAGAACTCGAAACCCTTGTTTAGTATGCTTAATTTGGAATGGTTTTTCAGAACATCCATTCGCATTATTCGAATACAATCGATGCATGTGCAATGACCCAGGCCGATGGTGAGAACGGTTTAGGCTATTCTGTCAGAATCGGGTTCCGTTTTGAGACCTGGAACTTACCCTATTTGCCCGGAATCGATCTTACGTGTTCTGTTTGGTTCTGGGGTTTATTTAAGAACTTTTTTTTTTCTTTTGCTTAATTTCTTATAGCAAAATAATATGAACAACAGAATGGTTCAAAGTAAAAGACCAGCGATGGTGAACGAGCGAAGGTGAGTAAGGAACGAGCGAGAGTTGCGAGGCTCGAATGAGCGAGGAGGAAGGTAAGATGTGAGCAAGTGAGCAGGAGTCCTAGAGTGTTGAGTGGGGTTGAAGAGAATACAAAAAAGAGAAAATATGCCAAGAGAAAAATAAGGTATTGAAGTTCTATAAAATTGGTTTCAATGCAGCTAGTCTGGTTCTAGAGTGTTTTCTCAGTCTGAACCAAGAACGAGACTAATTCTCATCAGGTCTAAAACTTTAGAATTTAGAATTGGGAACTGATTTTTAGGATAGTCTGATTTGTTCCCAGTTTATCTAATTGTACAATCCTACCAATTGGTAGGCTTTTAGGATAGCCAAGAGAGAAAGAATGAATTATTACACATCGAATAGGGAAATATCGACTTTAGATCTTATATGAAACTAAAATGATATTAAGTAATAGTTGGGATGGTTGGTTTCTTAGAAAAATATCTATTTGTATGCCTGAGGTGGGCCAGAAAAAATCATGCATGGAATGAGTTATTTTAGGAATGTCATAACATTGATCAATGACAATTACATACAAAAACGCCTACGCAAAAAAAAAGGACATTCTCTAATGTGAGATTAATCTAACACAAACTAAACATGCATCTCAACATAAGCTTTTAATCGGAAATCATCGGTATGCTCTTATTAACATTTAAGGGACTCGACACATTTTCCTTCAGTCCAAGAGCCACTACAATGCCAAATAATATGTACGATCCATCTATAATTGATCAATCTTATAAATACATTCATAGTACTATATCATAGTGTAAATATGTTAAGATGAGATCTAGCTCCTTCCTCAATTTGCAGCAGACATAAACCAATCGCCCACGTCAGAAAAGAAAACAAATTTCTGCAACATGGTAAAAAAAAAAAAGAAGGTTAAAAAGAGAAGTGTATAAAAATGAAAAGACCGCTTCAACCTCACGCTAAGTTGCTGCTGCATACTGCTCAAAATCTCTCTCTGTGTATCTGTGCGACGCGGCAATGGCGGACAAGCCGAGCCGAGCTCTGGTGGTGTACGGCGACGGCCTCGCTCCGTCCGTCGAAGCATCGCACGCCCATCTCCATTCGCTCGCCTCCAAGGCTTGCTGCGGCTTCTTGAGCCTCCCCAATTCCCCTCCCTCAGGTCCTCCTCCCTCTCTCTCTCTCTCTCTCCCCGAATCTCATCTGTGATTGATTGGAGATGATGGTGTCCCTTCATTTCGTGGAGGAGAAGTTTGGATTTTTCGCATCTGGGTCGGCTGTTCACCTGGTTTCGTGCATGGGGGACCGGTTTTTTCTAGCTGGAAAATGGCTTTTGAGAACGATCGCTCTGATGCCACTTACGCGTCTCTTTGTAGCTTAGATGATGATTCTCAGACATTGAATTAGTGAAGGGTCGCTTTCTTTTCTCGGACGTTCTAGACGGCGAGAGAAAAGTGATGGATTCTTGTACCCATTTTTTAAAAACTCATTATCCTACTGATTCTGTTGGACCACCCTGCCAAATTTTCTTTCTTTTTGCCTTTTGAGTTCCGATGGTTTGCCGCAGTGATGATTACTGCAATTTACATGGGTTTAGATTGCAGAAAGTGAGGATGACAGAATCGTTAGAGAATTCGCCGTTCTTCTGGATGCATTCGACGCTTATGTTCGGAAGGTAATGTTTACATCACCGTGATTTTTTTTTTTTTTTTTTGGTAAAGAACATCACCGTGATGTTAGCCCTGTTGATTTCGGCAAATATTCGAAGCACGGTTTTTTTTCCCATGATCGCGATGGCATTGCTTTTTCTTTTAAACTTTTCAGGACAAGGAAAGCGATTGTGATACGGGGAGTCAGGGGACAGCATCAATCCCAACGGTCTCGGAAAGGCAAAATTGATGCTCCATTTTTCCTACTGATTCTACTATTGATAGTATATATCTACAGATATTGTAGAGGTGACCCTGAGCTGTAGTTTTCCTGATTTCAGATTTATGGGGATGAAGGCTGCTATAGTGACAAGCAATCCAAGTTCGAGATCTTTTGGCAACAAGCTTGCTATCAGTGTTTTCCAATTTGAGCAACTGATAGACAAAAAGCACTCTGTTGCTGATGGACCCATAGATGCTGTCTCGTACGGATTGCTGAAGTTACTTGGATTCCAAGAGGGGAAGTTGATGGATACAGGGTATTTTGATATTGTATTTGTGCATATTGGAGCTGGTGAACCGGTGGATGGGGAGGCAGATGAGGATGTTAACTATGGCATAGAGTATGTGAATGCTTTGGTTGGTAGTTTAATGCATGTTGCTCAACCTAGATCCGAAATCAGTTCCCGCCTGCACTTGTCCGTTGTAATGAGCTATGGAGATATCTCAAAATTTGATTGCTCCCATCTATCGACCTTGGTGTCTAAGGACAATGCGGACTCTCGTCTGTTGAGACTGTTCCCTCGTCAGAGTTATACTATGAGAGGAGAGAAACCGAGGGAGGATGTCAGGTATCTGCAATTTGGTCCCCACCATGCCAGCAGTATTTGGTGTTGGCCACTATGACACTCCATTTCTAACCCTAAATTTTGATCAACAGGCACCATTGCCCCATGCTAATTGCTCAATGGCAGGATGCTGTAACCCGCAGGGATGCAGCTGAGACATTCTCATTTGAGGACTTTAAGGAGGTAACAATCAAGAACTAGAAGTTAGTGGTCCTTTTTCATTCAATTTATCATGGAGGTTATTCTGGTGTTCCCACTACTCAACGTTTGGTTTTACCAGAATCCGAAGGCTAAAAATGATGAGACTGAGAGGCGGAAAATAGTTTGGCATAAAAAAAAAGGGAGAATTGCATGGATTTTTCTCTCCAATCTTCGAATTTAACCTCATTTGCAGGAGTTTATCCTCGACTTTGCTTGGTACTACCATTTTACCCTTCCTCATATTTCCTGACGTGTCTAGTTTATTCCTGTTCTGTGCAGCATGGTGGCAATTTGGTAATACCTGCGGACAGGTTTCTGCACGAGATCGCATTTAAGCTTTGGAAGGCTCCTAAATACGGGGCATGAACATAGATCATCTGGAAAGTCCATTTTTATGGGATGGACTCCAAAATCTAGATGTGCGCCAGAAGACGACGATGAAACTCTCCTTTTGGCCTTTTTCTTTCCCTTCCAATTAGAGTCTTTTAGTTCTTAACTTCTCGTTCCCAGGTAATGGAAATGGGAAAGTTCCCTGCTCGTCAAGATGTTCTATTTTCGTTGCCAAAAAAAGATGTTCTTCAATGGGACCTGCAACATTTCTCTTTGCAAACACGTTGTTGGATGTTAACTCAATGGGCACGATTGGATTTAGTAGGAGTTTCTGTGAAACAACCCCGGATGATTGCAAGTTATATCAGCTTAGAAGAAGCGGAACAAAAGTCCAAGCTGGTATCTTTGCATATTCCTGCGGAATGTGTTTGTTCAAGTGAATCAGGTGGTTAAAATGCGCAGTACAGCAAACTTTTTCATACCAACACGAATATCGCGTTTTCACACCTTCGACTTTGCTTACTGCAAACTATGTGAACCATGATTTTTCACAATAAGCAGTCGTTCACATTTTCAAAACATTTTCGAAGCCTTATTCTTTTAAAATTTAAAACTTCTATACAAAGCCAAGGCCATCATGTTGCTCTAGTTAGACTCAAGGATCTATTCCAAAAAAAAAAAAAAAAAAATGGAACTCTTGCTTCAGCCGTAAAAATCTTAAGTATATAGTAGTTTCAGTTCTTCACAAGGCCTTGTCATCTGCCGTCCATCAACACAAACCCAGGAAGACACATTCAACACGTGATCCTTTACTGTGGACACGGGAAACTTACACTCTGAATCTTCTGTACCTTTTCTTCCCTCTATAAGGCGAGGTCAATATTGGTGATGCTAAAGGTCTATCAAACCCTTGAACCAATAGTTACCCAACAAAAACCACCCGAGAAGGAGCATTGAGAATGAGAAGAGGCCAATTATGAATGGCCACCCTACCAGCACTAAACCCAAACAAAGCACCGACACGAAAGGTAGGAAAGCTCTCATGATCGACATTATACTGACCCATTGGCCCTTAAACAGCACTAGAGTTGCCACATTTATCATGTTCCATTCCATCGATCCGCCATAACAGAGACGGTTCAAACAGTTGGCTGCAAATGAGTGGCAGTTGCAGGTGAAGAGGTTGTATGTTTTGTGCTCGAAGTGGCGCGTGCTCAATCGCAAGGCGTCGTCCCAAGTAATTGCAGCCCCATATTCTCTGTGCTTGAAGCCGTACTTACACGTATGTTCAGCTAGATTCGCTGGAAAGCAACACTGTTTCAAGATTTCAAGTCGACAGCATGAAGTTAATATACTTTTGAAGCATTAATTGATGAGAATAACATAGGCATATCTCCAAAACTAGTGCTCATTATCAAAATGGGAAAATTACTTTGCGAGGCAACACTTTGAAAATGGTCCTAATTTTGATTTTACTCACACATAATACGACCACTTGTAGTTTTATCAAATTACAGAATGAAAGTATACCTGTTTTCTGTCAAGTTGGATGTACCTGGCCACTGCACCAAATGCAAAGCTATCAACATTCACTAAATTGGAACCAGAAAAGTCTAATATAACTCCGTCTTCCCGACAAATCCCAACATGTCCGATGAAAGGAGCCAACCATGAGACCACCGGTAGTGGTGTCCAAACTAAACAGCATGGAAATTTGTCCTTTGTAGGATCTATTTCATCCAATGGCCAGAGCTCATGCTGAATCCCGGGTGTCAAACCCATATGCTCGATATCAAAAGCGGCTTTGAGCTCCATAGACGCAGAGTATGTCACATGTGGCAGGCGGATTGGTGTATCCATACTGAACAATCCCTTCGTCAAAAAAGAGCACAAGACATGTGAACTTGCAAATAGCCTGTAGTATTCCACTCTTATAGAGGTCTGCACAGCATCTAAACCTCATGAAACCTGAAATAGATTGATAGTAACAAAATTTATAAACATATGCATCACTTATCCTGCTTGCGTAATTTTTAATAGGAATGAACTGCTAGATATACGTTTTCAGTGTCTAGAAGGATGATCTCAACCAAAACTCAAAAATTCGGGAAATGAGTCTATCCTTGCATGAAAGATTGACTTGGGATTTAGGAAGAGAAATGACAGCAAATATGAACATATCAAATGCCCGAGCCATATTCTTTGCAGAGAAAAGGATCCTGCAGACCATCACAACACCAAGAAGTTGGCCTAGGTGATTTATTGTCTGTATCCACCAGCTTCTCCGAATGGATAACACCTCAGAGATGCAAAGTATGGCTCCAATAAGCATCTTATCAGCTAAGCCTCTCACTCTGCTGTAGCTCAAGGTTTTTCCAACACAAAAGATGCATAGATCATCGCACTAGTTTGATTTACTCTGCAAACTTAAACTCCTCAGACTGAATCACACTCAAGGTTGATAGATGTCTGCTCTGAGTTGAAAAGTCATCACAAGTTAATTCTAGGATTAATTACAACACAACAATAACAAATGCACGTAAGATCTCCTCTAGTGAAAAGAACAACCAGCTCTTTTCATCTGCCAACCAAGGACGAAATAACCATGAACGAACACAAGTTCTCATTAATGGAAATACCAATCAACCGGCTCTAATAGGTAATTCCGACGCTAACTACGGGAAATATACTCAGCTATCTAAAAGGAAACTGCAACTCACAATTATGTGCAAAGACTCCGCGTAGCTTGAGAAATTCCAAAATGTGACCAGGAACAGACACGCCTTTTTCTTTTCCAGTGCAGCCCTTGACAATTTTTATCCAGCGACTGACAAACCTAGGCCCACAAAACAGGACTCTCTTTGACTAAGAATGCGAGACCACAAAAAATGGCTGTACTTTTCTAGCTGAATAATTATAAGCACGACCCCTGCTCTTCTGTTATGTCACCACGTTTTCCTCACTTCTTGTTCTCTCTAGAGACATCGATCACGCAAAGGAAAGAGCGTTCAAGAATCAAAACTTTAGCATCACTCGTCTCATTTCACGGCAATCAGATCAAAACCCAGAAAGGCAACACGCATTTCATAACACACACACGAAAAATCAGGACAACTCCTCACGCAATGCAATCAAATCAAGAATCTTGAACAAGAACCGCTTACAAGAAACGGCGGCGCGCTCCTCGCCTTCCCGGGACAACGATCCGATCAGAGCCGACAATGAAGAGCACCCACGCCGCCCGCGACGCGAAAAAAGCCGACGACGAGCTGCTTTTTCTCGCCGCGGCTGCAAAGCTACTCTTCCCGCCGTCAATGGCGACGATAGAAAAGGACAAGCCCCACCCTCGCCTTGGGATTTCAGCAAGAACGGACAAGAACCCACGAAGGAAACTTAATTCCCGAACTTGCCAAATTCCCAATGAAAAAATCCAGAATCGGGCCGCGCTTTAAATCACGGGAGGTGGTCGCCCCCCTGTATTCAATTCTCGAAATAGGACGGACGGAGAGAAGTCGGGGAAGGTGCATGAACCGGGGCCCATTTCGGTAATTCCCCCCCTCCCCGAGGCGGGCCCCGCCCGGGCACACTTTTACAGGCTCTCCGGCGCCTGCAAATCAGCGGCTTTTCGGACGGATTAACGTCGTCGGTCATGCGTGCAGGAGGGGGGGAGAAGGACAGGGGACGAGGAATTCGTAGTCGGGACGGAGGAAGGGTGGGCAGAACGGTCATTTCGCGGCCGCCCGGAGAAGCTTCGGCGTTTCCCATGGAAGGAAGGAAAGCCATGGATGAGCACCGCTGACGTCAGGTGAATCACGTTTCTTTCTATGCTGATTTGTAGCGATTTCAGATTATGTCGTGCACGACTGCATATAGTCATTCGATGACTAGGGGGATTGAATTTAGGTCTAACAATATGAAAAATCCTAAATTATTAAGATCGTGACAAATTTACCAATCAACTTTTTGACTATCGAAAAGCTAAAAGTGATGTATATGACAAATTTGTCCTCGTTAATTTCTATTAAATTGGATTAATAACACGAAAGACTATGAACATGTACGATTGTGATTGGTACACCGTTAACTGCCACATCTGACAGAAACTAATGGAAGATAAACTTATTGCAAATGTACTGGTTTAAGATTTTTATTGATAAAAAATTTAGTTTAGAGTAAATATCAATTTGGAGTTTTCTTTTTTTACTTTTGTGACATTAGCATTGTATTTAGACCTAACATGAGTGGCATCCTCACCGACTAGAGTAATTAACATATGTTTTCAATGGTTATTTGACCATTGTTAAGCTCATCTCAGCATTCAATTATACGATGATAACTTTTTTTTTTTCCGTTCGAAAGACCAATTTGACGACTCTTGATACTTTGTTGTTAATTGGATGGAAGGTGGCGTGTCGGGTCTGAAATGTAGAGTCCTTCAAATTCGACGAAGAACCATGAACTTTTATTTCGCGATCAATAATTTCCCGTAGGGCCATAACTCACGATGATTTCTTAAACGGGTTACTAATTTCACGTCGATTGCTTTCATTTTTTTTTTTTTTTCAATTAGCTACGCCCTAAACTTGTTGGTAAATCATGGACCCCTCGTTCGGTTAAAAATCGCCCGCCGGAAAACCTTAAATTCCTGATGGAAACATCAGTGAAGAAGAAGCCCGTTCGCTTCTGTGAATAATTTTCATGCATCAGCTGCATTTGCTCCTGGAGCTGTGCATCTTCCGTTCTCTTTGGCTCCATCATCTCTCTTCATTTAGGGATACTACATGGAGGCAACTGTATATACCATGTATAAATTCCAGCAGAGTAGTGTCTACAATGTACAGTTTCTATGCGACTAGGGACGACGGTACTCATCAATCGACATCAATACCGGGTTCACCGCAGAACGCATCTGGTTCAAAGGACCGGGCCGACTCATCCCTGTAAACTCCCGGTATGGCTCTTTCTCTGCTCTCCTCGAGGCTCTTGTTGAAAGCCTTTTGGCTCTCCTCAATGTTGATGAGGAGGAAGACACATGCGAATAAACTCACCGCGAGTGTCACGAGAGTGTACTTCAATTTACTGAGCACGGGCTTCACCTGCACGATCAAACAATGTATTCTAAGTGACGGATTATAAGATTCGCTTATTGCTACTCTTCAATAAGACAGCAGTTGATCAACTGAATCTTTGGATACACACAGAAAAGGGAACATGAACATATTTGATAATTCAGAGATATCACAGCACCAAATTTGCCCGACCCCAACAAACTAGATGAGAATAATCTGAACCATTGAGCAGGCATGTGTGCGACTGCATGGACTGCTTATTTTTTGTCGATCAGACATTCAAAAATTTATGAGAAAGACCAGTGAGTTGCGCGATGTCAGTATACATACTCACCGAAAATGAACCGAGAAGCCTGTCACGAGCCAAGACTTCTGCTGTTTTCACCCATACCTGTTCAGAAAAACAGAAATTTGATCAGCTCAATCCTATTCGTATATGAAAGTTAGTGATGGAGAAACAGCTTCACTTGATCCTGATGTACTATTGAGAAGTCAGGACATCAACTAGACCTGCAATTCAACTCCACGGTGACCGCACTCTCGCCTGAAACGACCAAAACACAATGATCTCTCACAACAAGCTAATTCGACTTGTTTTGCTATTTACGACGCTAAAGAACTCTTATCCCATTCTGCATTCTTTCTCAAATTAGTAGATAGCCACTATTGCTTAATTCACTTCTCACTCGAGTTTTGCATTAATACTTACAGGAAAAGTCATGAGAATCAACCACTCATAACCGCCATGTAAATATTGCCCATAATGCTATATCTCAGCTAAGCTAGAAAGCTCTTCAAACAGAAGCTCTTTGGTCAGCAAAGAATTCTGCTCCATGTCAACTATGGCCTACTATTATCCAAGATCATATACAAATGTATTACTCACTACTTTATCATAGTTGCTCAAGAAAACATTTAAAGCAGGTTTCTTCTCCCAAATAAACATCTGATCCACACCTTCAGCTTCATAAGATCGGAAAAATAGGCTAGGATGCTAAAATATGTTTCTGTACAACAGCTTCAAAATGTGACAGACTCTACCACAAGAAACTGCATACTTCTTAGAAAAAGAGGAAAAGAAAAGAACAAAATTTCATGTTGGCAATGAAGTTACGTATAATGATTCCCATCGAAAATGCCACAGAAAAGGGCATTTACCTGGCCGTCGTACCACCCAGTCTCCTCATCTGAAAGTGCGAATAGGCAAAATAGACCATTAGTTCACCAATTTTCTACGTCATTGGAAACCAAATTACAACACTAACTATGCCTGCACAAGATTTCTAAGAAGGCGGATTCAAAGAAGAAATGGAAACAAGCACATCCTATAGACTTTCCTCAGCACGACCAACAAGCACCCAATGGAATTTGACTGTCCTTGCTGGAAGGCACAGCAGTTCGTTGCAGCAAATTTCCAAGAAACCAGACGACCCCAATTCACAAGAAGAAATGGAAACAAGCACATCCTATAGACTTTTCTCAGCACGACCAACAAGCACCCAATGGAATTTAACTGTCCTTGCTGGAAGGCACAGCAGTTCGTTGCAGCAAATTTCCAAGAAACCAGACAACCCCAATTCATTATAAAAAGATTCTACTTCTTTCAAGTAATGATGCCGGCTTTTTCATCGTTATGTGAATACCACCTTCCATGCTAGTAGATTTTTCTCCGCCGATTGATAATTCTCCTGATTTCGACCTAACTTTCCTGCGATTAATTTACCCACATGACAGAGACTATAAAGGAGAGAGAAGAGAGAATTTTTACATTCAACGGTGGCACTGAGCAAGCGATTCCCAACATAAGCCCAACCCAGATACATCCTCACAACGGCCAAAGTGACCACCACAAACCCACTTGAAACCGCACCCAGAATCCGCTTCACCGCCTCAGATTCGGGTGATGGAGCCCCTAGCCACGCGACCGGCAATCCGACCAAGAGTGCGAAAGAAGCACCTGTCACGAACAATCTCGAACAATACTCCACAAAATCACCAGCAGCCCAAGAAAAAGGGAAGGAAGTGGAGAGGTTTTGGTATTCATTGATGGGTTGTTGCTCCAGGGGAACAGGGCACTCTGTTTCTGAAGGGGTGTTTCTGCCATTTCTGAAGGAGGAGGAGGAGGGTATTCGTGGGAGGAAGGTTTGATTTCGGTGGAGTCTGTGAGAGGGCTTGGAGGTTCTGATGAAGGAGATGAGTGTTGTGGGTGTGTTTGTGGAGGGAAAGAAGAGGGTTGGTTGGCGTGGAGGTTGGTTTGATGAGAGGTGAAGGGTGATGGCCATGGCTCTGTGACTCTGTCACAGTGTGTCTGTTTTGCTCAGAGTCAGAGATTTGGATAAGCTCCTCTGTTGCTGTGCGGATATTTTTAGTGTGCCGTGCGTTTTGAGTACTCTCCTTGAAATTAAGGATTTGATCGATTTGAGATTCATTTGCTATCATTTCGAGTCGAGAGATAGATAAATAGGCACTTCTTATTATATTGATTGGGACGTTTGTAGTGATTGAGGCAGTCAAGTCCATAAAAAAATTATTGCTAATTGTCCGAAGTGAGAAGCAAAAATATTCTAATAAAAATGTTCCTTAATAATATCATCATGACTCTCAAAGTCATGCATGTTCACGGTACCAAACCAAATACGACGAGTAGTGGGATCCGAGCTAAGCCTTGACTAAATTTTGGAAATCTTAATGTCATAATACCTTTCAAATGCTCCTAGTCATATCCGACCGCAATAATTCTTGCTAAGAAGAACACCCATGTTGTGGCCTGTTTCTATGAACATCATCACCCTCACTAGAAGACAGAGATAATGGCAATGAATAAGTAGGAGTGGCAACAATACTTGGAATTTCACAAAGGGTGGTGATGATCAAAATCCTTTTTCTATCTCTGGAAAGAGCTAAGGAGAAAAATAGCTGAGCCATTTTAAAGGTGGATTGTCAATTTATCTGTTGGTAAGAAAATTCATTGGTTAGCCGCGCCTTACCCGGGGCACGTGGGTGGTGGTTTCCCACGTGTCTCCCCAAGTTTACTCTCCCCGCGAAGCGGCGTTCGGAGGTTTCCTGGGTCACCAAAAAAAGAAAAAAGAAAATTCATTGGTGAATTTGTTGCCACTGAAAGTCGACCAACTCTTATGTTGTTTGAATTTCAATTTTCTTTTTCTTAACTAAGCTCAAATGTTGAACTAGTATTAAAATGATCGAATATGCTAATAAGGACTATTTAAGCACAGATTGAATCCAAATATACTGCCATAGATTGGAATATTTATTAGAGTGCCGAGTGATGTTGGGTATTTTAAGACTTTCGGACATAATTTGCATACTAAATGATGTAGCAAACTATAAATAAGTTATATAAAACTTCAATAAGAATCTGCCGCATCAAACGATATATTGAATTTGTAAATCAGTAGTAGTACACCTAGCATTGTTGAAGAGATAGACTTTATGTTGCTTTTCCCGGAACTGGTCCTATCATGCATCGAACCTTTTAAACTCTAATTTATTTTGTTTTCATACATCTTCATCAGTATTTTAAGAACACTGATGCAGAAGGATCAGATAATTGTTTCATGGAGTGCTACTTCTCGTTGTGATTGCTGTGACAGTGAACTTCCTTAAGCAGCCAGAGCCACTCACTTGACATTCAGCTCAAGTGCAATACTAGCTACCCATGTCCCTCATGCATTTCGCTCTAGAGAGTCAAGGTTTGTTATAGGAACCCAGAGACGCATTCAAAGGTTTTAAGCCAAATAAAAGAGATTTATTCTAGGCCATAAAAGAAAAGGCAACAGAACATGATGCTTCCACAGAACTCAAGCTCAGATAATGGATGACATAAAATATACGAAATTGATAAAGAAGGAAATCTAAGTAAACATGACCATTAGTGCCCTCAGAAAGTCAATCATATTGCTACGAGATCCTGCAGAGGAGATTCTACTGCTTTGCTTTGCATGCATCTGCTTACATGGACATTTAGGTCATCGGCACAGCCAAACGCAGAATAGGGGTTAGAGAGAGGAAGAGCATGTACAGCAGAATGCTTAACTTACTAGTTGCAACAACTGTTATTGAGAATGTATCAAATTATCATCATCATCATCATCACCATCAATGACAACTAGATAGAAGTAGAAGCAGATGAGGGCATGAGAAGTTTATATACATAGAGTTTTTCTATTTTTTTTTTCTTTTTTGTTTGGCTTTTCAGCCTTTTCAACCCATCTTTCCTGGGTTTCAAAGAAATTCTGCTGACAGCACAGGAGGGCCGAGTTTCTAGGCGGTAGCTGCAGCCGGCTCTTCGGTGTATTGTGATGCTGGGAGGAGGGTGCAGGTAAGGTTGCGGTCTCCATAGACATTGTCAACACGTCCTGCAGTATAAATAACAAAATCTCTTACAACAAGATGCAGGGAAAATGCTGATTATAAGAATGAGTCAACAGTTGGAAACCAATCTTGTCCCAAGTCCTAATCACAAGATCTACAGGGAGTGTCAACGACGGAGCTAAGGTGAGCATAGGAAGATAAGAAAAACCGAATTAAGGTCTATAGTTTAGCCTGGGGATTGAGAAATTTCTTAGTATTTAAGTTTAAACTGCCAGGAAAGAAATATAAACAGGTGAAGTTCAATCTAAAGAAACTTTTGGGTTATCACAGGATCAAACAGTCCATGAGCAAGAGATTATGGCATCAAAGCACCCTATAATGGTTAGTATCTCTGGCAACATCGACTATCTATTGTGCGTTCATTTTAGAGACCCAAAATAGGAAAAGTTGCAAACTTCAGCATTTCTTGCTGCTTAGTCATGACTGTTGAACTTATAAAAAATTTAGTTCTGCCTAGTGAGCAAGTTGATGCATGTCACAGAAGAATGGCTCATGCGGACTATGCTGACTTACTTAACCATGTCAAATATAATCAATTAATACGAATGTTTTATTCCCAAATATACCTGTACTTGGCCAGAACTTGGAAGTACGGAGCCACGAAGCAGGGAAAGCTGCATAGTCCCGAGAATATGGTTTGGTCCATGCATCTCCCATGAGCAATGATGGTGGATGAGGGGCTCCCTGGATTTTTCATTTTTCAGTTCTATGAACATTCTACAGTATTATTCTTTACCAAAAAAAAAATTGATTCTACAGTATTATTCTTAGTGTAATTTGCTAGATAGGTCCGGTTTTATACCACATATGTTATATATGCCTAGATTAATGTAAAGATAAAGAATCTCACCTTCAAGACATTATTGTGGATATCAGCTTTGCCCTTTTCGATCTCGGCAATTTCTTCCCTAATCGAGATCATAGCATCACAAAATCTGTCCATCTCAGCCTGAAGAATGGAGAAGATTCATCTGCGTTATGCACTAACTAAGCCTTTTACAAAGAGGATAAAAACACATACACTGCTAATACCTTGCTTTCACTTTCAGTGGGTTCAATCATGAGCGTGCCAGGTACGGGCCATGACATGGTTGGCGCATGGAATCCATAGTCCATAAGACGTTTGGCAACGTCTTCAGGCTCAATTCCAGCAGTATTCTGAAAAAAGAAAAAAAAGAAAAAAGATAGTCGTATGCAGAAAAACAAATCAAACAGGTGATTGACAGTAACAACCATAGGGCAGAGGACTACCTTAAAGCCTCTTAGGTCAACAATGAACTCATGAGCAACTGTTCCATTGACTCCACGGAACAATACTGGGAAGTAGTTCTGAATGACAAAATCAAAACTGAATATCAAATTGGTAATCAACAATAATGAATATGAACAGATACTGTTTTCCACCTTCTTCCCTAGGATGGAAAGAAATGGAAGTCAATTAAAATAATTAAGGGAGGATAAGGAACCTCCAAGCGCTTTGCCATATAGTTTGCATTTAAAATAGCAATCTTTGATGCATCAGTAAGACCCTTAGAGCCCATCATGGCAATGTAAGTGTAGGAGATTGGTAAGATTAATGCAGAGCCCCATGGTGCAGCAGAAATTGTTCCAAGCGGGTTATTCTGGTCTGGGGCGGGTATACCACCTGTTGGGACCTACAATATGAAATGGTAGACTTAGCCCTTATCACACACTTGAGGAGGATACTGAAATTGAGTATACAAACAGAAACCTACAACAGGATGTGAAGGCAAAAATGGTGCCAGGTGTTTCTTTACTCCAATGGGGCCCATCCCAGGACCACCACCTCCGTGAGGAATACAGAATGTCTTGTGGAGGTTGAGATGGCAAACATCAGCTCCAATAAACCCGGGGCTTGTCAAACCCACCTGCAAGCATTTGTCTAGAATTTGAGAGGGAGCATTATGACTGATGCAAATAGCCAGAAGGGAAAAAAATCATATGCATAAAGAGAGAAGCTTCCATCCCCAAGCCTGGAAAATATCAGGAGCTGATAAACGATTAAAAAATAGTAAATTGTCGAGTGCAAAAATTTTAGGTTAGGTTCAAAAAGAAGAGAATGCACCTGTGCGTTCATGTTAGCCCCATCCATGTACACTTGACCTCCATTGTCATGAATAATTTTACATATCTCATCAATGCCTTCCTCATACACACCATGAGTGGAAGGATAAGTAACCTGAATTTTTATCATGCAACTCGCATTAAAAATTAGGTCAACACATGAACCATATGATGATTACAGAAAAGAACAAAAAGAAAAGAAGTTTCATTTTGCATGAAAATCCTCACCATAAGTGCTGACAAGTTATCCCTATTTACTTCAGCAGCCTTCCTCAACTCTTCAATGTTGATATTGCCCTTGGCATCGGTTCCTACAGCAACTATTTTCATGCCACACATCGCAGCACTTGCTGGATTTGTCCCATGAGCTGAGACAGGTATGATACACACATTACGGTGATGGTCGCCTCTTGCCTGCAACATCCATTCAGTGCATTGATTTAAGCCTGATCTACATATGCATAGGCCTTATTGTATGCAAGAGCAATAATTTGAGGGGGCACAGATGAAAGTTGGAAGAATATGCATAAGCTGAGATTAAAAGACAGTATAATCCTCAGGCACTTTTAAAGAGTAATATTATAGCCTCACGTTGCCCTGTACTATATGTAGCAACAAAGTATGTCCTCTACTCCAAAAGCTGATGACCTTCAAAAGAAGTAGAACAGTATGCAGAATTGCATAGGCTAAAAATTGAGTCTAAGGAAAACGATATTTCCAAAAGGTTAGCCAAATGCCTTCAATAAAGTTTTCGCCATATTAAAAAACGAGCATTTTTTTCCCAGAAACCATACTGATTCTCTGTCCTTGACTAGAGTAAAGAAAAGAGTCCCCTAAACTTAAATTTCTGGCCAACAATGCATGTTAATAACTTTGAGGCTTAAGCTCCAGGTCAAAGCATGTCCGAGATAGAACAAGCAAATGACACTAATATTGGTAAAGAGAGTTCAAAGGGGGCAATAGGAGAAGTTTTGCCTTATTTAAAAATCATTCTCCTAGTCAATAATTAGCCATTTCAACGCTAGCATCTGCAGTCTGCTTGACATTTAAGAGGAATCCAACACAGTGATAGATGAGACAGTACCAAGTGATATGCACGGATGACCATGAGTCCTGCATACTCTCCAGCAGCACCAGCATTTGGTTGCAAGGAGAAAGAATCAAACCCAGTGAGGGCACAAAGCAGGTCACCTAAATCTGTGAACATTTCCTTAAGAAACCAAAAAAATAAATTGCAATAAATTTTTGGAAAGAGAATCAATACATTTTGAGAAAGCTGTGAACTTCTGCTTGACAAATTTATTTACTTAATATGTACCTGATAACCTTGAGCTTGCTCAATCGGGGCAAAAGGGTGAATGTCAGTGAAACCAGGCCAAGTCACCGGCATCATCTCAGTGGTAGCATTCAATTTCATTGTACAAGATCCCAATGGAATCATACTGTGACACAGGGAGAGATCCTTTGATTGTAATCTGTGGATATATCTAAGCAACTCATGCTCTGTGTGGTACCTAATGTAGAGAAGATATAATAGTCAGAATGGCTTAAAGTTATTAGCCACAAGTAGCGCATACTACATGAAAATGTTTATACGTGTTAAAAATCGGATGGGACAGGATAGGACTCTCTCGGATCAGCCCGGATGGGACTGCAGTCTGAACCTCTGGTGCAAGAGATGCAGCACTAAATGGGACCTGTGAGAAAATGTGGATAAGGAAACAATGATTAAACAAGATGAAAAGAATAAAAAATAACTTGAGCTACTCAGATGTCAGAATAGAAGTTCGATAAATTACTCACAGGCTTGCCACAAGCGAAAACTTTGAAAAGCTTATCAACATCATCCAAGGTGGTGGTCTCATCAAATGCAACAGTGATCTGTAATACAACAGAACTCCAATAAACTTCACAGGGAAGTACAATATGTTTCTCTGGAGGGTTGCAGCAAAGGAAAGATACTCACAGTGTGCTTATCTACGATCCTCAAATTGATCTCATTCTTGTAAGCAGCATCAGCAACTGCATTGGCATCAGCACACTTAACCTTCACTGTGTCAAAGAAAGGAAGCTCCTGAACTTCCATCCCAAGTTTCTTTAGACCTAGAGCGAATGCTCCGGCTAAACCATGGACTCGCTGAGCAATGGTCTTGAGGCCTTCAGGACCATGATAAACAGCGTACATAGCAGCCATGTTCGCAAGCAATGCCTAGACAGGATGAGAATTAATCAGAGAAGTCGAAATTAACTTCATAAAAAAAGAGCCACTTTTAAAAGCTGTGCATCTGAAAGCAAAATTGCAAGCTACCCAGTAAGCCTTGCCATAAATATTAGGCAAACGAACTTTAGATTATTTCCTCAAACTCAAAAGCTCTACTGCAAGAATCAAGAGAGGGAGAGAGGGAGAGCACAGACATTCTAAGGTGTCAAAGATACCATACCTGAGCAGTACAGATGTTGCTAGTAGCCTTGTCTCTGCGGATATGTTGCTCTCTAGTTTGCATTGCCATACGCAGAGCAGGTTTTCCAGAAGAATCAACACTAACACCAATAATCCTTCCTGGCATCATTCTCTTGTACTCTTGAGAAGTAGCCAAAAATGCAGCATGAGGACCTCCATATCCCATTGGTACACCAAATCTTTGGGCTGAACCCACAACAATATCAGCCCCAAATTCACCAGGAGGCTTTAACATGGTCAGAGCCAGCAGGTCACTCGCCATGACCACTTTAACCCCATGAGCATGCGCATTCTTCACAAACTCGGCATAATCCAACACTTCTCCTTCAGTACCAGGGTACTGAACCAGAACGCCACAAACATCTCCTGACTTGTAGTTGATGTCCTTCAGATCGGCAGCAACTACTTTGAGGTCGAACCCGTCAGCCCTTGTCTTACAAATATCAAATGTTTGGGGGTGACAGTTGCTGGCAATGATAAAAGTTTTTTTCTTTCCCTTTTGAATATTGTTACACATAGCCATTGCCTCTGCAGCAGCAGTCCCCTCATCGAGCAATGAAGCATTTGACATTGGTAATCCAGTGAGGTCTGTGATCATTGTCTGAAAGTTGAGCAAGGACTCTAGACGCCCTTGAGATATCTCAGCTTGGTAAGGCGTGTACTGCGTGTACCAAGCTGGATTCTCCATAATGTTCCTCAATATAACAGGAGGAACAGAGGTGTTATAGTACCCCATCCCAATATAAGACTTAAAAACTTTATTTTTCGACTCCAAATTCTTCATGTGCGCAATCATCTGACTCTCGGTCAGCCCTTCATCGAACTTAGAAAACTTCATCGAATCCAAACGGATCGATTTCGGCACAGTCGCGTCGATGAGAGAATCAAGTTTATCAAACCCACAGTACTCCGCCATTTTCGTTTGCTCCTCGGGTGTTGCCGAATTGTGGCGGCGAGGGAAGGTGTCATTTGGTTTCAGTGCCTCAACGGAGATTGATCTAACTTGAGACCCGACACCATAACTAGTACTACTGGATGAGACGTGCCTACCCACCGACATATCTGATCTAGAACTCCTGGACATTGAACCGTGAGGAACCAACGAAGAGACATACCTCGAAGGCGTGAATATTACAGGTGACGAAGAGCTCAACAAAGATTCGTCCTGCCGGTATTGCTTTGACTCGGAAACCAGGCGCTTGAGGATCGCCCGGTTCGCCAACCGCCTCGCACGTTCCATGTTCTTCGCGAATTCGAAACAGCAACGAGGACGAAGCAACCGGGCTTACGTTCAGCTGGACGAAATCAATATGGGGTTGTCCACGAATGCTCTCAAGTTGCTATCCTCTTGGTCATTCCATGGCTGAACGGAAGGGGTGCTAGGCTGGTTGGTGTGTGCTGGTTTTTGAAGAAAATATGTGGCAATACCATGTAATCAATGAAGTATAAATAAGACTAACGATAAATAAAAATTTCAGGAATTCAGATTTCCAAGATGCGGTGGTGGCAATGAGAAGGTGGGTGGGGGACTGGACACACACCCATTGAGATGAAAAGGACAGTTTTTAACGATACCCTTTTGCATGCTACGAGATAAATAAAACGAATGGAAGGCGTTGAAGCGAGAGCGGATTGAGTTTCAATGGATCAAAACGCTTCCCTAGCCATTTCGAGAAAGTAGGCTGCCAGGAAAATCCCTCCTTTCCTTTTATTTCTGGCCCGGAAAATGCCTCAGCTTCTTTCCTGGGAAAATCTCAGAAATCCTTCGGTGGCAGATTCTCTTACACATTCAGCTTATCCCCAGCCCCGCCTCACACGTATTAGCTTTCAGGAAGGATTGTGAAAACGTGCATTGATCTTTTCCTTCGCCTGATTTTCCTTCCTTTGCTGGGTTTTTGCCCCCGGATTTTCTTGTTTTTTCAATTATAATATTGACTTTTTATCAAAAAACATATCGAATTTATGTTATTTATTCGGTGAATGGTAATAAATTGTGGGATATTCAAAGGTCCTAAAAGCTTATCCTGCGTAAATGTCTGTGTGGCCGACATTGTCGCATGTACCTACATGGAGCTTGCTGCTGACTCGGACTTCCTGTCCTCACTCTGGAGAGCAGTACTTGTGTGCTTCGAGCGTACCGTAGCCCATATCAAAAACCGTTGAATTACGCAAGTGTCTTGTGGGATCCAACTGATCAGATCATCTGTGGCGATAAAGAGAAAAAAATATTCCCTCAATCATTAAATTGCAATATAATGTGGCAACCCCATATTTATTAACTTCTTTCTCACTCTCTTTTAGTTTTGTTAATATGTAGGATTTTAGTTACTATAATTTAGATAAAATCTAATATGGAACATAAAACATTTAGGAATATCTAAGGATACACTAAAAAAAATTCCTCAATACACAAAACAAATGTGTAAATGCTTAATTATGACAACTAAATCTTAAATAGAAACAATATATTTATAATGAAGAAGGAATGTAGCCATCACTATAAATTACAAATAAATGATCGAGAATAGTTTTATTTTTTTAGTGTAGATGAAGTGAATTTAGTCATATAAAGAATGAAAATAGCATCATCCTAGATTAACTGAACTATTATAGATCCCATCTATGAAAATTAGGACCTTGCAAATAACCACAAAAACCATCTTCACCTCACACCAAACCTTGCATCACAGATGAAACCTTCAATTTGGAATGTGCAATTCATTTTTTCACACTTGCCATCATGGTTTTGTAAGTAAAAATTACCATTTACTTTTCGAACATACCCTTACCGCTCTTTGACTCCATCTACCAAGAAACCCTCATTCACAAAGTCTAGATCCTAACATCTAACCTTAGCTTGACCACCGCTAGTTCGTTCGTGTTGCTCGAAAAGTAAATTACCATTTACTTTTCGAACGTACCCTTACCACTCTTTGACTCCATCTACCAAGAAACCCTCATTCACAAAGTCTAGATCCTAACATCTAACCTTAGCTTGACCACCGCTAGTTCCTTCGTGTTGCCGGCCACCACCGTCGCTGCCTTTGGGTTTCCTGCCTCCTCCATTCCACCCCTTGGCAATAATCCAAGCTCTCTCTAGAGAGAGGATGGAGGGACGTAGCAATGCGGCAAACGATGGTGATTGGTAGGGATGATTGAGTTCAGGATGGGTAAATTTCAAATCTGGACCATGTACCCAATTTTATTATAATTGGTTCTCATTTTTTAGACCCAATACTTGACCCTATTTGCACTAGGCCTGTTTTGGAACCATCCTATTTTTCCGGTCCGATTCTAGGGTTAACTTTGTTTCCACTAGACCAGTTCCCCTTTTGTACACAATATACTTCCCTCCTAATCTTGCACACTCGCAAGGCCTATTTCCCCGCAAAAGAATAAATTCACCCTTCTTTAGTATAAATATGGTGTCGGAGTGAAACTCGGACAACAAGAACAGAGAAACTGTGCCCGCATCCAATTCCAAATTCGAAAACGAAGATTCTAACAAACCACCAATTCGCTTAGCAAATCAATGCACCGACACGAAGCCAAGCCACTCATCCCATTTCCAATTTCCGCATTTTAAAGCTCACTCCTCAACGCAAACGACACTTCCAAAACGAGAAACCAACATCCACACCCAGGTTCCTGCCTTTCCACTTAACCGATTGTAACATGAAACGAGAGCCAGAATCAACGAACTTGAGGGGCACATCGCGATGTGGGGAGCGTGGAGGAGGAGGAAGAAGGAGAAGATCAGGGATCCATGGATGACATCTGGAGGACCGCCCGATTGCGGAAGAGGAACAACGAAGGAGGAGCACCGTGTGTACTCATGAGAGGAAAAATACCGTGTGAGTAAGATTAGAAATCGCTTACAAAACCAATTCCCAAACAGGTCTAATTGATCTGGTTCTCAGGTGGGTATTCACTCAAAACCGAGAACCGGACCGATTCAAACCAATCCTGAATTCTGGGAACTGGTTCTCGGCCCTCTTTTCCGAATGGATCGGTCCAATTTTCAAGTAGATCCAGTCCAATTGCACACTCCTAGCGGTTGGAGGTGGAGGAAGTAGTGGCCACCAGCTGCATATGGCGATGGATTGAGGTTAGGCACTTGGGAGTAGGGTGGTTTAAGGGTAATTTAGTCATTCATCTAGTAGCTCTATGATGCAAATTAGGAAATATTAAAATAGGAGATTGAAAGTGATTTTTGAGTCAGAAATGAGGAGGGACTTTTACTATTTTTATTAGACATTTCTAGGAACTAGCTAGACAAAAAAATTAAAAAAAAAACAGAAATACACAAACAAGCACGCAGAGAAAATGTGAAACGATGTTTTAAATGTATAAAGCAAGAGAAAATTTTTTAGATTTTATTATTTGAGATAATGGATTTGTATAGTTATGGAATGCAGAATATTTAAACCCAAATTTAGATATGATAAATAAATAATTTAACTTGTTGGGTGCGCACGACAGAAATTATGATACTAATTGTTGAGAAAGATCACAGACACAATCAAAGGAAACACAATCTTTAACTTTGTTCTTTTTAAATACCCCCACCCAAAAAAAAAACCCAAACGCTTAATTCTAGATATAGGTGGCTCACCACCCTAACATTATTCTAAAGATTAGTGGTTCATTCCCGCTAAAAACATCTAGAATTAATTATAGAAGAGAGGAGGTGAATCTTCATAATAATCCCGACCAAGTATCGTAAATCCATCATATAAAAATTAATAAGCTGCCCCTTCATTTACAACTTTTGTACAAAAGCTTGATGTCGATATCTTCCTCTAACTTGGTTTCATTTGTAGTAGATATACCAAGAATAGTGAAAAACATTTACGTAAATTTGATTTAATAAGTGATGCAACAAATTATAATTGAGTATTGAAAGTGAGGTGGACGCACCAAGAGGAGCTTGGCAAATTACTCTCTACACTAACTTTTTAAACTGGTCTTAGAATCTCCATGTTCTTTTTTTCTATGTATACTATTGTATAAAGTAAAGAAGACTTTTACTTTCAGGAGATCTCAATTTTTATTTTCTTTCCAGGCTGTCCATAATTACTAATTTCACAAACATTGCACCCTTTGACAAATGAGTAAGCTAATGAATTTATTTAATATCTCACACGTCTCACTATCAATCTATTTTATCCAAAAACAACCTTCCTAATGGGATTTCAAGTCTTCACATATCAATATTTGTCCGCATATTACTATACATTTCCTTTTGTATGTTGTGTACTCTTATCAATACTTACTTTTCGTTATTTAATAATTCAAATATATAGCAATAAAATGATTTTACTAAATCTTTGCAAATAACTTTTTGTACACGTACGCAATACTTGTGCTTATTTGCTATAGAGAAGGACATAGGTGCAACTGGATACTAGCAAAGGCCTGGTTTAATTAGGCAGAATGAGGAAGCCAAATAAGGTCAAACTATTGCCAATTTCAGCACCTACCGTTTAGCCAAAAGAACGGGAAAAATGATATCATGAGAGTTAAAAGACTCCTCAAGATGTGCTATTTTCCTCGTGAGTTGGTATGTATCAAACTTCTAGCTGACTTTTCAGAAAGGAGTTTCCGAGTGACATTGTGAGCAGCCGGTGCTTCCACCACCAAAATCCAAAGATTGTCGCCAGATACCTAACGCAAAAAGGAACAACATTTAAAGGATGAACCAATAAAAAAGAGCCATGCAACGTGGGGAACATAAAATCACATCTCACCAAACGCAAAAGAGGGTGGGTAATGAGCATTATGTCGGTTTTGATTCATTGGGGAATGAATTTCGTTCAAGACTGCTGTTAAGGAGGTCGATACCGGAGCGTTAATTATTTCCGAGATCTGTTTTTTGTTAATACACGCTTGGAAAAGGAATATCTTTCGGACATTCAAGTCCTTCGTTAAATGATATTATGATGTGCTCCATATTGAGGTGCACTTGCAAGGATGTAAGCGAAGAAAATCTGCAAATTAAGACTGCGATGTAAGGTTGAGTAGTTAATATGTCATAATTGATATATAACTCATTAGTTTAACCTTTTGAGTAAGGGTTAGTTAAATTATATATATTGACAGACTCAAGATTTGAACTTCCTTTTGTTGATTTGCCCGAGTGAAAGTATCTTCTGTCACACCTCTCTAATAAGTAGTATTAGAGTTGATGATTTAGGTGGGCCCAGCCTAATGTTTGTAGCTTGATGTAAGATGAATATCTCAAGGAAGGAATCTCGGGTGTGACTCCCTAATTGAGGCGGGCGAGGTGTTTCCCAACTTCCCACGAAGCTTAGTTGTGTTAAGGTAATTGAGGTGGAGTTCAAAGGATTGATATTGTCCACACCAAAATTCGACAACATTTGTCAAAAGCTGGCTGGGCTAAGATGGAAACTCAAGTTGTGATATTGCTAGTGCTGAAAGAATGCCTGGATCAAGAGGAAGCAGTCTTTATGCAAGAGACTCACATGCGAGGGGGAGTGTTACACAAGAAACGTTTCATATCATGGGTGTGATGTGAGATAAAATAATTAACGTATTTTAGTTGATATATAATTCATTGGCTTAAACTGTTGAGTGAAGATATTTGACTAAATATGTTGATGAATTTGGACTTAAACTCTCTCAATGGTTTCCCTGAATGAAGGTATTGAATTTCTACTACACCTCCTCCCCATCACACTAAACTAGCTTGTGTGAGCTTAATTGATTATCTTACTTTTTTGTTTTAACGTTGAATAAATATTAATATAATTCTTACCTTTGCATTTGTTTTCCTTTTTTGGCCAAAAAAAAAAATGATCCCTTCATTTGAAAAAGGGGGAAAAATTGTCCAAAAAGTCATAAACCTATTGTAGTTTTGCCAATTCAGTCATAAACCTTTTAACTTTGTAAATTGACTCATAAACCTTTTTACTTCTTGCCGATTTAGTCCATCTGATCAATTTTGGCTGGAAAATGCTGATGTGGACGCCGGCGGTGCCACATAGGATTGTCGGCGCTGACGTAGATAATTTTTAATAATTTTAAATAATTTTTGAATTTTTTTATTTTTATATTTTCTATTTTTTTTTTTTTTTTTTTTTTTTTTTTGGCCTTTTCCGGTGGCCGGCCACTAGTCATAGGTGATGGCCAGCCACCGACCACAGGCAACCGGCCGGTTGGCCTTGCCCGCCACAGGTGAGGCCGGGCCAGGCGACAACGACCCCGGTTGAGGCCGCCCTGGCCTCGAAAAGAGCCAGCCTCACTAGATTTGGTGAGGGGAGCCCTCACCGAGGCTCGCCCTCGCCCAAGCGAGTGTCGGCCTCGCCCCTAGCTGGGCGAGCGACGGCTAGCCACCGGCCACAGGCCGACACCCGCTCGGCCAAGGGCGAGGGCCAGCCTCACCAAATGCGATGGCAACGCCGAGCAAGGGCCGGCCTCGCCAAATCTGGCGAGGGGAGCCCTCACCGAGGCTCGCCCTCGCCGCCGGGGCTAGGGCGGCCTTGCCCGGCGTCGCCGTCGACTAGCTGGGCCTCACTTGTGGCGGGCGAGGCCAGCCGGCCGGCTATGGCCGGTGGCGAGGGAGGCCAGCCGGCTGGCTATGGCCGGTGGCGAGCGAGGCCGGCTATGGCGGTGGCGAGCGAGGCCAGCCGGCTGGCTATGGCCAGTGGCTGGCCATCGAAAAATGCCAAAAAAAAGAGAAGGAAAATAAAGAAAATAAAATATTCAAAAAATTCAAAAATATTATTAAAATATTATTAAAAATTATTCACTTGACTCAAAGACGATAGTCCTATGTGGCACCGCCGGCGTCCATGTCAGCATTTTCCGACCAAAATTGGATGGGCTGAATCGACAAGAAGTGAAAATATTTAGAACTCGATTAGCAAAATTAAAATGTTTAGGACTGAATTGGCAAAACTACAATATGTTTAGGATTTTTTGGACAATTTTCCCGAAAAAGGGCAATCCCTTTTACTATTTTTTTTTTAATCCAGAGTTTTTCTACTTTTGTTTTTTGGTTGGTCCTACTCTACTCATATTCTAACTCTCAGACTTTTGTCCCCTCATTGTGGAGCGTGGGAGTCAAAATCCATACTTGAAACTAAATTGTCCATACTCCAACCCCGAGAAAGTGGGGGTTCGAACCCCCCACCTCCCCCTTTTATGTTGGAAGGGCGGTCATTGGGGCAAACCCTAGTGGTTAAGTTTTTCTGCTATTCGCTAATGCAAGAAAATATCAAAGAAGAATATTTCTTGAAGGGAATTATCGAGCTAGACTTTCCTTTAAATCTTTTAAATTCGCTTCATATAAGAAAATGTCCCTTAAATCCCAATTCACTTCTATATATCATGCATAGTATAGAACTTGTGAGTTATATTCTCAATTAATCGAACCATAGTAACAAGCTAGTGTCACGGCCCGAAAGTTAGCATGTCCAAGAGGTTTCCATGGCACGGGCGTGACACGTGATGACCCTCGACGAATATTCCCGAGATGTATAGTATTCTCGTAGGGGTGGGAGATACCGTATTTGTACGCATACGTTATAAATGCGAGTAGATGGTAGTTAGCCATAAATGCATATAGCTGGTAGTTGGCTATGAATGCAAGTGGTTGGTCGATGGGGAGGTGCGATCTCCACCGTTAGATCTAAGGGAGATCTAACGGATAGGGTTTGCTTTATACTTGTATATAAAGGGGTGTCCTCCCTCATTGTATTCTCATTCACAACATATATGAAAATCCGAGCTTCTCTCTCATCAAGTGTTTATCTCTCTAGAAGTTCGTTGTGAGTCGAGTGTGAAAGGCCGCTTAGGGGTGAAACCTTAAGGCCGCACGGTGAATCGAGAGTTGATCGAGAGTTGATCGATCGGCCCGTGACAAGTGGTATCAGAGCTGATTTGCGATCCAAGCGCAAGTGCAATGGCTGATCCACGATCTGATGAGGCGCTAGTCCTGGGTGAGGAATGCGCTGATCGTGGGCGGAATGCCGAGAAGGGCGTTGTCAAAGGGAAGAGGACTCGTGGTGGTTCGAAGGAGCCTATAGGGGATCTTGCACAACGGATGGCGAAGCTAGAGTTGTTCGTCTCCGATGTCCAAGGATCGGTCGATGACGACCTGGCCGTGGACGGAGTTGACGCCGGAAGGGAGGAGCTGGTTGCGGAAGTGCAAGAGCTCAAGACCGGCATGGGAGAACTCCGCCACGAGTTCTTTGGGGACCTTACGGGGAAGAGCTAGCACAACGGTACGAACCCTTTGAGGCCGCTATGGCGGCCATGCGCGCGGAGATTGCGGAGCTTACGGGTAAGCTCACTGAAGCACAAGCTGCACGCGTGAACGGTGTCATCACGGTGCAAGGTCCACGAGTGGACACGCCAAAGCCAAAGGAGTTCCGGGGCTCACGGGTGGCCAAGGATGTGGACAACTTTCTATGGTACATGGAGCGGTACTTCCAGGCCATGGGAATCAACGACGACCAAACACGGGTAAACACTGCATCTATGTACTTAGCGGATAGTGCTTTGTTGTGGTGGCGTCGTCGGTCGAACGATAGGTGCGGGAATCCTATCGCGACTTGGGTAGGGTTCGTCGAAGAGTTCCGACGGAACTACTTTCCCGCTTATGCGGAGGAGGAAGCTCGGGACGAGCTGAAGCGTCTCGAGCAAAAGGGTGGTGTGCGCGACTACATCAAGCGGTTCTCGGAGTTGCTACTCCAAATCCCGTCGATGAACGAAGTCGAAGCGTTTCACCAGTTCATGGGTGGTCTCAAACCATGGACGAAGCAAGAGTTGAAGCGGTACAACGTGAGGGACCTCACTACGGCCATGACCGTAGCCGAGTCGCTCGTGGAGTACAAGGCATCGCCTTCCACATCCCGACCGGACAACCGTCCAAGGGACCGAGGCACTGGTGGGGGAGATCGGGGTAGATTCAACGGTCGCCCGACCGGAGCTAGACCACGAATGGTCCTCACCCTCATCGGGCTAATGCGGGTCAAAACGGGGTGGGCAAAGGAAGGTACGATCCTATAGCTGTTTCTTTTGCGACGGTCCGCACATGGCGCGGGATTGCCCGAACAAAGCCAAGCTGGCCGCTCTTTGCAAAGAGGATGAGCCAAGGGAGGAAGCACGATTGGGATCGTTGCGACTCCTAAGCACGATCAAGGCCAAGAAGGCGAAGGAGCCCAAAGGCTTGATGTTCGCGGACGTAAAGATCGGAGTGACCACGATGAGTGCGCTCGTGGACACGGGAGCATTCGACATCTTCATCTCGGAGGAGGCCGCGCGAAGAAACTCAACCTACGAGTTGAGAAGGGAGCCGGTTGGCTCAAGACCGTAAATTCGAAGGAAGTTCCTGCAATCGGGGTTGCAAAGGGACGTGGAACTACAACTCGGATCATGGAGAGGCAAAGAGACTCTAGAGGTAATTCCACTTGACGACTACGACATTGTCGTTGGAATTAAATTCCTAGATAGGATCCATGCGGCTGTAGTTCCCTTTGTGGAATGCATTTGCGTGTTGGAAAATGGTAGTCAATGCGTGATTCCGATCCATCGTGAGTCGGAGCGGGATTGGAAGATGATCTCGGCCATCCGACTCACCAAAGGAGCAAGGAAGGGAGAGGTGACCTTCCTGGCGGCCTTGAAGATCGAGGACAACAAGGGTGAAGGGAAAGAAGTCCCGACGGAAGTAGCCCAAGTCCTCGACTCGTTCAAGGATATCATGCCTTCGGAGCTGCCGAAGAAGCTGCCGCCCAAGAGGGAGGTGGATCACCGGATCGAGCTTGTGTCCGACGCTCGACCGCCGCTATGGCGCCTTACCGTATGGCGCCGCCCGAGTTGGAAGAGTTGAGGAAGCAACTCAAGGAGCCGCTCGACGCCGGCTATGTACGGCCGTCCAAGGCTCCGTTCGGTGCGCCGGTCCCGTTCCAAAAGAAGCACGATGGGTCACTCCGGATGTGCATCGACTACGGCGCGAACAAGCCGACCGTGAAGAACAAGTACCCGATCCCGCTCATTGCGGATCTCTTTGATCAACTTGGGGAGCTCGGTGGTTCACCAAGCCGGATCTTTGATCGAGCTACTATCAAGTTCGGATCGCCGAGGGGACGAGCCGAAGACGCTCTGCGTGACGCGGTACGGATCCTACGAGTTCCTGGTTATGCCGTTCGGCCCGACCAACGCTCCGGCCACTTTCGCACGATGATGAACAAGGTACTCCACCCTTTCCTAGATAGGTTTGTAGTGGTTTACCTAGACGATATCGTGATTTATAGTCGGACGTTGGAAGAGCATGTCGAGCACATAAGGCAGGTCTTCCAAACCTTGCGCGAGAACGAGCTGTTCGTCAAGCGCGAGAAGTGTGCCTTCGCCCAAAAGGAAGTTCCATTCCTGGGACACATCGTCGGGGGTGGACGTGTGCGCATGGACAAGGCAAAGATTTAATCGATCGTTGAGTGGGAGCCGCCAACGAAGGTGCCTGCGTTGAGGTCATTCCTGGGCCTCACCAATTACTACCGACGGTTCGTGCGGAGCTACTCAAGCATCACCGTGCCACTCACGGACCTCCTTAAGAAGGACAAAGCGTGGGAGTGGACGGATCGATGCCAAAGAGCCTTCGACCGATTGAAGACGGCCATGACCGAGGAGCCGGTGTTGGCGTTGCCCGACCACACCAAACCTTACGAGGTAGAGACCGACGCATCGGATTATGCGATCGGTGGTGTTCTTATGGATGGACATCCGGTGGCGTTTGAGTCCCGAAAGCGAACGACACCGAGCGTCGCTACACCGTCCAAGAGAAGGAGATGACCGCGGTGGTGCACCGCTTCGGACGTGGAGACATTACATCCTGGGATCAAAGTTCGTCGTGAAGACGGACAACGTGGCCACGAGCTACTTTCAGACCCAAAAGAAGTTGAGTCCAAAGCAAGCTCGGTGGCAGGATTTTCTAGCGGAGTTCGACTACGCGCTGGAGTACAAGCCGGGGAAGGCCAACTCCGTGGCAGACGCGTTGAGTCGGAAGACGGAGCTAATGAGCCACACGATGAGTCGACCGAGCTGTCAATGGGTCGGCCGCATCAAGGAGGGGTTGGTGCATGATCCAAGAGCCCAAGCCCTCATCGGGTATGCCAAAGAGGGCAAAACCCGACAGTTTTGGTGCGAGGACGAGCTCCTCTACACCAAGGGAAAGCGGTTGTATGTGTCTTTCTATGGGAAGTTGAGGAAGGAGATCTTGCGCGAGTGCCACGACTCGAAATGGGCGGGTCATCCCGGGATCCACCGCACGTTGGCCCTCGTCGAAGATCGCTACTATCGGCCTCAAATGCGGGACGACATAGAGGCATTTGTGAAGACTTATGCGGTATGCCAACAAGACAAGCCGGAGCAACGGTCGTCGCCGGGTTTGCTAGAGCCACTTCCCGTTCCATCTCGTCCATGGGAAAACATTTCCATGGACTTCATCGTCAACCTACCGAAGTCCGAAGGGTGCCGGACTCTAATGGTGGTGGTCGATCGGTTCTCCAAGTATGCAACCTTTGTGCCTGCGACAAAGGATTGCCCGGCCGAGGAAGCGGCCAAATTATTCATGAAGCATGTGGTGAAGTACTGGGGGGTGCCATAGACGATCGTGAGCGATTGGGATCCCCGCTTCACGGGACGTTTCTGGTCCGAAGTGTTCAGATTGCTGGGGTCGGAGTTGAACATGTCAACGAGCTTGCATCCCCAAACCGACGGTCAGACGGAGCGGGTCAATGCACTCTTGGAGATCAACCTCCGCACTACGTGAGCACAACGCAAGTGAATTGGGCGAAGCCGATCGACGTAGCTCGGTTCTCCTACAACTTGCAACGGAGCGAGTCGACCGCGAGTCCGTTCGAGGTTGCGACTGGTCAGCAACCGAACACCCCGAGCACCATTGCTTCGGGTTACCGGGGGAGTAGTCCGCCCGCGTACAAGTTCGCCAAGAACATGCAAGAAGAGGCGGACTTGGCTCGGGCGTGTCTACACAAAGCCTCCAAACGCATGAAGAAATGGGCCGACAAGAAGCGACGGCATGTGGAGTTCCAAGTTGGAGACCAACTGTTGGCCAAACTACACGTGGTTCTTCGATACAAGGACGTGCACAAGGGTTGATCCGTCGCTATGAGGGGCCATTTCGAGTGCTACAACGGGTTGGAAGAGTCGCATACAAGTTGGAACTACCGCCAAAGCTAAAAGTGCATCCGGTGTTCCATGTAAGTATGCTCAAACCCTTCCAAATTGATGAGGAAGACCCGGATCGAGGAGAGTCACATCGAGCACCGCTTGGGGCAAAGACCTCGTACGATCGAGAAGTCGAGAACATCTTGGCGGATCGAGTCATACGCAAGAGGTATTGTGCGGCCAAGCGCGAGTACCGATCCGATGGAAAGGTCTTCCGGAGAGCGAAGCCGTTGGGAGCCCGAAGAGAGTCTTTGGCAATTCAAGAAAGAGATTGAAGACTTTCACGCCGAAGACGCGACGAGGGCGTCGCCGAATTAGGTGGGGGAGAATGTCACGGCCCGAAAGTTAGCATGTCCAAGAGGTTTCCATGTCACGGGCGTGACACGTGATGACCCTCGACGAATATTCCCGAGATGTATAGTATTCTCGTAGGGGTGGGAGATACCGTATTTGTACGCATACGTTATAAATGCGAGTAGATGGTAGTTAGCCATAAATGCATATAGCTGGTAATTGGCTATGAATGCAAGTGGTTGGTCGATGGGGAGGTGCGATCTCCACCGTTAGATCTAAGGGAGATCTAACGGATAGGGTTGCTTTATACTTGTATATAAAGGGGTGTCCTCCTCATTGTATTCTCATTCACAACATATATGAAAATCCAGAGCTTCTCTCTCATCAAGTGTTTATCTCTCTAGAAGTTCGTTGTGAGTCGAGTGTGAAAGGCTGCTTAGGGGTGAAACCTTAAGGCCGCACGGGTGAATCGAGAGTTGATCGAGAGTTGATCGATCGGCCCGTGACACTAGCATAGTGGAACAAAAGCTCTAAGTGTTTCCTCTATAGTGGAAACGGTGTAAAACATGCAAACTTTAGAAATTTCTCCATTGTTTTGTGAATAATAATGATTTCGAGCTATCTTGCTTCAAAACAAAGAAAGTACATATTTACACAAAACAATATCCCAAATAGTTTGTAATTAACCCTAATTGATAACAAAGTCCAAAATTCACAAGTAAAAGCAAGTGGTCCGGAAATAATTAATTAAGAGTCCGTTTGGCGATGCTCTTATTTCTCTCAATTTCTATTATTTTGTTTTCCAAAAACAAAAAAAAAAAGAACAGAAATTCATTTGATCACATCAACTAATTTTTCTATTCCCTGGAATAGAAAAGTAGTAAGAGAATAGATTTGAAATAGAAATAAGAAATAGAAAAAAAAATAGTTTCGTACTTCATAGAATATATTCTAGAAACAAGTTATTTTCTTTCTTTGACTTTCTTTTCTTCTTCTTTCTCGTCGCCTACCATCCACTATCTCCTGCCACCGATTGTTGGTTGACGTCGGTCGCCGGTTGCCAATTGCTAGCTGCCAGTTGCTGGCCACCATATGCCACCACCGTTAACTAGAGGAGGAGCAAGAAGAAGAAGAGAGGGAAAAAAGAAAAATCTAAAAAAATTATACATTACCAAAAAAAAAAAAAAAAAAAATTGTGGGTCATACCAAACATATTCTACTTTTTATTTATTTCGAGAATATATATTTTGTATAATTACTAAATGCGTTCTTTTACTTAGAAATTGTTCTAGGGAATAAAATAAAATAAAAAATATTTTTGAAAAGAAATTATTCCCTGTGACAGAAATGTTACTAAACAGATCCTAAATAGACCAATATCAGAAAATAATCCTACTCATGAAATGGTGGATTTTGATGGGGGAAACAATTTCAAATGGGATTCAGATTAGTTCTAGTTTCATAACTCCTCTTGATGAAAAAAAAAAAAAAAAAGGCTTATTGACTTAAGAACACGCAAATTTTTGTTCGCGGCTTGCCCTATTAATTTCTGCCCGTTCGCATCTCTTCAAAAAGTCATCAGCAATAACCTCTGCATCAAACACCTCCACTTGGGGAAAAACACACTCTTGAGTTGGGTCCAGACCTTCAAGATATAACAACTTCTCATCTGGGTAAATATGCATGAACACAGAAGTGTTTATGAAGTGAAGGGTAAAGGTAATTTTTCAATTGCTGAATGAGCAGCAGTAGTATGCGTGAACATTATTGCCTGAACCACGGCAAAGTCCTACTTCTTCGGCTTGTCTCCACGAATGCTTCGAATCGAATTCCCCAAGATTTGATTAAAAGGACCTCAGACTGTTGTCGGTGTATTGTGCAACTATGATTCGGAGTCGACCCAAAAGAACACCGTCGTCATTCTTTCAGAAACAGGCTGAGGTACTCAGTGTCACGATCAGATTTATGGATTTGGAAACTTGTGAAGCCTCACGATTTCTCAGAAAAACCTTGTTGCCACATGCTGTGTCTGAGCTTTCGTACATGTGTTGCCTCGGATTTGATCTTCCAACCTGCAAACTTACTTTGATACGGATTGCCTTTGGTTAAAACGAAGATAGATGGACGTAGATCTTGCGAAGAATTCGCTTATGTTGCACGAGGATGAGAAGCAAGAATAGAGACAAAGCTCAATTCTCAAGAAGTTCTTCCATATTTGTGAAACCCTAGAGCCTAACTAGAAAACTGATGAGCAAAGACAAAGCTAAAAATTCTAAAGACATAACTTTTTACCTAGTCAGATTATTACTTAAGAAAATGAATCATAATGCCTAACATTCAAAATAGTATTTAACGTTCTGGAGATTTGCAAAATAGAGAAACAATATCAAACCACAATCTTCAAAATCATCAATCCTGCGTCTATCTTATTGCTTGTCAAATTGAGAATAATAATTTTACAATGCTGAACTCCTTTGCGAGTAATTAAAACATTGTTTTGAAGAAAGAGTTTAGGTACTGCACAATACATTCGTATGGCAAGATCGAATATTAGGACTTCTACCTGCATCTTGACAGGAGCTTAATCAGCCTCTTCCTATTGGAAGGAAAAAGAGTTAAAAAAAAGTGTAAAGAAACTTGCATCGACACTCAATTTCTTAATATAAACTCAAGCAAGTATAGAAATTGCATTTGTTTTAAGTGCATATTCATTATTTCAATCTTGTAAACTCAAATAGACAAAACTATTCCTGCCTTGCAATGCAGGGAATTCTCTCTTCCCTCTCCCTCTCAATGTCTATAAAAGACACAACAATAGCACAACCAAACAAATTCACAAAAAAACAAGACAAATCTAGTAATAAATGCAGAAATTAACCGTGAACAAAACCACAAGATAATTCCATCAGTAGTATTGCAGCTTCGGCTTCATCTTGTGGAAATGCTCGTAGAAATGCCGAACTTTTGCTCAACCCTAGGGTGAAATCCCCGAAAAAGAGGTTCTTTTCACCATGAGAGGAAGAATCGGCTTGGCTGGTGAATTGCTTGCTTTGTTTCTTGCATATTTGTCCAGCATGACTAGGGCGAGATTTCTTTTCCTTGTTGTGCCCTTTCAACCGCATTGAGGTTGGATCAGTTGTTGCAACTGCTGCCCCTCCAGCAGCGGCTGCTGCAGCAGCTTCTGCCATGGCTCTTCTTGCCTTCCTCTGGCGAATCCCGCATGCATTGCAAAGAGACTGCACTAGCGAAACATTATTAAAAATCGACTTCTCTTCTATGAGATACAAAAGTAATCACATGACGAAGTTATCTATCCTCCATGTATAGTGCATATTTGTACCTCGTATAAGTTTCAATTAAATCCAACTAATAAAAATTGTTAAATTAATAGCAAGGAGGCAACTTCTAACATGTTTTTCGTAAGCAATGTCTTAGCCAGGGTGATTAACATAGTCCAGAATTCCCAGAATTTATTAATTATAAGACTACTAAATGGAGTTACATGCACACTAAACAACCTAGCTGAAATTTGATTTGAACAATGATCCGTATATATGTAGACATTCACTCGATCATGTGTTGTAGAAATGAAACTTTACTGTGAAGCCTTTAATCCAACCACACTTGGTAACATGACAAGCATGGATGTGACAAATCTCTACTTGTTTGGCTTACAAATTTGGCCACAAAACATGTAATCGTGTGATTCCAAATTGGTCTGTGAAGGGGGCAAAAAGAATAACCTTGGGGCCTCGAGGACCACTCCTCCAAAGAGGGGTTGTAGTTGTGTTGCAATCTGTACACACTCTTATGGCATTGTTGCCGTTGCTTGAAAACCTAATCTCAGTACGATCTTGTCGATGATGGTTCTTAGCAAACTCGTCCACAAATTGCATACTCTCATCTTCTGTAGATCCGTTGCCATATGTTGTGTTCTTCATCTTCTGCAGGATCCTCATTTTCAAAGGCATCCATTTGATGCCAATATCTCTGTTGACCTCCTCCCCGTCTTCACCGTTGAAGGAAAAAGATTTTTGTTGTCCTCGATTGCTAGTTTCACTTTCACTAACCATCGGCTGGAGCAAAGACGAAGATGAGAAGAGCCGCGTGTGTTTGGATGCGCCATGTCGGTCAGCCTAAAAGTTATGAAAAAGATCATGAACTCAAGAAACTGAGTAATTCAACCAAAAAAAAAAGGATTGTAAAATGAAGAAAGCATAGGTTTAAGTAAATTATATATTTCAAGGTGGATGGATTGGTACAACGAAGGATTAACCAGCTCTTGTGAACCAGTTAATTAATTTATAGATCAAAATAAATCAAAATAAGGAAAAAACATAAGAAGATGAAATCCCTCGTTGTATATGTGATTCTTCTTTTGCTTTGTAAGCAAATCATCAAGCTTTCAGGGATCACAAATATAGGAACGTAACGCACAAGCCGATCATGAACTGCTACTTGTAATCGAATAAAAGATGATCGCAGTTATATGGATCAGTTTTATATGTAGACTCGCTGTTCAAAAGTAAATAAAGAGTCTTGAAAAATTAAATTGAATATGGAAGTGCTGAGAATACTGCTTGCCTGTTCCACAGGAGTTTCTGATCTTCCGCATGGTTTGTGACTTTGATCTTCAGTTCCATTCGGAAGAGAAGCAGATAGCATAGAGGAAGAAGGTGGTGATGATGGCGGTTCTTCATGAGGTGAAATGAAGAACTGCATGGTCTGATCTTCTTTTCGCTCCAAAAGAGGAAAGGAAGGAGCCTCAGGAGGGTTCAGGTATACAGGATTCATGAGAGAGAGAGAGAGAGAGAGAGAGATAGAGATGTATCACTTGATGACCTTTGTACCCCAGAAGCAAAGTGGATGCCGAGGGATATTAGACAGTTGAATCCATTAACGTCTAAAAACCCTCAAGTTTATATACGGCAAAACGAGAGAGAGAGAGAGAGAGAGAGGGAGAGGAGGGGTTCTATGGTTGAGAAAGGAATAATACCATTTAACACTCAAGTGATATGTTGAGCTTTGCATCATTAATGTAAAACAAGCAATAGCTCGAACCTATCACAGTTTTGGAACATGCTATCAATATCATACTATGAGAAGTTCCATCGTGTAAACCTAATTTTTTTATTAGGTCAAGTCAATTGCATTTAAAAAAAACGGAGATTTGAGACTTAGATCAAGTCCCACCACAGAAACACAAGTGTCCATAAATCTTTACAATCTAATCACTTTGTCCAGCACCCCATATTTACATAAATAAGTAAGTTAATTTTCTCTCTACAGCTGAAAGGTAAATACATGATTAATTGGTTTAGTAACGAATATCAGCTTGTCACACAATACAAATACTAAGAAAAATATCTTCTTCTTCTTTTTTAAGAAGGTTGTCAAGGAGGGAGGGAGGCAGCTAAGAAGCGGGCCTGAAGGCATTCACGTGACTTCATGTCGCCCAAAGAAACAAAGGATACAGAGAAAGACAAACATAAAGGAGGTGTAGAATGCTACTACTCAGGCCCCAGTATGACAAAACCCTATCTCTACTGTTTCATCCCCACCTGTTCAATTCCCAATTTTTTTTCATGGCCGTTGGTAAATATACAAAAGAAGAATATGCAACCTGTAATATCTTGCTTTCATCATGATCTTCAGAGACAATTTGGTTTTTACCCCCCCTGCACATGATCACATGCTTCTATTTGGCCCCATAGTCCCCACACTAACTGATCAAAAATCAATCAATGCGTTTCTCTCTCTACTCTCACGTTTCCGTTTCCACAACTTGGGACTCGGCTTCATGAAGATCCCGGAAGATCAGATTTCCAAGGCACAAGGTGACCTACTGCAAAAGAAATTCCATTGAAAGCCACACACAGCTCTCTCCTATAGCTGGGTGTAGCAGATGAGCAAATAAAAAGAAACCTGTAGATCAAGGTATTATTATCACGTGGTGTTTGTGTTAATTGGCTACCTGGACTGGGAACTTAATGGTCTTGGAAAGTTTGGTATCACTTGTGATCCCACACCGATGAATTTTGAGAAGAAAGATCCGAATTTGAAGCTCTTCTGAAAGTTCATGTTATGATGATCAAGCCAGAGAGATTAGATTGGAGACAGGAGAATGTAGTCCATTCTCCATGAAGGTTTGAATTTGTGAAACTTTTTCTGGGTTTTTGGAGTGCATGGGATTTGTGTAATACGTAAGATTAGGGTTTCTGAGAGAACTTCTGATTTGTTGTGTATTTCAATTCCTATATAGTAAATTTTTCATCCTCTACCTCCACGACCGAGCTCTATTAAATGAACACATCTTGATCATTGTGTTTCCTTACCATCATAAAATAATCTGTCATATCAAAGTCTACTTTAATGCATCTCAATAGCCTTATGCTTTTTTTTTTTTTGCATCAGTAGGTTGACATCTTGGTGATCTAACCCTTGTTGAGTAATTCTCATGTGTCTTCACTAGAGTAATAATTCTCGCGGTGATGTAAATAAAATATGAAATATTGAGGATCTATGAGATAAATGAAATGAAGATGGGTAGAGAGATCTTCATGCATGGGGCAAGCAATCTCTGACCTTAGTCTTGCCAAAAAAACATAATGTTTTGTGCAGGCTAATGGACAGGGACAGCCTTCCTCCAGTCCCCCATCGTCTTATTGCTTCCTATTACCATCAAAACAGCGAAAGAGAAAGTCAAGAAAACAAAATATTTCCAACCAAAAAAAAAAGCACTAAAAATTGAAGATTTTCAAAAGAACATGCCGTGAAAAGGGAATTTATAGATTTTTATAATCTGTCATTTGGATTTTATTTTATTTTTTTGTCTTTTATTTCCTTAATTTCCTCAGTGAACAGATGTATAGGCTCAAATAAAGAGATGGTAGAAAACAATGGCAAAGAGCTGCACAATGATGATGTGATGCTTTCCTTTTATGTAATGCTATACCAAAACAAGCAAGTGAGCTAGGTGGTGCCCAGAGATGCAAAACTAGGGTTCTACCTTGATACAGATATAGAGCTTCGAGTTATGGTCCATACTCTAGAAGCGTTCAAGAATCAGAGGTCGTCCGGCCTTAGACGGCCTTCAATTTTTGCATGTTACGCTATAAATTAGGAGGGTCTCAATCCTTGAGTCCTTAATGGGCCGCCAATCACAACCGATTCACCAAGATTTATTTATGCTTCATGCATCAAATGTTTTCCGGCCGTCCTTCCTCCAGGTTTTTTTTTTTTTTTTTGATACCCAGGGAATCCCGTCAACCGTTCGTCGCCTTGCAGCGGTACATAGCCGCCAAGTAAAGCCTGGAGTGATGCTAGCGGAGGACCCACCACCCCGACATCACGCTTAAGTCGCCGATGCTTCCCCTGGGGTTTGACCCCTCGACCTTTCCCCCAAGGTTGGGGCTTCTTATCCAACGGAGCCACCAAGGCCGGTGGTATCGTCCTTCCTCCAGGTTATCCTCTCCTCTAAGCTAAGATCATCCAAAGCCTCATTCGGCTCATGCGAAATGTCTTTTCAGGAGATGCTTTGAGATACCAAATCTTCAGAAGGAGTTAAACATGTTCCAAACTTTATCCTCGCTACAGAGGCCGATCTCCAAGTATTAGCACTGATTTGTTTGGTTGCCCCTTGCATATCCTAGGAGTGAAGACAAGACTGAAGTGATTATCAGCAGCAATCTGCACCACACGCAAGAGAACTCTGGCATGCGTTCGAACGTCAATCTCATCGCATACTGATTAAAAAGATAGAATTTGGTTGACCAGAGATGGTTTAGAGACCAGATAATTCGGGTGGTGATGAAGAGGCGTGCTACGTTGGTGTCGCGAGAGTCACAATTGGGGTTTGGCATGTTTCGGATGAGGGGAGATTAGCAGAGAGATACGGTGACAAAGACATAGGCCACAAGATCACGCTGGAGAGAAGAATGTGCTTTGAGGAGTTGTTGTTTTCAGCCCTCTTTGGATTTTGCTTCGCCAATGGGTCCATTTGCGACCCAGGTCCAACTCCATTGGCCCACTCTCTCTCTCTCTCTCTCTCTCTCTCTCTCTCTCTCTCTCTCTCTCTCAAACATATAAGAGTTAACAGCCCGAAAAATACAAAACAAGTACACATGTGATAAATTTACTAAAAACTAATTTTTTTTATAATAAAAAACTCCACACTAGTACATCCGTGACAAAGTTAACAGCCCGAAAAATACAAAACAAGTACACATAAAACTAATTTTTCGATGATAAAAAAACTCTTGTACATCCGTGAAAAATTTATCTTTTATTAGTTTTTGTTGAATTTTACTGTCAAAATTGCCGAGTTGAATGACGTGTGGCAGCTAACGGATGTACTAATTTGGAATTTTACCTTTCGTTTATCACATGTATATTGGTTTGTATAAATTTGTCACAAAGTTCGAAGTTTTTAGTGATCAAAAAATTAGTTTGGAGTTAATATTGTCACATGCGTACCAATTTAAGGTTTCTAATAATTAAAGGATTAATTTGAGATAAATTTGTTACATGTATACAAATTTTAAATTTTTTGTGTTATTAAACCCAATAAATAACTATATGTATATCAACTTCTACTTGCTTCACTTGATCAACAGACGAGACTCGCTAGGCTCGCATAGACTAGATTGGCACTCGGCACAAAATGAGCGGGCTTAAGCAAGTTGTTCTTGTTCTTGAGTCCAGCCTGCCTACCTTGGCCCCTCAGGTTAACTCTCTAGAGAAATTTTATTGATTTTTTCAAGCATAAGCGAGCATGGACAAGTATCTTCAAGGCAGGCACAGGGAAAACCTATCCAATGATAAGTTCTAACTACTTGCATGTTTCTTTGTGTCGAGTAGCCAAGCAAAAAACTTATATATGTCAATTGTCATCTTCTCAATTTGAAGATTTTTAGAAAAGCGATATGATTTGATATGTTGGTAGAATTTAATTCGAGAATTCAAATTGTGACACTCCCACTTCGATTATTCATTGGTTTTTGAAAAAAAAAAAAAAGGACAAACAATACAAAGAAGGTTTGCTCTTTGGGAAAAAACAAGATGGATTCAATTGCTATGAATCAAAACGGAGAAGTGAAAAGACTGGTCAGGCAATCAAAGGGAAACGATCATAGAGCAGGAAGGGCTTTTATGGCCCAACATGGTGCAGCTAATTCAGCCCAATGGCTTAGTGGGCCGATAATACATCTTAGTGGACGTGGGTTGTTTTAGGAACTTATTTTTTTGAAAAAAAAATATATATTAAAGTTCGCTAGATTGGATCGACGGCAGGTCGGGATCGGCACTCGTCCAAAAAGTCCTTGTCCAGACTCACCCATGACATATGAAAATTATATTTTCTTCATAAGATGACCGGGCATAGACGGTGCTAACCAGGCATAAGCGGGCTGGCCCGGCTCCAAGAGGAAGAACTCTTGTCCAAGCCCGCCCGAACCGTGCTTCAATTCGAGCTGCTGTCAGGCCCATAATCACTTGGTCAGGTATAAGGAGTGCTCTTAAGAAGTTTATTAAATCTCATTTCGCTCTTGTTTTTCAAAATTGAGAATTTTCTTGTAGTGGTTAGGTTTAATTTTTTGGTAATGCATGGAAATTTGTTAACGAAACTCATTCGTAGGGCCCGTTTGGTTCGGCTTTGGGAAAATGCCATTGGGAGAATGTAAATATTTTTGAGGTAAAGAGGCTTTCGGAAATGTTAGACCGTTTGGTAAATTATAGCATTGAAATGCAACTTATCATAAACACCGTTTGGCAAAATTTACATTTGTACTTAGCTTTTGTTATTTTTTATTTTTTTTTAAGTTTGAAATCAAATTCCGGTGGCCGGCCATTGTCGGCCAACCGCTAGCCACCGTCGGACGGCCAGATCTGGCCTCGCTTGGTCGCTTGGCTCGCACAAGACCAGGCAACGCCGGCTAAGGGCCGTGCGACCTCAGGCGGTGTCGCCTGGTCACGCGGACCTCAGCAGGCGTCGCCTTGGCTTGCGCGCACCAGGCGACGCCGCCTGAGGTTGCCTGACCTCAAGCCACCTCGCCTGAGGTTGTGCGACCTCAGGCGAGGCTTCCTAGCGGCCAGATCTGGCCCCCCGGCGGCCAGATCTGGCCGCTTGCGGCTGAGCATCGCCCACCACAAAGAAGAAGACGAACGGCGAAGAAGAAGGTGAACGACGGAGGAGACGATGAACAGTGACCCGGTGAACAGTGAAATCGCATCTCCAGAATGCCCAATGCTTAAAGCTGATCCCCCAGGCATTCGGCTTTCAGCATTTAAAATGCCCGCATTTTGCAAATGGGCATTTAAAAGCCCTTGCCAAACACTCAAAATTTCCCCTAAGGGGCTTTGGGAGCCCAAAGCCCCTTGGAAATGCCCAACTAAACACCCCCGTAACGTAGCTCTTTTGTTTCAGTTTTTGCCAACCCTCATACATGGCATACCGTTACGTCAACAATAAAGTTGATCGTAAAAAGTTAAAACTATATTAGAATTTCACATAAATATTTTTTATTAAATTGATAAAATTTAAAAATTTAAAATTGAACTAGCATCCATATGATAAATTTATGATTGATTTTACCATTTTCTTGATAAGTGAATCCTCAAAATCTTGCTGGCAAATCACAAGGTAGTATAGTGATAATATGGAAGCGGCGGCCACGGCATACGCTTTATATCGTGGGAACTGGACGCCTCATAATTACTGTACAAAGTAGGTCGGAAGTATAATTCCTGAAGCATTAAAATCTATATTTACAGCACCACTCGCAATATCCAAAACAAATAAATAAATGAATGAATAAATAAAGGGATTGAGCAACCACTCTAGCATTCTGATAAACTTCATAGCTCGTACAACACTAGGGCACAGTCAGATTAATAATGTTGGTTGGAGCGTCACCTCAAGGAGTTGGATTTTAATGAAGATCGCAAGTAGATGGAAAGTACCGAAGTTGCATAGTTTTCCTTTAATTTTGAGGTCCTCCTTCTGCGTGAAATATGCCATTTGTGTTTCTGCCTGTTCCTCTTGGGCTACACTCTAGCTACCGGCCTAACACAATCACAAAGTGATGGTAGTTCTCGATTAGTGTATCGTCGAGTTTTGGACGGCGACTCTAGTGAGGACTAAGGTCCGAAAATGCGGATAGGTCCGGGGAGGCTTGGCGAGGTGTTGGGAGGGGACAAGGGGGGGGGTCGGGGTCGGGGTCGGGGTTGGGGGCCCGGGCGAGGGCCCGGGATGCTGCCTAGCCACAAGGCTGGGTGCCTAGGCACTTGGATACGCACAAGCGCACTGGCCATAAAAGCGGGCGTTCTGGTCTAGCGGGGCGGCGGGCGATGCCGCGGACTCAATGGGGACTCGTTTCAAAGCCTATTTTTTAGGGTTGCACATGCATCACAGGTCAAAGTATCTTGAGAGTGTTTTTTGGGGTTTGTGAAGTAAAAGATTGTGAGAAATTATCTTAAATAATGGATGAGGATTGATTGGGTGTAGTCGAGACTTAGAACCGAGAGATGCACAAATTTAAGCTTGTAATCTCCTTGTTCATAGTAGATTTGTCGATATTGTCTTCTCGTGGATATAGGTCTCAACTTCAGAATGAACGGCATAAATCTCATTGTGTTTATTTATCTAATTCTCATTTGTTATCTCTTTTAATCTCACTATTTGTGTGAATTGCTCAGACCCTATTCTGCAACAATTCTTAATCTTGTATTATCCACGAGTCTCTCAATTAATTACCTGAAATCCATCCTCAAATAATCATTAGCTTCGTATGTAAGGTTTATCCACTTAATTTTATTGTTTTTTTATCTTGGGAATAGGTCTTCATTTCAACGGGAATGATGCTAGAGATATAAATATGTTATAAAAATTATCTAATCAGTTATAAATTTATTGTATGGATATCTATTCAATTTCAAATTTTTTTTTTATTTTGTGTCAATTTTTAAAGTAATCCTTCTAGTCAATTTTATGAAATGTGTAGCATTAGGAGTTGGTTTTATTCTTTGCTTGTATCCCAATCCCCACCTTTCTTTTCGCCAGAATTAATATCGGTGGGACCATGTCATTGCATCTAGCTACTACAAGCTATAGTCCAAACAGAAGATAGCGTGGTCTCCATATGATTATGGCTAGCTCAAATCCAACACTGAGAAAAATATTTTCCTTTATTCTGCTTGCAATTAATTTTGTCCTCTAGAATATATACAAAAATGAATACATACGCACACATTACTCCAACAGATATACAATGAAAAGACATAAATTACAGGTTGACTTAAATATGGAGAGTCAAACTTTATATTTTCGGCCCTTTTATTTGAGGTAAAGTAAAAAGTATTTTTTTTTTCATTTTCCTATCAAATTTTAATATACTGTTCAAATTTCAAAAATTTACATAGAATTTTAAAAAATATATATAATTTTTTGGGTCTTTTAGGAAAGAATCAACCCGTGATTGTCAAGAAAGATTTTGCTTAAGTAAAAATTAAAAGTAAAAATCAATCCAAAGATAGCATAATCGTTACGAGCAGCCTTATGGCTACTAAGCAATTACTTTGGAGAGAATAACATGGCCTTTTGTCTGAGAAAAATCAAAACTAAGTGCTCTAAGTAAAGAATCGTGTGAAATTTTGAGCTTTTGGAAAATTCAATATGAAGTTCATTTTTTTTTTTTTAAAAGAACGATCTATGTAGACTATTAGACTGAGTCTACGTAAGTAGAATTTTGTACATATCCAATTGAAAGCTGTCACATCATCCAATGTTGGTGAGTCGGTTGATGTTGACATTATAGCGGTTGTACTTCTAGAGTAATTATAGAGATTGGTTTAGTAGTTATAGAGATTTGACCTGCAAGTTTGAGTTACATCACAGGTAGTTTTGACCAATGATATATGAGTTAGGCAAAAGGCATTTATGCCAATCTATCGGACCGTCTAAGTGAACTACTAGTTTAATGTCGGCACTATTGGATTGTCATTCTGACTCGCGTCTATCTAGCTCAAGAGTTGCCAAGCTGAAGGCTACTCGAGTAATAAATGGGTTTTCTTGTCATATGGTTGAATCTCAATTCGGTTTGATAAATATGCGAAAAATAAGTGCTTTTTGTTTATTTGAATTTTAGCACAATTGAAGGTACGGGTGAGCATATTTCCGATCCAACCCGAGAGTCGAATTAGATTAGACGGAACAGCTAGTTTTGGATGATTTCTATGGGCACCAATCCTATTCATAATTCCAACAATTGCGAATCAGCAACAACCAATTTGGTTCCCGGTTCCGCGCAAGAAACTAGACCAAACGGGACCAATATGCCTTAACTTGCTCTTTTCTTTAAAAATAATATATATATATATATATATATATATATATATATATGTGTATGTATGTATGTATGTATGTATGTATGTATATTTCTTCTCCTAATTTTCTAAACTAAAGCTACATCGGGCCTCTTGCACTTGTTAACCTTTTTGGGAAAAGCCCACCTGCAGCAGATGTGTGTCTTTCGGCAAATGTGAACGGTTACTTTTGTTCTGGTGCTCCATAAACACATCCCAACAATCATGCTCCTAAAACTGATGCAAACATTTATTTAATGATTAAATCGAAAATAATGATCTCTTTTTTTTTTCTTTTAATGTTGGAAAACTTTCACTTGTAGTGAACACAAGGAAAAAAAGAAAAAGAAAATGACCAACGGTTCCTAAATCAACTCTTAAATCAATCTGAACTAGTAAGTTCAGTTTCATGATCAAATGGGCCATTTCTCGATTCCAAAAGTTGAAAATCGACATTGCCCGGTTAGATTCCAAGTCCTAGGATGGGAACTGACCAACACTAATCACCCTTGTTGATAGCAATATTATGAAATTTCACATAATAATTTATTTTTTTAACAGAATTTCACATAATAATTAAAGTAGGAGGTTTTGAGCCAACATGGTCCCAATCTTTTTTAGTCTCTTCTCCATCTCTCCTATCGTTAACTAAAATTTATAGAACAATCAGTAGTGATTCTATAACATTCATCATATCATATGTCGACTTAGTCTAAATTTGAGAAAGCCTACGCTCTTTACCAAAGTGCTAGGTGCTCGCACTCTAGAATCGCTCAACAAGACAAGAAAGGGATAAATAACAAGACATAGGTACATCACCCTCGCGCATTCTTTTGGACAATCTCTAGAAGCACAGACTCGTGTATCTTTGATAATCAAATTACTCGACGGGCGTCAAAGGCGGAAAACATCACTTTCCATCAAGACCGATCGGATGCTACAACGATTTCGGAGACTGTGAAAGCAGGTCGAGAGGTACATGGAGATCAGTAGAGCGACCGACGACGAGAATACAGCGAGTGTTATGGAGAATAAAGAGGAGTAGGAGTGGGGTTTTTCTGTGCAATGTGTTATGGACTCTTGTCTTTTGCACCGGAATATGATACCAAAACTGAACTGAGCAAAATGTAAAGGATCCCACCTACCCCTAAAAAAAGGAAAAAGAAAAAAGGATTTAAATCTCTCTGTCCTACCTTCACCAACTCGCACCTCAAGCTTCACCTTGAAAAAACCAAAAAAAAAAAAAAAAACAAAAAGAAGAAGAAGAAGAAGAAGCTTCATTTTTTTTCCATTTACTATCATAAAATATTACACATATTGATTTTGCAAATAGGAAAAGAGTAAACGCTACGAAACTGCTCCTGCAATGGCTCCAGCCCTAGTACCCTCCAAGACCCTCCATGAGCGGGACCCAGCTGAGCGCCTTCTCCAGCCACTCGTCGTCCATCTCCACCCCGTCGCCGTCCGCCTCCCCCGAACCCTCTCCACCGCCCGAAGGCTGCAGCGACGGCGACGGCGACGGCCTGCTGCTCAGCTCACCGGCGCAGCACGCGAAGTGGACCCCGGCCATCACCGTGGACGCCGTCTCCGAAACCGACGCTCCGCAGTTCCCGTTCTTGCCCTTCTCCTCTACCAACGCGGGCGGCGGCGGCGCGGCGGGGACGCCGGTGGAGTCGTTTCGGCCGGCGATCTCTTCGTACAGCTCGTGCATTACTTTCTCCACGAGCTCTTCCTCGATGGGGAGCTCCGGGGAGAGGCCGCCCTCCTCGTCGGAGTCCGCGAGGAACCCGGTCAGGGCCCCGGCGAAGCCTTCGCCGGCGGCGGCCGCCTCGGGATCCGGCCTCTTCTCGGGGCTCAGCTCCATGCCGGTCGTGCGTAAACGCAGAAAGGCGAAGGGGGAAGAGGGAGAGCAGAGAGCGACTTGCGGAGAACCGAGTATTATCTGGAAGCGACGCGGCACTTTTTGTAGTGGGGAGCTGCATGGGGTGCCACCGTGGCAAGCAGGGGGTGACACGTAGGACGAGGGGGGGCGTGGAGTGGGGTGACGTGGCGTCATTAATGACGATGGAAGAAGATGCAGCAGCAGAGAACCATATGATGTTTCAGCGTTTGCAGGGAGAGTTCTTGTTTTGTCGCGACTTGGACTGAGGGGGAGTAGTAGGTCGGTCTTTGAGTCAGGAATATGATTGCTCTGGGGAGTAGAGGAGGAACAAAAGCTGAAAATTTCAGGTGCTCCCAATTAATATTTTTGGTAAAAAAAGATTAGGATTTTTTTGCCGATTGTACTAAAAGCCAAATATTATAAAAAAATTGCACAAAGGAATCTGAATTTTGATTTAATATGTAACGTTAATCCTAAACTTTAACCAAATATGATTCAATGTGGTCCATAAACTTTTTATAGATGTTCATTCTAGTTCCCTAAATTCCATCTAATTTCCAAATTTTCTGACTTGGTGATTAAATTAAATACGTATCACAATTTCGAGGGTTATATTAAATAAATTAAACGTTTAGAAACAATATTATGCATTAAGCTGAAATTCAGAACCACATTAAATAAAGTAAAAGTTCAAGGATCACTTTACATATTAAATCTAATTTCAAGGATAATTTACATCATTTTTCTCAAAATATTTTTTTATTTTCTCCTTAAAATTGAAAATATTATCCTTAATCTATATTGTATACATTAGGAGATTGTTAAAGGGTGGGTTTCCATACACTTTGTTAAGCACTCAAATAAGGAAAACACTACAGATTTAGCGTAGTGCTTTTCTCATGTATCATGTGTAATCGATGTTTTAAATAATTGAAACATTTATGTACATAGTATGCTTGATAAGTGCCTGGTGGACATTTGTTATCAAGACCATCCATTCAAAAAAGTCTAACTACGCATCTCGGGAGATTTGAACAAAAATAATAAAAACGTAAAAATCACTAAAAACAAAATCTTAAATGTTATCCTCTCGTTTAATTTGACTTAGGTGCGAGTTTTATTAGATCTCGCTTATTTTTTCCCCAAAATTAATTATAAGGATTGCTTTAAAAATATGAAAAGCTCTACCACAAGAGTACCCAATATTTTTTCAACAAAAGTAGCCAACAAGCAAGCACCTGGTGAATGCACATCCACATGCATAAATCAAATTTGTTTGGGCCCCAATTGAAACTTACATGATTTGACTGCTCATATATATTGTGTTTACACAAGTCTAATGTGTGATGCAAGCATTGATCTACTTAGAGGTTATCTTTATGTTCGTAAATTCCCGGCTATGCTCGTAATTAGTTCACATATCAAATGTGTGTTTCTTTGGATGAAGCATGAATAATTAAGTTTCGATTTGATGGAAAGATGAACATAACTTATTGATTAAAACCCTATTTACAATATTACTCTTTAACCAGTCCTAGAATGGGAAAAAGGGTGCGATTATAACGGCACTAATGCATCGGCTCCCATCGCTCTCGGAATGGGAAAAGATCCAAGAGTCTATTATTGATGCTCAACTTTCACCCACCATTATAATTGACTTCACTTGGAATCATTTACTCTCCATTTAAGGTATGTAATTGTGAATTATGATGCTTTTTGGCCCCTCGAATCAACAAGACACTTTTAGACAGACAAAATTGAAAGTCAGGCTTCCAATTCCACTAATCTTCATTCAATTTCATTTCCAACCTTCCCATTAAGAAACACGACATGACTCCTCGCTCCTCATTGATTCTGCCAGCAAGATCGTACGTGGGGAACTCACACCATTCATAGGTGTCGGACTATTAGATGTTGATGCACTTGATTAAGCATTGGAAGCATCCCAGCACTTGGTCAAATGAGGGCCAGCCGAGATGATGCAGAATCCAACCATTCTTCAATCAACAGAAGACTAAACTTCGTGTCGTTTATGAGATAATCATGCGTACACCTACTCTGTTTTTGTCGATCATCTTGATCATGACTTATCATTGTAATTGAGGGAACATCATTAAAGACAAACTATGTCCTGTAATTCCAAGGTTGCAACCTGATAGATAGAACAAATGCTTCTAACTCATGACCGAGAGTACTGATCCATCAGACAGGATACTGTAAGCTGCAACTAGCACCACTGTGTGAGAGGTTGAATATCCAAAGAATGGTGCTCGCGAAGCTGTTCTCAAGTTTTCAGAAGTATAAATTTCATTCCCATAGGGGCATCGGGGACCCGGTCCCCAAGCAATAGTTACATTTAGTCCGTTAGTAATATATAGCAGCCTGACAGCTTCGTGTGAATACAGTATTCAATACAATTCCCACAGACCCAAGAGTTTGCTGTTTCATGGAGTTGCAGGCTAGGCTTCGATATGGTCATCTCCACAAGGATAATCTCCAAAACAATGGCATTATGGAGAAACGGGTCGCGGCTATACCAAAAGGCCGATTGATGGAGGCTAAGAAGTAAACCAATCCTCCAAGATATGGTGAGTTCAAGCTTCACAGATTTTACTAGTCAGTCATCGTCTGAAGGCAGCGTAGGGCTTTTAGAACACATATCAATCTTGTGAAGCTCTTTCATCTTAGTGGCCGGACGGCATAAACCTGGAGATTTCCCTACTTTGGTCATTTTTTTTTTCTTGGTAAAAGAGACGCTAAAACAAGCAATGAAATTGCAACTCTTTTACCTGAGCACTTTGGCATGTCCCACACCGCAATTGATGTAGGTGTACATCGAGGATCACATATTGCTCGGTTGTCCTCATGATATACGTTCATAGCGAGCATCCATGAACCAATAGTAACATCCTCATTGCTAAACATTCTCAAGCTGAGAGCCAAAAATTGCACTGTCTCAGCTGTAGAAAAAACTTAGAGACGAGAATCAAAAAGCTGCTCTAGATGGAAAGAGACACGTAACCATGTAATCTACAATGACAAGAATGGGTGGTGGGAGAATGAAATGAAGATCCAAGGAAATAAAGAAATTTGACGAGTCCATCCAACATGACACACTTGTCGTCATGTCCGATATGAACAGTGATGGTAATCCAATTTAGCCACACAGAGAATTATCTGGAAATTGGATTTTCATATGCCAAAGAAGCTTATTAACCACCAGAAATGCAATTGTCCACAGTTCTTTGCTCTGCTTCATTTGAATATAGAAGTTTATCAGGGACATAAATACATCAAGATCATAACATGAATGTAAAGCAGTCCAGTCTGTGAATTAAGAGTGTAGAGCGTCCAACTATCTCTCTCAAATTCACCTAATAAGAAAAGTTCTACAATCGGAAAGAAAAAAGGAAGAAGAAGAACATGGCAGGAAAAAAAGTTAATACTAAGAGAACTAATGGGCAGCACAGATAAGTTGAAATGATGTACCTATTATTTCTAGCAGTAGCAAGTGAAGCTACCACTTCTGCGGACAGAACATATATAGGGCCATACGCATGCAAGAAATATTCATTTCCAATCAGATGGCCTGATTTTTCATACCTGAAAGGTACATATTAGCAAATTAAAAAGTCTCTAGACAGGACGAGGCCTAAATATGCATCCCCGAACACAATTAAGCCATACAAAAAGAAAAATTTTCACAACTCTGTAGAGTGTAGAGCACTCACCATTTCAGTTTTGGGTCAGTTATGACTGGCCCTTTCTTCATGCATCCGATGTAAGTAAGAGAATGTTTTCGCTCTCTAGCTAATAAAGTTGCAAGACGATCTGACACGTTGGGAATCTATCATTAAACTGCATCGGAGCCAAGGACTACTACTCAAAGGGATTCAACACTTAGATATACCTGGACGCAGATATATATCATCATCCGCTTTGACATAATATTCTGCTTCAAAAAGTTCAAATGCTGCCTTAAAATATGCCAGCCTGACAGGTAGACCATTACCAGATAAGCTCTCATGATTCATAATCATCAACCACGCTGCACATAAAAAGTAGCAGCTCTTACGTCTTGTATGGGAGCAATAAATATTCTTCTTCAACGTCAATGAGCATAAAATCCTTATACTCATCGACCTCTTTCTGAAGTCTGGCCATCTTCGTTGCATCCTTTGATCGCCCAATCACAAATCTAAAAGATAAACCAGTAGCTTGCTCCAACCTAAAAGGATAAGATCAATGAAGGAGTCTATGCCACATATGGGAACATGCAAAGGAAAAGAGTAAAAGCCGGTAGGGAACAAGAAATTCCTAATGTAAAGCAATACTTATTGAGTGATTCTGTCTAGAAAGTGCGAACAGAGAACAGAGTGCCATCTTGAGAGCTAAGTACAATAAATATTATTTGCAGTTTGCACCAAGTTATCTGCTAGCTGAGTATAGCTTAGAGCCTCCAACGTGATCTCCCCAATTGCAGAGTTCCATAACTATCAAACTCTACACATAAATCTTACCTGCGAACATTTGACCATGAGCAGATAATGTACAAGAATGTCCCACATTTACATTTGTTACGCCTTTAACTTCCTAAAAAGAATGTCCCACATTTTCATTTGTTAAGCCTTTCACTTCATAAAACCCAGGGAAAGAACACATTTTGCAGAGCATATTTGCTTCCTCTATGAACTAGGAGACAGTTGCACTCTAAACCTCAGTCTACTTGTTTAAAAGTAATGTAGCATCGTATTGGCTATTGCTGAACATTGATTTTCTGTAAAGCACTCTGGGTCACCACATCACAACAGAATCAACCATCTTCAAATACTAGCTAAAATCCCAAAAGCCAAGCTCAAAGCTATAGTATAAAAAACCGACAATGCGATCCCCATAATCTGATCTTGTTTACAACTAATGTAGCATTGTCTTGGCTATTTCTGAACACTGATTTATCGTGAAGTACTCTGGATCACCACATAACAATAGAATCAACCATCTGAACACACTAACTAAAATCCCAAAAACCAGGCTCAAAGCTATAGTACTAAAAACCAACAATGCGATCCCCCTAATCTGATTTTGAAACCTGTCCTGAGCACACAATCGACGAAATATGAAAACTTTGCATGAACCCAAGATCAAGTACCTCAAAAGCCCATCAGGGTCAGAAGCAAGCCAAGTGCTCCTAATAGCAGCTCGGCGATCGAAGGAGTCAAACCCAGTCTGAATGCCAACAATACCCAAAAGCTTGGGACGATCCGCCGCCGTAGCCAACCCACCGTTGCCGCCATCGCCAAGCTTCCTCGAACGGGAAGCCGAATAGAAAGCCCGGAAAGCGTCCACGGTCCTCCCGCACCGGAAGACGGGCGAGGGCCTGGGCCGCCGGAGAGCATAGAAAGAGAAGGAGACTCCGGCGATGCCGATCACCAGGGAGACGACCGAGAAGGCGACGACGGCCAGGAGAATCCGGCGGGAGTACGGAGGAGCGGGGCCGGGTTTCTGGGGCTTGATGGGTTTGGAGGTGTAGGAGGGGGCGGCGGCGGCGGCGGATGACGGCGGAGGAGAAAAGGAGGTGCGGTGGTGAGAGAGGAGTGGCATTTCGGTAGTTGCCAGAACTGGATCGCCGGTGAGATGGATTGGGATTGGAAGGTGTTCTTGATTTGTTGTCCTTGTTGTTGTTCAGTCGCTGGATGAGCTCGAGGGGAGATGGGGAAGTACCATCTTACTTAAGTTTCACTCCTGTTCTCTCTCTCTCTCTCTAGAAAGCTCTGGCAGCCATTGCAGTTTTGAGTCTTTGACCCTATGCAGTTCGAGATTGACTAGGAATTTTATGTCTTGAACATAATCTGCACTCTGCAGCAGATGCATTCGCACGCTCGATTTTGGGTCACAGAAAATGGTACATCATCAAATGGTTTTTTTCCCTCTGTTCTTTCTTGTCTAAACCCTCGTTGTCACGTTACCTGAATAGGTGATTTTTGGATCTGCCACGAGAAATTCATGACAGCAAAGAGATAGACTTGAGACCTTTTGCTTCTCGGGACGGAAGGTACAAGCACTTTTTGCGCCCACCCCAAAAAGTTCATGCTAATGAAGTGCTTAGAAAGCCGATCTTATAATTATGGACAAACGAGAATTTCTCGATTGTCTTGAGTGTACTCACGGAATGCTTCGCGATATGGAACATCATGGTTTCGGGTGTGAGGATTCAGGGAAAATCTCATCATGATACGGTTGCTCCTTTGTGGCATGCATCATCATGGGGCGATGCAGAAAAAGGATTGGAGTAGTAGCTCGATATCAACTGAACCTGTTCTTGCATTTTCCTAAGGTCCAACTTATTTTCTGCAGAGATCCAAAACGTCGGAAGAAGTAGATCGATGTCAACCCCGAAGCACCGGCTTTCGCCCCTGTGGCCCAAAATGAAAAAGGCTCGTCGAGTTGCAGGAAGGTACTGTCCTCGATCATTGGGCTTTGGTCCAAGACCACGAGTTGAAACAGAGTCCAGCTCGAACGTATCCGTACGACCTGGTGAAGTCAACTTCGAGCAAGGCATGGAATCAAAGCCTCCGAGCGTTTCGAGCAGGCAAGTCCAAACACATGCGTCCATCCAGCCGCGCGACAATCCACCTCACGAGTGACCCACAGAGACACCCCTGTTCATGACCCTACCACCACCCCCGCTCGGCCCTTCTCTTTCCCCACCACCAGCTTCCGTAGGAAAAGTAGAAAAGACGAGAAAAGACTACTATTAGCAACAGCCAATAAGTTCTTAAAAATCAAGCAGCCAAACATAAACAGCACGCATGGCCAAGCATAAAGGAATATCCCACCCAAAACAATAGCCTTCCTCTTTATATTGGCACCCACCTTTCCCTTCTGTCCAACACCATCATCTCTCTCTCTCTCTCTCTCTCTCTCTCTCACTCAACCTTTCTTCGGTGAAGCAGAAACCATGTCTGATGAGGCATCTGCAACGCCGCCGACACCTTCACTCTGGTCCACCTTGAACAGCTGGTTCACCCCTCCTGTTCTCTTCCTGGTGCTCAACCTCATGATTGGCACCATTGCCATCACTTCACAGTTCGGTTCTGCTCACGGGCGTACCCATGAGCACCAAAAAGATCGCCAAGAACACGAGACCCACAAATACCCACCAGCCCCGCCCTTGGCTAGACCTCCCTCCATTTTCCAGAGACTCAAGTCCACCATCTTCTTCTGGAACAGATCCCAAGAACAACCCGCTTGGCCCACTGCCATGAAAGCCCCTGAAATGGAGACCCACCAGCACCACACATTTCAAGAACCAGAACATGAACAGATGGAAGAACAAGGACCAGAACAAGAGCAAGAACAAGAGCAAGAACAAGAGCAAGAGAATCCATCTCACTTTGCTAGATCTCCTTCCACCCCCCAGAAGCTCAAGCCCTCTGGCCTCTACAGCCACATAGTGATAGAACCGACTGCACTGCCCACTCCAACCCCAACTGGGAATGTCAATTACCCAAACCTAAAGCCGTTCACTCCCTACAATTTTCGGCAAGAACAAGCGCGGGCACGAGAACTACAGGGAGAAGAAGATGATCGTGCTGAGGAAGCTGAGAGTGAAGCGGCAACAAATAGGTTGCCCAGAAACACCGTGAGGAGATCTGCAAGCATGAAGTACCCAATTGTGCATATCGACGAAGATGATGAAGAAGAAGATGGAGATTTCCTCGAGAGACGCCGACCGGCGAGCGTGAGAGAAGGGACGGGCAAAATCAGCGGTCGTGCGGACGAGGAGGTCGATGCCAGGGCCGATGACTTCATCAACAGGTTCAAGCATCAGCTGAAGCTGCAGAGGATGGAATCCATTACTAGGCAAAACTGAGGAGATCAGAATTAGCAGATAACCAAGAGTCAGCTCGGACTTTAGATCAGTGTCTGTGTGTTTGAGGTCTTTAAGACGTACATCTTTTTGTACTCCTTTTGAACTCTATCATATATATATGCTCCATTTTCACTGGCGTTCTTCTGAGATTGGTGTACATTGTCATGCGATAAACGGATCTGGATCAAGAAGAAAAGCAGGAGCAAGATTATCTTGCAGAAACCCTAATAATGCCCGTCGTCTATTAAAATGATTCTTGAATGAATGATTCCTCATCATGAATAATGGGAACATCTCTTAGCTGTTACATGCGTTCACTTTACTAAATCTTGATTTGGCTATAATAATCTTGTCTTTTGGTATGAGTAAAGATGATTACTTAAGTATAGTCTCTATAGTCCGGACCCAGCAAATAAGCAAATTGCACTATTCTATCTATTTATAAATATCAAGGATAAGATCCTACTCATGCAAAACATAAAGCATGAGTTGATGCAAATCTGATTACGTAAGAACTTATTAAACCCACTCCAGTTAACTCGTTGATTTCGTACTAGACCTAACCCACATTTTTTATTTGGCATTTAAACAGATTTTAATTAGGTGCATTACACGGTTGCTTGCGTGGCTATCGCCTTTTATCCGATTCAGATTTATATCAGCATGACCGAGAGGATTTCAGCTGCAAAAACCAAAGAGTCCTGGCCAAAAAATAAAATATTAAACACGAAAGAAAGCAAAAAAGTCAATGAAGGTGTGCCTTGAATCCAAATCAGCAAGTGACGTGGAGGTAACCTACGCTTGGAATTGCCACGTTGGACCTCTGGCGGCAATATTGGACGTAGTGTTAATTGGGATAGATTTTGGTTTAGAGTACAAGTGGGTGATTTTTTTATGAGAAGGGAAAAAAAAGTTCATGTCATAATTGAGATCGGATATAATGTTGGTGTTTTTTAAAAGAAAATCGGTCCTATAATGAGAGTGCTACTTCTTACTTCCAGGCTTGATGGAATATAGTCTTTTTATCCATTATTAAATTGGCAAATTCGGCGTCATCTCTCTATGCAACGTAGATTGAATAATTAATTACACAAGTACCCATCAAAGAAATTTCTGTGTAGTTTCTTTCGGAAAGATTTAAATTTTTAGCAATTGGAAATATAATATAATTCATGTACCCTCTACATCGTATGTCAGCATTTTGACCAAGCTGGTTATAAAATATTCATGTACTCGTTGACTCAACATAGCCTAAGCTTCTCTCATTAAGCCTAGCATTGGAGATGTTCAAGGAGAGCCAAGGCTAAACCTCGTCATGGGCCTGTTGGTGTGGCCCTATGAAGAAGTCGAGTGGGCTTGCACATTCAGATTTGCTTTACGGCCCATTTCGGCCTTCCTGGGGCTCGAGTTAATTAGTTAAATTTTTTTATTTACTAACCTTATGCTTATTGCAAGCTTAATTCGACAACATTCCTCAAGCTCGCAGCCAAACTTTAACTTGAAGGGTGTTTCATGGTCTCTGAGTTTATTTAATGCTTGATGAATCTAAATCTCCCAGATAATGGCGGATTGGAGAGCCCATGAAAGTCCGTTAAGGCGGCGATTCTTACTATAATTTACCGGTTGTCCATATCAAATTGTATTATATTATTTCACCATCAACTTTTTAAATTTTTACAATTTAATCCTTAACCATTGCACGGAATTTCAATGTAGTTCTTCCTCTAATTTTTGGAGAAATCATGGATGTGGAGATCCAATCATTATCGGCCGTCCTACGTGATAATCTACTGTGTTAACGATTTTCGACAAAAATTGATCGAAATAATTATATTTGAATTCCGCATAAAGGTTTAAGACTAAAATCGGCAACATTGAATAGTTTAGCAACAAATTAACATTCTTAAAATAGATTTGGGACTTGGACAATTTCTCATGGTTATATACCAACAAAATCCCAAACATATAACACCTATGCCAATTCAATCATAAATTTTTTAATTATACCATTTCAATCCTAAACATTTTGACGATTTGTCTATTTAATCCTAAATATATTTTATGATTTGTTAATTTAGTCTCTAGCTAATTTTGACCGAAAGTCATTGATTTGGTTATTTAGTTAACGTTGATCATCTTACGTAGTATGATTAATCCTAACATGAATAATTTTGTAAAACTTTTATGAATTTTATTTTGTTTCCTTTTATTCTTCCTTCTTTTTCTTTTTTTGTTTTCCTAAACCTAGGTCAATGAGTGCCCTCGCCGATCACAGGCAAGGGCCTCTATGTCTTTGCCCAAATCTAGGCGAGGGACACAACGTCTTTGTCTTGGTTTAGTCAAGGACCGCAACACCCTTGCCTTGGTCTGCGTGAAGGCCACTACTCTTGCTCATTGGTTGGCAAGGACATCATGGCCCTTGCTTGGATTTGGGTGAGGGCATTGCAACTCTTGTTAGTGGTTGACAAGGGCGGCAATGCCTTTACCTCAACCAAGCAAGGGTTGTCAGCCCCTGCTTGTGGCTGGCAAGGATTGGCCGACATGACTTCACCGGCCTAGAGTTAGAGAAAAGAAGAAAAGAAGAATAAATAAGAAATTCCATGACAAAGATTTTGGCTAAAAACTAGTTGAAAAGACTAAATCGGTGCAATTGAAATGTTTAGGACATAATTGACATAAGTACAAGGGAAAATTTCAATTAAGGGCTTAAAGTGGAACCGTTTTCTCAAAAATGGGCCTAAAGTGGACATTGTATCAAATAAGGACTAAAGTGATCAATTTAGTCTCGAATAATGGTTTCAACTTGAAAGCCAGGTTAAATCTTATTTGCAGCTAGGGGTATTTTCATCTAAAGACTTTTTTTTTCTTTTTCCTTCTTGTTTTTCTTTTCTTTCTTTTTTCATCTTAATCACCTCATTCTTGACAAATGCATCAAACTCCTCATGCACGAGCTTGCATAGGTGCAAAAAAAATTTGAACAATTTAGGAAAAGAAGAAAATGAAAAGACATTCGAGAAGTTATGGAGTTTTGCAAAACTGCAAATTGCGTGCTTCAATTTTGCAGCCTCCCCATCAGCAAACTTCAAAGCACATGCTCTACATTATGCAATTTTGCATCCTCACCCAAGAACTCATCGATTTTGGCATAAGCCAATTTTTAAGTTATTCGCCACCACTCACCTTCTCCGATGACGATAATGAACTTGAGAATCAAGAAATATCCATCAATGGGTTTTGTTTTTATTCAATTGCTTGTAAAAACTTATTATGGCAATTAAAGTAACAGTTTCATGCTCTCCCCGCCAATAAACTGCCTTTCACTCACAACTTCTTGGGAATGTTTTATTGGGTTCGGGTTGGATTATTCATAACATTCATAGACACAGCTTGCATTGAGGTGGAATATGTGGCTTCTTGAGAGGGTCCAATTGCGCCATGCATGCTGATTATTTTCAAAGGATGTTGAATCATTCTGACTCGTGATTGAAGATACCTACTTTTGGTGGCGATTCGAATCAGACATCACTCAATCTAAAAAACGAATGACTCTAATCTACACATGTTCAAACAAATTTGCCTCTCTAACTCTAAAATATTATCCACACAAATTTGAGAGAGAATAACAAGATGAAAAAAAGTGCAAAATCACTCAGAAATTCCCAAAACCACTATTTCATTGAACAAATCAATGCACATGAGTATCACAAAGATTCTTGAAAATTCTCTAATAAATTTGGCCTAGGCACTTCAATCTGGCTTCTCCTCACTAAGATTAATCATAGCTTGCGTGAGCACCGATTTGAATTCAAGCATCGATGACAACGAGGGCAGCAAGCTATGGCTTACACCTCATCATGCTTCGTGCTTGACCACGACCACAAGATGTGGGGATCGAATCGAGCTGAGCGTCACATCTTGGTCCACTCATGCTCGATCTAGGGCTTGGATTGACCTCCATCTTTTAACAAAGGTATTAGAATTGATGTTGAGGGCAATGACGAATGAGGTTGAGGGCATTGATGGCTAATTCGGCAAGGAAGATAGAGATGGACTTTGGAGAACGCGATCTAAAGAGTGAAAAAGGCAAAGGCACGATGATGATGAAGAAAAGAAAGAGAATGAGAAAATAAATTAAAAAAAGAAGGAAAAAAAGTCTTTAGACAAAAAAACCCCTAAATGCAAATAAGATTTGGTTGGCTTTTAAGTTGAGGCCCGATTTGAAACTAAGTTATTTACTTCAAGTTCTTATTTGAGACGATATCCATTTTTGATCATTTTTTAGAAAATGGTTCCACTTTAAGCCCTTAATTGAAATTTTCCCTAAGTACAATAAGTTTAGGATTAAATTGGCTAAAATTTAGAACCGAAACGTGAATGTAATAGGTTTAGGGCTTTATTTATAAATTTTTCAATTTATCATGTGACATGACCAAAATGCGACTACATTCATATTCTACGATTGGCGTTGCCCTCAATTTAGGGTGATGTTCGGCGGAAATTAGCAGTAAGATGTTCGCATCATGCCCCCCAGAAAGGGGTCGCGTCTTGCGTTTTTCCACTCTGTATTTATTACAAATTAATGCGTCCATGTGCAATCTTAGTATCGAGAGTGAGTCGGTCGTGACTTTAAGCAGTCACATTCCAACCAAAGACTTACCAACCGGCGCGGCGTTTATAAGAAGCGATGAATATTGTTGGGTTTCTCGATTCAGGCTTCGTTCATTTTACAAAAAATAATAATAATAATAATAATTTCGAAAATATTTTCCTAAATATGATTACTCGTATCGTTTACAAAAATGAATAAATTGAAAATATTTTCATTTACGAATTGTTGTTAAAAGTGAAAATATGGACCGATTATTTTAAGTGATGGAAGCTATTATTTTTAGCAAAATATTTTTGATATTTTCGAAATCATTCATTTTCTACAAAACAAAGACAACCTAAAACTCTCATTTTTCTAATCAACATTTTTTCTGTTAACCAAAATACACAAAAGTCAAGAATAATATTACAGATATGATAAGATTAATCTACTAAAGTCATTTGACCCAAAAGAAGGAACCTGATCTAGTCATCAAAACAAGTGTAGCGGTAACTTGTAATTTTTTTTATTTATTTATATACTTTCAGCACATACCGGATTTATTCATATCATTTAAAGGTGTATTTTCTTAATTATGAGTTTCTTTAAGAGGACTAGGTTAATGAAATTTTAGCTACCTTGTATGTTGTCATTTGTTAGCCTGTTTTCACCTCAGTTGCTATAGTGCCAAGCATAGATTCGTGAATATGAATCCTCTCTCTTATTATGATCTTTAATTTACTAAAATTATTGTATCTTGACAACGATCAATTGTAAAATTTTAAAGAACACAATTATAACACTTTACTAAGTTTCATAAAAGCATTTTGGAGACATGAACATACCCCGTTTGATTTAAATGATTTCGATATTTTCAAAGTCAATGATATACAGGCAAATTTTCTTATTATTTATTATGTTTTGGTAACGAGTAGGCCTATTTTAGGTGCAAAAGTCTTCGCCCGTGAAATTCTTAATTAATCTTGAGAGTCAGATAAAACATAAGCCGAAAAACCAAAAGATAACCAGAGCATTAAGTCTTTTTTTTTTTTTGTACTCATAGATGTAAACGACGGCATAGATTTCGTGTGTCTACTTCCTCCAGTAAGTCTCTTGTTGGCACTATTGGCATGAGAAAGAAAAGCTGGCATCCATTGATGGAAAATAAGAGTTTGACAATCAAAAATAGGAGGAATTTAATAAAATCCATAGAATTTCGGAATAGGTTTGTAGAAAATCGCTGTAATGTGAACCTCGAGAATAGTGTGAAAGCAAGCTGGAGATTCAAAGGATGCACTTATACTCAATCAAATGGCAAGATCTTCCTTAATTTATTCAAGTCTAAAACCATTTCCTTTTAATTTACTAGATTCTCGATTTCGTGAGTTTGTTCTGAACTCACGCTATCTATTTTAGCTGCTCAATCCTAGTTCATATTCCATTCTAAAACCCTAATTTCTCTTATGAATAATACATGGATTACACGTTTTTCATATGTAACCCTTGCCGATCAGTCATGTTTAGAAATCTTTTTAGAGAGGGCTAACATCCCCCATTTTGCAGATTTGGAGGGAAAATCTCTGTTTGTTCTAAACAAGCAAATCCCACAAGATTGGTGTTATCATTATTGCTAATTACTATTACTACTCGAAGGACTGATTAACACCGTTTCCAGAGAAGCTTCCCCCGTCCTCCAAAGCAACTTTACTCAAGTGGGATTTGATCCATTGACTTTGGGCGTGAGGTGAATGCGGGCAAATGACTTAGAGATTAGTCCTGCTGATCATGGTTTAATCCCGCTTAAGAAGTGCCACGTGGCGATAACCCAAGAGGCTGTCGGTGGGGGTGGTTCCTTTGCTTTTACGTGCAGCTGTCGGATTACGCGTAGGAAGTTTCTTACCAGGTGTATTTACCATAAAGACCGTTTTGTCCTTTACCCATTCTAGGGTTTGACCTTTTGTCAACTAATCTTGTCCTCTGGTGACAATATTTGATGGAAAGAAATTATGAAAAAAATTACCTCATCTCTTTAATTCCTATTATTAAAGAGGATATTGTAGAGAAGATGGATCGATCAAATATAGGAAGTCTTATATCATAACGTGCGAGGAAAATGGCTGGATGGAGACTAAAGGGTCTAAGGTAGATTAGAGGAATGAGTTACCATGTTCAAAATCTAGACTAATTATTTGGTATTTCAAAATTTAAGTGTCGAATTTGTTAGATCTAAATTATAAAAGAAATTTTACACTATAATAATAGTATAAGCAATTTGTTGAACTCAAACATGTTTTCTTAAGCACATGAATGACCTATATCTAATAATGATAAACTCGAGTTTAAATATGATATCACTTAGCTTTAATTCAAAATTGACACGAATTAAAACATTTTTTGCTTAATTTGAAAAAAGCATATGGCAATTACGTTGGCCCTGTCCAAAAGACAATACCCCTAGTATAACAAATTCTTGTTGCTCATTAAAAAATGCAAAAAAAAAAAAAAAGCAAATGGTTCTTGTTAAAAAAGATTTAAGAAGGGGTGACAATGAAGAGTGATTCCACACTTGCCTTGGCCTAAGAAGTAAGAAGCATCTCTGCCTTTCTTTCTCACTTCTCACTTCTTCACTCTCCTCCTCTCTCTCTCTCTCTCTAAGCCACCGTCCAAAATGACGGACAGAGTCCACCCATCGGCCAAACCCGCCGCCGCCGCCATCAACGGCGCCACCGCCACCAACGGCGCCACCGCCGCCACCGCCGCCGCCAACGGTGCTCCCACAACCGCGTTCCCCGCCGCCAACGGTACTCCCACCAAGCCCCAGCTCTACCGCCCGTACCGCCCGCAACCCCCCAAACGCCGCCGCCGCCGCCCCCGCTGCAGCCTCTGCTGCTGCTGCTTCTGGACGATCCTGATTATCCTCTTCGTCGCCCTCCTCGCCGCCATAGCCGGCGCCGCCCTCTACGTCCTCTACCACCCCCACCGCCCGGCCTTCTCCCTCTCCTCCCTCCGCACCAACGCCCTCAACCTCACCACCGCCTCCGACGGCTCCACCTCCCGCCTCACCACCTTCTTCAACCTCACCCTCATCTCCAAGAACCCCAACTCCCACACCTTCACCTTCTTCTACGACCCATTCCTCGTCTCCCTCTCCTCGGCATCGGGCTCCGTCTTCCTGGGCAACGGCTCGATCCCGGCGTTCGCGAGCTACCCCAAGAACCAGACGACCCTGAGGGCGGTCGCGTCGGGGAGCACGGAGGACGTCGACGCCGAATCGGTCGCTGCCCTGAGGTCGGATCTGAAGAGGAAGAACGGGCTGGCCCTGGAAATTCGGATGGACACGAAGGTGAGGGTGAAGGCGGGCGGCCGGAAAAGCAAGAAGGTCGGGATCAGAGTCGTCTGCAGCGGGATCAAGGGGTGTCGGCCCCGAAGGACAAGAACGCGACCGTCGTCGCCGACGTCGCCGACTCCAGGTGCAAGGTCGATCTCCTGATCAAGATCTGGAGGTTCACTTTCTGATCTCGAGAATCGAAATATTTTTTTCTCCTCTTTTGTCCCCTTCTTTTTCTTTTGTTTTTTCTAGCAAATTCCTTTTTTTTAGAATTTTCTGAGGATGACTAACGGATCGATCATGTGGTTCAAGGAGGAGAAAAAAGAAAAGAAAAAGAAAAAGATTAGTGGATCAAGAAAAGAAAGGGTAGATTATCTTCTTTGCTTTTCCGAATTTTATTTAATTATGTCGGTGTGATAGGGTATAGTTTTCGGCACTTCTTTCCTTTATGGAAATTGGAAATTGCTTTAGGAGCCGTTGTTTTAATCCCTGACCCACAGAGGAAGGGGCCAAAAAATAGAACGTGTTATTTGCTAACCCTATCGTCGGGTGTTACAGTCGTGAACTATTTTTCTATCAATTCTCCGAGGATTGTAATTGTTATTGTTATTATCAATAATATCATGTTTCAAGAATCCATGGTCGGCCGAGAAAAAGTGAAGAGGAAGGAAGTGCTCGTCTGAGGTGGCCTGGAGTCGTTGTCACGCATCATGGTAATTGCTAGGGTTTTTGTCTATATCGATAATGTCTTTGCTTTCAACTCCATCTGTGTACATATGAATGGTTATACTTTTTATCAGATGAGCTGTTCTTTCCCACTATAAAGTAGTAGTCCGACGCCCCCTTGCACCCCCCATCTAATTCTTGGTAGAGGCTCAACCGGGATGGTTCTTTCTGGCCTTTTTAGATGTCAACGTTCTGGTTTGGTCGGTTGGATCTATTGGGCATTTTCCTTAGTACAAATTTGATCACACCACACCGAGCTCGCCGTCACCGTCTCTTGTGAAGTCGTGTTCCGGGCGATGTGGCGAGCAAACTTGTTACTGCTTTCCGGCGAGGCTAAGGGAGGCCGGAGCTAGTACGACTCGAATTGATCGTTCCGTGGCCCGGTGTGGGGCTAACCGGGTCGTGGTTTAATTATAAAAATAGATGAGTTATGGATGCCAGATTTATTTACGGGATACCGCCCGCAGCGAAAGCAAAACGCTGAAATCTAGGCTATCACTCAATAAATCAAAAGTCAAAAGTCAATTCTTGGGTATTTTAATAGACATCTAAGCCCGGATATGCTCGTGGGATGGGGACTTCCAAGCTTTTGTATATCCTCTTCTTTGCGTGATTTAAGGGCACGTTTCGTTCATAAACGCTCTTCGAAGTATTTTAGTTATAAGGTTTCTCTTTTTTTTTTTTCACGAAAGGAAATTATTTTTAGTTCTTTTGTACACTAGTTCGGGTGTGTTATTTTAATTTCACATAATTTGTGTCTTTTTCACAGTTTTTGTTCTGAATATAAGTCGAAATCAGGAGATTATAAATCTATCACGAGATTATCCTTTTCATTGTAACTTCTCCTCCCATGTCTTTCATCCAAATCTCCACCTTTCAATTGAAAAGCACAAAAATGACCACAATTTGTTCATTTTAAGTTTCTTTCTTTTATCATTTTTTTTCGAATTTAAGAAGATTTGTGAAATGAGATAGGCTACGATGGGTGTTATCCAATTAAATGCATGAGTCACTAAATAGTAAACTTAAGTTCAAATCAAACATCTCGATGAACATCATGACCTTATAGAGAAGGAAAAGTACAATTAAGATTGATATTACCTCAAATAAAAATCCCGCGAATAATTCAAACCCATTTTTAATGAGCTGCGAGAGTAGAGTTATATGTTCAAGTGTTGGAGTAGTATCTTTCTTTTTTTTCCGAAGAGTAATTATTCGATCGAATGTGTACGTACATCGTACGTCTTAGATTTTCCTTAGGTTGTTGGCGTTCTTTAATGAGCCATCGACAGTAAAATGATTTTATCCAATTCATAATGTCTTATTTTTATTTTTATTTTTATTTTTCGACCTGTAATTTTGTCGAGTGGGTAGTGTCAAATCAGCGTGTCGTGACATTTTTTGTACCTGAGATTGGCCCAAGAATTCCGCCTTTGTTTTTTTTTTCTAAAGTTGGGCGTGCACGTGGTCTCTGAGGATGCGTGTAAAAGTCGGTCGAAATTGAAGGGGGCAGTTGGAATTTTGTCAGAAATTGTCTCTCTCTTTAGTAAATTATTATTATTATTATTTACATATCGAATAGTTTAGATATAAACTATTCAATGAACAAGAGAGGGAGGTCATACTTGGTTTTTTTTTTTTGATCGAACGAGGGAGGTCATACTTAAAAGCCATCGTCGCTCGTGGGTCTCTAAAAATAAAGTACAATCAAGCCAGAGGTCCACCTAGGCTTTCGATTGGACAGATGATGGAAATCCATGCAGCTTTGTGCTTTATTCATGTTCTTTTCACGTGTTTCATGCAATTTAAAATGAATTAATACCTACAAAAAAATTTCAAAATAATATATTTATAATAAATTTATCTTAAATTAATTTTTTTTTTTATCAAAAATCTTAAATTAATATACTTATAATCAATATCTAGAAACGCAAAACCAATAAATTTGCCATATTTATTAGTTTTCATTAAATTAGATTAATATCACAAAAAATTATAAATTAACATATCTATGACGAATAATGGTAAAATCTCAAATTAATATATTAATCAACTGTAATGTATCATCAAATTTAGTAATTTTTTTAATACAATTTCACGAGAAAGGACAAAGGAGTAATTTATCGCAAGTTTATCATTTGAGGTAAATTTGTTATAGACATGCTAGTATAGAGTTTCTAGTAGTATTAATTGCCCGCGATGGCGCAACTGGTTTTGGGCTCTCTCCTCCTCACGAATGGGAGGAATTCAAATCCCAGAGGCGTTGCGTTCACGCGACTCAAACGCGGCTGGGTCTGTGGTGATAGCTCAATTCACCCTGGGTTTACGTCTAGGCTGCCGGCCGACGGTGGTTCCCGGATCATCAAAAAAAAAAAAGTTAATACCATAAAAAAATCCTCAAATTATATCACTATCACTTAAATACCTCGAACTTTTTTTTATATCACAAAAATCTTAAACTTGTCCACCACGATACAAATATCTCAAGATTCTTTAATGTTTATATATACTCTGTTTTAGTGCCATCCAAGGTAAATTTGTTTTTTATTTTTATGCCAAAATCTAGGGTACATTTGTCATACATGGGTAATGACATCAAAAAAAAAAAGTTTGGGGTATTTGTGTCAAAATGAACAAGTTTTAGAGTTTTGGGTAATAAAAAAAAAGTTTTAGATATTTATATCACAGTATACATAGTTTGTGATTTTTTGTGGTAATTTCCCTTTATCTACAACATTCATTATCACTAGATAAAGAAATATGATGCCACTAAACATATTATATTAATAGAAGAAATTGATTACATTGATTCATCCCACTTCGACATTTAGTATAGAAAATTAGAGTTGAATTATTTGTTTATATATCTACTTTAAAAAAAAAGTGTAACTCATTTTGTTGAATTTTTAATCCAAAAGAAGATCATACTTAATTCTTCATTCCATAATAGATATATATTTGTTTGAATTGGCATCCAATGCATCACATGTTATTATTAATTCTAAGTGGTTTCAAAATATATAAATATCTCCATCTGTATCATTATCAAACAAGTTCGCAACGATCTAGATGATGAACTATAGGTTCTGAACAAAAAAAAACAAAGAAGATGAACGAGGCCAATTTAGGGTTTTTTGCCATAATTTAGTTCAAAATTAGTTGAGTTTTGACTTTAAGCCAAAGGTTGCTTTTAGTAATACTATTAACCCTAAATGGACAAAAAAGAAGAAGAAGGTAATTGTCATCATTTAATACCGTCACAAGTAGTTATCTCACGCACCACTCAATTTAATATTTCAAATTCAAAACCTCCCATCTAAATTTTGCTTAAAAAAATTAAAGATCAACTCTATATCTATTTTCATTTTTTTGTACAAGCCTCACATGCACCCATTTACACGTAGAGAATATAAAGCTAAAAACAGCTTTAAATCGAAGTATCTTCCATCATCTAGATAAAGTAAAAGTGAATGATTAGGGTGTCTATTACTTGACATCGTGATGCATTTGTCAAGGAGTAAGCTCGAACTACCAAAACAAACACACAAGAAATCTCGTAACTTAAAACTATTTTGTAAATTACTGAAAAAGAACAATGAAATACAAGTTTCTAGTACAATATTGCCTAATAAACTCATAACCCCTATATATATTAAAAAAAAAAAAATACTGCATGGAAATGTACAAGATAAAATAAATGATGTCAATGATTCAATTAATTTTTTGACAAATTACATGAAAATTAGTAAAGGACATAAATTTTTTGAGTCAAATACAGGCTAAGAGATTTATAATTAAGACAATACAAAGCTATTGATAAAGGTTGATTCTAAAAATACTTCTTTCCATCATGTATTAGGAAAAAATTTTACTCACGCATTTTTTTTATAATTAGTTAAAACATGTTAGGAAGAAATGGAAGTATTGAAAGCAGATTCAAACTACATCAATTGCTATGGTTGCAATTAAAATGGCCATCTATCTGGTGTGAATGCATAAATTTGTAATTTGAAATTTCATTAATTGCATCATAAAAAAATATTAAAAAGCATAGATATGTCCTCTTTCATACAGATAAAGAAAAAATTTAATGCAGTCGCAAGTCAACACCTCTTCTAAATCGAAAAAAAAAGTACCATACTTAGTTCACTAGGATTTATTCATATATAGACACATGTAAGAAAAATCTTCGTACTAAGCATACATCATGTATTAGCATCGTAAGAAATCGTAAACACCTCCTACATTTTGTAGCTGAATCTTTTAGTTTATTTGCTTGAAGAAAATCAATATGTATTAGCATACAATCAAAAGATTGAGATACCATAAAGAAATTGATTGTTTTAGTCACTTCTTAATATTGAAGTAAAGATGTTCAACTTTAATCTTTTAGTGTACGTCGTAGAGAAACAAAATTATTTGTAATAATATCATCTCACCTATCATCCAAGTTAAAGTAATCTCATCTTTAAAATTGGAAAAAAGATAACATGTGCACATCATTAGTTTAAGGGGAAAATTATTCAAAAAGTCATAAATCTATTGTACTTTTCCAATTTGGGCATAGATTTTTCGATTTTGTTAATTTGAAAGTCTTAGGTATTTGACATTGGAAAATGATAAGCTAACAATACTGTTAGTCTTCAATAACAGACAGTGGCTTTTCCACCACAAATTTTCTCAAAGAAACCTTTTGACTTGTTTGATGGTTTTTTTTTTTTTTTTTTTGGAAAATAAAAATTGGAAAGTCACATTGTGAGGAATTTCTTTAAATTCCACTTGGTGGGTTTGTTAGCCCACCAAGTGGAATAAAAAGGAAACTTATTAACATCATGAATGTTAGATTTTTTTAATTTTTTTACATTAAGTGCAAAAAAAAAAACAATTTATACATTTTTATTTCAAGAGAAAATAAATGCAAAATTAATATTAGCAACAACACCTGTACGAAACATTTTTCACACTTGTAGGTTTTCTAGTCAATAACTTGCTTGTTTTAACAAGAAAATAGCTATAAAAAAAAACCTACGGTCGCGGTGCTCCACTAAGGCTCAAGACGATCCTCAACGAAGAGATGAAGGGTTCAAAACCCGGGGAGGCGCTTAGGTGTATTAAGTGTGACTCAAGGGTGGTGGGTCATCCCGCTTAAGTGTCACCAGGGGTTTACTGGCGGGTTTGTCATTTATGCAGTTTCTCCTCCAACACAAAAAAAAAAAAAAAAAAAAAAAAAAAAAAAAAAGCTAAAAAAAGCTAAAAAAAAGTTTGCAGCCCAAATTGAAAGACCTAGGCTAGTGGATCGAGTTCTTTCTCACCTAAACCAAAAGTTAGCATTCCAAATTGTTGATTTTCAACAAATTTATCAGTTTGTAGGGATGGAAAACTTATTGGTAGGTTATTTTATCCCTTAAGTAATTCGTGAATTTTTTGGATCATTTAAAAGTGAATATTTTTTCGTGTATGTAATTCATGCATACTTTTTCTAGGGGGCGGGGATTTTATTGGAAGAGTATTACAAGGGAAAACATTTCTAATGCCATCAAATAGAACTTTAAAACATTTGGTTGGATAACGATTCTCCAATCCGGTTGCCCACCTTTCACAATTGAAAATTGTGGTCAATATCCAACCGTTAGATATTCAGCATGACGGTACCGTCATGCTAGCGGGATCCATTTGGCATTATGTAACAAAAGTTGGCAAGCTATTTAGATGCCAGGTGCTAATTTTGACAATCATAAAAGAGCCACTTAACACAAGACAATTACAATTAATAAAAGAAGGAAAAAGGGATTAAGTGTGACATAATAACAATAGCATTGATAATAACAATTAATTTTGGCCCAAAATTTTTGAAAATATTAATGTTCAAAATTTAAAATTTTCTAAAATTCTCGTAGCTGAGATGATTATGTGATCTAAGATCTGACGTTGTAATATGTCCATCCATGGAAGCAAAAATGATTATACACCATTATGGAACTTAAAAAAGTGATATCATGAAATACTATTGTCTCCATATAAGGAAGCAAAATCAAGAGATTTCAATCTCAGGTAATAATTCAACGAAGATCTCGTATATTTCAATGGTATATTATTAAACAGGCAATATCACTATTTTAAATTAGGTTAAAAATTCAATACAATTATGATTCTTAGATCTATGCCTTTTTACTTATACGAAAAAAAAAAAAAGAATAATTACCAAAAAAGTCCATACATTATAGGTATGCTAATTCAGTTCTAAATATTTCAATAGACTAATTCAATTCTAAATCTTTTGACAATTTACCAATATAGTCTTTCCTTTTGTTTTTCGGTGCCGCCAACCATCTGGGCCACTGGCATTCTAGAGCTTTGAAATGAAAATTTGATACGTGAAATCATCTTTTCTTTTTCAAAGAAAAAGCTTGCTGAACCATCTCCCCACCCAATTGTCTATAAGCATAGATGATGGGAGTCCATGCAAAGGGAATAACAACCCACAAAGCAATACACATGAAAATATATTTAACGGAAGGTAGAAAACAATGTAGGTGGCATATCAATATAGTTTGCATATGAAGCAATAATTCTACGTGAACGATATTGAACTTTCATATACATTCTAACATGATATCATCACTCGCGAAATAATCACGTGATAAAGTCTAATCCAGCCTGACATGCCCGAACTTTAGATTACTAATCTCGACATTGTCATAACAGTAAGCTCCGAGCTGTGAAGCAAAGCGAGCAGCCTGATGAACACGCCGGAGCTCGGACTTCATCCGCCAAACACTTCCGGCCAAGTCGAAGATCATGCGATAGCCCTCATTTTGGACTCGAAGAGGATTGTCTCCATGGCGGTCTTACGAAGCTCGCTCAACTGGAACATCAGTCGCCCATCTGATCACTTCATTTATTGCAAAAAAGAATAAAATAAAATAAAATAAAATAATTGCCTTATGGAGAATTTTATAGAAAGGAATAAAAAAATATGAAGATGTCTTTAACTCTTCTAGTTTTAATAGCAAAAGTTATTTATAACTGTGATTTTTTTCCCAAACAGCATTTAACCAAAGTTGCTTCTTAATGCACTTTCACAAAACACATTTATAAACACTATTTGCATTTTGAAAAAAAAAAAAAACCCTTTAACCTAAAATTCTTTGCATTTCTCCAAAAAATTTCTCCAAAAGTCAAACCAAACACAACCAATAATAAACATCTTACTATTTTGGATAAAGTTGAAATGGAATATAACTAAAAAGGGAAAAAATCCAGATGAAGCAATATATTTTAATTTACGCCCACAAGAGATTTGTCAAGAATCTACTATCGTATGCATCTAGTGAATAAGTGCATAGAGAAGAATGAAGGAAAGAATGGAGTGAATCCAGACGGAAGCGATTTATGAGGCACAAATGAATAATACGCAAATAATAGTGGAATATATTGAATGATTTTTTCTGCCATAGATTTCATGAATCATTATCTTTAAATTTTAAAGGAAAAATTATCTAATTATTCATAAGCCTATTATATAAATATCAATTTAATAATCAATTTTGTCGATTTAATCCTAAATCTATATGTAAAATTCCAATATAGTTATTTTGGCCAATTTTTCCTAGAAATTGTTAAGTTTAGCCATAGTCTATGGTCCAACCTAATACATTGCAATTTCTAGTAAAAATTAGCTGACTTAATTGGCAAAATAAAAAATTTAAGATTGATTTGACATCCATACAGTTAGTTAAGGACTAATTCTGACCCAAAAAAAAAAAAGTTAAGGATTGATTAGATAATTTCCCTAAAGTTGAGAATAATTCGGACAAAAACTTATGACCTATGTTGCTTCGCGCTATTATTCTCATAAGAAAGCTAACTATCAACCTAATTCATCTATTTGACGATAAGATGCCATGACACTCTTATCAACTTTATAATGGGGAACGACGAAATTATAATTTTTTTTTTTTTGAACAATCGTCCCAAGGCTAGTCCTTCCCACGAGAAAATGATCTTTTCAAAAATTTCTCTCAGCTGTATTAATTCATTGAAATGAGATAAAACCGTAAATATAAGTAGCCAAGAAAAAGAATGATAATTTCATGCGTGGAAATAATTACTTGCATTGGTTGAATCTTTCACAGTGAAGAAAATGCCTTCTTGAGAGGACTGGAAAAGCAACCGAATCCTTATGAATCTTCAATTGATCGTCCGTCGAGCTCGTCCCTTGCAATGATAGGCCTGTACCACACGATTTATAAACTTTAGCAGATCATCATCATCATCCATGTATGGAAATATCATCACATAAATCTTTAGAAAGGCCAAAGTTATGAAGGCATAATTAGATTTTACACATTCAAATCCAAGGTTGAATATAACATAAGAGACAATATGAACTGTACAATATATTATGGAAAGATATTTAAGCCTGATTTAGTTAGGAATATTGCACCGATTAACTAACTAGAAAATTTCCAAATATATGGATATATTGGCAAATTACAACTCGCATTGTCATTAGGCTAATTGGGTTCCATCTCTTCACTGAAGTCCATTAAATCCAAAAGCCTAAATTGTTTTTCAGGCATCGCGAATTATGTAATGTGGTCTAACCCTACGACATATCATTTTGCATCAAAGTTCTATACGCGAAGAAGAGAATCATTGGAGCAAAACTGATCATTTCGTTTCTTACCTACTTTGCTTGTCAATTTGGTCGAGCGATTTGAGTTCAAGAAAGTTCGATGGCTGATCTCTCTCGTAAGATCCGGCGAGAAGCTGTGAGTTCGCACCTTCGTCTTTTTTCAGAGACTTATTATTGGGGAGACACAACTGCGAAGCCATCGAAATCGGATCGAGCTCTAACGGATTGTTGTACATCGAGCTCGTCCCTTCCATTACCGGGACCGTGCTGCTAAATTCATTGTAGAAGGGATCAGAACGAACGAGCTTATGAAATAATATCAGTGCCAATGAACGTTTGATTTTTGAGACGTACAATATAGTGACGGGAAATCAATTTTATTTTGAACATTTTGTTCATTTTGATCAGAAGCAATTTTTTAAATTGAAAGATGGCAAGACATTTTTATAAAGGCAAATTTCGAATTTCAAAATTAAGTGAAAATATTGTTCCACATTTCCAGTTAAAAAGAAAAAGAAAAACTTAACACTGCCTTATTAACGAATCTAGAGAAATATATGCATGCCAAGTTGAGGATCGAACCTGATTATCTGTTCATCAAGAAAATTCAGTAGCCGATCGCCTTGGCAAACACGGTTCGCACCCGAGGGTTCATCGACTCGACATGATGAAGTCGACGCTCCGAGATCGTCCGTCACGAAATAGTCACGCATCAAAACCTCTTGATCTTCACTGGATTTTTGCGCCAACCCTAGATTGCTATCCTCGACATTGTCATCAGCACTAAGCTCCGAGCCGCGAAGCAAGGCGAGCAGCTGATGCGTATGCCTGAGCTCGCACTCCACCAGCCGGACCCTGGCGGCCAGATCGCGGATCATGCGGTAGCACCCGCCGACGCGGTCGAAGGCCCTCACGTTGGACTCGAAGATGATGGTCTCCATGGCGACCCTGCGGAGCTCGGGCGGGAGGGGCCTGGTCAGCTCGTGCATGTTCCTGAGGCCGTAGAGGGAGCGGGCATTGGCGAAGGTCTGGGGGAGGGCGGCGGGGAAGAACTCGGCCCATTGGCAGTCGGGACGGCACTTCCGGCGCTGGTGCCGGCACGCCGCACATGCCCGGGAGTCGGGCTTGTCGGCGCTGGCGGCGGTCGGCATGGCCCTTCTGGCCGTTCGTCTGCTTTTAATTATGATAGGGAGTGATTTGCGGGGGAGAGAGATGCAGAATATCTGTGCGTGGGAAGTGGAGCAAGTGAAGAGAGAGAGAGAGAGAGAGGGGGAGAGATTTCATATTAAGTAACCGAAAGGTGTTAGTGTGTGAAATGGTGGATACTGGATATGGAGAGAGAGAGAGACAGGGAGAGGCGGTACGTGGGGGGTGTTTGTTATTGATATTTGGTGCATCTCTTTGAGCTATTTTGACTGAATGTTCTTGCTGCTTGTTGGTTTTTTTTTTTTTTTTTTTTTTTTTTTTTTTTGGTGCGGGGGGGCCAGAACTGCGGCGACAACCCGCCGTAAACCCGCAGATGACACTTAAGCAGGAGGATCCACCACCTCTGATGCTTGTTGGTTATTGACTTTGGATATCTCATCCTTGTATCTTGCCAACCAAGCAAAACAGGGTTAAGACTTTTCTTTTCTTTCTTGCTTTTTCTTACACTTCATTCATATTTCCAAAAATATGTTTGATCATCCCTCTCTGTTAAAGATGAGTAGGAGAGTAGGAAGGATGTCGATTTTTGGGTTCCGAATATAAATATAGTTGTTTTAGCAAATGTTTAATATGAGAAAATCTCTAATTTTGTATCCTAAGGGCTTATTCAATATAACTGATAAATTAAGTGTTTTAAATATGAGCACTAAGGAATTCAAGTCTTACGAATGAAAAAAAAAATGATTTAGATTGATTATTATTGCTTCCTCACCAAACAAGAAATTGCGAGTTTAACAAATTTGATTGGCAAGATTCTAAATATCATCAATTACCTTTTCCACTTGATGAATTAAGTAACTCTTTCTTTTCTTATTTTTATGTTAAGTGATTTTTTTATTAATTGAATCTTTCTAAGTCGATGTTAATTTCTTTATCAACCTAGCCTAATCTCATTAAGTGCTAAATTCTTTTTAATTTTAAATACTTAATCGTGTTATTAGACAGACTTTCTTTTGCATATCTTAATAACTATCCTTAACAAATCTTTAACTCTGCATTTCTAAGTCTTATCCATTTTTTGGTAACAAATCTTATATTAAGTTATGCTTATTTTGGTAATAAATGTCTAAAATTAATTTTTTATATGTAGATTCTATTTCGAAATTTCCATATAATATGTTTTTAAATATAATTGCTTATAGCACGGTTTTAAAAGAGTATATAACATATAAAGATACCTATCTCATATATCAGTTAATAACATTAGAAGATCAATTTAGCGGCCTCATATTTGGCAAATAAATGAAAACTAAGGCATATTTGGCAAAAAATTATAATACCATAAGATCAATAAAGAAAATAAAATCTATCATCACAAAAAAAATAAGGTCATATGACATGCTTTCCCTAGTAAATGAATAAAATTAAATTAGCCATCATATATATAAGGATAATATATTATATCTCTGGAGATTATATGTCTCCTAGGGTTTCTAGAGCCATCTAAAATATTTCTAAGGATGAACGATTTGGCAAATATATAATGTTCTAGAGAATTTTTGTTGGTGATTGATAGATGGGAATATGCAATTTTCATCGTCAGATCTAGAGAAAATCTATGGCTATAATGAGAAGAACTTTTGTATAAATAGCGAGGGAGATGAGAAGAATTATTGCATAAATGGCTCCCTCGCTATTGATATAAGAGTTCTTCTCATTACAACTGTAGATTTTCTCTTGATCCGATGATAATGATTGCATCTTCCCATCTATCAATCACCAACATTTATGACAAAAATTCTCTAAAACATTATATATTTACCAAATCATCCAATCCTTAAAAATGTTCTGGGCGGCTCTAGAACATTATATATTTACCAAATCGTCCATCCTTATAAATATTTTTGTCATAAATGTTGGTGATTGATAGATGGGAAGATGCAATTTTCATTGTCAAATCAAAAGAAAATCTACGGCAGTAATGAGAAGAACTCTTGTATAAATAGGGAAGCTCTCTCCTTCATTTGTCTCATCAACACTTGAGCAATAAAAACATTCTTTTCCAAATCTTTTCTCTCTAAACTTTTTAATCAAACACGTTAAACACACTTATGTCCTTATTAAAAAAATTAGTTGTAAATAGGAGTAAATAAGGTTATGATCACCTTTGTCATTTAATAACTAGGTTATTCCACCACATGCTCATTGCTCTATTCCTGAGAATGAACTTTGTAAATGAAATTATGGCTTACTCTCTTCCCTAACAAGAAAGGTGGATGGAGTGTGACTTTATTTAAGAATTGAGCTGAACACTTCAGTACAAACTGGCTTAGAAATCAAAGTTCATAGGTGTTGATACCTAAATTTTGGCATTCCAATTAGAAATTTGTTGCGTAAAAATTAGGAATTAATCTAGCCCCTAATAAAAATAATTTTTATTAAATTGCATAGCTTATAGATATTAGGAGCATTTGCATTAATATTACCAGGTTTACTGATTTTTTATTTAATTTAATTTAAATTATTATTAACAATGAATTAATTATTTTTTCAAAAAAGAGCAGGGCTGAACCGGGTTTGGGCGTGCCCTGCCCCTTCTTCTTTTTTCTTTTCCTTTCTCGGGCCTAAGCCCAACCCATTCGTTTCTTTTTTCTTTTTCCCAGACCAACCTTCTTTGTCAGCTCAACCTCTCCTCTTTTCTTTCCCTCTTCCTCCTGTCCGTCCTTGACGATGGCCACAGGAGCACGGAGCAAAGGTATAGGGCAGAGCATGCTAGAGGGGGCTGGCCAACTAGAGTTGGTGGTTAGGCCAAGTCGAGGCCATGCGCGCTTGTCGATGGTCATCAAAAAAGAGAGGGAAAGAGCTGGCAGAGGCCAAGAGTTGAGTCCGGATCGAAGGCAAATAGAGTAGAGGAGACAAGAGCCAAGAGGAAGCATAGAAGAAAGAAAGCCAAGAGCACTTCTTATGCCCAAATCCTATCCATCGCAAGCCGATTTCGCATGGTGCGAGGTTTAGGACTTGATTTTTGAATTGGATTTCAGCTAAGATATGAAGGATGAGTTGGCTTTTGAAGAAGGTGAGACGCAGTTCCGAGTGGTCAAGACTCGAAAAGATCAATAAAAAATAAAATTATCCATCATAAATAGAATAATATTAGCTGTTGTCCTTGAAGCTGAAAATGGTGCGCCAGACCTAGAGCAACAACAGCAGAACCCGGCTGCTAATTGTGTGTATGCATAACGAAATGTATAATAACTGATTATCATTATAATTTAAAGGTGGTATGGACAACCCTTATGACAAATTACTTTGTTGTAGAGTCCTTTTGAGTTAGTTGTTTTCTCCAATATAATTTGTTTGATGAGTATTTTTTTTTATTAATTTACTAATTTGTATGTAAAATATGTGTTTTCATCTTATTTACATCATGTTCACATCACTTGTTTGTTAAATTTGTGTCATTATGTTATAGAGAAAATTCTAAATAAGGATTTTTTAAGTACTTTATTTCAAATTGAGGCCATTTTTTCAAAAAAGAGGGGTGCCAACTGTTATTTGAGCAAATTTTTGAAGTTGTCAAATTTTCTCCAAAAAAATAAGATAGAAATAATAAACCCTAAAATTCAGAAAAAACACCAAATTACATTTTTTTCCCTCTTTTCTTCCCATCTTCTTCGTTACTTTTGTGAAGAGATGCATTGTTAGTGAAAATACCAAATGTTCATTGGCCAATGAGCAAGTGATTTTTCTAGTGATCGGAACATGGGCAATTTTGTACTGAAGAAGAAATAAAGTTGAAAAAAAAAAAAAAAAAAAAAGGAAGCAGCATCCAATCGCTTGCAACCAAAGAAATAATAAACCCTAAAATTCAGAAAAAACACCAAATTACTTTTTTTTTTTTCCTTGTTCTTTTCTTCCCATCTTCGTTACTTTTGTGAAGAGATGCATTGTTAGTGAAAATACCAAGTCCATATGAGAATTGAACTTTTCAGAATATATGACTATTCGTGGTATGTCGTTTAATCAACTTTTGAACAAGCAGTCATGTATTATTTAAAAAGAAAAAAATGAATTCTGCTGAAAAATAGAAAAGAAAATCGAGAACGTTTGTGATGAAATGATGACCCCAAGTTGTCTGATTTAACCGAATTTAAACGTGAAACGGTGTCTCATATTGCAACGGTGAGAGGCTGTATGGTGGTCAGAAGTGAAAGGTTGTCTTAGTTTAATTCATATAAGAAAAGGGTGTCTATCACTTTATAAAGTTCGAGGATTTGTGCCTTTAATACGATTTGTATCGCTGAGAATGAACTACCGCAAAAATGCACAATGTTGCGAGCAAAATCTGTTCTAGAGATTCTTAGAAAAAGTATACCTCAAATACCAAAACTTAACACGATTGACACATAAGTACTAAAACAAGATATACTTAAGTGTCACTTTTTTTTAAAATTGAACATTTTTGGTGTATATGGTAACATTTTTGTTTCAGGAACAATTTTTGTTTAGAAACAATTAGACGAGTTTTTGAGTATTTGAATGCGTTTAATAGCTGAACAAAATTTCTATTTTCGGAATAAAAATACATTTGGTATGACTTCAATTTTTTTTTTTGACTTAGAATTTCTTTTAAATTATTGATAATTTTATTATATTTTTCTTTTACTTCTTTTTTCCTCTAACCGGTTGCCGGTAGCAACCAGCCAGACGAGAGTTAACAAGGCAACCTTACTTAGATCTTGCAAGGTTGGACCTTACCTTGGCCACCACAAGGTTGGCCTTGCCAAATTTGGGTGAGGTTGGGCCTCACTTGGCCATGGCAAGGCTTGAGGAGACCTTTCCAGTAGTTGGTACTTTGCCGGGTCTTGTCTAGCCAATCACTAGCCATTGCTGAGGCCAATGACTGCTAGGAAAAAAGAAAGAAAAGAAAAAGAAAAATCTTATTTCTTGAGTTGTTCTCGGAATACATAATCAATTTTTTTGTTTCCATTCTAAATTTATTCTCAAAAACAATTTGTTCCCGGAAATAAATAAATAAAAATTAGTAAGTGGATTTATGTTCTATTTCTGTTTCGAAGGAAAAAAAACAAAATAAAGAGAAATTGGAGCATTACCAAACGTGCTTTTAAGTGCCAATTTTCAAGTAAGACTTGTCGGAAAATTGACATGATATTATTTTATTGATAAAATTGATTTACGTGTCTGCCAGAAATCTGGCTCGCCAAAAATCTAACATGGCTTGTCGAAATTTTGACAAGGCTCACTATTGGCACTTAAGTGTTTATTTCTTCTCCGATTTTGGCACTTAAGTATACATTTTAGAAATTTTGACACTTATGTGTCCACTCATACTAAATTTTGACACTTAAGGTGTCCGCACCTCAGAGATTCTCATACCTCAAGAGGCACAAGAACAACTTAAACTTGATGTCATATTATCAATCTCACGTAGGAATGGTTTAGAGACTTGGGATATTCAATTTGAGAAGGAAGAAAAACTTTGTGCACATCAGATCGTAATGCCTCGCCCATATATTATTTACGAGTTCCTGTTAAGATTCCATAGGAATAATGCAATTTGCATTGGCTGCCAATGCAGCCGGATTCGGCATTGGGGAAGGCCTTGATCCGACCGCACATCGATCGGCTATGCCACCATCTGCAGCTGCTCTTCATCTCCTTGAGACTTCACCTGGGCACTAGGGCCTCTCGTGCTCCACTGTGAGTTGTCAGGATGTTCTTTGCATCATCGTAAGCCCTTTCCAGAGACACCCGGAACGCCAAAAGTTGGCACAAAGGGATACTAAGTGTCAAAAGTTACGAAAATGACACTTCAATACTAAAATCGAAGTAAAATTAATTACTTAAATGCCATCTTGAGAAAATCCGATCAAAACGCTAACGTTGCAATTTTCCGGCAAGCTGCGCATAAAACGACGTCGTTTTGTATACTAATGTGGTTAAACAGTATCAAAATGACATCGTTTTGGTATAATTCAAATTTTATATAATAATTAATTAAATTAAATTTTAAAAAATTAATTTATTTTTTAATTAATTTTTTAAAAGGGGAAAGGAAGAGGAGGGAGGTAGCCAGCAGCTAAAGGCTCCGTTTTTTTAAATAAATATAAATTATTATTATTTTATTATTATTAATTATAAATTAATTTTTTATTTTTTTATATTAAAATTCAAATTATGCTAAAAGATGTCGTTTTTGTCCGATTTAAAGACTCTATTTTGGCCAATTATAGAAACGACATCGTTTTTGGTGAATTAGAGCTAACTTAGCTCTTCGGTGAGCCACGTAAGCGAGTAATATTAATATTTAATTGCCACGTGTGATTTCCGGCCAGTTTCGCCGGATGTGGCACTCGAGTGTCCCACTTTTCTACGACTTTCGTGACTTTTAGTACTTATGTTCCTTTGTGCCAATTTTTGGCATTTGAAACGATCTTTTACCCTTCTTGATGGGCAACCAGGACTCATTGCTGATGCTCTTCCCATTGTCGTCGTAATTGTGGCTCACAAGCCCCGACGTCATCGCTCATGCCGAGCTTCGTAGCCATCGAGTGGCCCACCGAGATCCATGCTTGCTCCAGAAGTCACCTTGTCTTCTCCAGAAACGGGCTTCCGTGACACGCCAGGTCCATGTAAAGGTTGAACTTCGCGAGCAGCAACTTCCGGGAAATGCTGCTCAGTCCTCTTGCGGCGGTGGCGTGACCATGCTGAGAGCGATGTCTCGGCAGATCACGGTCGCCTCTGAATCTGATTGGCCCCCTCGGTGTAGATGTTCACGAAAGCATGGGCTTTCGTCACATAGCATTCGTACCTGTTTATAGAAAAGATAGATTGTCTGTTTAAGGTCCGTTGATTGCTGAGAATAATTCAGTTAGTAAGACCTACCGAACGGGAGTGTGATATTTAATAGTCTATGACACAATTTATGCCAATAATTCCATAATGCTGACCTCGCAAGAACGTGGATTGATTTTTATTGAGAGACGTCCAATATTTAAAAAGATGGCACGCGTGACCGTCTCTCTTATCCCCAATCCTAGGAGAAGGCGAATTTTTTAACGTTGTATCATTAAACTAATGGACAACAAGGCAAAAAGAAAAGTCTAAAATGCTTGACGTCTTTTTGCATATAATGGTTCGAGGGAGGACCCTACTCTTGTCCTGCTTTGGAGAACATGGCCTCCACACTTTTTCTGGCCATTGGCTGCTTGTGTTGTGCTCTGTTGAGCAATGGAATCGGAGCAGAACTCGAGGCATCACAGAGCAGATCTTTTACGACTTCAAGAGCGCAACCTTACAGAACCTCCTACCATTTCCAATCTCCTCGGAATTGGTTAAACGGTATGAAGTTTATCATGTCGCCTCTAATCTGTTCATTCTTTATTGATGTTTAATCGAACCTTCTCTCTCTCCCCCTCTGTTTTCCTTTTTTGTGCTGATGCTATTACGAGACACGTTCTGAATCTGATCGTGGAGAGCGCAAATGGGTGCTTTTTTGTCCTGCAGATCCTAATGGTAAGCCTTGCTGATTTTGAGCAATATCGTTGTTCTGTTCCTTCTTTTAGTGCCTACTGATCACTAGAGCTTAACCACAGCATGTTCAAACGGCATGTTCACTGCCCACCAGAAACAAATTACAAAAGAATAAAAAGAATTAGTGGCAAAATAGAGTTTGAAGAATTCTTGAATGTTCCAATCATATCCTGACTTTGATTGATCTAATCAGGTCTTATGTATTACAAAGGGGTTTACCACTTGTTCTACCAGTACAATCCTCACAGCGCGCTCTTTGGTGACGGTATAGTATGGGCGCATTCGGTTTCGTATGATCTAGTTAACTGGGTTCACCTTAATCACGCCCTCGAGCCAAGCGAACCTTTCGACATCATCAGTTGCTGGTCAGGTTCTGCTACTATTCTTCCAGGGAACAGACCAGTCATTTTGTATACTGGCATAGACGCAAATTATAGTCAAGTGCAAAACTTGGCGATTCCAAAGAATGAGTCCGATCCCTTCCTACAAGAATGGGTCAAGTTCTCTCTGAATCCAATTATTGTTCCTCCCGAAGGAATTGAACCGGACAATTTCCGAGACCCGACGACCGCGTGGCAGGGTCCAGATGGTAAATGGAGGATCATAGTTGGAAGCTGGAAGAACGATAAAGGAATGGCAATTCTTTATCAAAGTGATGACTTCTTCCACTGGTCTAAATCCGAGCAACCTCTTTTCACATCGAGCACAACCGGCATGTGGGAGTGCCCGGACTTTTTTCCAGTATCCACAGAAAGCACAAATGGCGTGGACACATCAATCCTGAACGCAAGCACTAAGCACGTGATGAAGGCAAGTTTCAATAGTCACGATTACTATGTGCTAGGCACTTACAAACTTGAGCTGGAAAGGTTTTTACCAGATGATGACCTTGTGGGAGCTAGTATGGACTTAAGATTGGACTACGGGAAGTATTATGCTTCCAAATCGTTCTTTGACAGTGCGAAGAACCGGAGACTACTGTTTGGATGGGTTAACGAGTCGGATAGTACAGAGGATGACATAGCAAAGGGTTGGTCTGGACTTCAGGTGAGTTGAGTTGAATAACGGAAATTGCGATTTAATCGGATAGTACAGAGGATGACATAGACGTGTTTGAAATTTTATTTGGCAGGCTCATGTGTAGAAAAGTCAGCTTACCAACCAAATTTCATTTGTTTTGCAGGCATTTCCAAGAGAAATTTGGCTAGACAGAAGTGGAAAGCAACTGATACAGCGGCCTGTGGAGGAAATCGAAACTCTGCGTGACAAAAATGTTGGTGTTAAGTCTCTGGGACTCGACGGCGGTTCAACTTATGAAGTTTCAGATATCACTGCTTCACAGGTGCCTGAATGGACCTATTGCATCTTATAGTCATCTCAACTTGTTTATTTCATATATATGACGCCCTTGCTCTAAATTTACTTCTCTCTGTTTTTCAACGTAAATCAAAAGGTGGACGTTGAAGTTGCCTTTGAATTGCCCAAATTGGAAGAAGCTGAGCTCATGGATCCAAACTGGATCGACCCCCAAATTCTGTGCAGCGAAAAGAATGCATCAGTTAGTGGCAAGTATGGACCGTTTGGTTTGTTAGCTTTGGCGACGGAGGATTTGGGAGAACAAACGGCGATATTCTTCAGAGTATTCAGAAGCCAAAACAGATACGTTGTCCTGATGTGTAGTGATCAAAGCAGGTAAAATGCGGGATAGCTTTTTGAGAGCTCTTGCCTTTGTCTTCTTAAAAATTTCCTTGTACTGCGAGTTCATTGTAAAAGATTGGCTATAACAGGTCTTCGTTGAGGAACGAGGTTGATAAGACCACATATGGAGCTTTCCTCGACATAGATCCCCAAGTCGAGAAGATTTCCTTGAGAACCTTGGTACGTTTGTCCGCAATTTTATGGCCTCTGGCCATCGCTTTGTCGTCTGATGATTACTTCTGAACAATTTTGCAGATAGATCACTCGATTATTGAGAGCTTTGGTGGGGCTGGAAAAGTCTGCATCACCAGCAGGGTGTATCCAGTGCTGGCTATTGATGAAGCGGCTCGCTTGTATACTTTCAATTATGGAACTCTTAGTGTACGAGTCGAGCAACTGGATGCGTGGAGCATGAGGAAAGCCCGTATTGGTCATGGAGAAAGTTTGAGCTATGGAGAACCATCGGCATTTCGGTGCGAGAATATATCATCTGGCGGATCTGAGGAGGGTCAATCCTGTGCAGTGTAGCCGTTACATCATGAGGAATCCGCTTCCAAAATTTCAAATGCCCCAAGCGAGACTGATTTTAGTGTTTTAATCCATGTTTCCCCACCATTCGTCATGAAGTGCCTTGAGATGTATCTGCAGATTCGCTGCATTATTTCCTGACCACGCAGCAATTGGAATCAATAAAAAGTTGTGCTATTTTAAGTTTTTTTGTAATACAGAATCAATATGGATGGTATGCTTCTGCAAAATAGTCCTTCTCTGCTCCTCCTTTATTTTTGCCTGGGAAAAGAACCTTAATAGTTGGATGGGTGATACCCCCCGTGAGCACCAGGAGAAGCAGTATAAAAATAATTTCTCTGAATCACTGTCGACCCTTGAGCTGCTAAGTGGGTCACAATGCTCTTGTGAGTCTCCAATCTTAACACATATCTTTGTCCAATCAATCACAAGCCTCATTATGATTCATGATATAAGAGTTTAAAAAATGCTTAGCAAAACAACAAACGAGATGAACTTAAACTTTGCTATCCGAAAGGCATCCCTTAAACTTGGACTTTGTCAGGTAGAGTCTGGCTTCAGTAATCTATTCGTAGACTGTTTTTTAATTGCTTGCTTGATTGATAGTCTTTGGTCTCTCCCAGAAAATACAAGCGGATCTCCATGTGCATTATTCGCAAGTTGGCATTGAAGTCACACTGCCCTAAGTATTAGAAAATTGTCCTGATAATATTCTAAGAATTAAGAAATACATGTTGCATAACTGGTACAAGAAATGTGGTTTTTAATACACAAGTTGTTGTCAGATCTATTTCTCCGAACACCCTTTGATGTAAACAGAAAAATGCTTAAATGTAGACTGAGAAAAACTTGCTTACCTGGAGATTATTGGCAGTTGTTCCAGAAATGAAATTGTTCCTGATATATGTTGTAGGATTATTCTGTGCAGGAGTTGGATATGGAGCTGAAGTTGGAGACTTTGATCATGTTCAAAGAAATCTTCAATCCGATTCTACAGATCAGCCTTACAGAACTGGATACCACTTCCAACCTCCGAGAAACTGGATGAACGGTGCTTTAATATATACCCTTCTCTTGGAACTTCTTTTCTGTTTTAAGGCCAATGAGTTGTTGATTTTGATTTGACTCTGTTCCTGGCTTTGTGCTATCCGGCGCAACTCCATATTTTGATGAACAATGACATGACAGTGCAGATCCAAATGGTGAGTTCTTCCAATCTTTTAGAATCTCATTGGTGTTAAAAGTGGCATTGAATGTGTTAAGAAAGACAAGACAGAGGCCTTTACAAATAAATCAGTAACTTTGTAAAGCGTAATTTTTTTTTTTTTTAACAAGTAAAATCATGTCTTTCTACAAGAAAGGTTGACATTCAATGTATAAAGATAGAAGTTAACTGCTGTGTTGGCTTTATGAAATTTCTTTGTACATCACAGGACCAATCTATCACAATGGAGTCTACCATCTGTTCTACCAGTATAATCCGCATGGTGCTGTGTGGGGTAACATAGTGTGGGCTCATTCAGTATCTTACGATCTGATCAACTGGGTGAACCTGGAGGATGCAATTTATCCGACGGGGCCTTTTGATGTTAATGGATGCTGGTCTGGTTCGGCAACCCTTCTTCCTGGGGGCAAACCTGCCATATTTTACACAGGGAGCGACGTGAAGAACCGTCAGGTCCAAAACTTGGCAATGCCCAAAAACACGTCCGATCCATTGCTCCGCGAGTGGGTCAAATCAACTCATAACCCGTTAATCACTCCACCATATGGAACTGATCCTAATTTCTTCAGAGACCCAACAACTGCCTGGCAAGGCGAGGACAAGGCATGGCGCCTTCTAGTTGGAAGCCAGATTAAAGGTCGAGGGACCGCGATTCTTTACAAAAGCGAAGACTTTATTAGCTGGAGTATGATAGGGAGCCTGTTTAATTCGTTGGCCGAGACCGACATGTGGGAATGCCCGGATTTTTATCCTGTTGGTATTAATAGCATGAATGCGGTGGAAACCTCAGAGCAAGGGGAGTGGACCAAGCATGTGCTCAAGGCAAGTTTCAACTCTCACGACTATTACATACTCGGGAACTACGATATGAAAACAGACAGATTCTCTGTTGAGAATGACTTCACCGTTTCAAGTTCGGGCTTGCGGTATGACTATGGGAAATTCTATGCTTCGAAGACGTTCTATGACAGCGCAAAAGAGAGGCGTATTCTGTGGGGCTGGATAAATGAGTCCGATAGCAAGTCGTCTGACATTAAGAAGGGATGGTCAGGACTTCAGGTACTTCTGATTTTCCTTAGTTCAGAAATGAACTTGACCTAAGGATCTATTTAAGCTATGTTCCTGCAATCATTATCAGTGATTAATTGGTTGGCAAAAAAAGCAGTTTTTCCCGCTTCACCTTGAGCCAGTAGGAAAGTAAATTTATTGTACTTGTCATAAGTAGTTCGATTAAGTGGTCTTGTTATAGATAGATTGAATTTGTGGACAGACTGATGATTTCTGATCTATATTTGTATCATAGACCAGGTTAGTTGCAACATTCTATCTAGTGTTTTTATAGTTGAAACTAGTTCTCCATTTATGGAAGCTTATCAAATCGTTTTCTTTCTGTTTCCTAGTCAAATCCTCGGAACGTCCTTCTTAGTAAATCCGGAAAGCAATTAGTGCAATGGCCTATTAAAGAAACAGAGAAACTCCGTGCTAAGGAGGTGACGGCTTTGAGTAAGGATCTCAAGGGTGGATCGGCATACGAAGTTTTAGGCATTACAGCTGCGCAGGTGATTAGTTCAATACATTGAGATAATGTGTAATTATTTACGTTCGCTCGTAGTAATCAGAAGTATTAAACTTACTGCTTTTTGTTATAATAAAGGCGGATATTGAAGTTTCATTCGAGACCACCGATTTGGCCAAGGCTGAGACCATAGATCACAATTCGGTCGATCCGCAACTGCTCTGTTCTAGCAAAACAGCATCTGTTAGAGGCAAACTCGGCCCGTTTGGTTTGTTGGCTCTAGCTTCTGAGGATCTGAAAGAACAAACAGCAATCTATTTTCATGTTCTGAAGAAGAAAGGAAAATTCGTTGTGCTGATGTGCAGCGACCAGAGCAGGTAGGTTTACGGTTCAGGTTCAATTCTCTGCGCGTTTCTGCATATATTCTCTGATCTGATCTTGAGGTTAGCAGGTCGTCATTAAAGGGAGGCCTTGACAAGACCACTTACGGAGGTTTTGTTGACGTAGACCCCCGTCATGAGAAAATATCTCTCAGAAGCTTGGTACTCCCACTTTCCATTCATTTATTTTTCATCAATCTTGCTACTTTGACGCACTTCATTGGTCAAAGAAGAATCTTCCTCTATCACAGTCGATGGTCCTATCTTAATGACATCTCATATGCCTTAGACAATGACAAAAGTAGGACTCAATCAATGCGATATTCTCGGGCATTTCCATTCGTCTCTTTCTCTGTGACACTCCCCTAGTGCAATTACTCATTTCTTGAATTATCGACACACAGATTGATCACTCGATTGTCGAGAGCTTCGGTGGCAAAGGGAAGACTTGCATCACTGCGAGGGTTTATCCGAGCATGGCCATCGGCAATAAAGCTCACCTATATGTGTTCAACAATGGAACAGTCGGTGTCAAGATCTCAAGACTCAGTGCCTGGAGCATGAAAAATGCTCGGATTGCTCCAATCAGCAAAAGAAGAAAGCGAAAAACCAGTTAACTAAAAAATCAATGCCACTCTCTCGCCTCCACTGCCGTTTCACAACCCAAATTGTAATTGAAATTAGGACAAGAACCAAGTACATGTTTTGCTTGCTTCTCATCTAACCCTTCTTGAGGTCACACTTCACTGCTCATTGCAGACGCCACGTATGCATCCTGTTCCATCAAGCGTTAACAGCACATCGTTTCCTTTTTATTTGGAACTCTCTCTCTCTCTCTCTCTCTCTCTCTCTCTCTCTCTCGAAAACGAAGTGATCTATGCTAACACGTAAAACAGTGATTTCGGCTGATTGAAGCCTTGCTTTTTGAAGATGTTCTAGAATCCAGCTAGGGGAGGTGTCAACTGAACGCACTAGAATTTGAAAGCTCAGGCGAAATGGGCCACGGCCAAATTCCTTTGTCCATTACCAGAAGGAGAAAATCGGAGGGCGCATGGCGAAAACAAGAATTGAAACAAAATCAATATATGAAACTGGGTCCCCAAGAAAAAGGAGCCAAAGCAAAGCCATGACCTCACCTCCTTCGAAAAGTGGAGGGAGGGGGGGGGGGGGGGGTAAAAATACAACCGCTTCAAGTGCTAAAGTGCTCGAAAGAGGCTTTTGGAACCGTTTTCTTAGGCTAAGTGGAAGGCCAAGCCCCACCATTAACAAACTTTGGGTGGGGTTGGGGACATCATCTTTTCCTCCCTTTGAAAAGAATAAGAAAGGACAAGAACAACACCAATACAAATTGTTTTATACTTTCTCTGCATAGTTGATGAGTGTGTGTCTCTGCCTGCGTGTGTCTGTGTGCTCTCCACTGTTCCCCTCCTCTCTCTCTCTCTCTAGAGAGAGAGAATCCATCACTAGATTCTTCTTGCAAGTTTTAGGGTTGTGAAGAAGATTCCAACCTCTTGAGTGTCCAGGAGGGTCGTGCTGCACCGCGGCCAATGCATGGCTTCCACGTCTGGAGCCAGCAGCAAATTGGAGTCAGCAGCTGCAACTGAGGACTCTTTTTTAAAATTTGCTGGGTGCGCAGGGGGTTTCGCTTGGCTTCTTCTTCCCCTGTGCGTGTTTCTGCAGAGGTTGCTGTCACGTAGTGTCTTTTCCCGAACCAAAGGGGGGGGAGCCTGGGGGCCCAACTGATGTTGGCGTGAGGTTAAGCCGTAACCTAATTTGACACCCCTCGCATCCCTCCCTCCTTTTGCCATAAAAGGGAAAAAAAGACATCCTTAAAGAAGAATTCATGGTATCAATATACAACTACATAAAATAAAAACCTATGTGGAGGAGTGTGCATATGGACTAAGAATAGTTTTTACCGGGCACGGTGCGTGCCTTTCTGCTTTCCAAAAGTTATCGCAACTTTATTCGAGCGTTCGACAAAATTTCTAAAGTTGGAATTCGGCGGAGCCGGAGTGATGTAAAAACTGATTTCCGAAATCTTTTTAATCACTATGGTTTCTCGAAGTAAAATTTGCAATCCTCCTTTTGTTAGAAATTTGGGAATCCTCTGCGAGTGTTGTAGTTATAGCCTTTTATTGGAGTTTTTTCTATCATTTCTAATATATATTTATTTGGACGACTCATGGCTATGTCATAGCAGATGTAAAGCGTCAAAAAGATTCAGAAAATTTGTCATCATTTTCGCAAATAAATAAACGAGAATTCCGATATACTTCATCACCTGTCCAACACTATAAAATCACAGACATATTCACTGTTGGCAGTACCACCACATGCTAAAAGCATCAATATAGAACACTACAATATTGCCAAAAGTTTGTTTTATTCGCATTTTTTTTTATGTCATAATACTTTATTTTGCTTAAAAGGGGGAAAAATGACAAAAGAATTATGGTCCATGACGCACTGCAGAATATTGTCTGGTGGTTTGGTGACAAAACTGGGTTAAACTTGCCCTAGGTTTAGGTAGTTTTTTGTTTGTCATGTTCTCGGGAGAAGTATTCAGCGTTCTTAAATCTTTATTAAACTTTTGACCAAAAAACAGAAAACCTTTGTTAAACCGACTTTCCTTTTATTTTTTTTTACTAATAGGATTCAAGTTTCACATAACACGTTTTTCTTAAATAGTAATTAATTATACGTAGAGTGCCCGCGACCAAATGAAAAATTAATTTATTTTCCTAACTCATATCACACGATATTTCTCTTTTCCTTTTCTTTTTTCCTTTTCTTTTCCTTTTTCTGCTTAAGTTCACGTCAAAATTCACATGACTGTCGGAGCGTGGCATCGTAATGCGCAGGAAACACAAAAAATCTTTCTTTTTTGCATGAGAAAACAGCAAAGTATCTGGCATTCTAGGTCTAGAAAAAACCCTTTTTTTTCTGCTGGGGAATAGATTCGAGAACTTATTAGTCAAAATATGGCAGATTTTGGAGCTCAGTGGGGGCATATATATACCTCATAAGCGTGACATACAAAGCAACTTTTAATGGCTAGAAGGAAGCCAAAAGAAAAATCTGCAGAAAAGGAGAAAAAAAGCTATGCTGTGGTTACTTGATTGCCAACTACAAAACACATTCTCTTTATTCATCTTTATTTAGTTTGTTTACTTCGAGAATCTTGAAACCCTAATCATGGGTTCCACCCTTTAGGACTAGACGAATCTAAGACCTCACCTTTGAAAGAGAAAGATACCGTTTCTTAGTCTCGCAAAACGTATTACTGCTTTCCTCTCATTTTTATATCAGATCCACCGTTGACGTCACTGTATTCTTTTTTAAAGTAAAATGTCGCCATTTTTCACAACATGTGTAGCGTAGGAACACGTATAGAGTAAGTCATAAGTAAGCGTCATTGGCTAGGTTTAAATTTTATTCACGCGTTGTAAAATTAAAAGTGTATGTCTATATAAATATAACTATAATGAGCATCGCAATAATTGTCGCCATATTGTATATTACACGCTTTGGATTCCTATATAAACCCTAAACTGGATCTATTTAAGAGAAAGCAAAGTGACCCTTTTAGGGTTTGGAGATTTTTGCAATTATTGGACGAACTTTTTCTTAATATGTTGATGGGGGTATCATTCTACTTTGTCGTGGTCACGGAGTATTCCAAACCAATCCTCGATGCCTCCGAGATTATCTCACGTTAGCCATACGACCCACAGAATCTTGTCCAACACATGCTAGAGCAAAGAAGGCAGAATTTTAGTTGCTATGTAATGTTCACAAATAATAAATATCTTTTGATAAAATGACCTATAATCGGTATTGTCTACGAGATATATATGATCATACTTAGGTCACGAACAAAAAGAAATTATAACATACATTAGCGATGTGAAAAAGTTTTCCACAAACGACATCTATCATTAACTTGATGATTGGTGAGAGACAAGGATTAAAATTCTCAAATCAATGGTGAATAAGATTGCTCGTGTAATTTTTTTTTTTATACAGGTGGTGTATGCTCTAGTTTTTCAGGAAGAAAGAGAAGAAAAAAATTATCTTTTATCACTTTTATAAGAGTGATACTAGGATTGTTGACCGATCTATAAATTAATATAGAACATGACCTGCGAGGTGGAAAAAAAGAACATTTGAATTCGATTAATCAATTCAATAATGAGAGTATCCTATATTAATCACTAATCAGTATATCGAATTTATAATTAGGAGGGGATTCCATGGTTCTTTTATCAACTATTAATCCCAATCGACTTGCAACAGCACCACAATTAAAATTCGAAATCACATGCTCGAGAATTGAGAAAGATTTGCATATCGGTCCAATCAAAAATCAAATACACAAAATTTATCACTAGACAATAAATAAGAATTCATTGGTGATAAAAGACAATATCTCAAACACGTGCCACCGTACACGTGTGTTCAGATGATTCTTCTTCTTCTTGTTCTTCTTCTTCTGCTGCTACTATTTCTACTGCAACTTACAGTTTTGACCATCGAATCAAGCTACGGCAAGCTACAACCAATACAAATATTCTGCTTTTGACCTAATAATGGAAATCATATCATCCCTTTCTTGCATCCTACATATGAATATCGACTTCAATCTAATAGATGGAATCTCGTACCGGGTCGGAATCCAAGTCCCACGTTTCCCGAGGTCACAGGCTAGAGGACGCCGACCTCGGCGAGCTTGGGCACGAGGTGGCCGCTGAGGTGGAGGGCGACGAGGGCCTCGAGGCCGCCGACGCAGGTGCCCCCGATGAAGACGGCGGGCGGGGGTTGGGGCCGGCGGTGGGGATGGCGGCGATCTCGTCGTCGTCGAGCTCGATGACGGTGGGGTTGACGCCGATGGAGGCGAGGAGCTTCCTCATGACGTGGCACATGCAGCAGGAGGAGCGGCTGAAGATGATGACCGGGTGCTCCGATATGAGGCGCTGGATCCGGGTCTCCGCCGACTCGTCCATGTCGATGGAGAGGGACGAGGCGGACGCGGAGGCGGACGCGGCGGCTGCGGCGGCGGCGGCGGTGGGGGTGGCGAGGTCGAGGCGCACGACGTCGTCGGAGCAGAGTCCTTGCATAATAGCGGACGACGCGTCGCCGGAGAGTAGAGAGAGGGAGGGAGGGAGGGAGGGAGGGAGAGAGGGATTGTCAACGGAGAGAGGGCGAGTGGAAGAGTGGGATTTCTGGTGAATTTTATATAAGAGAGAGAAAGAGAGAGAGAGAGAGAGAGTGGAAGGTTGCTGATGACGTCACGAAGTTGGGAGTACTGTGTACTGGTGATGGTATTTTCTTCTTTTTTAATTTTCTTTTCTTTTCCACCTCATATTATAGTGTACAGTTTGCATTTGAAGTCTAATCGATGAGTCATACGGTCAAACTCAACTCTCTCTCTTCTTCTTCTTTTGTGGATTATTTTTCACTACTGTTTTTTTGGGTCATAATTTTTCGCAAGTTAGATTCTCAAAATTTTCACCATCTAACGTTTTTTTGTGAACAAGTAGAGCGTTCATTAGGGATAGTCGATTTTAAAGTGGGTATATTCTAACTTAGGAATATAGAGTCTACACATCGGAATCAGTTTTCATAGGAATCAACTAAAATCGAAGAGGCTAGTTTTAGGCGGATCCAAAGTTGACAAGAGAACCTAGCTTACATTTTCTTTTCTATTTTTCTATTTTTTTTTCAAATTTTGAACAAATTTTAATTAATATAGTTGTCATGTTACCAAAACATACCACGTGAATAATTTGAGGCATAATGATGAAAGCATTGATGGGATTTCCTAATCTAAGTTTAAAACTCATTTGTGTTACCTTTTCTCACACAAGCTTACAAAAAAGTTACATGTCAATCCTACCCAAGAACTGAAATCACGATATAAAATTGGGAATCGAATTGCTCAAGATGGGAAAATTGTAAAAAAAAAAAAAAAAATCATAAACCTATTACATTTTTGTCAATTCAGTTATAAATCTTTCAATTTTGCCAGTTAAATCATAAATCTTTTTTATATTTTACTAATTGAGTTTATTTGGTCAAATTTAACCAAAATTCACTAACGTGGATGATCATTGCTGACGTGTTACTTTTTTAATAATATTTTAATGATTTTTTTTATGGTTTTTTCTTCCTTTTTCTACTTTTCTTTGTTTTTGTTTTTTTTTTTTGGTTTTGGAGTTAGGGTCGGCAAGGATCGCCAACCGACCCTCTTTGGCTATAGACAAGAGCTAGCAACCCTCGCTAGCCGTAGGCGAGGGCTTGGTAGCCCTCACTAGCCCTTCCCCTATGGTCAATGAGGGCCACCAAGCCCTCCCTTGGCCAGATCAAGTGAGGGTGTCATGTGCCCTCACTTTGGTCGGCGAGGGCCGTGAGGCTAGCCACTCTTGCTAGCCCTCTCTCAAAAAACCTTTATAGAAATTTAAAAAAAAAAACAACAAAGAAAAAAACCATGAAAATTAAAAATATATATATTAAATTTCATTATAATATAATTAAAAAAAGTGTCATGTCAGCATTGGCCATCCACATTAGTGAATTTGGTTAAAATTGGTTGAATGGACTCAATTGACAAAAAGATAAAAATGTTTATGATTAAATTGATAAAAGTGCAATAGGTTTAAGACTTTATAGACAATTTTCCCGATCAAGATTGATTTCCCAATTTTTCCATCCAGAAGCCTACTAGGTCTGAAAAAAAAATGAGAACCAACCTAGAACTAATCGGATAAAGCCGGTTCGATTCAATTGTCAAACCGAACTCATCAGGTCGTTAGCCCTCAGTGTTTGTAAGCTCAATGTAGCTTGATTTAAAACTTGAGCTACTCAACCCCCACAACATAATTATGATGACCTCAAGTAGCCTAATGATATTCATTGAGTGATTTTGAATTAGGATTCTTTTCTCTCTCTGTCGGCAAAGTCCCTCGTCTCCCAAAATTAATCCCTCTTTTGAAGTTCTCATGTAGGCCCTCAGCTTTAGAAACTAAAACTGAGAGCCTACTTAGTTTTTTATTTTCTTTTTTTCTTGTTTTGATTGTCTTTTCTTTTCTCTCCCAATCTATTCTAATTGGGTGAAAATGGACACTAGTTCAATCAACATATATTAAAAAGAATGTTCGTGACGTGGTTGCACAACCTCTTCAAGATTAGGTTGCTCTCCTCTCCCGATTTAGATTTAGGTCTAGATCTAGGAGTTTCTTACAAGTATTTGATCCGTGATCTTTCAACATACTGATATCGGTGCATCTGCATGGAAATGGTGCTGAGGACATTAAACCTAAACGTGCATCGCAAGCCGTTACAAATGAAGTGAGGGATCTCAACATGTGTTCATCACTGAATTTGGTGATCGACTATTAAACATTTACTGTGATAGATCCATTCTTGAGGGATGATAATGTCCCTCTAGCCACAGACTTTGCTTTGTTATTTGCATTTTGGCATCTATTTAGTTCGGCAATTATTTGAAATTTACTAGGCTTGAAAATCTTCTATAATTCTTGAGTATTATTTTGAAAAATGAATGGAATTTTGTTTTTTGATAATTTAAAAAAAAAAAAGAAAAGTAGTCTAAAGATCCGGCTTGGGCTCCTCACAGGCATCTTGCCTCTTAACTCATTTTATGGCCGTAGCTAGTAAAGTTGTAGGGTTTTACACGAACAATATCGTTTTAGATAAGCCATCGTGGAAGATCTCTTTTCCTTTAGGCTTGATTAGACCCCACGAATTCACCCAAACTTTCTCATCTACGGGCATCGGATAAGGAAACATAGAGTGGCGAGAATGTCCCCTAGCCAAAGAATTTACGCTTGTTACCGGGGATATACCGCTTTGAAACCAAACTTCCAGCCAATCATTTAAACCTCGGGGCCTTATAGCCAGAAAAAAAAAAAACCATTTAAACATTAACGTTTTCATTTTAAAAGCTACACAATTGTGAGGAAAAGGCACACAATACACTACACTTGTTTCGTGAAAAATGTGACATTTTTGAAAGTTATTTTCCAAAAATTATTTAAAAGGAAAATGACAATATATTCCAATGTTTGGTCAAGATCTAAAAATGAATTGGAAAATATTTTTTTATAATTTGATAAGAAAATCTTATTTGATTTTTAAATCAATATATACTATTCGGCAACAGTAAATTGCACATGGGTAGTCATAGAACTCGGCATGGGTGCTGGGGTCTCAAGCCCGGATCCCCAACTTCCACACACAAGCACTCAATGACCGTGCTTAGCTCCCTAACGGCTCGGCCTAACGGCCTAGCATCTATCGAGGCCATGCCTAGGTCTATCAAGGTCGAATCCCAAACCCAATGCTCGAGACTTGATCCCTTGCTCCCGAAATAGGGTCCATCAAGGTCCAGCCTGAGACCTTGGCATACATGCTTGACTCCATTGAGGCCAAGCCTTGGTCCCTTGACGCCCCTAGGTGAGGCCCAACACCGATGGACCAAGGCGTGAGCACTGGGGACTCAAGCAAGGGCATGGGAGTCTTGACCTTAGCCATGATGGACCCGAGCATCGGCGTGGTCTGAGGCTCGACCTCAATGGACCTAGGCACGAGCTTCAAGGACCTGGGCCCGACCTTTATAACTGGAGCCAAGCATGGGCACTGATGTCTCAAGCCTAACCTCAATGGACTCAAGCACGGCCTAAATGGACATGGGCTTGGGCATTGCAGACCATGTCCTATTGCCAAGGGCTCGAGAATGAACATAGGATTCCCATACCCAAGCATAGAGTTTATGGTTTAACCATTGATATCAAATCAAGTTTTGGAAAATAATTTCTATTTTTTTTAACAAAAAAACATATTCCTAAATACAAGCTTTGATAAGAAGGAAAGCCCGTTCCATTGATTAGGAATATATTTTTGATTGACTCATTTTCATAAGAAATTTAAATAACATAAATAAAAAATATTTTCCATTGGCTCATTTTCCTTATTAATTTAAACGGCAAAACTTAAGAAAATTATTTTTCTAAAAAATATTATTAATGAAATAAATGGAGCTTAAATCATGTTCTCGTGTCACTAATAATAAATGTCATGGTCAATCATCCAAGTTTTGTCCCACTATGTCCATGAGGTTGATGTGGTGTTTCATGATTCTTGAGTAACCGAAAGTGTGCTTCCTCGATCATAAAAAAAAAAAGAGAGTAGCTATTCACGGTGCACAATCTATCAAGCGTAATGCCATCTTTCTACATTTTTATTCTAGATTTTATACTATTTAAGAGACAAGATGTGATGCAAATTTTTTAAGCGAAAATCACACCGAATTGAAAAGTAGTTATTGCATATCAATATAGATCTAACAACAGCATAAAAGCAGGACCGCATGAGCTAGCATGCATCATAATCGCGATAAGCATAATTTTGCAACTTTCCTATTAGACCTTTCTCATAAAGTAAATCGACCGTTGAAATTTACCCCCTCTAAAGTCGTTACTAAATCTAATCGCGGTCGGCTGGGACGCTAGGCCCTACCCCGACTCCCCCCTAAGCCCCGGAAGTACAAATCTATGTACGTACCTGAACATATAAAAATCTCAATTTTAGGAAAGGGAACATTGTCGTGGGGGGAAAGAGGGGGGGGGAACCAATCGCGGTAACTATAAAAAAATGTGCAGTGGGCAACAATGTTAAAACACCAAAAAAGCAGGGGGCGAAAGTTGATTTCCCCGCAAAGTGCCGGGCGAGAGGGTCCTCCTCGTCTTCTGCCGTTTCACTGGCTCTTCGGTGCCCAAAACGGAAAGTGCGAGCCGAGCCGAGCCGAGCCGAGCCGTCAAACCAGACAAAACCCCCCCTCGTCACGCAGTTTCGAAAGTTCGATGACGTAAGCAGTTGCGAAAGAGAAGGGGCGGGCCCCGGCGGCTGACGTGGGCCGGGCGCGCCCTCACTTCCGCTTTTTTTAATTTGTTTTTCCTTTTTTTTTTTTTTTGTTGCCTTTTGTGCCTTCCAGGGTATCGCGAGGGGGCTGCACTTTCCTCGTCATCACGGGCGCCCCTGCGGCTTACACGTGGCGGGTGCGGTTCCCCTTCTTTCCTTCAAGCATGGAGTGGGGGCGGCGGGAGGCTAGTGGGACCCACCCCGGGGGGTGGTTTTTTTTTCTAGTAGATGCCACGTCATCGGCCGAGAACGTGCACCACCTCGGATCTCGTTGATGATGTTTTGGGATTCATTCTGAATTATTGGAGCATCCGATCGAATTAGACGGGAGGGAAGAATGGTGGGAAGGTGGTGCTCCCGTCTCGCACTAGGAGTGGCGAAATAGATGTCGGATTCATATTTTAACACGTATTTAATGATGTGAACAATAAACACGGTAGTCAACAATTTAATGAATTTCATACGAGTTTTAACTTGATTATAAATAGTCAAAGGTATTTGCATTAGGTGCTGACCCTCACCAAATTTAGAAAAGGAAAAGGAAAAAAAAAAAGAATGAAGAAAGTAAAAATATTTAAAATACAATTTTTTGTCTACTAAGTTAATTTAAAAAAAAAATCTTAAAAAACAAGTTTTCATAGATTGAGTTAAATAAAAAAGTTTTTAGTAATACGAGTAAGGTCGGTTAGGATTGCTAGATTTGTATCAAATAAAAATGGGTCAAAATGGTTTTTTTTTTTTTTTTTTTGGTCATAGGTCAAAATGGGTTAAATTGATCAATTTAGGTTAGATTTTCTTTTACATGACTCGATCCACATGTTAAACAGGTATATCTCTCTTTAATATAGTTAGCTAGAGTCTGGACATACATGATTTGATGAACTTATTCATGGGAATCATTAATGTCTTTCTTTCCTCGTGATGTCATGAATAATACTTTTAATTTGTTGAAAACGAGCCGTGTCTTCAAAAGCCACGTATGAATGTGATAAAGAATTGAATTGAGGCAACTATACCATATCATCTTTGAGCACATCGTGCTCGTGTATGTGTTGCTTTTTAGAAGATATTGGAATCCCATGTCTTCGCATGATAAGGTGCACAATCACTTTTACCTTTTCTATTTCTATGATTTGGAGCATTTTGCCAAAAATAAATCGACATGTTCTCCGATTCCTAATGATGTTGGCGATTTTCTTACGCTAACAATCATGGTGAATTATATCAGTTATGTTATGTCATGAAGTAGTAATTTTTAACCTCAATTTCTCGCTTAAAAGTTAGTATATAATTTTTAACCGGTTTACATGACTTCTCGGTTTCTAATAATCACGACAGATCAAAGTTAGTATATAATGATCAATTCATGTGTGGTCGGGAATATCTCATGACACATAGTCAGTTGGGTTTTTAAAAATTGAAAAATCTCGGAATATGTCGCCGACCTTGCTTCTCTCACAAGTATTACGTAATGATCCATTGATCCTGGGTCTCGACAGCGGCGTGTGTCTCCTCTGCTCACGCTTTCGAACCCAGGAGGCGCGGGCCAGTCGCCGCGCGCCGCGTGTCGCCCCCCACGCTCCGAGATTCCAACAGGATCGCCCGGGGGGAGAAGGAGGGGAGGTGGTGGTGGCTTGTGGACCGCGGGGCCCCCGGCCATGATGGGCGGGTCTTGGTGTCCTTCAACCTCCGCCGTTGATGGTGGCTGCGAAGAGATATATATGTATATATCGGTGTCTGCCACATGTTACAATAAAGAGAAAGAGGGGCTGAGTAGTAGGCATTTCGTTGCATCATCAAAGTCGCAATATATACCGTAGGGCCCACCCCGCCCTTCCTCCTCATGCCCCACGTCACTCCATTTCATTTCACCCGCAAAAAGAAAGGGAAGCCGAGGAAAGAGAGAGAAAAAAAAGGAATCTTTGCTTTATTTTTTCGAGGTTTTCGCCACCTAACTCAGAGAAATAATTCTTGGCGACAAAAAAATGGGTCTTTGCCACGTGGGATAATAGTGTTCTAATCACTAGGGTCCCGCTAGGCATAATAATTAATTCTAAGTCATCTTTGCATTTGAAAGTGGTTTAGTGAGCTTTGGATGGTTGCCAAATCCCATCATGGTCAAACTCAATCGAAATCACTCGGGGTCCCGTGTGATTTAAATGTTGCACCACTAGAACATAATGCCCATCTAGTTCGTGTCGTAAACATGCTTTCTAACTGACCGATGATCATTAAATTTAACTGATCATCGCTCGCTGAGGCTCCGTTTATTTTGCGAAGAATAAGAATGATTATTTGTATCGTTTGTAATAATTCATCCACTAAAAGTATTTTTATTATTGACAATAATTTATGTGTAAATATTTTTCGTTTATTCATTTTTATAAACAATATAAGCATTATTTTAGAAAAATTATTTTTTGGATCATTTATTTTTTGCGAAATAAACACACCTTGATTGCAGATTAAGGTATCCTTGTGGTTCTTTCATATCTTGGTTTTGGTCTAGTCAATGCCTTAAGGCGCGCTGGAGAAGGCGCCAATTTGAGTAACCTTTGCAAAATGAAATTGCCTTTTGGGCCTAAAGTTGTCCCCAAGTTGACACGTTAAGGAATGAAAGTGAAAGGGACAATAAAAGAAATAAAAACCGATGGTGACCAATGTCGATCGCAAATAATGCGATGGAGGGTGGACCAAGGAGTGTCCAATAAATAAATAAATAAATAAATAAATAAATGTGTGTGCATATATGTGTGTGCATTTATTTAATTTTTTGGCTAAAAAGTGCAGGCCTTGGTCATCTCAATTTACACAAAGTCAAACCCCCAAATTCACGACACATTTGCAAGGCTTCATGATCAACTTGGCTCAATTTAGATTCTGCCTTATCTTTGGGAGATTCACGTGTAGAACAAGATCTCAAAAAGAATTAGAGCCATCTAGCAGAATTTCTTGAGCTAGGAATGTATCGAATCCATCTTCGATCTTCACACGGACGACTTGTCTATGATTAAAAAAAAAAAGGATAAAAAACAAAACAAAAATTGCTTTTTTCCTCCACTTTCCGGTTGATTAATGTGAGACGTCTCTACAACTGTAAGTTTCATTACATCACTCATTTCTAGTCAGAATATCTAGATACTCAAAATAAATCGGTCTTTTATATGAATATGACCAATTTAAAATCTTTTTTTTTTTTTTTGTGTGGAGAAAAGAGGAAGGCGAAAGCGACTATATTATATTAACCAAAAATCATTTATAAAAAAAAGGAAATGCCATTCTTGGACGCAATTAGAGGGATAACCTTGCATAATTCAAGTATATACGCCCAAAACAAAACAAAAAATAAATAAAAATTTAAAAAGGTCAAATGTGGGGTGGGCATCATTCGGGCAAGTGGGCTTTAGCTCGAGCAGCCTCCCACACTGTTCAACAAAATAATGGCCATTTTCTCTTTATGCTCCTTAATTTTATGCTTTTTCCTGTTCGAGAAAGGCGATGACGAAATAACACATTAGGTAAAAAGCTTCCGATAAATAATAATAATAATAATAACAGCAATACTAGTCAATTTGCACGCTTTTAGCTTCCAGGCCGTGTCACCTCTCCTTCGGCCGGTTAAAAAAAAAAAAAAAAGGGGCAGTGGGATCTCAATCATGACAAAGGAAATTAGGACAAGACAACTATGTGTGCACAAGATTAAAATAATTGTTTTTTTTTAATTTACTCTTTATAACATTACTTCCTTCGACCACAAGTTTCAAATGTCACCTTCAAAGCTAACATGGCATCGGTCGTTATGTGGTGGATATTCCTTATAAATATTCGATAACTACTAATCCATCTTCCTTAAATAAAGTCACTTGGGATTCGCGTCAGATGAGCTGGTAACAGCGTGTAGTTTAGATCACCGGCATAATGGTGTTATTGACATGGAAAAAGGTCCAAGGTAGTGAGTAAAATTTAGGTTGTATGACGAAATTTCTTAGGTATCTCGGATAGAGAATTACGTTACTTTGCACTAGACTAAAGCCACGTTAGCTCTATTCGTTTGTTGTTGTCTACGTGCCAGAACTAAAACGAAAGATTTTTTCTTTTTTTTTTTAATTATCGATACGAGTTTGGAATAATGGTGACGCAAAACAAATTTCGGACCTTTTGGTGTAATTATTTTGTTAAGAATGTCGGCCCTAATTATATAAACTTTACAGGTCATATGCTTTACACCCAAAAAAAAAAAAAAGTTCGATGTGATTTGTCATATTACTTAGACTTGGTTTATATCTCAGGAACTAAATAATTTGGGAAATATTTCTCTAAAAATAATTATTTGTATCGCTTAAAGTAATTAGTTAATGAAAATCATTTTCATTATTAAAAAAAATCTTGTTTGAACATTTTTGTAAACGACGGAATATTTTTTGTTCATTTATTTTGGTAAGCAATACAAGTGATTATTTTTTGAAAAAAAAAAAATTCCAAATCATTCATTATTTGCAAAATGAACATAATCTTGGTAAGCAAGTTTCACTAAAAACATTTAACACTAGCTTTTTTTAAGGAATTGAAAGTGCTGTCGCGTGTTATTAACAAATGAATGCGTACATAATTGCTACATAGGAACAGAAGTGACGAAATATGCTGCTGTCATGTTTTATTCTGGGAGTATATTCGGATTTATGGGAGCATGTTCTATCTGACCTCATCGGAAACCGAAAAAGAAAGGTGCATATCATTTAATAATTCAATATCGGTTTTTTTTAACGATTTATTGTTGTTTTATCGATTCCTTGCGGAAGAAAATAGTTCCTTGACGTCTCCACTTTTGAAAATAAAATTTTTATGATACTTATTTAAATGTTTATAATTTTGAACTTTTTTTTTTTTTTGGCTAGTGTGTCAAATGATGATCATGTCCCAAATTTCAATATCATAAAACGTCTCACTGAAGTAATAGCCACTAAAACGAAGTAGAGAAGATATGAAAGGAGGAGCAAGCGAGCGAGCGATGATATCAAACATAGGTCGAAGGGCATTAAGTTTCCTTAGGTCTCTAGAGGCGAAGAGGCACGTAGTGAGTAAAATCGAAGCCGATCAAATTTGACAATCTTAGCATATGATCGGTTCTTATAAGAACAAGAGCAAATGACAGATTGTCGAGCGCCATCGGGGCATCACTCGACACGAAGCCCGCTAGAAAGGAGTTTAGGTCCATCTTCCTCGACGGGTCGCGATCCGAATCCACCATGCCAAAACCCTCTACAAGTCCAAAGGGACACAAATGCCGAATACAGTTTTGGAAAATCTCATTCTCAGATGAGTTAGCATTAGATAGAGAAAAAAAAAAAGAGCATTAATTCTCCTTTTTTTGGGCCAATTTTCTCTTTGGGTTTGCAAGACGTTCACTAGGCCCACCAATTAGGATAGACGAGTGTGGAAAGTTTGGGTCCATCTTGCAATGTTTTTGTTGGGTTCACGATGGAGTGGATCGGTTAGCTCCTTTGTTGCCAAGCCCAACTCAAGCCCAACTCAATTTTTTTTTCATGAAGCGTAGAGCCCACGTGGCCTTTTGGAGTGATAGTTTTGCCAGCGTCGGCACGTATCGCCCGACGTTACTCCCTTTATTTGATGTGGGGGCATGGCCCCTTTCCTATCCCCATTTACTATCCTAGAAGTCTATCAGGAACCGTACCTTATCCGGGTCCATTTGCCTTGACAATTGCTCTCTACCTTGATTGGATCGGGCATGAGCCTAGTCAATTCAAAAGCTACACATCTACTAGGGAGAATCTTGCTCTATTGCCATCTAAAATGATGTGATGTTTTTGGGGGTGGGTCTCGACTCGTAAGTCATGGAGCAGGACCTCTCCAACCAATTAGGGAGTTAGGATATCACAAAATATCCCATGTAAAGAACTTATCTAACTGTTAGTGTTGACTTGTATTCTTACAATATTCCTCCTATTCGATGTGAGATCCAATGCATTTTTGCTCCCTTCGTCAATTTAAAAGTCTGTCGAGAGTCACATCTTGTTCAAACCATTTCGCTTGGACTATCATTCATCGCCTCTCATTGAATCGGGTATGGGCCTAGTCTGTCCATCAAATCATACATTCACCAAAAAAGAAATTTGGCTAAGATGACATCTGTAATGACGCAGCTCGTTCTATGTGAGGCAAGTCCCGAAACCAACACTATAATTAGACAAGAAAAGGACCATATTCAAGGGCAAAAATTGACTTATGACCTTCCAACAAGATTTTTCCCGGTCCATGTTGAACTTGGAATGTCACAGCTCCCCATACCACTTTCACCTATGTAAGGAATTGCTTATGTCATAATTTTTCATCTTATCACCAAAAAAAAAAAAATTATCATCTCATGACAGGAAAGAGAGAGGTCGATTGTCGGTTGTCGGCTGTACAGGGTTTTTGAGTCGCAAAAAAAAAAAAAAGAGATTGTCATCTCATGATGACTGGAGAGAAAAAAAAAAAGAGAGAGATTGTGGGACCCCATAAATATAATTTTCACGGCTCTGAATTTTCCACTGGGTTTATCCACAAAGTACCGTCGTCCCCCGACAGAAGAGAGAGGGATTTCCCGGGCCCCACAAATCCAATTTTAACTTCTCCGAATTAAAAGATAAAGCCCTAAAAAAATAAATCCTCCCCTCGTCTCGGCCCTAGCCTCAGCACAGCCCGACATCTCGCGAAATTTCTAGAATTTTCTCTTCACTCCCCGAGTCAAAACCTTTGACCAGAAGAGCCACTACCACCATCTCCGACCGTCGGAAGTTTCTCACACTCTCTCGCTCCGACACCAAAAAGCTGCCACCCAACGCCGCCGTGTCTCTCTCTAGAATTCTCCTCTCCCGTTCTTATATATCACCTCGCTTTCTCTCTCTTCACCCCCGACGATCTCGTTCTCCTCCATCTTCTCCCCCGCACTGCCACTTACCAGAATCGCCACCGCGCTTTCTCTCTCTCTCTCTAACAGTGCTCACCAGACACGGCCGACAATGGTACCAAGATCAAGAATCACATAGCCGACCGGAAGAGGAAAGAAACCCAAGAAACCCCGCCGCCGCCGCCGCCGCCGCCGATGGAGAGGGTGATCGTGATCAAAGAAGAAGACCGAGACCAAGAACGTGAAGATGTGATCGTGTGCTCGACTGGGTCGTCGTCGTCGTCGGGCTCGGTCGCCGCCGCCGCTGCTGCTCCGAGGCCGATGGAGGGGCTCCACGAGGTAGGCCCGCCGCCGTTCCTGATGAAGACGTTCGAGATGGTGGAGGACCCGTCGACGGACGCGGTGGTGTCGTGGAGCGGGGCGAAGAACAGCTTCATCGTGTGGGACTCCCACCGGTTCGCCTCCACCCTGCTCCCCAAGTACTTCAAGCACGGCAACTTCTCCAGCTTCATCCGGCAGCTCAACACTTACGTAAGTGTTTGATCAAATTCGCCAGTCGCACCCGCCTTTGATTTGTGTCTTTAGTTCGTCGTTTTCGGGGAATCTGGTACTGATTTTTTAGACATGTTCATGCTCTTGAGTTTGTTTGAGCCTTTTGGGACAATTGAAGCTTCTGGTTTTGGTTTTGGAGTCTGCTAGAGTTGGTTTAGCAACCGAACTGCATTAAGATCGAGAACTGGAATTTCACTGGATGAAAGTTTTACGATAGTTTTCCAATTAATTTGATTCGCTTTGCTCTCTTTATGAAGCATCCATCGCCTAATTTGGTGTGGTTGAGATGATCTGTTTGTTTGAATTGTAATGTAGCTTGAGTTGTTCTGCTCAGATGACGAAACTGCCAAAACTTGAACATTTCCTCATAAATAAAGCAGGGGAAATCAATCGCCTATGAAGTTTCGCTGACGTATGAAAATTTATGCAGGGATTTAGGAAGGTGGATCCAGACAGATGGGAATTCGCGAATGAAGGTTTCTTGGGAGGGCAGAAGCATCTGCTCAAGACCATCAAGAGGAGGAGGAACGTCCCGCAGAATCAGCAGCAGCATGGAGCCACGGCCTGCATCGAATTGGGACAGTTTGGATTGGAAGGCGAGCTCGAGAGGTTGACACGGGACCGCAACTTGTTGATGTCTGAAATCGCAAAGCTGAAGCAGCAGCAACAGCACTCGAGGGAGCTGATTGCAGCAATGGAAAATAGGTTGCAGAGAACAGAGACGAAGCAGCAGCAGATGCTGACTTTCCTCGCCAAAGCGCTCAGTAACCCATCTTTCGTTCAGAACTTGGCACAAAGAAAGGAATTGCAGAGTCTTGGCATCGGAAAGAAGCGGAGATTGACTGCTAGCCCGAGCTTGGAGAATTTGCAAGCAGACCAAGATCTAGAAGAGCTGGCACCGATTGAATCTGATATGGAGACACTTCTCTATGGTGCCTTGGAGAATGAATCAAGCATCGACATTGAAGACCCACTTGGAAGTTCGATGCCAGGGACCAACAGTGATGAGCTGGATTCTGTGAACGAGACGATCTGGGAGGAACTATTGAATGAGGACGCAATTCCGGAGGAAGAGTTGCCACTCGGCGACGAATTGGATTTCGAGGTGGATGTGGAGGATTTAGTTGAGAACCCTCCGGATTGGGGAGAGGACTTGAATGAGCTGGCGGACCAAATAGGTTATTTCAGATCGAAGCCATGATCGATGTCACTGAACTAGTCCTCCTCTGCAACACCATTACTGACTGTAATGAAGATTTGTGGTAGGTCAAATAAATCCATGTCCTTTATAAGTGTGATATTAAACATGTGTATGTGTGCTAGTCTGGCTTGTTATCTGATAGGAGAGTGTTGGGCAGGAGGGAATGGTTGAAGTTGCAGAGGGGGCCAAATCAAATGTTGCTTGAATGCTTTGCTGGTTTCTCTGTATCCTTGATAATTTTTTGATTTGTCTAGCATTCTGATGGTAAACGTTACTTGCTTTAGGTGGGTTAATTCTGAATTTGTTCTTGCTGCCTTTGATTTTCTTCTTCTTTCGATTCATTTTTGCAGGCGAACTCAGTTAAAAGACTCGTTGAAGCCACCAAATTTACATGCCCAGATCATGCCCAGAAAGTTACAGATTTGTTTGTTCATGTAAATTTTGGTTGATTGAACCAGCAGATTCATGTTTAAAAAGTGGGCGTTCTATATATATATTGAATTTCTGGCCTATCTCTTTGTAGCTTTCTGTGGGAATACATACTGCAATTAATGTGGAAATTAGGTAAAAATGGGAAGATAGAGAAGAGATTGTTGATCCAAAAGAAAGAGCTCTTGATAGGATAAAGAGTACAAGAGGATGGAACAGGTGGGAGAATTGTTGTGGAGTGAGAGATCTCGTAATGTCGCAATGTCACCCCCATATTATTTCTTCTCTGTCGAGAAGACAAAAATAGATAGGGAATTATGAAGCTTTACGCTGGTGAAGGTACACACCACATTAAGATTTCGATTCTAATTATTGCTGGGTAAGTAGGTATAATAGTTTTTTGCATCTGAGGTGAGTAAGGGTAAATTAAAGGCCCACCGTCGGACAAGCATGCCTAACGGCACAATCACTGAACCGATTGACTTGTTTGATACCCTTAGTTCAATTCAAGCAATTGTCCCGTCACTCTCGGCAAAGTGACAGGACACATTGGACCACCAAGTTGTTTCTAACGAACCGGATGACCTTCTCATCTGGTTTATACCAAATTAAGGAAAGTGCATCTAAATAAAGGATGAACAAAGTTTTCAACTCTTTTTTATTTATATAGAAAGTATGGTTATAATATCGTTTGCAAAAAAAAAACACTAATAACATAATTTATGAATAAGCACAGATTGAATTCCGATAATAATGGTTCAATTGATTCTTCTTTAAATGCAAAACTAGATGGAAAGGGCCCGATCGTTGCTGCTTGTTCAAGTCGCTAGAGTCTTTAACTAGGTGATACTCTTGGGTACTTTCATCTTCTTTGATTAATTAAGAGGTGAATTTAAAAAAAAAAGGTAAATGCATTTTTTTTATCTGAAAAAAAGGTAAATGCATTGAAAGTCTTAAAATTTATCATGAAAATATAATTAAATCTTAAAAATTTTAAAAAGTGTATTCAAATCTGAAAACTTGTCAAGTTGATTTAATCAAGTATTTCCGTTAATTTTATTCAATTAGGCTAATAGAAGATAATGACGTGACATTTAAAAAATTTCTCAAGACACGTGGTGATGGGTGCCACATCAAAAAAAAAAATACAAAATTAAAAAGAAATATTAGACTAAATTAGATCAAAAGTGAAACAGCTAATTAAAAAAAACAAGAACTTTAAAAAAGGAAGACAATGTGAGGCCTTGGCTAGTATTGTTGCTACCCATTGTTGGAAATGGCCAATAAAGGTCGTCTGGGCCTCACCAATGGCTGGTGAAGTCGCCAACCCTAGATGAGGTCATGACAAGCCTAGCGAGGGACTGGCTGCCCAAATCTAGTAGGGGGCTTGACCCTCACCCTAGATTTGAGCCACAGTCATGTAGCCTTCACTTGGGGCTGACGCCGCTCACCCAACCCTAGGCAAGGTCTTGCTATGAGAGCCGATGACCATTGTCCAGCGCTAGGCCCTCATGGGGGGGCATTGACGCGTTGCCAGAGTTAGGCAAGGCCTAAGCGACTTACATCGGCCTTTCCAAATGATGGACAATGATAGTCACTAGCAAGTTATTGTTCCTGTCACGTCAGTATTTTTCACTAACCTAATTAAACGGAATTAACAGATAGACTTGATTAAATTAACTTGGTATTATGACTAAATTGCACTTTTTGTTTCGAAAGTTTTAATACTCAATTGTATTTTCGTAATAAGTTTTAGTATTTCATCATATTATTTTAAAATTTAGCAAGATTAAATGTCAAGAATCTAATAGCTTGCAACAATAGATTATGTTGAATAAAGAACTAGATTTACAAATGTAAAATTCGAGTCATGCAAATTAAGAAGATTCAATAAATATGTCCATCTGGTCCAAAAAAAAATAAATATGTCCAAAAACGGAAAAAAAAAATTTGAAAAAAGTGGTGGTTCAGTAGGGGGACTCAGCCCATCAGACCGTGCCCTGGGTGGTAACAGCCCGTCATCCTTCCAGTGGTTGAGAGCGGGAGGTCCTCCGCTGCATTTTTTGAGCACGACACGGACCTCAACCACGCTTTAGGACCAACTTGGTCCACCTTCATCGGAACGGGCGGGCCAGCAACTAAGCCACTTCAGACCCGGCCAATTGGAAATCCACGTTCCACCACCTTAATGTCCCCACTCGGGTCACAAGCTCTCGTTACAGAGCTCAGCGAGCCCACTCGACGTGCGCGGAGCTTATTAACTGTGTTTTATGCCTTCCACTTCCGATGTGGGATAAGTGGGCTTCTTCATGTTCTTTCATTTGACGAAGCGCAAAACATCGCGACAGAGTGGCTGTGCCGTCGGCTAAAGGAGAAATGTGACGGTGAGGGCCGTCACGAGTGAGTTTTCCTCTACGCGAACGTGATGAAGGATGCGAAGAAAAGGCAGTGCTGGGGTGAGAATTCGTCCCGTGAAGAAGCTTTGAGCAAAGAGAGCTTTTTTGGTATGAGTGGAGGAGGAGAAGAGCTATTCAAGTCTTATTCTGAACTGGAGATGCCTCCCCTACCCATCCTCTGAGACTTTTCCATTACTCAAATGCTGACTGGGGCGGAGATCCTGATTCAAGGAGATCAATTTCAGGTTTTTGTGTCTTCTTTGCTGTCTTATGCTTGTGTTGGCATATTCTAATAGGAATTAGCCGTATTGGAAATAGCCGGCAAAGTCAGCATCTTACCCAGCAAGCACTGCATCTAGGATTTAGGAAGGTGGATCCAGACAGATGGGAATTCGTGAACGAAGGTTTCTTGGGAGGGCAGAAGCATCTGCTCAAGACCATCAAGAGGAGAAGGAACGTCCCACAGAATCAGCAGCAGCATGGAGCCACGGCCTGCGTCGAATTAGGACAGTTCGGATTGGAAGGCGAGCTCGAGAGGTTGACAAGGGACCGCAACTCGTTGATGTCTGAAATCACGAAGCTGAAGCAGCAGCAACAGCACTCGAGGGAGCTGATTGCAGCAATGGAAGATAGGTTGCAGAGAACAGAGAAGAAGCAGCAGCAGATGCTGACTTTCCTCGCCAAAGCGCTTAGTAACCCATCTTTTCGTTCAGAACTTGGCACAAGGAAAGGAATTGCAAAGTCTCGGCATCGGAAAGAAGCGGAGATTGACTGCTAGCCCGAGCTTGGAGAATTTGCAAGCAGACCAAGATCTAGAAGAGCTGGCACCGATTGAATCCGATATGGAGACACTTCTCTATGGTGCCTTGGAGAATGAATCAAGCATCGACATTGAAGACCCCCTTGGAAGTTCGATGCCAGGAACCAACGGCGATGAGTTGGATCCCGTGAACGAGGCGATCTGGAAGGAACTATTGAATGAGGACGCAATTCCGGAGGAAGAGTTGCCACTCGGCGACGAATCGGATTTCGAGGTGTACGTGGAAGATTTGGTCGAGAACCCTCCGGATTGGGAGAGGACTTGAATGAGCTGGCGGACCAAATAGGTTATCTCAGATCGAAGCCATGATCGATGTCACTGAACTGGTCCTCCTCTGCAACACCATTCCTGACTGTAATGAAGATATGTGGTAGGCCAAATAAATCCATGTCCTTTTTAAGTGTGTTATTAAATTTGTGTATGTGTGCTAGTCTGGCTTGTTATCTGATAGGAGAATGTTGAGCAGGAGGGAATGGTTGAAGTTGCAGAGGGGGCCAAATCAAATGTTGCTTGAATGCTTTGCCGGTTTCTCTGTATCCTTGATAATTTTTTGATTTGTCTAGCATTCTGATGGTAAATGGTACTTGCTTTAGGTGGTTACTTCTGAATTTGTTCTTGCTGCCTTTGATTTTCTTCTTCTTTCGATTCATTTTTGCAGGCGAACTCAGTTAAAAGACTCGTTGAAGCCACCAAATTTACATGCCCAGATCATGGTCCTTCCAGTTTGTTTCATTCATCCCACCAAATCTTAGATGTAGAGATTTGTTTGTTCATGTAAATTTTGGTTGATTGAACCAGCAGATTCATGTTTAAAAAGTGGCCATTCTATATATATATATATAATATCTGGCCTCTCTTTGTAGCTTTCTGTGGGAATACATACTGTAATTAATGTGGAGATTAGGTAAAAATGGGAAGATGGAGGAGATTGTTGATAAAAAAAAAAAAAAAAAACAGCTCTTGATAGGATAAAGAGTACAAGGGGAAGAAACAAGTGGAGAACCGCCCTGGGGTAAGAGACCTCGCAATGTCGCTTCCGTATTCCTTCTCTGTTGAAAAGACAAAGATAGATAGGAAATTAAGGAATCTCACGGTGGTGAAGGTAGACATCATGTCAAGACTTCGGTTTTGATTATTGCCGACCTCCCGCGTCTGGGGTGAGTGAGAATAAGTAAAAGGCCCATTGCCGGACAAGCATGATTAATGGCACAATCACTGAACCGACTGACTTGTTTGGTATCTCGATTCAGTTCAGACAATTGTCCCGTTGCTCTCAGCAAAGTGACAAGACACGTTGGACCACCAAGTTGTTTCTAACGAACCGGATGACCTTCTCATCCGATTTATACCAAATTAAGGGAAGTTCGTCTAAATAAAGAATGAAGAAAGTTTTAGACTTTTTTTTTCTTAATATAGAAAGTATGATTATAATATTCTTTGCAAAAAAAAAAAAAAACACTAATAATATAATTTATGGATAAGCACCAATTGAATTCCGATAATAATGGTTTGGCCGATTCTTCATTAAATGCAAAACTAGATGGCACAGTAGAAAATGAATTCCGATAATAATGGTTCAGCTGATTCTTCATTAAATGCAAAACTAGATGGCACCATAGAAAAGGACCGATTGTTGCTGCTTTGTTCACGTCACTAGAGTCTTTAGTTGGACCACCGAGTTGTTTCTAACGAATCGGATGACCTTCTCTTCCAATTTATACCAAATTAAGGGAAGTGCATCTAAATAAAGAATGAAGAAAGTTTCAACTTTTTTTTCTTTATATAAAAAGTATGGTTATAATATTTTTTTGCAAAAAAAAAAAAAAAAAACATTAACAATATAATTTATGAATAAGCACATATTGAATTTTGATAATAATGGTTCAGTTGATTCTTCATTAAATGCAAAAGTAGATGGCACCATGGAAATGGACCAATAGTTGCCGCTTGTTCACGCCCCTTGAGTCTTTAACTAGGTGATCCTCTTGGGTACTTTCATCTTCTTTGATTAATTAAGAGGTCAATTTTTTAAAAGGGTAAATGCACTGAAAATCCTAAAATTTATCATGAATGCAATTATATCTTAAATTTTTTAAAAAATGTATTCAAATTTGAAAACTTGTAAAACTTGTCAAGTTGATTTAATCAAAATCATTCCGTTAATTTTATTCAATTTGGCTAATAGAAGATAATGACGTGGCATTTTTAATATTTTCTTATGACACATGGTGATGACATCAAAAAAATATACAAAATTAAAAAGAAATATAAACTAAATCAGATAAAAAAAATGAAACAGTTAATTTAAAAAAAAAACACAAACTTCAAAAAAGGAAGACAATGTAAGGCCTTGGCTGGCTATTGTGGTTGCCCATCGTCGGAAATGGCCACTAAAAGATCACTTGGGCCCCACCAATGCTTGGTAAGGTAGCCAGCCCTAGATGAGGCCATGACAAGCCTAGCAAGGGACTAGCTGCCCAAATCTGGGGGAGGGCTTGACCCTCACCCTAGATTTGACCGATAGTCGTGTAGCCTTCACTTGGGGCTGATGACGCTCGCCCGACCCTAGGCAAGGTCTTGTTATGAGAGCCGATGACCCTTGTCTAGTGCTAGGCCCTCGTGAGGGGGCGCTAAGGCCTTGCCTAAGTTAACTTCCACCGGCCCTTCCCAACGATGGACGACAATTACCACTAGCAAGCTATTGTTCTTGTCACGTGAACATTTTTTACTAACCTAGGAAATGGCCAATAAAAGATTGCTTGGGCCTCACCAATTCCTAGTGAGGTCGCCAGCCCTAGATGAGGCCATGACAAGCCTAGCAAGGGACTAGCTACCAAATCTGGGGGAGGGCTTGACCCTCACCCTAGATTTGATCGACAGTCGTGTAGCCTTCACTTGGGGTTGATGATGCTCGCTCGACCCTAGGCAAGGTCTTGTTATGAGGGCCGATGACCCTTGTCTAGTGCTAGGTCCTCGTGAGGGGGCGCTAAGGCCTTGCCCGAGTTAACTTCCACCGGCCCTTCCCAACGATGGACGACAATTACCATTAGCAAGCTGTTGTTCCTGTCACGTCACTACTTTTTACTAACCTAGTTAAACGGAATTAACGGAATGATTTGATTAAACTAACTTGATGAATTATGATGTAATTACACTTTTAAAAGTTTTAAGATTCAAATGTATTTTCGTAACAAGTTTTAGTACTTCTAGTACACTTTATCCCTTTTTAAAATCTAGTGAGATTAAATGTGAAGAATCTAATAGCTTGCAACAACAAATTATGTTGAAGAAAGAACTAGATTTACAAGACAATTTAACGTAAAATTCGAGTCATGCAAATTAAGAAGATTCAATAAATAAGTCGAAAAACGGGAAAAAAAAATGAAAAAAGTGGTGGTTCAGTAGGACTCAGCCCATTTGACCGTAGTGGGCCTGGGTGGCACCGGCCCGTTATCCTTCCACTGTCGAGAGCGGGAGGTCTTCGCTGGCTCTGTGAAGCCAGCCTTACGCGGACCCCTCCACTTTAGGACCCACGTTGCCCAGGCCTTCGCCCGGACAGCATGGTTCAACTCTCGGCTTGGAACGGGCGACCAGCAAATTGCCACACCAGACCCGGCCCAGTGGATCCGAGCCCATGTTCCGACCACATTGGTACCCCCACTCGGGTAACAAGCCCTCGTTACTGAGCTCGGCGAGCATACCTCACGTGCGCGGAGATTATTAACTGTGTTTTATGCTTTGGAATTTCCGATGTGGGATAAGTGGGCTTCTTCATGTTCTTTCATTTGATGAAGCGCAAAACAACACGAGAGAGTGGTTGTGCCGTCGGCCAAAGGAGAAATGTGACGGTGAGGGCCGTCACGAATGAGTTTTCCTCTACACGAAGGTGATGAAGGATGCGAAGAAAAGGCAGTGCTGGGTTGAGAATTCGTCCCGTGAAAAAGCTTGAGCTTCCCCCCCCCGCCCCCCATCCTGTCCATTACTCAAATGCTGGCTGGGGCGGAGATCCTGGTTCAAGGAGATCAATTTCAGGTTTTTGTATCTTACTTTGCTGTCTTATGCTTGTGTTGGCATATTCTAATAGGAATTAGCCATATCAAAAATAGCCGGCAAAGTCAGCATCTTACCCAGCAAGAACTGCATCTAGGATTCTGTGATCACTTTTGTATTTGGTCTATATCTAACTCTGTTCTGTCCTTGTGTTCTAACCCCTTGCGCATCAGAACGGATGAGTGCATTTCATGATGAACTGTGGGTGGGAAAAACAAAGAGTTTTGCTGCATTCGATTGCTTTCAATGTCATCTGCATGATCAGATGTCCCATTAAACGGAATGGTAGCCAACGGCGTGGATTCCCGTCTGGTTAAGGCATGGGCCCAGGAGAACTTCTCTTCACACGACAAATCTTTCAACATTCACCACCCATAAAACTGTCTTTATTGTAGATTGCGCTCTTAATAGCCGAGACTGAACTTGACTGCACAGCCTCATCATTTTTGGCTGGATTGTTGGCGAGGTCTCGAAGAAAGCCATGAGCCGAGCAGGAAATTAAACGCCTATTTGCGATTCTGCAAGACCATTGAAACTGGAGCAACTCAGGACCTCAAAGCTTCCCTGCACCTTCTGAATGAACCTAAACCTTCTATTTTTATTTTTTTTTTCTGGTAAAAGAATATAGAACGCAGTTTTGAACATCCTAGCACGCAGCAACATGTGCTCCATCATCATCGTTAACATGAACATAGCTTCACAAAAAGAACCTTACAATAATTGCATCCACTCTGTACAGCACAATCAGCTACATTTTCATTTTAAGAATACCTGAGTAAATATATCCAACGCATGTTTGGTTTTAGGATGCTCAAGTTAGATGATTTTGAAATATGAACCTGTGGGACAATCCCTTAAGTCATAAGCATCGCCCTAAATCTAATCCTCCCACCTCTTAAGAATTTCAGGTGACTCTGCTACATCTTCAAACACGAAAAATTACAGAAAGAACTGTTTACAGGTCAAATGCACCGAATTCTTCGAAAACAACAAGTTGTTGAACTTACATTACCCACAAATAAAAACCAAAAGCCCCAAAAAGGACAACTACGTGAATCTCTAAAAATACAAGCAATTCTCCCTCTCCATCACCTTCAAATTCCTGTCCAACCTGGTCGTCTGATTAAGCGGCCTTGAGAAATTCATCATCAAGGGCTCGCAACCAGCACCACTTTTCAAATCCCCATTGCCACATAACCCAGCTGAAAGTGCGAGAAACTGAAACTCATCCATGGATTGTCTCTGTACCCTCCTTGACAGATGACTTCCAGTCTTCTGCTTTGCCTTGGTAGATTCGGTCAAGTTCATATAACTTGGCTTCCCATGGCTACCACCATTCATTTTCTCCGATGTCACGCCATTGTTTCCTGAGGCCGGGGTCATAGATGTACAGAATGAAGATGAAGGCGAGCTCTCATCACAGAGGTAGTCAGAACTCGGGCTTGAGGATGACCGAGTGGCACGTCCAGCTAGGGGAGGCTTCGCAGAAATTCTAGTGGTCATGTTATTCCTCCGAACTTTAACAGAAGGTGGTTCAGAAGATTTCGATTGTGCACCTAGAGGAGAGTCTGAGAAAGTCTTCGAAGCGGCAGTTGTTTCCAACAGATCGGAGTGGGATTCTTCCATCAATCTGGTCTCCCATGGCTTGGCCGACATCCACCGTTCTAACCAACTCCAATTCCAGCTATTTTTGTCAAACTCATATGACTTGAGAGCAGGCACTGACCCAAGTGGTCTGGAATTTGCATCACCATTTGATTTCCACTGCCACAAATGCAAGCATTATCCAAGAAATTACTCAGCAAGCTTATGCCAGAGATTAGGTTGCAATGTAATATGAGACTAGAATGTCATCAAATGTTAATCTAGTTACCTTTTGAGTAAGGGCGTATGCAATTGCTCTATCTCTTTTGAAAGCTCCTTCTTGCCTCATTTGTAACTTTGCTTTGACATCTTCAAGCGTTCCCTTACTATCACACCACCCTTCCTGAATAGTAAAGATGCATAATTTAGACTTCTGAGTTCATGAAGTTTCTTAAATGCAAAATAATAGAAAATTTGTGATAATCTTATGTAAATTTATATGCTTTCAGATACTTGATACCTCAGCTTGTTTTAAGAGATCGGCCTTGCTTCGATGCTCATCAAGAATCCGTTGCACTGCCTGGCCCTCGACGGACATTCGGACACGGCGTGCCCTCACTCGGGCCTGGACTCGAACGAGAGCCTGCATGCACCTCAGTGTGACGGCCGCCTGCTTCCTCACTTGTCTCCCACGAACCAAAGCTTGAAGCCTCACGATTCCTTTCAAGGCCTTCAATGCCCTTCTAGCCTGCATTTTAAATACACAGATTAAACTAAGAGAAAAGCACCCATTGCCAGATAAATATCCAAATTCTGAATCCTAGAAACATTGTTGTTTGTCCGGCATAATCTTATCCAAGCTCATCTCATTACTGCCTAGAACATCATATGAAATATTCAATTCAAGTTTCAAAAATCAACTGAGGATTCAGAGAGCCAGCAACTGCAAGCCGGTTATGCTGCTCTGTGGACTATATAGGGGGGTAAGTATGCAACGGCAACCCAAGTGCAACAAGACCCGCTGCTTTAAAATCAAATCACATCCCTTCACAATCTCAAAAAGTGGGTGCAAAAAATAAAGAAAACCGTTTCTTAATGATTCAGGAAAAGCTACAAATGTTATGATTAAACCAATATTTTCTCAATCAGAGAATGCAAATCTGAAAGCTAAAGTGAAGGGACTCAGTCAACAGACAATTTTCACAATTTTTCAGCCTTTCAAGATCAAGCATCATTATAAGAAGAGTAAACACTTTCAGCAACAGAGTCCACGAGCAACCCACTCACCAAGAATCCACGGAAAGTGGTCTGTATCCTAATGGCAGCCCATTCCTGCCTCACAACCCTGAAGTCCTTCGGAGGAGCTCGAACCACTGTTGCCATTGCAGCAGAAAAGGCATTAGCAAGTGGTGATAAACCGTGGTTAGACCCCTCGGATGCTGCATAGTGCTTCCCTTTAAATGCACTCCATGAAGACCCCAGATCTCCTGATGGGCCCCTCCACAGCTTCCATTTCTTGCCCTTAGAGCTTCCCTTTTGCTGTAGAGAAAGAGATAGAGAGGATGAGCTTAGGCCTATAAAACAGTGTGCGAAACCAACATCTGGAAGCAAGATCAAAGACATCAAAGTTTTGAACTTTTCATAAGCGTGATGATTGAGACTTACATGGTCTTCTTTCTCGGGCTTCTTGTGACCTATAAGAGCTTTCACCCATTTTCCAGAAGCACCCATTTGCGCAGATACTCTAGCTTCAGAAGCGAGCTCGCAACACCTTAAAAATCAAAACTTTTCTTTGGCAACGCGACCTTTAACCCTGACAATGGAGATGAAAGCTCACATGGAGGAAGAGGAGGTTCTGCTATGCAGGAAAATGACTTGGAAGAGAGCTCCAGAACCCAGTTTCAGACTAGAAACTGAAGTGACAGAGAAGACGTGAAGCAGTCAAAAGGGTTACAGAAGAAAGAGAAAGGAAAACAAGAAAATGGGTAACAATAAAGGGAGAGAATTGAGTAACTATAAAGCTTCATGAAAAGCAAAGATTTGTACTGGGAGAAGAGGAGTAGATGGTGCCACATTTAAAATCAGAGAGAGAGAGAGAGAGAGAGAGAGAGACAGAGGGCGTGTGTAGTTACAGAAGTGGTGGCTTTCGGGGGTCGCGGTCGTGGGTTGGTTTTGCGGTGCGTGCAGAGAGTAGTCAGGCCAGGCCAGTCCAATGCTCCAAAATCCAACGAACCGTTTGGGGGGTTGCCATGGGTTTTGAAATTCAAAAGCAATATAATGGACACAAAAAGGCATCGTCCCGCTCGAATCCCTGGCCAATGCCTTGCCAATAGTTTCTGCTTCTGCATTATTTCTATTCGTCTCGGCATCTGAAAACTCAGCAGCGTGCCACGTCCTCCCCGGAAGGGAAAGATAAAATATAAAGAAAAAAGGTGATTTTCTCTTCATGGAAAGGCACGTCCCCTTTGGCGCAGTAGAAAAGAGAACCAAAAAGAAGGGGACAAGAAATCACTCAAGTCAGTGCTGTCAAAGATCCGGGTGCCTTTCTTGCTTGAACGAGGGAAGAGGAGAGGGGCCTCACGACATTGATTGCGCACGATTTCTTGCCCTTGTCAAAACGTTGGCAGCGCCTTCGAATTTTGAGCGAGGTAATCAGGAAACAGTATGTGCTTCGATTCGAGTTGGGTCTTGGGGGGCCACATTGTTGATGAAGACAGTAATGAAAAATGAAAAATGGTGTCCTCTTCATTCAATGTATAATGCATATGCCCTCCTATGTTTATTGATGACTTGGGCTTACAATGGTTTTAGGGCATCTGACTAATTTGTAAGGATCACGATAAGTCTTTACGTTACATTTTAATAACATTCAAACAAAATGTCCTAGAAACGATTGTAAAAAGTTATCTTCTCTATACCCAAATTCATGACTGTACTTCCATGGCTGGCATATGGTCTCGTAATCTCTATTGCTCTTGCGTGGTTTTCAATTGTCCTAAGTTTTAGAATTATGGGTTGTACTTGATGAAAAGACTCATTTCATTATTTTTATTTGATTAATAGAATGTGGTTTTTCGAGACATAATTCCAAGGGTCCATCAAGATCTTGATAACATTAATAGGCAAAGATATGGTGGATCTATCGTATCAACAATTTAATGCTATGTCTATATGTGAAATCTATGTAAGTGAAAACACTTCCTAATGTTGGATGCATTTCTTGAATAATCGCTTGATTGTGCATGGAGTTTCATGACATGGTTGTCCACAGACTACTATCTTCTTGTCACTATTACAATGTTTTAGCACTCGTGGTGATTCTTATTTTCATAATGTCATTAACAGAAAGCTAAATCTCCATGTGTGGCAGGATGCGACAAAAGAACATGAAAATTTCTTGAATCATAGGATTCTGATGAATGAATTCAACCTTATTCAGCTTCATATTCAAATCATCCTGTCGGGTACTGTGCGCCGAGGAAAGGGACCAGAAAAAAGGTGAAAAATTTCGAACGCTGGGCGCAAATTATGTTGTCGTCCCTGGTGAATATATAAAAACGGTTTGGATTTTCTACCTGTGTCAGGCGTTGACGTCTTGGGCTCACTGCTCTCCCTGTTGCTTTGTCGCTGTCCCTTGGATGAACGTGATATATAATATCGGAAATGGTCCTCACATGCTCAATTGAGATGTTTGAAGAATTCCATCACATTCGGCATTAATTTCAAGAACCCTAAAATGCAACTCCATATAGGCTTTTCATAAAATTCAGTCGATGACAACGTGTGAGGAGGGTGTCTCGACATCGACTGCACCAGTGAAAAGTGTAAGGAGAGCGTGGAGCAACATTTCAAACCACGAGAAGAAGACAACTACGTTAGGTGGCCTTCGCAAATTCCCATGCCCCACCTGTTGTGCGATGACTCCATTCATAATCAGCATCACATGCTCAAGTAGTCTTTCCAAGTATCTAATCCCAAGGAGTCTACCATGCTCCAATTCTTAAACCCGAATGTCCGTCACGAAATCTGCAGGGTTTGTCGATTTGGGCAGTCTTGAGAAGTTAGTTGGCACACGCTAGTCGTCGCAGCAATTTTCCGTGCAGAACTACGGAATTTTCGACCTAGATGATGGTACAATAGATGAAAAACGATACCAACATCAATGATTTTACCTGCTCTCAAATCTGCTGATCGCCAGCCAAAAAAAATCTGCTGATCAAATCCATGGTACAAATACTTAATGACACATCACAGATGTCCTTTTTGGGGACCAACTCCACTTGCATTAAGCCACAGAAGAAAAGGGAGACAGAGACCAGCCAACTCAAACTGGAGCCCCTTCACACATGCATCTCCGAAAGAGTCAAAATGGCGACTTTATGGCCTTTTCTGAGCATGACATGGATGTATCAGTTAAATGTATGGTCCAGTGTTCATTCAAATCGGCAATGCTTGAAACTCTGGGCACTGCATAATATTCTTGTGGACCTGTGTCCACCCATGAGTTCACCAATGCACATTTCTTCAGCTAACATATTTGTTGGGCGAGTTGCTAAAGAAAATAACTAAGCTCTTTTGTTGGTTTACCATGCGACCAGTGTTAGATATACAGTCTAGGGTGATGGCGATGGGGCTATTGCTAGCTAATGTAGCGCAAGAGTTTCGAGATAAACTTCCATATCATTCACCGAAAGAAATCTCTAGAGTCAATATTGTCTGACAAATGTAATTGGAACAGAAAAGTGTGGTACTTCGGAAAAGATGAGGTGAGTTCTCTCAAAAGAAGGAATGAACTATAATATTTCATGCCCTCCTGAAAATGGATAGGCAACGGACTATAACTGTACACCCTACCCTTCAAAAGAATAAGCGCAAAACAGGTCCTGAACAAGAATGTGAGCGAGACTTTATCACACATGAAGTTGAACTGTGCTAACTCCATATTAGCTTCAAGCCTTCTCTTTAGAAGGCGTAGATATCAGATGGTGCAATGTAGCTGCATGGATGACAGCACTTGGGCTGGTATCTTTGGCATGGACAGACCCTGAGCGTCTCAGGCCAGAATTTCGACCAACTCCACTTGGGACAAGTTGTCGGAATCTCCGTGGGAGGAGTCGAACCAGCCGTGCTGAGCTCACAAGCAAAACCACACCTACAATTATGAGCAGCCTGCACAAGGAAATTTACTTAGGGAACATCATCGAGACTGCAATGCATTGGTAACTTCAATGAGCAGTTCAAACCACCCAACTGATAAGTATTGCTAAAGAAAGAAAGCAAACGCGCCACAGACTATCAACTTGGCTCATGGCTGAACTCCCTAAGTTTTACACTCTTCCTAACCATTTGTATGAGGTATCATCTATTCATGGATATGTTACCTCATGTAGCATCTGCATACAAAAATTAAGATCACACTTTTCTTTCTCCCAATAGTTATTTAACTGAATTGAAACTGGCTTTCAGAAAAAGCAAATCCTACGGCGTTCATGTACTTCAATTTACCATATTGAGGAAAGGAAAGAAATGTGGTGAGCTTACGCAATTTAAAAGATCAAGGGTTGAAACACAGACTACATGTACAATGTGTTCTTCTGTAAATCAGAGGTGCCTCCACTTACCATCCAAGCAAAAGTGAAAGTCGTGCCGCTGGTGCTGAAGGCAACTTCTCACCTAGTGCCAACATGCCGGCTAGCACACCACTCACGATTGATGCCACCGCAGCACATGTAGATACAACGATTGCTCTCCCATGCTTTAAACCACGAGTCTATTGAAAAGCACCGTTTCACTCATTTAGACAAGTATAATGAAATTACACCCACTCTATGCAGGTTCACCACAGAGAATGTACAAGCACAGAAAATTCTAAAAAATGACATTCATATTGACCCAATGTCCAATAATAGCATAAAAAAGGGAAAAACTATTCATCTTTGTCATAAAATAAGTACAAAAAATACAGTGTGATTAAGATATTGACTAGACTAACGGCAAATTATACTTCTTGAAAAGCTACAGAATTTAGATCCAATGTCAACACCATATGAAATGACTGCCATATTGACAGGCTGAACACATACCTGGTAGAAAAACCCTGTACCACTGCAAGAAATGCTGATTCCAATGCATATAGGAACTAGCATCTTAGAGAAACCTTGCTCCATGAAAAGAAACCCCATCTTGGATACTACAGAAGCCATCCTGCAACCAGAGGTTCATTTCATGATTTTGTTTTCCAAAACAAAAAAGAAAGAAGAGAAGCAAATTTAAATAATAAGGCACAATTTACTTTCTGAACTTATTTTGCTTTTGAATGGGTTTAAAGTCTGAACTTAATTCTTCTTTTGAACACATTAAAGCTCCATATTGATCTTAAACAGTGCAGCATTCCAATGTCTCATAGTCTTCCAAGATGACCTCATTGACGAGAAGGTGTTAAGTCAATTAAACTCAAATCGATTAGTCTCCAAATCAGTGGTGAGTATATCAACAACATTGACAAGGGAAACTGCAAACCTATGGTAGATTCACTCTTGGCACAATCTCTCGTGTAATAGGTGGATGGCAGATATGAATAAATTGTTAGTGAAGCAAAAGGAACAGAACTCATAAGTGCTGAGGTCAATATAGATCAGTACCCAAACAGAATGCCAGATTCCAAGCCAAATATAATTTCTTCAACAACTTCATATTCCATCTGCTCCACAAGACAGAGTCACGAGAGATGTTGAGCGTCAGATGCCTAAATAGCACTCAGTGAAACAGCACACTCATGGATACTTTAATTCGTGTTGACCCATCTTACCATCTCTTGCTCCCTGCGATGTCGTCTAAAAATGCGAAGCCACCCATTAAGCAGTACCTTTTCCAAATAATTCCATTAGGTTTTTAACATTGGAAATTAATCGAAATATAGTTTACAGAAGATGTGTGCCTAATCAGGCAGCCCAAAATAAAAAGCAATCGATGAAGTAATTTGTATCTTTTCAGGAGTGATACTAGTAGATCCAATCAAAAGCATCAACTGAGTCATATTAGCCTTTTATTATAAAGGCAAAGAGTAGGGAAAGGTGTCACTACAGAATATTCAGGATATCCTACACACGTCAATTACTAACTTCAGCAGCCAAAGAAAGTACATGCTAGATTAGCATACTAACATCCAAACCTCTTCTTTTTTAATCTTATGCTTCGACTGATCTGAGAAGGCCAAGAAGTGCTTTCAAAATGGACAGGGCACATCTATAAAGCAACAATCATAGGCTTGTATGGATCCATGCATTGCACTTACTTCTCTACAGTTTAATGTGTGTGAAAATGCAAAACACGAAAAAGTCTCAATAACAGACATAAGTACCAAACTCCGAAATAATGGACCTGAAGTAATAAATAAGTTTGCATATTCGACATCATGTAACATGTAACAAATTTGACACAGCCAAAAATGCCTAAATGTGTAATTATACTGAAAAGACAAGCCAATTAAATGGTGCCTAGGATAGAATACCTACAAACAAGACTGCCACTATGAATGCTAGCCATGGCAAATGGAAAATCGATATTGCAGAAGCCACTTGCTCCTCACCTCCTGCCCCAACTCCTGCAAATAGAAATCCATGTGAAAAGTGCATAGTTGCTAGTCATCAGAACAAAGAAAAAAATGCATGTCTTTATTATCTAAAAGAATTTCAATGCTGCTGCAAATTAGTCCAGAATGATGTTGTGAAAACTCACTTTTGGTGGACAAGAAAGAATCAGAGAAGGGCACAAATATTGTTATGTTTCTCTTTCATATCTTTTTCTCTTCTTGATTTGGCAGGGAAAACTGAGAATGGGTTGGAAAACTATGCTCATATCTAGGCAAAGAGCCAGGTGAGCCCTTGGGTGGTGCCACGATGTACTCCTTTTATTTTATTTGGCAAGTTACTACTACTAATATTTTTAACCAAGGATACATACATCCAAAAATCTACCTATAGAGGCTAAGCATCCCACCACTTTGCAGCAATCTTACCAGTATCAGAGACAAAAACAAATTATGAAATTCTTTCTGATACACATTATAAAAAGAAAGACAATAAACTCATGTTACCTATGGCACCAATTCCCGCCAATGTGATCCCCATCCAGTCAACTGCATTCATGACTTCCTTCAAATAAAAATGAGAGAACACTGAAAGAATAGCTAGTCCACAACCAGAAACAGGCTGAATAACAGATACCTGTAATCACAATATAGTTAGCGAAATGAGCATATTCAACATTTTCTCACGTGTCTACATGCACACATAGGCACAAGAACCCAGGCACATCACTGCAGGGATACAAACAAATTTAAGACGTAAAAACAGGACAAAACTTGACTTTAGAGTCGTCAATAGGTAAGTCGCCCCGACTCCAGTATGGACTTAGACCATTACTTGTGTAAGATAGGGACATTCACATGGAATCGTCACACAAGCATGGACTTACTGGAGCCTGAGATAGAGCTATCAACATCAGCAATGCTCCAAATATGTCCATCAGAAACCCAACAGCCCAATCTCTGTTGGAAGCATATGCCCTAATAACCTACAAAAAGGGAATAGATTCAGTCAGCCAACAGCCAATGCTAACAACAACTCAATTTCCTCGTCAAAAAGCCTACCCAAAGTTGCTAATTGCACAGGAAATGCATTCAATAACTAAAAGATCGATAATGGCATGGCAATACAATACTTGTAACTTCTTTAACTTCCAGGGAAGTCATGGAAGTGGATTAAAATGTAGAAATACCAATCCCATCGAGCATCCCAATGAGAAAGAGCAATCCTTTAGCATAACAATTCAACAGGGCCGCGATTTCCTCAAATCCCAATAAAAACAACAAACAAACATCGAAACTCGACAACCCATTTGCTAAAATTCACAGATGGATACGCCAATAACTGCCATCCTATGAGCCAACCCAGTTTTTTTTTTCCTTTTCCCGCAATACGCAGTGCAATCGAACCCAAACACAATGTTTACCAACAACACGATCGACCCAAGAAGCCCCCGAATGGAGAAAGGCGAGGGACGAAGATACGAGGGGCCGACCTTGAGCTTGAAGGAGAGAGGGGGCAAGATGACGGTGCCCTTCTTCTGAAGAACCTTGCCGATGTTGTTGCCCGCGGTGGCCACCAACGTCAGACAGATCGACTCCCACATCTCTCTCTCTCTCTCTCTTTCTCCCCTGTCTCTCTATCTCTCTCGAAAAGAAAAGCGACCCAGAAGCGGGGAGAAGGAGGAGAAGGGAGATGGATTTGCAAGATCTGTGCTTTCGTGATTTGGATTCGGTAATATACCGTTCGAAGGTTCTGATGTTTCACGTTACCTCCACACTCTCTCTCTCTGTTTCTCTCGATTTTATATACGGTGTCAGCTGATCTGATGCACAGCGAAGGCGCCTTAAAATGGTACGGCCAATTTCAGTTTTACCCAAGAAAGGGAAAGAAAAAAGAGATAATTTTCCTTTTTAAAAAGAAAAAATTGATCGGGTCATTTTAATGTGAATTTTGTTCATCTGCAATCTGCTTGTGTATTAGCAAGAGGATTTGATCATTTCAATCGATTTTAACCATCATTATGATGCACTCGAGGTTTTCGTTTAGGAGTGATTTCGTATGTTAAAAATGATGATGGGATCTTGCAATTATGGGCATTTTTTATTATAATTTAATTTGAAGTACTCGAAACTTTTCAATGTATTATAGATTACAAGGAAAATTTCAAATAAGGATATGAAGTATTCTCATTTTTTTAAGTAAAGGCTTGAAGTTGATGTAGTTTTACATAAGTCTTAATGTGATATTATTTTCTCAAATAAGAACTGAAGTGAATTTTGTTTCAAATAATAATTTAAAGTAGTTATGTCAATTTCATATAAGGATTTAACTTTCCAATTGATCAAGAGTATTTTCATCTTTTACCTTTTTTGCCTTTTTTTCTTCTTCTTTTTTCCTTTTTTCTAGTTATCCATTTCCTATTTGTCGATGGTTGGTAGCCGATCATCAGCGATGCTCAAAAAGGGTTGGGCAAGGGTCAACCCTCACCAAGTCTAGGGGAGGCATTTCACCTACAACAGGTGAGAGCTTGGGCAAGGCGATCCTTGCCAACGCTTATCGAAAAGAAACGAAAGGAGGGAAGATAAAATAAAAATAATAATAATAATAATAATAATAATAATAATTTAAAATTTAAATCGTCTTTTGACCAAAATGTCCTTGATTGGTCGAAATATTTAATTGGTCGGCGATCGACGAGGTCGGACCCTTATTTGACATTGTCATAGTTACTTAAGGCCTTTATTTGAAATTGATATAACCACTTTAGATACTAATTTGACATAAGGTCCACTTCAAACTTTTATTTGAGAAAATGATAGTAATTTATACCCTTATTTGAAATTTTCCCAAGATTATACACCTAAGATGATATAACCCATTTACCTATTTCCTTGAAAATTGTAAACAAATTTTCTATATTTAAATCGAAAGGAAAGTCATGCATAGAAGTAATAGATGTTGCTTTCGACCAAACATCACTAAATGCCAACCCTCTCTTCCTATGTAAAGCCTTAATGATCTAACTGATCACCTTATTAAGTGGATAACAATTGACAACAAAATTCCCATAAATTTCCTATAATTTGATTTAATTCATAAGTAAGTTTCACCTCAAATTGAATAGTTACAAGAGAAAATTCCAAATTAGGACATGAAATGTTATCATTTTCTTAAATAAATGTCTAAAATGGACATTGTTTCAAATAAAAATTTCAAGTGCTCTCACAATTTCAAATAAGATCTAAAGTTATCATGTCAATATCAAGGAAGGGCCTGAACTCATTGTTTAGTAAGAACAATTTCATCTTTCAATTTTTTTTTCCTTTTTTCTTCTTTTTTTTTCTGTTTTTTCTTTCCAAAAAACAAACTAAAAAAAAAAAAAATTAAAAAAAAAAAAAGAACACAGATGGTAGGGATGGCTCCCTCCCGCTTTTTTTCTTTTCATTTAAAATTTTTAATCTAATTTATTTTAATGTGAATTTAAATTATGTTTGGAAGAAAATATCCCTCATTAGTTGGAATTTTTTTGTCGGCCGGTGAGTCGGTGATCTTTAAGCTATTATTTGAAACAGCCATAACCACTTTAAATCATTCTTTGAGACTAATATGGTCACTTTAGGCCCTTATTTGAAACAATGTTCATTTTAAGCCCTTATTTGAAAAAAAAAAATGATGACACTCCGAGTTCTTATTTGGAATTTTCCTAGTTATAATTTTTTTTTTTTTTTTTTTCACTTCAATTTCCTATTATTTATGTTTTAATTAAATTAAATTTTGCTATATATATTGGTAGAGAAACCCCAATCAAATGAGAAATTTTGGTCATCTTCCTCAAATGCCAAGTTGCTAACACATCTTAAGGGACTGGTTTCAATCTTATTCTTTCTAGCATGAGCCTCGAATATTAGTTAATTTTTGAGATGCTAGACCATTATAAATGATTTATTTACGAATTTTATGGTAGTGGTCAAATAATTACATGACCTATGAAAACAAAATTGGTGACATGACCTCCATTTATTTTGAGCAGAGGAGTTCCTTAACCTAGATCACATCAAACGACTGCTAATTTAAATAGGTCTCAAAGGAGAAAAGCTAAAGTATTTGGCCATCCTGTTGAAAAGGTTGCTTGCAATTTGAATCCCGTGTATGACATGGCAAGCATTGAAGCAGAAGCCATTGCTGGAATCGCTCACCGCGCTGCTACACCAATCAATAGAGCCACAAGCACAATGTTATGACCCAAGAAGTTGGAGATGTCGAAGAATGAGATGAAATCGATATGCATATCCCGCCTTTGCTTATTAGAACAGTTGTCGACATTCAACTTGTTGATCTTGGCAAAGATTTTGCTAATGGCTATTGCTAGGCTGAACCCGTGTTCCTGCTTAAGAAACTTAGCTGCTTCATTGGAAAAGTGGCCGTCAAATGTTGACCAACTCTATTTGAAACATGCTGATAGATTGCGAGAAGGTTATGGGGGATATCTATTGATCCAGGCTAACCAAAAGAGTACTGGTACAGTGAAAAAGGCAAGGGTTCATGGACAACAGCAGAGTATCGTGGAATGATGCAATTGAGAGTCGACCTATGTTAATTCTGAGAATTGGTAACTGACTCTTCCTATTTCAGATGGTAATGGAATTTCTCAGACATGGACTGTTCCATTCTTGAGCCTTCAGGGTTATCTGGACAATGTTTCGACAGGTAGACATTAACCCCCCATGTTAACTTCTTCACACGTCACAATCTCACTGAGCAAACACATTTCAACAACAATATCAAGCATAGATCAAGATAACACTCTTTGCTGGTAGATTTCTAAGGCAAAAGTGACAAGGAATTTAAAGCGCGTGAGTGGTGCACAAACTGGTGTATCAGATTGTTCGACAGCCTCCTTTCAATAGAAGATAGCAAGATATAAGGAGGCATAGAATAATTCTGGGTTTGCGATGAATCTAGTCAAGCAACTGAGTCAATCGATGACAGTGTCAATAAAGAAAGATTGAACCTGGCCATATGGAGCACTCAGAACTTACTACATCAAGCCGTGTCAGTTCAAAAGGCACATGAGATTCAAGACAATTTCACCGATGGGAGAAAAGACTGAATAACTACACTGGGATGTATCATGTACCAAAATTGTATAGCGTTTTACATCCTATTTACCAACCAGGGCGAGCAAAAGCAAAGAAACAGACATATATCAGCTGGAACATGTTCCACTATAATCGGCAAAACAAAAGAGGAAAAGAGCGGAATATGATAATTTACCAGTATACACTAGACCTGATGACAATGTTTTCAGGAGGGTACCAAGTTATAGCTAACTCTCCGACAAGACAGGCCTTGCTTATGATGAATCCACCTGAACTTAATCGATAGTGAACATCAGATAATTCAAGAAAAACAAAAGAATTCGTCCTTGAGTTGCAGCAGTAAAGATCACTTCGACAGTTCTTTGACAGAGAAGGTTGTGTTCATGGACATCAATAGGTAATATCAGTGATCAATCATGAAGAAGTACACCAATTCACAATGAAGGATGTCACAGCAGTTGTCAAACTACTTCAACGAGAATGAGAACCTGAACAGGAAAATGGAGAACAGATGAGGGACTTCCTAACCACGATTCCACAGTGCAAGTCTAACAAGAAACCAAAGACATCGCCTAGTTGTAATAACTCATTCTGCAGAAACTACAGGTTGAATCAAAAGGGGTGAATGAAATTGCTTATACCGAGTCAACTGAAACAAGACACGCCAATAGATTTTAGGCCCTGGGAGAAGATTGCAAACGATTTGATTAACAACTACCCGTGCCACTAATTTACATTCATGCCAATTTTCCAATCTATACACAGTAGACTCATGATTACATCCTTCCAGAGTGAAAGAGACCTCCTTTTGGAAAATCAAAGACTCATCATAAACATATTACAAAGAACCAAATTTGCAGACCAAAAAAGGACTCAACAAAACCCCCCAACATCAAATTTCTCACCACCAACCATAAAACACCCGTGTGTACCTATCCTTGAGCCACCTGAAGCTCTTCCTGAAAGACCCTTTCACCTTGCCTTCAACTGCATACATCTTGTAGCTAGCCACCCTCTTCTTCCTCTGTAACTCAGGGTCACTGAAGCTCCATGACTTTGAGGTTGACCCGGATGTGCTCTTCCCTTTCTTCAACTTCAAATCCCTGTTGAAGTTGCTGTTGCTGTAAGTGCCCCACATGTCTGTCTGTGCATATGATGCGCTGTAGCACCTGAGGTCGCCGTGTGATTGTGGCGGCGGCGGTCCATAGTATGGCTGCAACTGCATCATATTGGGTCCTCCATAGGACTTTGATCTGTTGTGATTGTAGTTGTAATCAGCCATGGATTACAAGACTGCAGCCCTGGTCGGGGTGGGTGATGAGTGATGGGTGTTGGGTCTTGAGTCTTTGGTTGTTTCTTGAAAAATTCAGAGTTTGAGAAGGAACAGGAAGAGAGAGAGGCACAGGGAAGCGATGAGGATGATTCCGTGATAGAAGAAAATGTGGTGTCCAACCAAGATATTGACTTTGTGAGAATGGCAAGGCTGCCATAGGTTTGGATTTTTCCTCCAAAAAAAAGATTGCATTCTTGGAGGTCCCCTGGAAGACTTTGGAGGGATGACTTGCTGAATTATTGATTATCTGGACATGCTGACCATTCCTGCCGATTACCAGTCTGTATCTTGTTTTTGACTAAGTCATAGGAGGCATCTGGAATATACTGTCTTGTTCAATTTCAGTTGTTTAAGCAAATGAAAGAAGTGTGCAAAGAGAAACTTCTCTGATTGGTGACAGATACTAGGATGGCTTTCACAGGGGGATATTTTATGTGGTCAATAATAGAGAGGAAGAGTGCAAAGTTGGGGTTACAACTCTATGTTCCTCTGTAGATTCATTTATCTGAACCTATCTAGCAAACTATATAAAATATATATGTACATATACATATATGCCTGTGTATATATCATGCTTTCTTTTATTGCAGTTTTGATATTTTCTTGATACGGCGTGCACAATATTTCCGCATGTTCGAACTAATAATCAAGCGGTCGGTAGCATCGGTTTTGTCAAAAATGATGAAATTCACAATCTTTTCTATACGACGGCTGCCTTGGATGAGTAGCTGTCATGAACAGGCTCTCCTCTACATATCTTGAAGGGTTTAATACGTAATTTTTATATTTCGCAATATTTAAACAAGAAAAGATTGTCATTTAATAAATTGCTTATTGAAAATGCTATAGATGACAGAATGGGTGGTGTTTTTTAAGCTAAAGCCTAGATGACAGAACACAAGCTTCACCAGAGGGGGACAAGTCTATATCTTTTAACTAAGGAGAGATAATGCATTAGCTAAAGGGACGACAGCTACAAATGCACCTCAATCAAAACTAATCTCTTGTACACATAGCGCTTCATAATTATTTAACTGCGTACTGTACACTACCTACCCACGTAATTATTAATTCGAATTTAGATGAAGACAAGTCATAGTATCTTCCCCCATGACTTTATAGGAATAGTTCCGATACAAACTTTTATATTTTCCCTTGACGAATTGAGCCAATCTCATTTTATTTCGATTAATTGAGAGTCGGCGATTCTCACTTACTTTCAGTCAATTACGTCTTCCGATGGTGAATCTTATCGTCGAGAAAAAATCTCCGTGTTGTGACACGGGCAAAGCGTAGCTCTCCAACCTTGACAGACGTGGAATTTAGGCGTTGGGATCACGGACGTAAGCGTTAACAAATAAAATCGACTACGGTTCTTGACTCATTCTCAAGGGTTGCTTTCAGGGACATGAAAAATGGAAGAAAGCATGGTACGAGCAGAATGGGCACAAAGAGAACTCCTTGCGTATAATTGGGCCCAAAGACAAACCCCGGACGCTTGCACTACTGGCCCAATATCATCAAGCCCAAGATACTGTGGGCCTCAAGGCCCATGTTAACATGCGTTACCGAACTGCCAGAGGTATTCCTTCTCCCTTCTTCGTGGATTGCATGCTGGGTGTAATAACAAAATCACTCTACGAAAAATTGGTCTAAGCGAAAGAAGAAGTCCGGAAATCTTCTTTGTTTCCTCTTATCCTGTTTTATCCGAGTCTTTATCATGACGACCAAACACAACCTGAAAGGAGAAAAGCAAGCCTTGATCATTTGAAATGGAATGTAGTCAGATTTTGCGAGCCTTGATCGATTTTGAACTCAGCTTTGCCCTTCGGCCTTTCCTTTAATGGGAAGACTTGAACCTGAGGTTGTGGATCTCTGAATCTATTGCCTGGAGGGGATTGGGACAATTGGAAAGCATCCAGAAAATGCGCCCCTTGGAAAAATTGTCCCTATTGGCTCTTTTTCTTGTAGTGACGAGTTCTCCATATTTCTAAACTTCAATGTATCTCTTGATTTGTAACTAATGTGGTATTATGGGAGACTAGGAGAGACTGTGGTCGTGATTAGAAACAAATTGCAATGGGCGCTCATTATGGGAGTGTTACATGTATTTTTTTTTGACAAATTGGGTCGTCAGAAACTCAATGGTTTTAAATATTAAGGTCCAATAGAGGATAATCGAAAGTTAAAGTATCAAATTTGACTTCAAATCAAAAGTGAATAGATTGTAATATGCCACGAAACCTCAAGGACTCTGTAGAATTTTAACTACTCAAGTAGATCAGGAACAAATCGGGGAATTATATGAAAGTTTATTGAATCAGAACGGATGACGTATATTCTTGGACGCCATACTCATTAGATGACTAAAATTGAACATAAACTTCTTCATAGATACAATTAAAGTATGCAGAGAAAGTAAAAAGCTTACAAAGGATGACTGGAAAGAACAGGTGTTGGAACCAGGAAATGTAATCTAATTCAAAGTTCAAAATTCAAGCTTTAGGCAATATCTAATCTAAATTGATCCATTATGAATATAATGTCTTGTTTGCTAGCAAATGCCTTGATCGATGTTTTGTGTTGATTGGTAGTTGTGTATTGTCTGTGTTTGTTTATGGTTTGATTGGCCCTATATCTTTTACTAGCCATTTTGTTACATGCCCTAAACTTCCCTTGCAAGAGTCTCTAACTACCTTGACTTGTGTGCTACTTAAGGATGATTTGTAACTTTTCCCAATTCCTTAGCTGTGATTATCCCTCGATGGATTTTCCTTAACTCAATCTCAACTTCTATATGTGCTTTGAATCAATCAATCATAGCTCCGTGTTATGTACTTCACCAAAAATCTACCTATTGAATACTCATGATCGATGAGCTCATCATGCATTCCATCTATGGGCCTTGTGGGTCAATTATATGATTTAGCTTTCATGATTGATGAGCTTATGTGGCATTCCATCAATTGGGCCATAGGGCTAAAAAAGTATTTCTTACAGTCTAGTTTGGACCATTAGCCTCTTTATGTATAGATCCAGATTTTGAGCCCCGAGCAACCGGGGAAGAAAATCCTTTAAATAAGGAAACTTTTCCTCATTGAGAATGCCATAAGCCAACTTTGTATGAGATTTGACTATCAATTACAAACACTTGATGGAATAGAAATTCTTAACAAATTCCAACAAGAGCCAAAAGTGTGACAATAATTTACATGGAAGGGTTTAATTAACTACTTGACTAAGTGGGGCGAATAATGATACTTCTTGTATATACACATACATTGATGCCCTTCTTTTAAATTTTCATCTATCATGTCATGCACTCAATTTGTTTATGAATGTGGGCTTATTCATGAACGTCTTTTGTATTTTATTGGGTTTTATTTTCCATGGCCACTGAACTTTATGTGTTCTTCTGCCAACATCTTTGGATCTCTCCATACATGCCCCCATTCCTTCACCACAGCCCGAAATACTACCGAAAGCATTTTGTCTACTGCGAATGCAGCTCTCGGACCAAAAAGACAAAGGAGCCACGAGACAAGAATTCAATCAATGCCCTTGAAAATGACCATTCCAATCAAATTGGCAAGACACGGTTTCTTTTTAGTCAGATAACGAATGGTTAGGGTTAAGCCGACAAGGGACTCATCCCCACGATTCCACGTGGACACTAACTGTACAAAGGTCACGCCATCATCAGGAAAGGCCCATTCTCGGCTAGTTGCCGAAAGTGAGAGGAGAAAGAAGAGGATAGAGTGAGAGAAAAAGATGCCAATCATGCCACGATCCGCACACCGGAGGTTACTCTAAGGTTAAAGGTGTTGCAATGGCCGAAGCAAAGATCAGATGCTGATCTCTATCAATCATTTCAATTTCTTGGTGACGCAAGAGTGTGCGTGTTGCTGCTCCTTTGTGAACAAAACAATTCTAGTGATGGTAAGCAAGCATAAGATCTATTTAGAATAAGAAAAGTCCCATTGTGATTGAGGCCATGCAAGGTCTTCCATATCGTTCCTCCACTACGAAAAGAGAAACCCTAAATCTTCTTTTATATGAATCACATGCTTGTATCACATCCACTTTGCTAAAAGGAAAGTTGCTTTTGTGCATCTCAATGAGGATTTGCAATTAATGCCAATTATTAATTTAAAACATGTTTATGCGAGCAATATTTATCAAATGACACAAACGCATATTGAGGATCAGTAATCACTTTAACCACAATATGATATAAAAAGCCGACGAATAATATACTCTCTCGTCACTTACCATTATCAAACGAATATGTTAGTTCAAATGAATTCCGGAAACTGATAGGGACTTGTTTCGTACTCGTTAACAATGTGTAAGTGACCACCTAAATCTGGTTAGATGGAAAATGGTTGAGATTATCATTACTATCATTAGATATAACCATAATATTTCACTTTAAAGGTAAAAATGTTGAATATTCCTAACGGGCGCTTATGGAAGTGTGGAGGGTAATTGCAGTAAATTTCAAGAGAGAAAATGATGTAATAAAAACAACTCCCATTATTTGCATTTTCTCTGGGAAGAGAATAATAGAAGTGTTATAGTTTTCGCACAATGCTCATTTTAGTATCAAAACCTTTTGACGGATCACTTCAATGCTACATTAGAGAAAAATGACCACTTTAGTGACTTTCAACGACAAAATCCAGCAAGAAAAAATATTGCATGACTTTTTTAATTAAATAGGACCAGCAGATTCTTTGTCATTGATGGGCTATCACTTCACACCGAACTCAAAACGGAAGATTTGAGCTTGAGTTCAAGACATTGGCAAAACGCCCCCGATCTTAATATAGGTATGGCGTGGGGAGGCTCTTCACCGAAATTGAAGTAAAAGATGAGGAGAAAGAGGTGAAAACTTTGCACAACATGAAAAATTTTGCCCTAATCTCACTCGATCATCTCTGTTACTCAATTTAAAAAGTTTTGTATCTTGCCGAAACGAATTTGAGCTGCTTGTCCTGGTCATGCTCTTCATTGCGAGATTCAGCTCTTAATTTTGCCCCAAATTATGTAGTCCGACTTAGGATTAGAAGAAGAGTGGAAATGTCTTGATTTGTCCGAATTAGGGTTTAAATTTGAGGGAGTGATCATTTAAGGCTACTAATGCTAACTCAGAGCTCTGATGAGCCAAGTTGATCCGAAAAAATGATAAAATATATCGGCACATCATATTTCAGCCTTCCAAATCGGAGATGACACTTATACGATTGTTTTTTTATAATTAAAGTGGCACTGCAGTAATATGACGAAATTTATGACATTTTTATTGTTTTTTCCCCCCATTTTCTCTTAATCATTAGATTTACCGTAATAAAGATGGCTGATTGCATGATGACGATGGAAGAAAGGATGCAATTCGTTGCAATAAACCCTAGTGTGAGTGGTTGAGCTCCTTAATTCTTAACTTTACGATTTAAGCATCAAATCCTGAGGACAAAACAGATGCTCAGGTTGTGTGGGGAATTTAGGAAAGACAAAACGTCCGACGAAAGCCACGCGTTGGTGGTGATTGGTAGGAACAAGAAGTCAAAGATTCTTATGCCTCAACTTTCACGATTAAGTTAATTGTCTAATTATCAGAAAGCATCTATACTTTAAGCAGCTTTAGTTAGCGCCACATTATATACGTTTGCTTGAACTAAGTGTTCATGTGTGTGCATTACTTCCACTGGAACCTTCTCCCTTTGCTTCAGAAGGTGGGGACGGGTCAACATTAGAGATGATTTGATTAATTGATTGATGCTTCCAACATATCCAATAGCTTTGTTCTGTTCCTTTGGAAAAGGGGGAAAAATCCAAATTTTTTATGGTGCATCTTCCTTGTAATAGCCATTCAAAGGAAGGGGGGACATTCTGTTGAGAAAAGCTTGTGATTCCCAGAGTGCTAAAGATGGGTCTCTTTCCATTTTGGTACCCCATTATTTGATTCCATTTACATTACTTGTGGCCTATGTTTGGGGGCTCAAGTAAAGCCCACTTCTGAAAACAGGTTTTGATATTCCCCTTCCAAAAAAAATAAAAAAATAAAAAAATAATCTTACAAAAAGGTGTTTATATATGTTTCTAAGGATAGAGATATTCCACATCAAAGTAGAAGTGAAATTTAAAATGCTTAAATAAATATAACCAACCATTGAAAATAAGGCGAGACCAAAACTTCTACATTTGTATTTAAACATTGAGAAGATATTTATGATTTTCTTTTTACATAGGGCTTAGGGGCCACTGTCAGCACCCCTCAATCCATCATGACCATTAGCATGGGAGATTTTGCAAGACTACCACCAAATGCTTTAAAAGTTTAAGACTAAAGTGTATAAATATACAATAAGTGAAATGAATTGAATTTGACATGCAGACAATATAAAATTTTGTGGGATTATCAATTTTTCAAAAAATTTAAGCTATCAAGTGAATATTTATTTCAAATACTTTAACACCATATTGAGCAAGTCTACTAGCTACGAAGCATTGACACTTTATGGGGGCTTTCGTGTTGTGTCGGATACTCCGATATGTGTTTGGCATTTTTCGACACTCTTTGACACTTGGTCAATAGGTGTTAGAAAGTATGATACTTGTTCAACTCTTCCAACACTCCCTCGCATGCGAGTCGAGAATTTTGATAGAGTCAAGAATTCTAATATTCGAGTTCGGAATTCCGACATGTGATTTTGACACGCACGGGATCAATTTTAAAAATTTTCAATTAATGAAGAGTCAAAATGTAAATAAATAATAAAATAATAAATAATAAAAATAATAAAGAGAAAAAGAAGAAAAACCTAGTAATCTCTTCTTTTCTGACTCTTACTTCCCATGAAACACAATTCACCCCCAATTTTTTTCTTTTCTCTTTCAATACACTTTGACACGCAAGTCTAGAATGTAGATTACTTGAATTTTTTTTCCCTCTGAGTTTTATGGACTATTGGAGTGAAATTAAAACAATGAATGGTTGTAACAAGTTTTGTATTAATATTTTTAAGGTAAATTCATTCTAGGCTCTCTCCTTGAATGTAGTGGAATGATGTTGGCCATCTCCTTGAATATAGATGACGATACTCAAATCGAATCACGTGAATTTTTTATATTCTTCTTATTTCTCATTTATTTCTTGGAGATTTTGTATTGACATAAATTGCAAGATCCTGTCGTTTTCGTGTATTTTATTTCGATAGTTATAATTAGTAAAAGAGAGAGTAAAATAAAGGGGTAGAATTAATCATGGTCTTATTTGCCTCTATAGCTAAAAGATATATCAGGTTGTATAACATCCTTGAAGATGATCACGACGAGTGGTGGAAATTCACCGTTTGATGCGGTACATGTGCAAGCATCTATACTTTAAGCAGCTTTAGTTAGCGCCGCATTATATACGTTTGCTTGGACTAGGTGTTCATGTTCCATTGGAACTTTCTCCCTTTGCTTTAGAAGGTGGGGACACGTCAACATTAGGGATGATTTGATTAATCCATTGATGCTCTCAACATATCCAAAAGCTTTGTTCTGTTCCTTCAGAAAAAAGAGGAAATAATCCAAATTCTTATGTTGCATCTTTCTTGTAATAGCTATTCGAAGGAAGGAGGGACATTCTGTTGAGAAAAGCTTGTGATTCCCAGAGTGCTAAAGATGGGTCTCTTTCCATTTTGGTACCCCATTATATGATTCCATGTACATTGCTTGCGCACTATGTTTGGGGGCTTAAGTAAAACCTACTTCTGAAAAGAGGTTTTGGTTTTCCCCTTCCCAAAAAAAATAAATGATAATAATAATAATAAATTATTTTTAGGAGCTTCATAGCATTCAGATTTATTTTACAAAAAACGGTTTATGTATAATATATGTTTCTAAAAATAGAGACGTTCCATATCAAAGTAGAATTGAAATTTAACATGCTTAAATAAATATAACCCATTGCTGAAAATAAGGTGTTGCCAAAACTTCTAAATTTTTATTTATACAAATATTGAGAAGATTACCTAATATTTATGATTTTCTTCTCACCTAGGGGATGGGGGCCACTGCTCGCTTGCCTTGGTCCATCATGTTTAAAAGTCTAAGACAAAAGTGTAAAAATATATAATAAAACGAATAGGATTTGAATTTTGAACAACATAAAATTTTGTGAGATTACTAATTATTCAAAATATTTGAGCTGTTATATGAATATATAATTTAAATACTTTAACACCATATAGGGCAAACCTACTAGCTAGGATTTCAGTAATTTATGTTATAACATTTGTGAAGTTTAGGTTACTGAAGCGATTGTCGACTACCTAATGCAACCCTTGCGTTCTCCTTTTATTCAAGCTTCTGAAAACCCAAGTGGAGTGACTTTATATATACCTACATACATATTACTTAATTTTCCTAAATTGTCTTTTAAACTTGTATGCCTGGTTTTGGAAACTTTCACTCTTTTTGCATGAGCAACTCTTTCTCTTTATTATAATTAGTAAGGGTGAGCGGTTCTAGGTTTTGTACAGGTTTCATCTAGAACTTGGAACCTATCCGTTAAAATGAGTTTTTTATTTTTTGGAACTTGGAACCTAACCTACATATTTTGAAATCTAAAACTTATCCCATTAAAAGTTCCAGGGTTGGTTTCAAGGTCTACCCAGGTACCACTTTTATTATTAATTAAATGATTGTAATGACTTATTATCTTTAATAACTATTACTTGTTGTTACAATTCATTAATCATAACTTATATTTAAATATGCAAAAAATATGAAATATTAACAAAGTAAAAATCTTAGTCATAAATTGGAAGCTTGGACTGGTGATTCCAAATTATACTCTTATCGCCGAACGCCATAGAATACCATAGGATCACAAGAAGACATAAATCAAGAAAAACACAAAAAATTATTCCAGATTATAGATTCCAGGTTCCACGTTCCATCAACCTAGAATATGGAGCCTACTTGTCAAGATGAGTTCCTCAATATTTGGAACGTGGAACCTACCCTATATACCTTGGAACCTGATGTTGAATAGGTTCTCACCGGTCCAGTTCTCAAGTTCTAAGTTCACCCCTAATAATTAGCATGAGAGAGTGTAAAAGAAAGATGGAGAATTGATCATGATCTTATTTGCCTCTACAACTAATAGATATATCAAGTTGTATAACATCCTTGAAGATGGTCACGATGAGTGGTGGAAATTCACCATTTGATGCAGTACGTGTGCAAGGTCTCAAAGAGATGTTTTTCAAGGAGAAAAGAAAAAAAAAAAGAAATTAAGTAATTTATGAATTTTTGCTTTTCGAGCACTGTATAATTGGACAAGCTAGATTTCGCACATGAAGTTTGAGAACATGCAAGACCGTTTGTCTTGGCCTAACTATTGGTCATGCTACGGAAGAAAAAATTATTTGCCAATTATGTGGCCTATGTCTGGCCTTAGGCCAGTGTTTTATTGTAATGCGTAGACAACAAATGATGCATGGCCATATTCTTTTCTAGATCCTACAAGTGCAGTTATGATTAATTGCTGATTTTTTTTTTTTTTTTTTTTTGGCTAATTGAAGGATTATATGTATATATATTTTTTATTTCTTATTATGCTACAATTCGTGTTAGATGTGTAAAATCTTGATGCATATATCGCTTATTCTTGCCTCCTAAAAATGATCATATATGCCAATCATTCTTAATTTTTAAGTAACACGAAATGAGACGGCAAGGAAATATAATATTTTCTTCTATCCAAATTTTACTCTGAAATATAATAAGGAACCGTAAATTCCTGTTCAGATATGTACCCAGCAAAATGAATCTTTAATATCTTCACCATTAATCTTTCTCAGGATTGGTAATACAATTCCAAAGATATACATGTGGAACTGATAATGTGATGTAAAAGTAAGAGGAAGACCACCGGGCAGGGACACAGTTGGAGTTGCGGTCTCAAATCTTTATATTTTAGAGAAAGAGATAGAGAGAGATGTGTCATAGAAGCTAGGGTTTGGAGAGATAAGATTTAGAATCACAAGATGCATTGGTAAACGGTAACTGAGTAAATGAGTCTGGCTTGATCTTTCTGGAAAAGAGATCAGATTCAGAAAAGATGAAGACTTCCTTTGCTCTCTCTCTCTCTCTCTCTCTCTCTCATGGACGATGATAATAAGAAAAAAATAAGAAGAGAATAGGAAGGGGAACCCACCTTTATTCCCTCCCCGTCTTTCTCTATCTATATAAAGCTCCATGAGTACAGCTTCTCATCACATCAACAAAGCCAAAGCCTCTAATCGTTCTACACTAATGAAACAGTAACAAGGGCTTTGAGTTTGAGAGTGCAGTGTCAAAATTAGGGCTTTTAGTTTTGTTTTTGTCCAAGTAAGGAAGGGAGCTAGCAATCAACAGTCGAACGGTTCTTGTGTTTGTTCCTCTTTGACCTTTGAAGGGTAAGGGAGGTGACAGAAGAGAGTGAGCACACATGGTGTTTTCTTGCATGATCATGCTTGAAGCTCTGTGTGCCCACTCTCTATCTGTCACCCCACCACTCTCTCTCTCTCTCTCTCTCTCTCTCTCTCTCTCTCTCTCTCTGTGGCTCGGTCGCTTGTGTTTCTGTGTTTCTTTAATCTAAATGGTTGTCTTTTAGGATTAGGAAGTCGGACTTTAATTTCACAGATCTTACGGAGAAAAATCGATGCTTGAGGATGTTTTTTTTTTTTTTTTTTTTTTTTGGTAAAGGATGCTTGAGGATGTTTCAACAAATTAATTCAAAATTCAGCAAGGTATAACAAAACTTCCAGGCCTTTATGACTCGCACTTCTACTTGCAATAGTGTTTTTCTTTTGCAGTAGTTTTCTTGCACCAAGTTCAGCAAAAACCTTGGCTGGAGAAAGAAAGCATATTTTAAACAGTGCCCAAATCCATGGGACCTTGGTTTTCGTCAGATGGGGTGTTCTTCAGTGTAAGCCCTAACGGTATGTCTGTTTGTCTATGTTTTTTCGTGTGTGTTTTTCATTTTCCCTTCCCAGCATTTTTTTTTAACCTAAGATTATAATCTTTGTCTACCTGTTCCCTATTAATTGCATAATCATATACAAAAGAAATTAAATTAGGTATAGCGAGGGAGTCAGAAGTTGTAGACACGTGATGGGGAGTGAAAGGGCCATCATAAACTCTTCTGCTTCCTGTACATGTATGTCTTTTTACTGTTGACCTCCTCTGGGACTGCACAGGCTGTTACTAACAGGTGTTGCTTGCTGCATCACTATCTCATTCCATCTGTAGGGGTTGTTCAGACTGGCTGCCAGAAACTCTACTATCCTAATTTTCTTTTTAGATTTTTCTTTTTGCTGTACTGAATTTGTGTTCCTGATACTGTCTTTTTTCTCATGCTACGGGAAAGAATATTGCTAATGAGTGCGTGAGGTACTCTTATTAAACATGCTTAACGAGGAAACAATCAAATCCAAATTAAGCATGTTTAACAAGTGCAAGGCTTTTTTAACAAATCCTTATAATTTAAGGACTGAACTTTACTTTTTTGATGCAGAGGGCTTATTCTCATATTCATTCGTGAAAATTGACGAATAATGGAGAATGATGATATCTCCAGAAAAGATTAACCCAAACAGTTTATTCTTGTGGAGACATGCTGAAGACAGATGAACCATAAGAAACGTAGAACTAGGGTTTTTAAATGTTCATAAAGATGTTTGTATTGTTTGAATAAGCTTCTTGTACGTTTTGGCGGTTGCACAAGTTAGTGTATTTGCATTGAAGAATGAACCCTGATCTCTTTCAAAGTTCTGCCAATTTATTTAATTGTCTGTAACCAAACACAGTTTCTTTAGATTGTAGCTGGATTTATCCTTTGTGTTCAAAGTATCGTGTCCCTGCATAATGTGCTCCTAATTGCAAGAAATACATTCAATATTTCGCCAAGACAGTGCTAAAACATCTTAAGAACAAGTTGATTTCATTGGATCTTTAAGATGTAACTTTCTTTAGGGGCTTCTGTGACTGACCCATTACTTAAATTGGTGACCGGACCCAGCTGTAAGTCCTTGTCCCTCTAGTTTGGTACATGATGGAATTGCTTTCGTGGAAAGAATCTATCTATTGATTATGCCAAACAGGGTCAGAGCCCTCAGACAACAAGAGTGTTTAACTTGTATCAATGCCTCCTCTATTCATGACTTCGTCCAGAGCTTTTGATCTTCTGCTCCTTATGCTGGTTTAAAAGTTTATGTTTACTTTAAACTTCTTTGTATTGGCTCTTTTCCAAAATCGAGGCATTCGCAACCTTAAGCTTGCTTCAGTTCATAGCTCAAATCAGATCCAAGATCCACAGTAAAGGCAAATTAAAGAGAAACCAACAATACAGTACCTCAAGAATTAAACAAGCATATGTTTTAATTGGAGGCATCTTATAACAGCCACATCACCATGATAATGAAAAAAAGTTTCGTGGACAATGTTTCCAACTATACCAAACTGGTCAGAACACAAATCAATGCAACTGAATCATTTTTCTCTTGAAGCCAAAGATGATTCTAATGACAATAAGAAATTTCCTTGTTCCATGTTCCATGTGGCAAAGCCTTGTATCAGTTCAGCAACAAATAAAAATCAATGATAGAAGGCAGATGCACAAACCAGGGATGAGGTTTAACAAACGTCCGGTCAAGACCATAAAAGAATAGAATACGAACCCTGAAAAGAATTATCGCTTTGATCTGAAAACGCATGATGATAATGCCGTACTAACCCATACTCGTCGATACCGCTTTAACGAACCAAGAGCCGACAACTCCCTGAGGTGCGTTACCAGAAATTCTTGCCAGCCACCTCTCTACTAGTCTAAAACCGTACAGGGAAGCAGCGGACAGTATAGATGGTTAATCAACTTGGCGCAAAATGTGGCAGAGAATGACCGCCGCTACCTTGTCCTATTCATTTGCCCCTGTTGGATGAGATCAGTTCCCTTGCAGTGGCTAAAAGATGCAAAATTGCTTCGGGCATATGTGTGACACCGGTGCCTATGGTAATGTTGAAGCCTTTTAATCGTTCACCTTTTTTATTGCTTATGTTCGGGCCCTATCTCCCCATTCCAGGCTTTTAACACTCAATAAATTAAGGAAAGGTGGAGCGACATTTGAAGTGACGTTTTGCATCAACAGATCGAGGGTCTCTGTATCTCCATCAATTGTTGTCACTCATGAAACATCAACACTCTTTAGAAACTTGTGTCGAACACTTTTCGACACTTGATCAACACGTATCGAAAAATTCGATATCTAATCAACTCTTCCAACATTTTCCGACACTCGAATGCGAGTTCGGAATTCCGACACACGAGTTCATAATTCCAATATGTAATTTCAACACGCATGGAATCAATTATAAAAATCTTCAATAAATGAGGAATCAAAATGTAAATATGTAAAAAAAAAAAAAAAAGGTAAAAGAAGTCTTTTGAACTCTCACTTTCTGTGCCACACAATTTATCCCTTGAGTTTTTTTTTTCCCCTCTTATCTTCTAACATGTTCTGACACACTAGTCTAAAATATGGATTACTTGTTTTTTTTTTTTTTTTTCAAGTTTTATGGAATGGAGTTGAATTTATGAAATTGAAATAACAAATAATATTAACAAATGGTGGGTTAATGTTTTCAATGTAAATTCATTCTATATTATTATTATTATTATTATTATTATTATTATTTATTTGTGAATTTGAATATAATTAATTTGATTAAAATAATCATAAAAATGATAATTTATCATGTATATATAAAATATACATTTAATATATGATGTGTCCCAATGCATCGAAATTCTCTATTTTTTTTAAAACGAAGTATTGGCATAACGACTGCAAGCCGGTTCTTCCAACAAAAAAAAAAAAAAAAAAACGGTGGCTCCACTGGATAAGACTCTGCTGATCCTCAACGAAGATGTGAAAGGTTCAAAACCCAGGGAAGGTGCTAGATGTATTAAGTGTGACTCAGGGGTGGTGGGTCCTCCTGCTTAAGTGTCACATGGGGGTTTACGGCGCGGCTATTGATTGTAAGCCGGTTCCTCCAGCACCCAAAAAAAAAAAAGTATTAGCATATCGAGTCATGTCACGTGTTGGTGTCACTTAGGCTACCACAAGGTTGGCATATTTAAGCACCACCATCGAGCATATGCCTCCACAACCTCAGCCTAACTCCAAGACCCTTTTTCCTGAAACAATGTTTGGGTTTCTAGCTAGGACGGAGGCCATCAATCGAGCCAATTCCAAAAGCATCAACCCGATCAACTTGCATATGTTGACACTCTTTGGACAATAGTCTAAACTAAAGTTTTCGCTGTTAAGACTGACTTAATTATTTGAGTGAAAAAATTGGCAAAAACAGGTGTCAATGTTCAAGACAATATATGGCGTGATTGTTTCAGCATTCATAAAGCCCTTTGAGCAAATGCAAATGCCGTCCGGCAAAATTTTATGGGAGCCTTGGGGAGATGCAATTGCATTTCCAAAGCTCTCTAAAGACCTTTAACCCGAGGTAGGTCCGGAGGTAGTTTGGAATGTAGCATTTCTGGAATGCAAATAGAATTTTTTTTCATTCCAACTTTGCTCTCACTTAACTTTCATAATTCCGGAAATGTCCACAAAAACCTTAATTTTGCCTCAGTTATTGGTGAGCAACTAATGAGCGGCTATCAATTAACAAAAATTTATTGCAAAGTACAATTTTTAGCAAATGGCATTTACGTCAAAGTTGCTTTCTAATGTGTTCTTAAAATACATTTTAACAAACACTACTTGTATTTCCAAAAACGTACTTAACTCAAAGGCTTTTACATTTTCTCAAAAACATTTCTCCAAAGTCAAACCAAACGCACTCTAAATGGAGACCTCAGTCTGCAGATAAATTCTTTAAAAGGTGAAAATCCATTGATAAATTGAAAGCATATGCAATGAGTTGAGGCAGCATACCTTATTTCTTGACCCATATAATGAAAATATAGACAGCATTACTAATGAAAGGAACCTTTACCTCATTGTCAGAAGAAGATGAAATTCCAAACATGTCAGCTGCAACGCCCTCGGATATATCAACCTCAATATTCTCAACGGGCTCCTTTGAAGCGTCCGATGACATGTTGGATTCAGTATTTTGGGAGAAGTTAGCTTCAGTCTGCTACAAAAGTTCTCAGCATCTGAAGGGAAATATACAGCTTGGATCCATCGTCTGAAATCAAATGCATCAAGGCGGACAATCATACTGACAAAAGCAACAGAACATTTCCTGAAATCAACATTAAAATTGAATAACATACGGATTCATTACCAACTCTCCAGATCGATTCTCAATTTGTTTGCAACCCAAACCGATCTCCTTCACGTTGAATCCATTGTCCTCGAATGGACTTGGTTAGAATTCATTAGAGAGATAGGATGAACGCTGTTTTGAAAAAGAAAAAAGAAAAAGAAGAAAAGTAAAGGGCGTCCGGATTGGCTCATTGAGAGGAAAAAGGAGAAGATTGCATCCACAAACGGATAACAGCAGCAGGTAGTGCCATCACCTCTGACTCGAAAGTTCTAGCTAATTATTTGATCCTTGCAAGTACACCTTTCCTAAAATAAAAAAAAAGTACACCTTTCCTGTCAGTAAAACAAGGAGACACAGGAAGATGTGTAAGATATAAGTAAAAAAAGATTGAGCAGCAGCACTTAAAAATTTGTCGGCAGATATATTTTCTAAATAATAAAATGTCATCTGAAAGAGCAACCTGAGCAAGATCACTGGTGGCATCATCACGGAACAGAACGTGACCCTTTGGCTGGAAGCAAAAACACTACATCGCAGTAATATCTCCTCTCGCGATAGTACCTTGACTGATTAGAAATCAGTATATTACCAATTTAATTCTGAAAAACAGGGAGGTCTCCTGCTTTGAGAACCTTTCTTATATTCTGCAATTCTAGATGCATCTTCTCTGGAGACACCGCGGATAGCACAAATATCTTCTTTTCGATCAGCTATTCAAACTGCACAAGCAACTGACCAAGCAAACTCCAGATTAATAACATAAAGTATGAGCTAGCAGTAGCAGTTCATTAAACTACCAAGATGCATTGAAGTGACGTCGTTACTTCCTTTTAATTACCATGTAACAATGTCAACGGAAGATGGAGGAATTTGCTGGCTCAAGTCATCAACGGTCAAATCATGGACAAATGGACTAATTCGTGTTTCTATGAAGTTTTTATGCATCTGTAATGAGCAAAATGAAAGGTCATTCCATTAAAAAGCAATACTAAATGTATCCTAAACCTTGTCAATCTAACAAAAGTAAGATTCATTTTCTCTGAAGGGTTCATGTTACTATTAACAAGTCCGTGATAATTTCGATCATTTGATGAAATACGGTTGAACTTTGCGAGTCTGACAATCTATTTTGAATATGGTTTTGCTACTTTGGCCTCTCATTTATGGCAAGACGTGCACATGAGGTCGTGGATCTCTAGATCCACCGCCTGGAGTGGATTTGGGACGGAAGCATTCTGCTAAGTCGATAAGGGACGTGCGGAAAACATGTCCTGCCCTAAAAAATCTCCCTATCGACTATGGATGCTAAAGAAGGGAGTGTTACGTGTAATTTTGTCAAGTCATGATCAATAGAAACTCAATAATTCGATGATTGAAGTTTAAGTATCAAATTTGACTTCAAATTAAAAGTAAATGGATTTTAGTATGCCTTGAAATCTCAAGGACTTTGTCGGGTTTGAACAACTAAAATAATGCGCAAATAGTAAATTAGGAACAAATAAGAAGATTGAATAAAAATTTGTTGGATCACAATGGATGGCTTGTACTATTGGATTTATGCTCCTTCGATGACTAAGAAACATATGCTTCTTACTGTGCATCACCGAAGTGCGTAGAGTAAGTAAAAGTTTTACAAGTGGAAAGCTTTTATATATATAGACGACTGCTAAAACTGGGAAACCTCTATTTAAAGTTTGCATTCAAAGTTTAATCAAAATCTAATCTAGATTTATTACAAATGATCTTCCCATCTTCGAAATCTGATGCCTCGTTTGCTTGTGAATGCTCGATTGATGCTGTGTGTTGATTGGTTGTTTTGTATTCTCTGTGCTTTGCGGCTTGATTGCTTCTGTTTCGTTTATGAGCCATTTTTTATGCGTCTTGATCTTCCCTTTAGGGGTGAGCAACAAAAATCGTTCTGGACCAAATTGGCAAATTTTGGAGGCAATGGTTCGGTTCTCAGTTCTATGTAATTGGAACCAGTGAATTTCGGTTCCATCCTTAGTTTTAGGTGTGGAACTGCCCACCCAGACCACCTAGACCGAATCGTTTTTTTAATTTATATTTTTTTATTTCTTACAATTGTAAAAAAAAACCCCTAATATCTTCACAAACCTCTCTCTTTCATGCCTCTTTCCCAAATACGAAACAAAAAACAAAACTCTAATCACATTCTCATTCTTCACACCTCTCACTCTCACTCTTGTTTACGCTCATGCTTACGCCTCTTTTGTTTTGTTTTTGGCCGATCATGATCACAATCGCATCTCAACATTGTAAATATCCAAAGCTCTATTTTTTGGCCGATCTATGCTCTAGATAATCATGCCTGCACAATTCACTAGTTAAAGTTGTAGGGCTATAACCGTTTCTCGAGTATATATAAGAATTCGAATGTAAACTCTCGACTTGCATCTTGTGGCCGTCGGAGCAGAAGAAAATATCTAAAAGCACCTGCAACACCAACATGGTGATTTTTAGTTTACAGGGATACTACAGAAAACATTTTGTCTACAGCGAGTGCAGCTCTCAGAACAAAAAGACAAAGGAGCCGCAGGACAAAAATTCAATCAATACACTCTAATATTTTTAAGTTCAGAATATGACCATTCCAACTAAATTGGTAAGACTTGATTTCTTTTATATCAGATAACGTATGGTTGGGGTTAAGCCAACAAGAGACTCATCTTCACGATGCCACGTGGACACTAACTGTGCAAAGGTCATGCCATCATCAAAAGAGGCCCATGCCTAGCTAGTGGCCGAGAGTGAAAGAAGAAAGAAGAGGACATGATGAGGGAAGATGCCAGCGATGCCATGATCACCACACCAAAGGTTGGACCAAGGTTAAAGGTGTTGCAATGACTGAAGCAAAAAATCAGATGCTTATCTCTTTCAATCATTTCGATTTCTTGGTGACGCAGGTGTGCGTGTTGTTCCTCCTTTTTGAACAAAACAAAGTGACAGCAAGCAAGCATACGATCTATCTAGAATAAGAAAATTCCCATTGTGATTGAGACCATGCAAGGTCTTCCATATTGTACTCCACTACAAAAAGGGGAAACCTCGATCTTCAATTATGTGAATTACATGCATGTATCATATCCACTTTGTTAAAAGGAAAGTTGCTTTTGGTATGATTGGGGATATATAATTAATGCCAACTGTTGGTCCAAAACATGTTTATGCGATGTTTATCAAGTGATGCATGCATATATTGACAATTGGTTCGTTGTAATCAATATTATTGTTGCGGCAGAAAAATAAATGTATGTCTGTTTGGTATAAGCATCTGATGAATGATAAACTCTCTTGCCACTTACTATCATAAAAAAAATATGTTAATTCAAATGAATTCCAAAACCATAGACTTGTTTCTTACTTATTATCAATGTTTTGTAAGAGACCATCCGAATCTATTAGGTGGAAAAAGCTCGAGATTAGCAATTATAATCTCTTCAGAGTTAATCGAATCTTTCATTTTTGTTGACACCAGGAATTGTTCAGTTCTTTGACCGTCAACTCAAACTGGATAAGATCGAGCAAGACATGGTTGGGGTAGAATTTGCTTAATCCTGTTGGTCGACAACTATAGGTAATTGATCAAGGCGATGAGGAATTGGCGGCAAGCGATATAAGAGAAAATTACGTAGTGTTGAATCACGAAGTGGTGAAACTTAATTCAGTTGACTAAAGAACCGAATTGGAAGTGAAGATTGATGGATCGAGATCGAGATAAGTGTTCAAGTCATGAAGCCAATAATTTCAGCTACAATCATAACGGCCCGTTCAAACGTGAACCCAGCATGATCACCAGTTCGCAGAGCCGTAAATATCGAAAGCCATGAATGATAATGGCCGAGAAACATGGACTCTTATAACCATCAGGAAGAGGGTTTGCAAGCTGCGCAAGAAACCTGCAACAAACCAATGAACACCAGTTTTTTTTAATAATTTCAGCTTTTTTTATAACTATTATTAACTGTTGCTAGTAGTTATAAGTATTAGAATTGTAATTCAAGCAGATTACCGCCAACAAATCAATGAACACCGGTTGTTTAATTTTATCTTTATGTTATCTACACTAGTACCGCTTTACATGATTGGCCATGATAGCCTGTAATTTTGTATCTTTAATTTTCTCATCAATTTAGATTTCCTATCCAAAAATCAATAAAGGACCCTGCAAGTTATTCATCGATCTCCATATTGATTCACATTTGGAAAGGTGCTTTATCGATACTTTTTGGTAAAATAATTTAATTTAATTTTGTTTGCTCAAAATGGCGAAAAAATTTGAAAAGTATAAACGATGAATGTTCCGAACGGGTGGTTATGAAAGTATGGAGGGATGTAGGAGCGAGACAAAATAAATTTCATGAGATAAAAGGATGCAAGAAGCATACTCCCGCCATTTGCATTTTCTCCTAATCGGTGAGTATATTATACTAAATTCGCATGATTGCGTGATGATGAAAGCAAGGATGCAAGTAATTGCAGTAGTGCAAGTGGTTGATCACCTTAATTCTAAATTTTACGACTTTAAGTATCAAAACCTGAGGACAAAACATAAGCTCAGGTTGTGTGGGGAATTTAGGAAAGGCAAAACGTCCCACGAAAGCCACGCTTTGGCTGTGATTGGTAGGAACAATAAGTCAGAGATTCTTATGCTTCGAATTTCACAATTTAGAGTAAGATTATTTTTTATCAGAAAGCATATATACTTTAAGCTGCTTTATTCAGCGCCGCATCATATTATGTTTGCTTGAACAAAGGGATGGGACCCTTTTTCCCTTTGTTCGAGCTGGTGGGGAGGGTTCAATGTTAGGGATGATTCGATGAATTGATTTTCTGCTCCCTACATATCCCGAATAGCTTTGCGTTGTTCCTTCAGGAAGGGAAAATCCGAATTATTTATGTTGCATCTTTCTTGTGATAGCCATTCAAAGGATACAGGGGACATTCTGATGAGAAAAGCTTGATTCCCAAGGGGGAGGCTAAAGATGGGTCTCTTTCCATTTCGATACCCCATATGTAGTTCATGTACATTTCTTGTACAATATGTTAGGGAGGCTTAAGCAAAACCTGCCTCTGAGAACAGTCTTAGGATTTTGCGATTAACACAGAAATCATTTTTAGGTTTGCAATAGCATTCCGATTCATTTTAAAATCGTTAAATGTATACTACTCTATGGTTGTGAAAATAGAGATATTTAAAATGACTAAAGCAAATGCGACCAACCACCGAAAACAAGGTGAGACCAAAACTTTTAGCTAAATATTTAAGTATATACATCTTGAAAAGATTTACTAATATCTATGATTTTTTTTTTAAGTAGGCGGCAGGGGCCACTACTAACCCCCCCCCCTCTCGGACCATCAAGATCGCAAACACTTCTTAGTTGCGATCGACCTACAAATATTAGTTTTTGCAATGTTCTATATGAGAGATTTTACTAGATCACAAGTTTAAAAGTTTATGACTAAAGTGTGGAAATAAAAAATATGGGAGATGGATAGGACTTGAAAAGATTTGAATTTAGAACTCTTGATTGGTAAGTTGCAAAATTTTGTGGGATCGGTATCGATAAATTCAAAAACTTAAACTTCTAGAAGAATTACTATATTAGGTGAACCTACTAGCTATGGATTGAGTGATTTATCTTATAACCTTCATAGAGTTTAGATGGTTGAAAAAGGAGTATCGGTCGTTGACTACCTAATGCAACCCTTGCCTTCTCCTTTAATTCGAGTCTGGGATCACCCAGGTGGAATGGCTTATATGAATTAATGTGTATAAGTTAAGTTTCCTAAATAGTCTAGACTTGTATACTTGGTTTTCGAAGCTTTCATTTCTTTCTGCATGGGCTGCTCTTTCTCTTTGTTATAGTTAGCAAAAGAAAGAGCAAAAGACAGGGTGAGTATTGATCTTGGTCTTACTGCCTTTATAGCCGAGAGATTAATCAAGCTGGTACAATATTCTTGAAGATGGTCACCCTTGTGAGCGGCGGACATTCACCTGTTTGATGTGTGACATGTGTAAGGTCTCGAAGAAATGCTTTTAAGAGGAAACGGAAGAAAGGAAAAATGTGAATAATCTAGTCAAAATAATCATTCGTTTTGACGCACTCTATAATTACAAAAAACTAGTCGCACCTGAAGTTTGAATTCAAGCTAGACCATTTGTGTTAGCCTAACTATGGGTCATGCTACTGAAAAAGAAAAAAAAAACTCTTTGCAAGGACTAGTATACAAAAGATTATGCGGCCTTGCTGCATATGCTATGGCCTTAGGTCTGTGTTTTATTGTAATGGGTAGACAACAAATGATGCATGACCATAGTCTTCTCTTGATCCTACAAGCGCAGTGATGATTACTTAATGACTTTTTTTATTGGCTAAAAGAATGGTCCGCGTGTGTGTAGATTTCTATCTTCTATTATGCTTCAATTCATGCCAAATGCATAGAATCTTGATGCATTTTTCGATTGTTGTCTCCTAAAAATCATCATACACACTAATCATTCTTCCTTTTAAAGTAGCACAAATTGAGATGGTAAAGAAATATAAGATTTGCATCCATCCAAATTCTAAACTATAATATGATAAAAGAATCTAAATGTTCTATAGATAGCTCCCCACCAAAATGAATCTTCAGTTTTCTTCACCTTTAATTTTTATCAGGATTGGTAAGATAATTCTTCCAAAGATATACGTGTGGAACTGATTATGTAATATAGAATGAAAGAGGCAGACCATCAGGCAAGGACACTGTCGGAGTCAGTGTTCCAAATTTTGAGAGAGAGAGAGAGAGAGAGAGATGTGTCGTAGTAGCAAGGTTTGAAAAGAGAGCAGATAAGATTTAGAATCACAAGGTGCATTGGTAAACGGTAACTGAGTAAATGAGTCCGGTTTGATATTTCTGGAAAAGAGGTCAGATTCAGAAAAGATGAAGACTTCCTTTGCCCTCTCTCTCTCTCTCTCTCTCTCTCTCTCTCTCTCATGAATGAATGATGATAATAAGAAAAGAATAGGAAGAGAATGGGATGAGGAACCCACATTTATTCCCTCCCCGCCTTTCCCCCGCCTTTCCCCATCTATATAAAGCCCCATGGGTACAGCTTCTTCATCTCATCAGCAAAGCCGAAGTCTCTGATTGTTCTACGCTAATGGAACAGTAACAAGGGCTTTCAGTTTGAGAGTGCAGTGTCAAAATTAGGGTTTTTAGTTTTATGTTTGTGCAAGTGAGGAAGGGAGCAATCAATCAATGGTTGAATGGTTCTTGCGTTTGTTCCCCTTGAACCTTTAAAGGGTAAGGGAGGTGACAGAAGAGAGTGAGCACACATGGTGTTTTCTTGCATGGTCATGCTTGAAGCTCTGTGTGCTTACTCTCTATCTGTCACCCCTCTCTCTCTCTCTCTCTCTCTCTCTCTCTCTCTGTGGCTTGCTCGCGTGTCTGTGTTTCTTTAATCTTCATGGTTGTCTTTTAGGATTAGGAAGTCGGACTTTTATTTCACAGATCTCCCGGAGAAAAATATGCTTAAAGATGTCCGACTCTCTATATTCAACAAAATAATTCAAAATTCAACAAGATACAACAAAGCTTTCAGGCCTTTATGACTCATACTTCTACTTGCAATAGTCCTTTGATTGGCAATAGTTTTCTTGCACCAAGTTGATCAGCGAAAGTCTTGACTGGAGAATAAATATTATATTGTACAATACCCAAATCCTAGGGACTTCAGTCTTGGTCAGATGGGGTGTTCTTCAGGATAAGCCCTAACATTATCTGTTTGTCTATGTTTCTCGGTGTGTGCTTTTCATTTTCCCTTCCTAGAATGTTATTTTTTTCCCTGAGATGAAAATCTTTGTCTGCCTGTTTCCTATTAATTGCATAATCATATACAAAAGAAATTAAGTTGGGGAGAGAGAGTCAGAAGTTGTTAACATGTGATGGGGAGTGAAAGGGCCATCATAAACTTCTTCTGCTTCCTGTACTGGTGTGTCTTTTCACTGCTGATACCTCTTCTGGGAGTGTACAGTCTGTTACTAACAAGTGTTACATACCGCATCACCATCTCGTTCCATCTGTAGGAGGTTGTTCAGACTGCCACCACAAACTCTGTCATCATAATTTTCTTTTTTTCCTTTTGCTTTACTGGGTTTGTGTTCATTTATTGTCTTTTTTAATGAATATTGTTAAACGAGTGCGTGAGTACTTTTATTAAATGTGCTTAACGAGGAAACAATCGATTCACACTTAGCATGTTCAACAAGTGCAACGCTTTTTTTAACAAAATCCTTATAATTTAGGGCTGTGCTTTACTTTTTAGGTACAGAAGGCTTATTCTCATAATCGTTTGGGAATTGACAAGTGGTGGAGATTGATGATATCTTCAGAAAGATGAACCCAAACAGTTGGGGCCAAACTCTTATGGTGACATGCTGACAAGAAAAATGAAACTGAGGGCTTTCAGATGTTCAGATAGATGTTTGGATTGTTTGAAGAAGCTTCTTGTACAATTTGGCAAGTGCACAAGTTAGTGTTTTTGCACTGAAGAATGAACCCAGTTCTCTTTCAAAGTTCTACCAATTAATTTGATTGTCCGTAAACAAAAACAGTTTCTTTCGATTGTAGACGGATTCATCCTTGTTCAAAGTCTAGTGCAGCAATAAATTCATTCAATATTTCGCCTAAACAGTGCTGAAACATCTAAAGAGCAAGTTAATTTAATTGGATTTTGATGTTATGTTTTTTAGGGTCTTCATTACTTTAAATTGGTGACAGACGTAGTGCAAGTCCTAGATGCTCTAGCATCGGTTTACGATCGAATTGCTTTCATGGAATGAATCTATCTATCAATTATGTCAACTAGGGTCAGAGCCCTCACAAAACAGGAGTGTTTAACTAGTATAAATGACTTATCTTTTCACTTTGTCAAGAGCTCTTGATCTGCTTCTCCTTATTCTGGTTTAGAAGTGTTTGTTTATCAGAACTTCCTTGTATTTGGTTTGAAATGTATTTATCAGATTTCTTTGTATTTATTTATGGCTCTTTTCCAAAATGAGGCATTTGCAAAGTCTTAGCTCAAATCAAATCCAAAATCCACAGAAAAAGGCAAATTAAAGAGAAACCTACGATGCATTCTCTCAAGCACTAAACAACATATGTTCTAAATGTCAAAATCCACAGAAAAAGGCAAATTAAAGAGAAACCTACGATGCATTCTCTCAAGCACTAAACAACATATGTTCTAAATGTAGGCATCTTATAACAGCCATATCACCAATTAATGAAAAAAGTGTCATGAACAAAGTTCCCAACTCTACCAAACTAATCACGGTCTATATACATAGATATAGGAAATCCTGCAAAACAAATCAATGCAACTGAATCATTTTGCTCTTGAAGCCAAAGATGATTCCACTAACTACAAGAAATTTCCTCAGTTCTTGTTCCATGTGGCAAAACCATGTATCAGTCCAACAACCAATAAAACTCAATTAAAGAAGGCAGATACCTCAAACCAGGGACGAGGTTTAACAAACATCTGGTCGAGACCACAAAAGAACAGAATACGAACCCTGTGAATCATTATCACTCAATCTCAAACTACATGGTGCTCAACGCCATACTAAAACTATAATTGTCAACAACACTTCAGCAAATCAAGAGCCGACAACTCCCCGAGATGAGTCACCTGAAATTCCCTCAGGCCACCTCTCTACTAGCCTAAAACCATTCTGGGAAGCAGTGGCACAAAACGTGGCAGAGAATAAGTGCCAAAAAGAGGCAAAATTGCTTCAGGAATATATGAGACATTGGTGCCTATGATGATGTTGAAACCTTCATCGTTCACCTTTTTTTTTTTAATTGCCTCTTTATGGCCCCTATCTCCCCACTCTAGGCTCTTAACAATTGATTAAATAAGGAAAGGTAGAGCGACATTTGAAGTGACGTTTTGCATCAACAGGTCGAGGGGCTTTGTATCTACATCAGTTGCTACCACGAGGTCAGCAGATCTAATAGCCACAATCGAGGAGATGCATCCACAACCAATCGCCTATAACTCCAAAACTTTTTTTCCTGAAACAATGTTTGGTTTTCTAGCTTGGACGGTGGCCATCAATTGAGCTGATTCCCAAAGCATTAACCCAGTCGACTTGCGTGTGTGTTGAGATTCTTTGGACAATACTCTAATGCTAGAGTTTTTCCATTAAGACGGACATGGAGACCTCAGTCAGCAAATAAATTATTTGAAAGGTGAAAATCCATTGATAACTTGAAAGCATATTCAATGAGAAGAGGCAGAATACCTCATTTCTTGATCCATAATATGCAAATATAGACAGCATTACTAATAAGAGAAACCTTTACCTCCTTTCAGCAGAAGATGAAATTACAAACATCTCAGCTGCAACCCCTTCAGATATATCAACCTCAATATACTCAACAGGCTCCTTTGAAGCATCCAATGACATGTTGGATTCAGTATTTTCTTGACTGGGGAAGTCAACTTCAGTACTGCCTGGATTGCTGCCAGAAAAGTTCTCAGCATCTGAAGGGTAAAATACAGCTTGGATCCATCATCTGAAATGAATTGCAACGAGACGACAATCATACCAACAAAAGCAACAGGACACTTCTGAAATCAACTTTGAAAGTGAAAAACATAGCGATTTATTACCAACTCTCTAGATCGATTCTCAACTTGTCTGTTGGCCTCAGATAGACTTGGTAAGAACTCATTAAAGAAATAGAATGCACGCTGCTTTGAAAAAGGAAAAAGAAAAAGAAGCAAAGAACAGAGCGTCAAGATTGACTCATTAAGAGGAAAAAGAAAAAGATAGCATCCACAAACAGATCGCAGGAAGTGACAATGCCATCACCCCTGACATAAAAGTTCTCGCTAATCATTTGATCCTTGCAAGCGAACCTTTCCTGTCAGCAAAACAGGTAGACACAGGAAACTGTATAAGTTTTAGTAAAAGAAGCGTGAGGCCGCACTAAAAAAATTGTCGGCAGATTTCTTTTCTAGACAATAAAATGTCATACTGAATGAGCAACCGGAGCAAGATTTTTTTTTTTGGTTGAACAACCAGAGCAAGATCACCAGTGGCATAATCATGGAACAGAACGTGACCCTTTGGCTGGAAGCAGCAACACTACATAGTAGTTATATCTCCTCTCAGGATAGTAACTTGACCGATTAGAAATCAGTTTATCACCTATTTAATTCTGAAAAACAGGAAGGTCTCCTGCCTTGGGAACCCTTCTTATATTCTGCAAAACTAGATGCATTTTCCCTGGAGACACTGCAGATAGCACAAATATCTGCTTTAGGTAACTGATCGAGCAAACTCTAGATTCATGGCTTAAGTATGAGCTAGCAATAGCAGTTCATTAAACTACCAATACGTTCTGAAGTTAGGTCATTACTTCCTTCTAATTACCATGTCACAGTGTCAACGGAAGATGGTGGAATTTGCTGGCTCAAGTCATCAACGGTCAAATCACAGGCAAACGGACCAATTTGTGTTTCTTTGAAGTCTTTATGCATCTGTATTGAGCATAATAAAAGGTAAAGCAATGCTAAATGTATCCTGGACCACGTCCATCTAACAAAAGCAAGATTCGATTTCTCTCAAGCGTTCATGTTACTATTAACAAATCCCTAATAATTTTCATCGTTTGAATTAAAATATAGTCAAACTTTTCGAGCCTCGATCTATTTTGAATTTAGTTTTGCTCCTTTGGCCTCTCATTTATGGCAAGACATGCGTATGATGTCGTAAACAGGTCCACCGCTTGGAGAGGATTTGGGACGATTCGGAAGGCGTCCCGCTAAATCACATCCACTTGAAAAATATCCCTATTGACTCCTTTTCTGGCAGTGACAAAGTTGTCCATAATTCTAAATTTTAATGTATCTTTTGATTTGTTATCTAATTCGGGATTGTGGGAGACAAAGGAGATTATGGCCATGATTAAAGGCGACATAAAAGGGATGCTCAATATGGGAGTTTTAGGTGTGCTTTTATCAAGCCGTGATCACCAGAAACTCAATAGTTTCGATGATTAAAATTTAATTGTCAAATTTGACTTCAAATTAAAAGTAAATGAATTGATGTCACAACGACTTTGTAGTATTTGAACTACTAAAACAATGTGCAGATAATAGATTAGGAACAAATGATAAACATATTGCATGAAACTTTATTGCCTTACAACAGATGGCTTATATTCTTGGATGCCGTGCTCCCTTGACGACTACAAACATAAACTTCTTAATGAAGATCACTGAATAGAACAAGTAAAAATTTTACAAATGGAAAGCTTTTATAAACATAGGCCAGTGCCAGAACTGAGAAACCTAATCGATTTCAAGTTTGCATTCAAAGTGCAAACAAAATCTAATCTAGATCAATCTATTACGAATAATATTCTCATCTTTGAAATATGATGCCTTGTTTGCTTGTGAATGCCTCAGTTGATGCTGCTTGTTGATTGGTTGTTGTGTATTCTTCGTGCTTGTTTATGCCTTGATTGCTTCTGCTTCTTTTATGAGCCATTCCATTTTGCGTCCTGATCTTTCCCTGCAGGAATCTTTAACTGTCTTTCCTTGCGAACTATTTTTGGGATGATTTGTAAATGCTCCTGAATACTCAGCCATGGTCATCTCTTGGTCGACAGACTCTCCTTTACTTAACCTTTAACTTTTATTACATTTCCAGCTAATTTATCGTGGGTAAGAAAATCACGATCAATAAGTTCATCAGGCACTCCATCGATGAGTCCTATAATCAATTGTAATGTTATGGCCTTAATGATTGATGAGTCTAGTAGGCATCAATCAATTGGACCCTTTGGGTGCAGTGTATTTGTCATGACCCAGTTTTAATCATTAACTTCTTTATATTTGGGTCTAAACTTTGATTCTAATATCAACTTAGAAAATCCTTCAAACAAGATCTTTCCTCACAAAGAGTGATTTAAGCCAAATTGCAAAAGTTTTGACTATTAGTTAACAAATGCGAATTGGGATATAAATTCTTAACAAATTCCAGCAAGAGCCAAACATGTAAAGATAATTTACATGGAACGGTTTAATTAACTACTTAACTAAATGGGGTGAATAATGATACTTCTTGTATATACACATACATTGATGCTTTTCTCTTATACCTACATCTATAATATCTCACGCACACAATTATTCTTTATAAATATGGGCATATTTGTTTAGGCCTTCTGTATTTTATGTGGTTAATTTTCCCTTGGCCAATGTTTTTTCTGTGTCCTTCTGGCAAAATATTTGGATCTGTCTGTGCATGCCCCCATTCCTTCGCCACCACCCGAAATACTAAAGAAAACATTTTGTCTAGTGCGAATGCAGCTCTCAAACCAAAAAGACAAAAGAGCCACTAGACAAAGTTCAATGAATACAATTTAACATTCTCAATTTTTATATATGTCCATTCCAACTAAATTGGCAAGACATGATTTCATTTATATCAGACAATGGAAGTTTGGGGTTAAGCCAACAAGAGACTTATCCCCACGATGCCACATGGACACTAACTCTGCAAAGGTCATGCCATCATCAAGAGAGGCCCACCCTTGGCTAGTGGCCGAAAGTGAGAAAAGAAAGAAGAGAGGATAGAATCAGAGAAGAAGATGCCCATGATGCCATGATCACCACACCGGATGTTGGACTAGGGTTAAAGGAGTTGCAATGGCCGAAGCAAAAGATCAGATGCTTATCTCTATCAATAGTTTAAATTTCTTGGTGAAGCAAGTGTCTGTGTGAGTGTGTGTTGTTGCTCCTTCTCGAACAAAACAATTCTAGTGATAGCAAGCAAGCATAGGATCTATTTAGAATAAGAAAATTCCCAATGTGATTGAGGCTATGCAAGGTCTTCCATATCATTTCTCCACTATAAAAGGGGAAATCTAAATCTCCTTTTATCCACCTTGCTAGAGGGAAGTTACTTTAGTGTGTCTCAATGGGGATTTGCAATTCATATCAACTATTAGTGTAAAGTATATTTATATGACCACTGTTTATCAAGTGACACAGCATTTATTGAAGATCGATAATATTTTATTGTGGTCACCATTATAGCAGAAAAATCAGTTCCTGTCATATGGAACACAAATCTGATGAGTCGTATACTCTAGTGCCACTTATTATCATCAAAAGAATATGATAGTTCAAATGAATTTTAGAAACAGATAGGGACTTGTTTCATACTCATTATTGATGTTTGCAAGTGACCATCTTAATCTAGTTAGATGGAAAAAAGGGTCAAGATAAAAGATGACCATAATCTCTCGTTTTGATTAGTATAAATGTTGAATTTTCCCAACGGTTGCTCATGAAACTATGGAAGGTAATTGGAGTGAGACAGAATAGATTTCAAAAGAAAAAAAAATGATGCAACATCTCCTAATTGGTAAATCTATTGTACCAAAGTCGGATGGAAGAAAGGATGCAATAAAGCCTAGTGAGTGTTTGATCACCTAAATTCTTAACTTTACTACTTTAAGCATAAAATCCTGAGGACAAAACAAATGCTCAGGATGTGTAGGGGAATTTAGGAAAGACACAACGTCCCACAAAAGCCACGCGTTGGCTGTGATTGGTAGGAACAATGTCAAAGATTCTTACGCTTTATATTTCCCAAACGAGTTAATCGTTTAATTATCAGAAGGCATATATACTACCAGCCGCTTTATTCTGCGCCGCATAGTATATGTTGACTTGAACAAAGGGATTGGACCCTTTTCCCTTTGTTGGAGAAGGTGGGGACGGGTCGACGTTAGGGATGTTTTGGTTTATTGTTTTCTGCTCCCCACGTATCCCAATAGCTTCGTGTTGTTCCTTCAGAAAGGGAACATCCGATTCCTTACGTTGCATCTTTCTTGCAATAGCCATTCAAAGGATATAGTGGACATTCTGATGAGAAGATCTTGCGATTCCCAGAGTGCCAAAGATGGGTCTCTTTCCATTTTGATACCCGCTATGAGGTTCAATGCACATTTATTGTACGATAGTTCAAGCGCATTTCTTGATACCCACTACGATGTAAAGTAAAACCCGCCCCTGAGAACAGTTTTTGGTTTTAGAAACATTTTTTAGAAACATTTTTGTATATAAGTATATGTTTCTGAAAATCTAGATGTTGGATGTCAAAGTAAAAGTCATATTTTAAAGTGCTTAAAGCAAACAAAATCAACCACCGAAAACAAGGCAAGACAAAAACTTTTGCTGTATACAAATTTTGAAAATATTACCTAATATTTATGATTTTTTTTTTTTTAATTTAGTGAGCAGGGCCACTGCTAGCATCCCTAGCATCATAGTTGCAGTACCTACAAATCATAATTTCATAATATCGTGGGAGATTTTACAGGATGGTTGTTTTAAAAGTTTATGACTAAAGTGTGGAAATCTATAATAAAGAAGATGGAAGAACCTGAAAAGATTTAAACTCATAATCTGCTTATTCAAAATTATGCAAAATTTTGTGAACCACTGTCAATAATTTTAAAAGCTTAAATTATTAGAAAAATGTGTGGTGTAGCATTTGAATACTTTACTAAGTTAGGCAAACCTATTAGTTACAAATTGAATTATTTATGTTATAATATTCGTAGAGTTTAGATCGTTGAAAAAGGAGTGTCAATTGTCAACTACCCAATGCAATCCTTGCCTTCTCCTTTAATTCGAGCTTGGGATCACCCAAGTGGAATGACTTACATACATACATATATATAGTTAAGTTTCCTAGATAGTCTAGATTTTTTCAACTTGTATACTTGGATTTGGAAGCTTTCATTCTTTCTGCATGGGCTGCCCTTTCTCTTTGTTATAATTTGCTAAAGAGGAAGCAAAAGAAAGATTGAGTATTAATCATGGTATTATTGCCGCTATAGCTAAGAGATATGTCAAGTTTTACAACATTCTTGAAGATGGTCACACTTTCAAGCGGTGAAAATTCACCATTTGATGTGGTACATGTGTATGGTCTCGAAAAGATGCTTTCAGGGAGAAATGGAAAAAGGAAAGAAGTGAATGATCTAATTACAATAATCATTTGAGAATATTTTCTTTTTTAGGCACTCTATAATTACTAAAAGGCAGTAGCAACTGAAGTTTTATGGGTCATGCTACGGAAAGAAAAACGATAACCATTTTCAAAGAGGAGTATACAAAAGATTATCTGGCCTTGTGGCATATGGTTTGGCCTTAGGTCAGTGTTTTATTGTAATGCGTGGACAACAAATGATGCATGACCGTCGTCCTTTCTAGATCATACAAGTCCAATGATGTTTGATTATTTTTTTTCGGTCATTACAATGATGATTGACTACTTACTCTATTTTTTGTTGGGCTTAATGAAATATTATAATGTATAAAGGTTTTCTATCTCATTATTATGCTGCAATTCGTGCCACACGCATGCAATCTCAATAGATTTGCCCAGTTTCTAATTTGAATAGACTGTAAAATATGATAAAGAATCTAAAATTCCTGTTCTATCGATATGTACCCACCAAAATAAATCTTCAGATTAATTCACCGTTAATCTTTCTCGGGATTGTTATCGAATATGCTTCCAAAGACATACATGTGAACTGATAATGTGATGAAGTAAGAGGAAGACCACGACAAGGCAGGGATACAGTCGTAGTAGCTAGGGTTTGGACAGAGAGCAGATAAGGTTTAGAATCACAAGATGCATTGATAAACGGTAACTGAGTAAATGAGTCTGGTTTGATCTTTCTGGAAAAGAGATCAGATTCAGAAAAGACGAAGACTTCCTTCTCTCTCTCTCTCTCTCTCTCTCTCTCTCTCATGGACGATGATAATAAATAAATAAATAAGAGAATGGGAAAGGGAACCCACATTTATTCCCTCCCCGTCTTTCTCCATCTATATAAAACCCCATGTGTACAGCTTCTTCATCTCATCAGCAAAGCCAAAGCCTCTAATTGTTCTACACTAATGGAACAGTAACAAGGGCGAGTTTGAGAGTGCAGCATCAAAATTAAGGTTTTTAGTTTTATCTTTGTGCAAGTGAGAAAGGGAGCAAGCAATCGATGGTTGAATGGTTCTTGCGTTTGTTCCTCTTGAACCTTTGAAGGGTAAGGGAGGTGACAGAAGAGAGTGAGCACACATGGTATTTTCTTGCATGGTCATGCTTGAAGCTCTGTGTGCTCACTCTCTATCTGTCACCCCACCTCTCTCTCTCTCTCTCTCTCTCTCTCTCGGGTGTGGGTGTCTGTGTCTGTGTCTGTGTCTGTGTCTGTGTCTGGGTGTGTCGTTTATCTTCACGGTTGTCTTTTAGGATTAGGAAGTCCGACTTTCACTTCACAGATCTTACGGAGAAAAATCGTTGCTTAACGATGTCTGACTCTCTATATTCAACAGGATGTAACAAAGCTTTCAGGCCTTTATTGCTCATAATTCTACTTGCAACAGTCCTTTATTTGGCTATAGTTTTCTTGCACCAAATTGATCAGCAAAAATGGCTGGAGAAAGTATTATATTGTACAATACGCAAATCCAAGGGACCTTGGTCTTAGTCAGATGGGATGTTCTTCAGTGTAAGCCCTAACGATGGGGAGAGAGAGAGAAGTTGTAAACATGCGATGGGGAGTGAGTGAAGGGGCCATCATAAACTCTTCTGCTTCCTGGACATGTATGCCTTTTGACTACTGATGCCTCTTCTGGGACTGCACAGGTTGTAAACATGTGATGGGGAGTGAAAGGGCCATCCAGAATGATTGGGCGTAAAGCGTTTGTAGGTGGCTTTTTAAGTCCGCCGTCAAATCCCAGAAGTATTTACTGGTTCCCGGGGGAATATGTTGGTCTAGCAGAAACAATTAGAGGGTTTAAATTGATCAGTCGCTTGGATTTAATCCAAAAAAGTCTTCTGCTTCCTGTACATGTGTGTCTTTTGACTGCTGATACCTCTTCTGGGACTGCACAGGCCGTTACTAACTAGTGTTGCATGCTGCATCACCATCCCATTCCATCTGTAGGAGGTTGTTCAGAATGGCTGCAACAATCTCTATTTTACTAATGTTCTTTCGTATTTTTCTTTGTTAAAAATTTGGATGTATGTGTGTGGGTGCATGTGGTTTTGATATGGATGATTGTTTGTGTTTTAAATTTGTGCAAGTGTGTGTGGGATATGATTTGTAGAGGATGGACAAGGTCCGAGTTATGATGGTTGAAGGGACACAGTTTATTCAGCACAACAAGATAATTTGATGCAGGTGTTGGTGGAGGAGCATCTTGATATGGATTTTCATACTCAACGTTACATGAATGATTCTAAGCTCTATTTATAGGGAAACTCCACCGATATTAGACATGGGACAATCTTCGCATGTTTTTCACCTACACAATTCTAGATTTTTAGACATTTCTATTCAACTTGGACACCACTCTTGACTCTTCTTCACCGCCTAAGCCTCTCTTTTGACTTCCCTTTTTCTTCTTCAATAAGTTCTTGGCTGCTGGAGTTTGATAAAGAAAATTTGCTTCATTCTTTCAGCCGCTTGCCAATGAAAACGCGTTTCCCATGCACGTAGACTTCTCCAGCTTGTTCTAGGATTTTCTCTGGTACTTCTTCACAAAGTCTTCAAGTTCAACTTGGACTCTTCATCTTTTCTTCTAGAAAAATTTTCTGCCCATGTAGTTGGCTTCAACTTTGACAAGTAATTGTCTAGCTTGTTTGCACAATCTCGAGTCTTCTTTTCTTCATGATTAAGCAGTAATTTCTAGATTTTGTGGAAAATAGTTCACAATTTCCAACGTTCTTTTTGCTCAGTTTGGTGTGTGTTCAAGATACTGTCCTTTTTCTCATGCTACAAGGAAAGAATGTTGTGAACAATCTGGTCTCAGGACTCCTACTGAACATGTTTAATAAGGAACAATCAATTTTCAAAGTATCAATTATGCATCTCACCAGAATAGTCAGTGCATTAAATATTTTTAAGTTTTACATTAAGCCTGTTTAACATGTCCAACTTTTTTAACAAAATACTTATTATATCGGGACCTAACTGTACTTTACAGTTTAATTCATCTTTGAATTGAAAAATGAAGCAGGTTGATGATATCCCCAGATCAGATGCAACAAAACAGTTTGGGCCAAACTCTCGTGGTGAACTGTGAAAGTGAAAGACATGGGATTAGTTTTTTAGTTTCTTACGTTTCGGTGGGTGCACAAGTTGGCGTATTTGCAGTGAAGAATGAACTGAGATCTCTGTCAAAGTCTTCTACCGATTTGTTCCATTGTCTGTAACCAAAGAAGTTTCTTTTGACTGTAGCCAGATTTATCTTTTTAATGTTCGAAGTCACCCACCGCAGATTAAAGTGCTCCTAATATCAAGAAATGCAATACCTGTTTTGCTAAAACAGAGTTCGACCATCCTAAGAACAAGACAATATAATTGGATCGACCTTTTTCAATTGTCCATGGTATGGTAGGAGTTAACCGAGTTGATAACTTGACGGAGTCAATTTTTCCTTGGGAAACATAAAGCAGCAAGTTCAATTCCAACTCAGCATAACCAAGGAGTTATACATTCGTCTTGGGTCTCTTTTGTCGCAATGTGGATGATCTGTGCATGACCGAATTCGAAGGTGAACATGATATGATATACTGAACTTGACCTACAATGTCATTCTAGATGGATCTATATTGAAAAAACCAAAGAACCTTACATATAAAAGTAATCACTAAGCTCCTTTTAAGTGGGGCTTGTTACGTGAATTTCTTACAACATTGTGTTATATTCCATGCCATTTTAGCAGCGAAAAAAAAGCCTATCACCAACAAGTAATCAATGATCTTTCTTCACATTATCTGTTCTCAAATGTTTCTAGGAAAAGCTGCCCGTGCATGGCAAGATCTTCAGGGGTTTCTGTGAGTGACCCTATTACTTCAAATTGGAGACCAGACGTACTGCAAGTCCTACTCCCACTAGTATTGGTATATGATCGAATTTCTTTCACGGAAGGAATCTATCCATTATGTCCAGTCGGGTCAGAGCCCTCAGGCAAGAAGAGGGTTTAACTTGTATCAATGCCTGGTCTTCTCATGACTTTGTCTAGAGCTTTTGATCCGAGGCTCGTTACTCTGGTTTGAAGCTTTTGTTTACTTAAAACTTCTTTGCATTTGTTTATAGCTCTATGCCAAAACGAGGCATTTGCAACTTTAGGCTTGCCTCAGTCCAACTCAAATCAAATTGTATAGAAAAGGCAAATTAAAAAGTAATTCCCTCAAGAATTAAAAAAGCACATGTTTTAGATGTTGGCACTTATACAGCCACATCACCATAAGTTTCATAAACGTGTACAAAATCCAGCAACACAAATCAATGCAACTGAATCATTTTGCTCTCGAAGCCGAACATATTCTATTCATCACAAGAAATTTCCTTGGTTTTGTTTCGTGTGGCAAAACCATGTGTTTGTTCAACAACAAACAAAATTCAATAAAAGAAGGGGGATGGCTCAAATCTGGTACCAGCTTTAACAAATGTCTTCTCAAGACCCAAAAAGAACAGAATATGAACTCTGAAGATCATTGTCACTCAATCTGAAAATACATGATGCTTAATGCTGTACTAAAACTATACTTGTCAATACCACTTTCAGCAAACCAAGAGCTGACAACTCCCTGAGATGAATTACCAGAAATTCCCACTGGCCACCTCTCTACTAGTCGAAAACCATACCGGGAAGCAGCAGAGAGTATAGATGGTTCATCAACTCGGCGAAAAACATGGCAGAGAATAAGTGCCGATGCCTGGTCCTCTTCATTGCCTCTGTTGGTTGAGATCAGTTCTCTTGCAGTGGCAAAAAGAGGCAAAATTGCTTCAGGAATATATGTCACATCAGCGCCAATGATGATGTCGAAACCTTTGTCGTTCACTTCTTTGACTGCTTCTATATGACCCCTATTTCCCCATTCCAGGCTCTTAACAATCAATTTATCAAGGAAAGGTGGAGCTATATTTGAAGCAACGTTTTGCATCAACAGGTCAATGGTCTTTTTATCTCCATCAGTTGCTACCACGAGGTCAGCAGATCTAACGGCCACCATTGAGCAGATGCCTCCACAACCACAGCCCAACTCCAAAACCTTTTTTCCTGAAACAATGTTTGGGTTTTGGGCCAGAATGGAGGCCATCATTTGGGCCGATTCCCAAAGCATCAACCCAGTCGACTTGCATGTGTGTTGATACTCTCCGGACAATACTCTTATGCTAAAGTTTTCCTCATTAAGACTGACCTGAATTATCTGAGAGGAAATAATAACAAAAACTAGTGTCACTATTCAAGACAATAGATATGGAGACCTTCGTCTGCCAATAAATCCTTTCAAAGGTGAAAAAACCTGAAATCATATGCAATGAAAAGAGGCAGAATACCTCATTTCTTGATCCATAACATGAAAATATAGACAGAATTAGCAATAAGAGAAACCTTTAACTCGTTGTCAACAGATGATGAAATTCCAAACACGTCAGCTGCAACACCCTCAGACATATCAACCTCAATATTCTCAACAGGCTCCTTTGAAGCTTTCAATGATATGTTGGACTCAGTATTTTCTTGACTTGGCAAGTCAACTTCAGTACTAGCATGATTGCTGCTAGAAAGGTCCTCAGAATCTGAAGGACAAAATACAGCTTGGACCCATCGTCTGAAGTCAAATGCAACAAGATAACAGTCATACCAACAAAAGCAACAGGAAAATTTTCTGAAGCCAAATTAAAATTAAAAACATACCGATTCATCACCAACTCCCTAGATCGATTCTCAACTTGTTTGCAACACAGACCAATTTCCTTCACATCAAATCCATTGTCCTTGAATAAACTTGCTAAGAATTCATTAGAGAAATAGAATGCACGCTGTGTTGAGGAGAAAAAAAAAGAAGGAAAAGAGCATCAAGATTGGCTAATTAAGAGGACAAAAATAAGAGATAACATCCACAAACAGATCACAGGAACTGACAGTGCCATCACCCCTGACATAAAAGTTCTCGCTAATCATTTGATCCTTGCAAGTAAGCCTTTCCTGTCAGCAAGCAGTTAGACACAGGAAAATGCATAAGATAGAGCAAAAAAAGGGTGAGCAGCTGCACTTAATAAATTGTCAGCAGAAAAGAAATTTCTAAATAATAAAAGGTTATACTGAAAGAGCAACCTGAGCAAGATCGCCGGTGGCATAATCACGGAACAGCACATGGCCCTTCGGCTGGAAGCAAAAACAGTACATTGCAGTTACATCTCCTCCAGTGATAGTACTTTGTCTGATTAAAATCAGCATATTAGCAGTTTTATTCTTACAAAGAGGGAGGTGTCGTACCTTGAGAACCCTTCTTATATTCTGCAATACAAGATGCATCTTCTCCGGAGACACTGCAGATAGCACAAATATCTGCTTTACAATCAGCTAGTGAAACAGCATAACTAACTGACCAAGCAAACTCTGAATTGATAGCACAAAATATGAGATAGCAGTAGCAGCTCGTTAAGCTACCAAGATGTACTTAAGTAAGATCATTACTTCCTTTTAATTACCATGGTCACAATGTCAATGGAAGATGGTGGAATTTGCTGGTTCAAGTCATCAATGGTCAAATCACAGACAAATGGACTAATTTGATTTTCCTTGAAGTCTTTATGCATCTGTAATGAGCAAAAAAAAGGTCCTGTCATCAAAGAAATGCCAAATGTATCCTGAACTATGTCAATCTAACAAATGCAAATTTTAACCACATCCAATGACATATACATCCAAATTGTACATCAGACCTTCTGGAACACATATTTGGATGGAACAACTAGCAGGGCTTAACTATCGATGATAAGAAGCTAGCAAATGTAGGTTTAGGGATCATATATTTGTAATTTGGCACTGACATCCAATTTTTCCCAAGAACCTGATCCTCATGCCCCCACACCCCACTCCAAAAAAAATAAAAAAATTGTCCAGCCCAGCAGTCCAGCAGGTGGCATGTGAGCTCAGAAAACAGCGATCAGACCTTAAAGCAAACAAAGACGCAGATAATGACAAGAAGAAGAAATCAAACCTTAACCAAATTAACAGCACGTGGTGAGAAATCACAGGCATGAACAAAAACATCTGGGTATGTAGCAACCAATGGAAATATAGTGTTTCCAGCTCCACAACCAACCTGCACAGACCATTAGCATCAATCTTGATTAATGCAACCAATAATTTAGACCCAACAAACACCATTTATCTGCAATGAAGACAAGTTCTCAACATAACAGACCAACACAAAAGTGAAAGATTTTATCCATACAAACCATGGAGTAATCTTATGATTGGAAAATTTATCGTATGTAATAAGTGTAACGCCGTGTGCAGAAAATAAACACGGCACCAATTGCTTACCTCCAAAATAATCCTCTTCCCTGCTCCCTGACAAAACAAGAATCTGTTGAATGAAAAGCACTAAACAAAATCTCCACCATCCAATAAAACTCCCAACTTTGCAAAGTGAATTACAGATAGCAAAAGCTTTCTCAACTCACAGAGAAATAGTGGCCCCATTCCTTGTCCAAGTAGTGCCGATCTTTGAAAAACTGTTGAGAGAGAGGGAGGGAGGGAGGGAGGGAGGGAGGGAGGGAGATGACATTAACAAAACAAGCAACAATAGCTAAAGCAGCAACGGGCACAAAGAATGAACTGAGCAGCTTGAAAAAAACAAAGTCATAACTTAACAAGCAGCACCAATGCTCCTATCAATTTACTTGCAGACCAATCAATACCCAAAAGATCTAAACTTCAAACCAGACCAAAAACAATAAAAAATAAAAAATAAAAGTCCATCTCAATCAGAAAGCAGGCACAAGAATTATGGCCAGAGCCAGCGAACCTTGTCTTGGTGTCTCTTGTAGAAGATATCCCAATACTTCTTAGCCTCTCTCTCGTACTTGTCTGCAGAATCAAAACAAACCCAGAAGAGAAAGATCGCATTTTTAGCACCATTTCCAATCAGAGAAAAGAGGCCACAGATTGAGGAGAAGGGCAGAGCGTTCGAGACCTCTCCAGAAAGGGGTAACTCCGGTGGCCGAAGTGGAGTATATCTGGATCTTGGGGTTGGGTTCTTGCTGCTCTGGACTCGCCTGGGCATCGGATGACATGGCTGGCGAGGCACTGCCTGAAGCAAAGCTCTGTTTTCTTCGCAGGTGAGGATCGGATTCTGATGGGCGTGGGGGTTTGGAGGCAGGGTTTGGAGTCGGTTCGCTGTGCAGTCGTCAGAAGAAGTCCTAGCTTTTTCATCTTTTTTTTTTTTTTTTTTTTTTTTTTTTTTTTGGTTCGAATTTTCATCTTTATTTAAAAAATTCGAAAAAGCATGCCTCAAATTTCATTTACTGGCAAAAAAAAAAAAAAAGCTTTTACCCGAGACAAAACCTCTTATTTTGAAAAGACCAAATTACTCTTTTTGCAAATTCCAACCCATAAAACTCTCACTAAAGCCACCACCGCCCACAAAGCGCGATGGTTAAGCGGCGATCCCATCCATGAGGGAGAAGGGTTCGAGACTCATGGACGCGTTGCTTCAATGCAAAACGCACGATTTACCTGTGAAAGCGGCGCACGGAGGTTCCTGGGTCACGAAAAAAAAAAAAAAAAAAAACTCTCACTAAAGCCTAGTCTCTATCACTCCGATTTTATTGATGGGTTACAAGGTATGAATATCATTCACATATAAATTGAATTAAATGTAAATATAAGTGATGTTTATATTTATAATCATCAATCCGAAGACTAATTTGTGATAAATTTCTCTAATTGGGAACAAAGGAACACATGGCCCTAAAATTTGACTATACGAGCAATAATAATTGGGATGTCCATCAACAATTTCACAATGAGCCCATTATTGAAGGAGGAAAAGATGCAAATGTTACATGGAGTAAACGCAGCTGTCTTTGAACTTTTATAATAATAGTGTGGAATTGTATTTAAATATGAGTTACTATGGCTCTAGATATTTTCTTGATGGTTTTATTGTATTAGATGTTAACTGTGATAATGTTAACACTTGTTATTCCTTATTTACATCTTCTACCTCCTATGATAATGATGTGAATGTATGACACATGCTAAACTTGATCATATTGGCCAATAACAAATAAATAAATTAGTCAAAGAGAGCTTATTAGGCAATTTTAATAAAGTTGATTTGTCTATTTGATGACAAGAACAGTACAAGTACCATAATTTTCGTACAGCATTCACTTAAGTGCCATAATTTTTTTTATCACTTGAGTGCCATCGGCAATTTAAATAGTCGGAAAATTCAATGTGACATTAATTTATTATATATAGGCTAGCGTGACTCGCCAAAAATAATCCAATTAGCAAATACTAAATGAAACAGCATCATTTTGGCCCTATTGGTAAAAATTATTTATATATATATATGGAAAATGATTTGCAGCTCGCCAAATCCTCTGTTTTTTTTTCTATTCTTCTCCATGGTTGAGTCGTGGTTTCTCAACCAAGATTTAAAAGGAGCAAAAATTTTGAAAGAGATGTTCAAGCGAGGAGCTTGAAAATAGGGGAAAACGTGATTTGAGAGAAGGAGTCGATTAATTAGGAAAGCTTAAAAGTGAAAGGTTATTGAAAATCAAAAAGAGGCTGAACTAGGAACAAGATGAGTTGGCAAAATAGATGGAAAAAAGAAAAAAAGCAGTATTACTTGAGAAGAGATCTTTGATGCTGGGGAATTTCCTCCTAATGCAGCTAATATGGCATCTCCATTACCTTATTTCTCTGTGATTTGCAAGATTCCAGCAAATACCATTGCGATTTATGTCATAAACCTAACAATTTCTTTGCGATTCCTCCAAATCAAGCGTAACTCCTTGTATCACGCTGTTACACTTATCATCATCTCAATCTCACCTAAGCCGATTCAACTGATCCCCATTTTACTATCTCGTAAGCTTGAAATGTCCATTATTGATCTCAAGATTGAACCTCTTTGTTTTAAAAGTGTTTCTCTTTCTAGAATTTAGGGTTTAATTGTAAAATGAATGTGGGGAAGAAATGGCCAAAACGACTTCGTTTTTGCCCTTTCTTGCCACGTAAATCGAAGATTATTCAAGTCAAACTTAAATGTCTTTTTAAAAAGCCACGTGGTAATAAAAATTTAATTTGAAATGTGATATAGAACAATTCACCAGAATTGGCACTTAAGTGAACGATTTTTTCACTGATTTGACAGTTAATAGATTAAAAAAAAGTTATGACACTTAAGTGAATGCCATATGAAAGTTATGACACTTATGATGTTCTTATCCTGCCTAATTGCAAGCATTGCCTAGCCAGAAAAAAATAATAAGGAAATCATTTAGAAAATGAATAAGAGCTAAGTTTTCTTTACAATTAATCCATTTTAATATTTATGGTTCAATGAATATAAGAGGAAGACATGGGATTGTATATTTCATCACATTTACATATGATTGTATTCGATTTGGATATGTCTATTTGATTTTTCATAAATCTGAGGCATTAAGTTGCTTTAAAAAACTAAAACAATCAGATAAGAAAATAAAAGAGTTAAAATTTGATTGAGGTTGAAAATATTTATATGATGAGTTCAAAAATTTATGTAATGAAACAAATAAAAAAACAATTGTTTATTCCATATACTTCTCAACAAAATAATGTTGTGGAAAGGAAAAACAGGATCCTACTAGAAATAGTTAAATATATTATAGTACAAGCTAACTTACCAATCACTTTTTAAACTAATATTTTGTTAACTGATACCTACACACTTAATCATGTATCTTCAAAACCAGTCACTTTTACTCCATATGCATTATGAACAAGTAGAAAATCCGATTTGAGTTTTCTTAAACCTTAGGAATGTGCTGCATATACTCATAAACTACTCACTATTTGAAATATTAGATCAAGATAATGAACTTAATGAAGTTCCCTCAAGCGAGAGTAATGTGAGAAGTGAGGAATTAAATTCTACTCAATCTCAATTATAATAACCTGAATAAATAATATCGTCATTATCTAGTTCGAGTGGGAACATAATGAACAATAATGTACCAAGTATACAATCTCACATATGACGAATAAGTCGCAAAAGCATTCCCCATTAACGTTTTGACATTAAAAGGAAAACTTTTATTGTCTCTCTTCACAATATGAAGATGAGCCAAGAAAAAAGTTCTAAACATTTTGCAATTGTACCAATTTATTTCTAAGATTATTTTTTGGCCAATTGAATCATGAACCTTTTTTATAACTGTGCAAGTTTAGTTCTTCCGACCAAAATTGATTGGCCAACGTTGACGTGGCTGCTGACCGACGTTGGTGACAATTTTTTAAATAATATTTTATATTTTTGAATTATTTCATGAATTTCCTCCCTCTTTCCTCCTCCCTCCTTCCTTTGATTCTGGCGACTAGTAAGCCCTCGCCGGTCGCCAACTGAGGCAGCAGGCGAGCTTGCTTCGTCGTCACTGGGCGAAGGTGAGCTCACCCAACCACTAGCAGGGCGAGCCACTGCCTGATTTGGTGAGGCTCACCTCACCGTCGCTGAGCGAGGGGCAAGGACTCCCTCATCACCGTTGGGCAAGCCCCTGCCGAATTTGCCAAGGGCGAGCTCGCCCACTCGCCCAACGATGGTAGGGGCTTGCCTCACCAGTGGCTGGGCGAGCTTGCCCAACCGCCTTAGCCCGATCGTTGGAGCCAAAGGAAGGAGGGAGGGAGAAAAAAATGTGAAAAAGATTTAAACATTAATAAAATAATTCAAATATATAAATATTATTAAAAAAATTGTCGCTAGCACCAGCCAGCCAATTTTATCCGAAAGAACTGAACTGGCATAATTGTAAAAGGTTTAGGACTTAATTGGTCAAAAAAATACGTTTATGACTAAATTGGCACAGCTGCAAAAAGTTTATGACTTTTAGTAATTCTCCTGAAAAATGGATACTTGTAATGGAAAAAGAAACAGAGTAAATGAAATTAAACCAAGTTTGGGAATTTGTTGATCTTTCAAAAGGACGTAAGGCCATTAGGAACAAGTGAGTTCTCAAAACAAAGCGTAAAGTTAATGGCTCAATATAGAGATATAAGCTCGCCTTACGGCAAAAGAGTGTAAGCAATAAGAAGGAATTCATTATAGAAATCTTTCCTTATATAGTGAAATTTGCTTCAATTCGCCTTATTCTAGTAATAGTGGCAAGTATGGATTTTAAATCACATCAAATTAATGTAAAGAATGTTTTTTTCAAAGGAGAATTTGAAAAAAAAAACTTACGTGGAACAACCCGTTGGTTTTATTTTAAAGAGCAAGGACAAAATGTATATCGACTTTTAATATCAATATATGGCCTTAAGCAATCTTCAAGACAATGATATATATACATTTGCATAATACCATAATGGCATATGATTTTACAATGATTAATGAAAATCATTGTGTATATATCAAAATATTCAAAAATCAATTTATGGTCTTATCACTATATGTGGATGATATTGTTGGAAGTAATATGGAGTTTGTTAATACTGTTAAGAATTTGTTATCTTTCAATTTTGAAATGAAAGATACAGGTAAAGTTATATATATTCTTGGAGTTAAGATTTGAAAAAATCATTCATACAGATCATTGTCTCTTTCGCAAGAGACGTATATAAACAAAATATTTGAACGATCGTACAAAAGAATGTAAACCCATATATACTTCTATCGCCAAAAATGAAGGATTGAGCCAAAGACTATGTCCTAAGACTCCACAAGAGCGGGATAAAATGAAACATGTTCCTTATGCTAGTACTGTTGGAAGTTTAATGTACGTTATAATATGTATAAAACTTGACATATGTTTTACAGTTAGATTGGCAAGTAGATATCAACCCAATCCAGGTCAAGTACATTGGACAATTGTCAAAAGAATATTGAGGTATATAAATGGTACTATTTATTATATGTTAAGTTATCAAAGAAGGAATATGCGACTTAAAGGCTATTCAGATACTGGTTAGGGAGGAGATTTAAATGAAAGAAAATCTACTTATGGATTTATATTTTTATTGAATTATAGCGTCATATCTTGGAGCAGTAGAAAACAAATATGTATAGTCTTATTCACGATGGAAGTTAAGTTTGAATCATTTAGATGTTGTTAAGAACACTGCAAACTTTTATTGGTTAATTAATAGCTTACGCCAAATATTCGAAATATCATTGCAAGACAAAACATATATATACTAAGTATAACTTTATGAAAGATATGGTTGCACGGAGAGATATGAACTTACAATATATACTCACACATAAAATGATAGCAGATCCTACGACAAAGCTAATTCCTAGAAATGTTTTACATGGTCATGTAAAATCTCTAGGACTGCGTAGAATCTAATGTACTGAATATCGTAATTTCCATATATATTCACAAATAGTGAAATTTTCTATTATTATTAATGCCTATGAGTTTATTTGATATTTATGCATCTTAATGCTTAGTGCATTATGTTAAGAAAGTACGTTGGATGGATAAAAGATTAGCTCATTCACACGGGTAATCGCATCTATTTACTGCGTGATAAATAGAGATGAGAGAATTTTAAGCTTAACACTTAAAAATAATTGAAAGCTCAAGCTTAAAATATATATGTCGCATTAAAAAAGCATTAAAATGAGGTCATAATATTTATTATGTCCGACAATAAAACGACCTACATATTTTATTTTATCTGTCTTTGATGCTGGATGTTAGTCTGATGGATTCTTTAAAAGAAGTAGAATGGTGAACTCAGGTAAACATTGTGAATGCCTGAACTACCACGTGTACGGCATTAATACAAAGACATACGCTCTATGAAAAATGAGTTAATACCATAATATGTATTTCATCATACATATGCATAAGATAACCAATAAGAGTTGGCAAAAGGCAAAAATTTTGATCTCAACTTTTAAGCCGTATAAAACTCTTGAAAATAAGAGTTTTTATTTTCATCCTCGGCATGTTTTTCGAATGTGTCTCTTGTGTTACTCAATAATTCACGGAAAATTGTCCAAAAAGTCATAAATTTATTGCACTTTTGCCAATTCAGTCATAAATCTTTTAACTTTGCCAATTCAGTTATAAACATTTTCACTTCTTGCCAATTAAGTTCATCCGGCCAATTTTGGTTGGAAAATGTTGACGTGGTTGCCAACGATGCCACGTAGGGCCGTTGGCACTGACATAGATAATTTTTAATAATATTTTTTTTTTAGTTTTTTATTATTTTTTATGTTTTTTTTGTTCTCATTTTTTGTCTTTCTCTTCTTTTTGGCTTTCTTCTTTACCTTTACCAATGGCCAGCCATAGCCAACTGACTGGCCTCACCCGCCATAGGGGAGGCTCGACCAGCGAGGGCAAGCCCCGACAAGGGGAGCCCTCGCCTAGGCACAGCCCGACAAGGCGCGGCCCAGCAAGGGTCACCTAGGCAAGGCTAACCCTTGCCTAGGCCAGGCGAGACCGACCTACGCCCAGGCTAGGCAAGGCCGACTTGGGCCCAAGCCAAGGCAACCTCGCCGGGCGACGGCAACACTGGGCGAGGCCACCTTGGCCTGGGTGAAGGCTGGCCTCGCCAAATTTGGCAAGGGGAGCCCTCACTGGGGCTCGCCTTCCCCCAAGCGATTGTCATCCTCGCCTAAACCAGATCTGGTGAGGTCGCCCTAGCCTAGGCGTAGGTCAAACTCGCCCAGGCGACCCTTCTCGGGCCGCACCTAGGTGAGGGCTCCCCTCACCAGGGCTCACCCTCACCCGGCCATTGCTATGGATGACCGGCTACTGAAAAAGACAAAGAAGAAAGCCAAAAAGAAAAGAAAGGAAAAAAAACAGAAAAAATATTAAAAATTCAAAATAAAATATTAAAATTTGTTTATGTTAACGCCGGCGGTTCTACGTGACACCACCAAGGCGTCCACATTAGCATTTTTTGGTTAAAATTAGCTAGATGGACTCGATTGGCAAGAAGTGAAAATGTTTATAATTGAATTAGTAAAAGTGTAATAGATTTATAATTTTTTGGATAATTTTTCCCAATAATTCGAGATATGTAATGAGGAATTCGTTTCCATCATTTCCTACAAAGCAAATCTGAAGCAGAGCTTCTTCCAAGTGGCGAAGTAGTCGAAATCGATGGGGAGGTGGGAACGATGGAGGAGCGGAGACTAGTTCGAGCTTTGCGGATAGTCGAAGCCTAGCTCAAAATCTCTTTTGTTGGATTTAAATTTTCTGAAAAACACTAGGATGCTTTGCTGAAGATTCTTAACGAAGTACATATACCTGGTCAATTGGGGGAGTTCGTTGGATCCACATTGTCAAAAGACCAAATTTCCTTCATTGACGTACGAAAGTTTTGTATATTTCTGTGAGATACCACGATATGGCTGTTGCGAGAGTGCTGATTGACAACAGCTCCACATTGAATATATGCCCTTCAGCCACATCCATCGTTTAGGAATTGACATAGAGAAAATTTGAACTGCGAAATCAACTGTTCGTGCTTTCGACCTCCATCACACAAGCAAGATGGCGAAGTCGTAAATAGATGAACAATTTTGCTGAAGTGAGGAATGTAATTCGTAATTTTACAGATAGAATTATATCTTTTGTAATGGGAGTAAAAATCAAGAATATTTTTTGGTATCTTCTGTTTTCGTTCTTCGCGTTTCCACATATCTGAGTCATCCCTATTGAGTCGTCCCAAAGTAAAAAGCGAGCTCGAGTCAGCATGACCATCTAAGATACGACCACCACTCGAATCATTTTTGTCAGATTTAACGAATTGAAAGGACAATTGAGATGCCATGCCTCGAAAAAGTAGGTCCAAGACGTGATCAGAGATTTGATTCATTATATAACCGTCAGATTGCGACACGAGGGCTTTCTTTTCTGGATTATCGGTGCAACAGTTGCCACGTTATGAACGTTAAGGCCAAGGCCCTGTTTGTTTATTTTTATTTCCGTTCCTTGGAACAAAAAATTTTGTTTTTTCATTCCAGGAAAATAAAAATAAAAAATAAAAACGCGTTTGGTAAAACTTTTATTTCGGAAATAGATTTGAAATAGAAATAAAAAATAGAAAAAAATGATTTGTTATTTCCGGAAATAATTTCTAAAAAACAAAAGAACAAAAACTTAAAACTCTTCTTTTGTTTATTTCTCTTCATCCAGTGACGAGGGCCGGCCACGCGTCGCCGGCCCTCGACTAGACCGAGCCTCGCCGGTGGCGGGCGAGATCGGCCTCACCCCGGCCTGGCGAGGCCGAGCCTCGCAGCGGCCGGCGAGGCTCAAGCTCCGCCGCTTGGGCGAGGTCGAGCCTCGTCGGTGGCCCGGCGAGGCTCACCGGCCACTAAGGCCATCGGCAAGGCTCGGCCTCGCCCAGCCGATAGCTGGCTGTCGGCGACCAGCCACAAACGAGAGAAGAAAAAAAAATTATAAAAATATTGAAAAATTAAAAAAAAATGACAAATTTATACAAATTTACCAAATATATTTCTGTTCCTAGAATAGAAATTTTTTACAATTACCAAACATGTTCTTATACTCAAAAATTGTTAGGAAATAGAAATAAAAAATTAAAAAATAAAATAAAACTATTTATGTTCAAAAATTGTTCACCGAACAAAAATGTTACCAAACACGCCCCAAGATGATCAGTCCACCCAGCAGAACTTTTCTCATAACCAAGCAAAAGCAAAAGGTTTTCTCACTGCAATCCCTCTTTCAGTTTGCTTCATCGCATCAAAATTACTCATGCGGTTTTTCATTCTCGAACGCATACAATTCATCAGTCCGTAAATCAAACTCAACAATCTCCCGTTCTATTAGTAAAACCGGTTCAGACGGAGCTTATCTGATACGAGGCTTCAAATACTTCTTCAGTTTCAGCTACCTCAGACATTTATGGTTACTGGTTACCACCAGCATCGTCCAGTAAGCAATCCAAAACTGAATGAGACGTGAACAAAGGAAAAAATATGGCTAGACGGAATCCATGAATTGCCTGTAAGTTGCTGCATGTTCACTATAAGGCAATCTCATCTCATGCTACATTTCTTCTATCATGGCAAAAAGAGAAGCTTTGAATACATATGGACAAGTCTAATTCTATGACCACATATAACTTGTGAGACCCATATTGAAACAATGGAAAGAATATAGAACTGCAAAAACAACAGGCACCTTTTTTTACGAGACTTGGATCTCAATCTATTCATTCATCTTTTGGATCAGCCTCCAAAATTGTTTTTTCTGTTTCGTCCACGTTGCTAGACCGGGCCTCCTCGGAATGTGGAGAAGCTCCATTCTCTAGAATGGGTAATTCACCATTCACAGATGTGGTTCTTTCTACAACAGGTGTCGAGGTTTTGGGTACTTCTACTGCAGGAGAAACTGTTAACAGACGGCTGAGTCCATCATACAAACCTTTCGCATCCATGACAAGAGCCACTCCCCCTGGATAACATCGCCCGAAGCAAGTGGCACAATGAGGATAAACAACCTGAAAAGGAAAAGAAAGAAGATTAGATCCCAGAGGTGCAAAAGTAATTTTTGAACAGTGGGGTGGATGAACACTAGTGTCAATACCTCGATAAATGCTCGGCAAAGGGAAAGAAAAAGGCTAGATTCGTTTTCTCTCAGTATCTGAGTTGCATTATATCTTAATAGAGACTCGGCCACTTCTCGCAATCCCTTAATTAATTCTTGAGCAATGATATGCTTCAAGCTAATCGGGGCACAAGGGCGTAGTTCGTTCATTGCCACAGATACACCTACAACCACCATAGTCAAGAAGTTAGCACAGGCAACAAACACCGGAATACCTCTACAAATATCGGTTTACATTCTTCAAACATATTTCCATCCTAAAAATACACTCACCATTGACAAATACAGCAAGAGGTGGATGTTCCATCAGATGAGATGGAGGAGTGACATCCTCTTGACCATCTTCTGTGACACTGTTGGCTGAAAAACCAACAGCTGGTAGAGGAACCCAACGATGTGAATTCAGGACCAACTGGGTCAACAACACTAAGATGAGAATCACTGCGCTTAATACTTTCACTATATCTCCAGTAATAACATATAAGTACATTTAAATGTGTGTTTTGCAAACATCATACTCATCCATGCACCTGAAAATTTTCGACTGCAGTGCTCATATTTTTTGAGAACAGATTAAGAACCGCCCTGCATGGTAGACCAAAGTCAAACTTTCGCGTGAAGCTAGTGAAAAGCCAATAAGCAGCAGGAAACAGAGATGAGATATATTTTACTCTTCAAACAGTGATGGAAGTAAGCCTCGAAAGTCGAGCCCAACCCAGCCAAGGCCCATAGCACAGTACTGCAGCAAAAGTAAACTTATCATCAACTTGGGATGCAATAGAACTTGACTATTTGTACAAGATCATCAAGAATAGCAGAGAACTAGAATTCACCATTCATGAACAGTTCTTTGTGTTACTTATCTTTTTAGGCAAATAACAAAGGTATGTAAGAGAATTATCAACAAAATAAATAAAGAATTGCCAGCCCATGCATATAAAACCAAACTATCATATATCTCACCATGCATTGATCCAATATATTTGATAAAGACCCTCCTTCAGTTATTTTGGGTAGCATGACTTTCAAAGTTTTGAGATGCGAGGTAATCTGATGCATTGCCCAGTTAAAAAGGAGGCCACCATCATAGTTTTCTTCACTTCCTGACGTATCGTCAGCGAATATTGCCCGATATTGATTAACCACATCAAAAAGATGCATCCTATGACAGTTTATCATGCCTTTTAAGTACTCATAAGGGCTTCTCTGGTCCAAGTCCTCGAGAATCCCAGTAAGCCAAGCCTCTCTACATCGTAAGAACTGAAATACAAGAAAGAAAGAAAGAAAGAAAGAAAGAAGAGAGAGAGAAGTGAGATATAAGTAAATTCTCTAACACGCAAAACAGAATTAATAGAACCACTATATTTCATCTGCTGAGTTTGACATGCCCCTTGTGAAACTTTAGATGTCATGAAAAATCTAAATGCAACATGAAATGATACCCTTGTAATAAATGCAGAACAGGTTTTACCTGCAACCGCATTTCATATTCACTAAAAACTCCTATTCGGCGTAAATATCCAATAATCCGGAGGCATTCAGGTAACTGTCAAGGAAAATGGGTAAAATCAAATTCAGAATGCTAAATCCATGCATAGATATCCAGGTGAAGCAAGATATGCTCAATACCAAATAGGCAAGGTTACCTGAATATTTGACTTGAGTTTCAGTAGGAGCTGTGAAAGAAGAGACTGAGTGGTTTGCTTAACCTCAGCTGCCAATGATTGAATCACAGGTAATCTTGGACAGAAGCACAAAGCCACAGCAAGCTAATTAGATAAAAGTGATACTTAAGGCATAACTCACAGCAAAGTGATGAGAGAAACTCACTTGGGGTGCATCGTTGAAAGTTTGCAGACAAATGCTTCTAAATCAAGAGCTTCATCATAGTTTCCATTCCTCACACATCTGCAGCATGTTTAGAGTCAGTGGCTATCAAAGACCAATTAGACAAGGGGCGAGGTATAACATTTTCTCAGGGCAAGCCACTCAAGGGCCAGTAATTCTCTGCTTGGGAAATGGTGGAAAATGAAGGGGATGAGGATTTGAGTGGAAAGTTTTGAAAAAATTAAACTTTTGTGAGAAGGGAAAGGAGAAAAAGATTTAAAATAGAGGGTATTTTCTTTGCATTTTCTTCTCTCATGGTGCTTCCTGGCATATTATTAATGTTCACATATCAGCACATACTTTCCTCAGAAAATTTGTAATTACTACCCTCCAAAAGAGAAGCCATGCAAAGGAAGAGCTCCAATGCGATCACAAAAGGCAAAGCTAAATTGTCTTCAGATTGCAAATTTATTGAATACCCCAACAAATACTTCCCATTCCAAAAGGTTAAGATGTCAGACTCCTTGCTTTTAAGAAATGAGGAATTCTTTGTTGGTCTAAGCTATCCAGCAATTCTCTCAGCAATAGTCTGGGATAGCATCCTACTATGCAGTCGTATCCAGTCAAACCTTCTAGACCTCCAACTTAGATGCTTTCTTATTCTAATAAGACTGATCATGTTCAATTTTTCAAATGCGTAATCGTCAGATACCCAAAATGACGAAAGACCATAGGTTGTAGTGCACGTCCTTCACAAATAAATTCAAAATTCTTTGATCTCCATATCAATTAACTGGATCAAACTGAAACAGCATGCAGACAACTCTTTACTCTATGACAACCTAACAAAGCTCACATAGCCAGAGAACAAACAAGCCATCTAAAGGACAACATATTAAGCGATTCGCCAAATGTCCCATGAGACACATACAATGAGATCAAACCAATGATTGACTTATAAATTTGGCAAACACATACGTGTCCATGAGTTGAGGAATTTCGAGTAAGTCAAGCAATGTACTGTGATTGCCAAGCAAAGTCTGATTCATCTTCCTCTTCTCCAAAATTTGTTCACCAGATTCAACAAATTCAGTGCAACCGGAAGTGAGCTTGGGTATCTCACTTATCTGCAAACAGATATAACACCATCATCCCCAACGACCATTCACCATACTGGTCAAAACACGATTTCTCCACAAAAATGCAAAACTTCGGATGCGAGCAAGTATTGAAACAACAGAAAGTGCAGAACCAGGCGTGCGTCACCACAGCACATAGAGCACAATTCTCGACAGCACTCGAAGCTAAATCAACAGAAGAAAGCGAGAATTACGAGAGACTCGAGGTGCTTGTCGATAGACGAAACTTCTTCCCGGATCGCGAGCAACGCGTCGGCGGCCGCGATGAAGGCCCTGTAATTGCCGACCGCGACTTCCTGCATTTGCCTCTGAATCCGCTCCGCATCCACCCGGAGCAGCTCCGGTTCCTGCAGTTTCGACCACACACACGACGAATCAGCCGCTTCCGCGGATCAAAAACGATCGCGTCCGGCGCCGAACGGGCCGGAGATCGTCATCATCATCATCATCATCATCATTCGAGACGGGCACCTTGTGGAGGCGGTCGAGGGTGAAGGAGAGGAGCTCGGAGACGTACGGCTGCTGCGCCGCGGAGGCGAGCGGGAGGAGGAGGCCCGCCACCGCCTCCGCCTCCTCCCCGTTGTCCGGCTCCATTGTGCCCCGGGGTTTTCCTCGGAGCTCCGGCGGATCGGGATTCGGACGATGCGGTTCGGAATCGAGTGGAGGTTCCGTCGACGGGGATCTAGCGCGCGAGGACGGCGATCCGGCGGGCGGACTGAACCAGCTCAGGTTCGAGCTTCCATTGACGACGGATCTGAAGCTTTCTTCCTCTGCGACGAACCGGTTTGAGATGTCCCGTGGCCTTGCTGGTGCTGGTCGCCATGGTTGAGGCTGGGAGGAGCGAGATGGGCTCCCGTTCATGGGCCGCGTGAGCAGTTCATGGGCCTCTACTGGCGACTCTCACGTGGGCTCGAAATTGGGCTTTGGTCCATGTTCCAGTTAGACCTGTCGATTCTTGTTTAAGTTGTCGAATCAGGGCTTTGGCCCAATACATAGGCCCAGTTGGGCCTGTCAATTCTTGTTTGTTTTTTTTTTTTTTTTTGGGGGGGGGGGAGGGTTTGGAATTCTTGTTCAAGTTGTCTGGCTCGTCTTTTGGACTCGTATTTAAATGGGATAAATGTATTGAAAATCCTAAATTTTATCACAAAAGTACAATTGAGTCTTAAAGTATTCAAAAAGTGCAATTAAATCCTAAAAATTATCACAAAAATACAATTAAGTTAAAACTTTCGAAAAAATGCAATCAATTCGTAAAACTTATAAAAATTATTCAATTAAATCCTTAGGTTGATTATACTTTTTGAAAGTTTTAGGACTTATTTCACTATCGTGGGAAGTTTTAAAACTCGATTGTACTTTTTTGAAGTTTTAAAACTTAATTATACTTTTATAATAAATTTTATGACTTAATTGCACTTTTTGAAAGTTTTAGAACTCAATCATACTTTCTAACAAATTTTAAAACTTTTAGTGCACTTATCCCTATATTAAATTTATGCATATATGAAGGTCGTAACGCATTGATTTTTGTCACAAGTTCTAGTTGAAGCTCATCGGTTTGTGCTTCCTCGGTCATGTCAAGTCTCGTTGAAAAGGGGACACTCTACGTCGTGCAGAGCAGACCAGCCACTCGTCGGTAACGGGAGCTTTCCTCAGCAAACTACTCCAGCTCACACTTCGAAACGATCGCCTTTGACCCATATAGCCAGTCGCGGTTTAATATATTCTATCTTAACTTTTATATAAAACGCCGTGATGCACAAGAGAAATTATAACTTCCTTTTGGTAATTGATATCTAGCAAATTTGTCATCCAAAGTTAACGAGAATACATGCACGATGTGAGTTTCCCTAGCCGTCGTTTCTTGACATCTCTCGGTGCCCAGTTGCCAGACGCAGAAGCAACTTCTTCTCCATTCAACGCGGCAGTCATTGGAATAAATCAGAAAAACATCCATCAAAATGTAGTACTTTACATACTGCTCATTCGTAATCCACACGTACAGAAAAAATTATCCATCTCACCCGTATTGTAAAAGAAGCTGAAAATCACGAAAGCAATATGCCGTAATTACAGAGACGATTTCACCCCCCCTAAAAGAACCTCCAACCGGTCAAAAGGGCCGAAAAGGGAGAAGAACATGGAGGAGCAACAAGGCACATGAGTAGGCAGGAAGAGAAGATTTGAAAGCAGCATTTGCGGAATAGTAGTAGTAGAAAGGAGAGGAGATGTTATTATGTGATGAAATTATAGGGGAGTACGGCTTTGACGGCGGCGGCGGGGGCTTATCGGACTTGTAAGGCGGCGAAGGGGGAGCACCCCACACGGGATATATATTGGGTGGCTGAGGCGGCGGCAAAGGGGTAGGACCCCATACGGGATTCATTTCGGGTGCCTGAGGCGGCGGCGGCGTCGGCAACGACGTAGGCGGCGGAGGCAATGAACGCGGTGGAGGCAATGGCGGGTTAGTGTAGACATATGGAGGCGGAGAGTGAGAAAGTGGCGGCGACGGCAGCGGTAATAGTGGAGAGGGAGGAAGAGTGGGATATGACTTGGACGACGGCGAGGGCGGCGGCGGGGAGCAGATGGTGGGGCATGTCGGGCATTCGCTTATGCACAGAATCCCGTACGCCGGCTCTCCAAATGCATCCTCGGATTTCACTCTTGCCGCGACGGTGATGAGTCCTATGAAACCGATGATCTGCACAAACCCTAGCGACCTTCTAATGACGGGAGCCAGGCTCTTTTCTCGTCCCATCGTGTATCATGAATGCTGTCTGAGAACTTTGCTTCTACTTATAGCAAAGCGAATTGCAACCTCGAACTCCCCTTTATGCTTTGTTGATTCTTGAAACTTATAGGAGGATCGGAGCAGGCTTTGCTGTCCTGTCACACAGCGGACAGCCTCAGTTTCCATTTTTGTCGAGGTGAAAAAGATTAGTCTTTGGTCAAAAGCCAACAGAGAAATATACTCGGACCCGGTTAGCTTAGCGATTAATCAACGGATTTGTCCATGTATATCAGGCTTACGACCCAGCAGGTTAATTCCCTGTGCCACGAGATGCTAATAATTTCACTTTTGGACTGCCCAGTAGAGCCTTGGCTCGCGTTTTATGTCATTCGGGAAGATAGTAAGGTGCTCGATAGGCTTAAAATTTACTTATTTAAAGATGGTTTCCTCGATATCAGAAAAAGAGAAATACATTAAACATATAGATTTGAATAATGCATGATGGATCAAGCTAAGGTTCACTTGGCTCATGGTACACGGTCATTGGTCACTCCTGCGAACTTTCTGGTCACGAGCATGAGAATCTGTTGGCCTTTGCACTCTTCATACGTTAAGGATGTGATTCTTCCAAGACTTCAATCTGAAACCTTTCCATTTTTGAAAATGGAAGGCATTTTAAAAGACATTAAGTCAAATCTCGATTAATCCAATAAATACGTGTCATCTCACCTTCTTTTGTTTTGAAATCCATCTTTCAAAGAATTAGTCACGAAATAAATTGTTACGAGCACATGCAAGAATCATAAAAAACCTAAAATCGCCACGACCAATCTCAGGTGCCACACAATACAGCGATCGTGGTACTCTAGTAAAGTTTCAGCATCTCTATCATGAAAATACCTTTCTCCAAACATAATCCATCTTCAAGTGCTTTGGCCATATGAAAGAAAGACAGGCTATTCTTGGAGTGATGCTTTCTTCTCACTTGGATACAGCACCCACCTTTTTGCCCTCCTCTGCTTCAACGAGACGTGCCTTTTGAAGGTTTTGGCTTCCAAAGTTTCACCTTCAAGTTTAAGCGCACCTTTCTAGATTTGCAACTTTCTTCAAGGCCTTACGGTTTTTTTTTATTAACAGGAATTTCTCAGATGATTAAACCACATCGCACTCTATCCTTAGCTGAAGCGCCAAGAAATGTGCAAAACCTTTATAAAAAAAAAAAAAGCAAATATATAAAAGCCAAAAACATGAAAACTTTGATAATAAGAGTCTATTTAATAACGTGCCAAACAATACCTAATTCTATTATTTTGTTCTCTGTAATAAAAATATAATAGAATTTCATTTGATATCTTTTTTATTTCTGGGAATAGATTTGGAATAGAATCAAGAAATAAGAAAAAGTTACTTCTTTATCCGTGGGAACAACTCAAGAATCAAGCACAAGCCATTTTTCTTTTTTCCTTTTCTCTTTTCCTTTCTTCCTTTTTTTTTATTCTTTTCTTTCCTCTAGCCGATCGCCGATGACATGGTTGATGATCGGCTAGACAAGAGTCTATGGCAACCGACCGGAGGAAGAAGAAGAGAAGGAAAAGGAAAAAAAAGGGCAAAGAGAAAAGAAAATTTTAATAAAATTATTTAAAAATTAAAAAAAAAAAAATCTAAGTTACAAGCAAAATTTGAGAGTCATACAAAACACATTTTTATCCAAGAATAGAAATTTTGAATAGTTACTAAACGTATTTAAATACTCAAAAACTCATCTAGGGAACACAATCAAAAAAAATTATTCATAAGTATAAATTATTCTCAAAAACAGAATGGTTACGAAATATACTCTAAGGCTTTCTTCATTTTATTAATTACAATATGATTGAATATCGAAAGCTAATTCCACATTGTTCATGAACCACTTGACTTTTGGCCTATTATCTAATTTTTGCATGATTCTACTCGATTGCGTCTTCCCATTCAATCACAATAGAGAAAAAGAAAATAAGTTCGAGTTCAATTGTAACATCTTTTCTACAGCCATTGAATGGACTTGTGAACAGAATTAGCACTCAATTTCATCAAAAACCCACGTACATAGAAATATAATAAAGTCAATCTTCACTTCTTCACAGAAAGATGGAAGTAACAAAGATTTATAAACCATACAACTTGAATATGTAAAGAAAAATGAATTTTTATCAATATTTTGACCAATGACCGATCAAAATCCGGCATGGTCCCTGTCGCATCATAAATATCACATGCTTCTCGAAAACCCATGTACTATTTAATGAATGACATTACAGTTTGTCCATGCAGAACAACAGATCTCGAAAAAAAAATTAAAAAATTTAAAGAAAAGGGAACCTAACCACATTATATAATTATGAACTGCCTCATGTCTTATATTAGCCCGTGTTATTTATTGATAGTGGGAATGGGAAGGCCTTTTTTTTTCCATTTAATTTTTTGAATTTTTTTTTTTTCGTTGCATGAGGAATAAATAGAAGAAAATAAAATAAAATAAAGAAACACAGCGAGTGTCAGAAGACAGAGAATTAAATAGGAGAGGAATCCAAGTAGCTTCCAACCGACCATGCACTTTGGGGCCCACAACGTGTCGCATGAAATTTAGTGAAGCAGGAGCCAGTGGGTCCCGCGGCTTTCCTTGGTTTTTGTCCTCGACGCCCGGCCACGATGGATGTCCAATTTAAGATTTTTTTTGGGAAGGACAAAGATATTATTATTAAATGGCGCTGTTCATTATATATGTAGAGAATTAATTATTGAAAATATTACAATATATAGGTTTTAATGAGACTGAGAATTAAATTGTTCTTGCCAGGCTACACCGTTTGCTGTGGATTTCTTCTCATGTATCGGTCTATAAAATGATAGACATAGCTGAGAAAATAGATTATTAATTGAAGAGATTCTTGTTCGAGGATAAGATTTATTATGCCTTACCAACTCTTCAACGTGACGACATACGAAAAGTTGTGAGACGTGTATCTCTAGCCAATTCTTGTAATTGCAACATTTGTTAAGAAGAAGAAAGTAGGCCGATGTAGCTAAGTGTTAGGGATAAAATATGTACCGCAATCTTGTCTCAATATGATTAGCTTATCAAAAGAATTCCACTCTATTGGAGAATAATTACACGTCAATATTGCTACACGTGATGGGTAATCACTTTCAATTGATAAAACGATCAAAGTAGAGTATGTTGCATTTGATTTGAGTAGGAGATGCATATCTATTGTTCTATTGTGGATCCATCTATTGTATTCATTTTGAGATTGTGACAAGTGTCTACTCAATTCTAACTTGCGTCATACTCAATTCAAATCCCCCTAGCCACTTTTGAGCCTAATCTTTGTGCCTCCCCTAACCATTGCCATCAACGAATCTGCTACCATAAACAAGACAGTCAATTGTTGTGCATCCAAGCTATTTAGGGCATGTTTGGTAATGTGTCAAATAGTGCTTAATCTATGTAGCATGGATACTCTTCGGAAGCTTTTATGTCGTGTCCAATACTCCGACACGCGGTTAACGAGTGTCAAAAAATCCGACACGTGGTCAATTCTCTTCGACACACTCCGACACGCGAGTCCAAAATTTTGACAAGCAATTCCGACATGCATGGGGGCAATTTTAAAAATTTCTAATACTTGAGGGGTCAAAATATAAATATACACAAAAGAAGTAATAAAAGAAGTAATAAAATTGCTATAAATATACACGTATGGGATCAATTGGTTTTTCAGTTTTGTTTTTTTAATTGTTTTATTTTTTTAAAAGTCTTTTACTATGAAAGAAGTAATAAAAAAATGCTATATATGATAAATAAATAAAATTATAAATATTATTTCAGCATTTTTCTTTAAACAATGTTTTTTTCTCTAAGTTTTGTGTATTATTGTAATAAATTAAAATAATGAATGATATCATTTAATATTTTTTGGGTAAATTAATTCTAGGCTATTTTTATTATTTTAATTTATGTATTTATATATAAAAATATATTTAATATATAATGTGTCGGAACGTGTCGAAATTTTTTATTTTTAAGAAATGACGTATCGGCGTATCGTATCGTATCGTGTCGTGTGTCACGTGTCCGTGTCAGTGCTACATAGTGCTTACTTCTATTCTTTTGTTCCATTAAACAAAAAAAAAAGGAACAAAAATCATTTTGGTAACTTTTTTATTCTTGAAAACAAATTTATTCCTAGGAATATATTTGGAATAGAATCAAAATGTTACAAAAAAAAAATTACTTCTTTGTTCCTCTGAACAAGTCAAGAATCAAACTTTCTTTATTTCCATTTCCAGAAACCGAACAAGGAAGAATTCATTCAGAAGATCAAATAAAAATTTTGAAATTTTTTTTCAACGCAGTTATAACTTAGCCCAAGACGAAAAGAATAAAAAAAAGTCTATTGGAATAAAAGAAATAAGTAAAAAAATCCCTTCATGGTCATACAAATTAATCAACGATTTAGAACAACAAGAGGGAGAAAACGAATAAATCGTGGCAGAGGATCATCAAATTTGTTCCAAAAAAACCAAACATGTACTAATTTTTACTGATAACGAGCAAAATACCGATGCTAATAGCAAGAATACTAATAATCTTGATCAACCAAATCATTTTCTTTTTTCTCTTTTTTTTTTTCTTCTCCTTCTCCTCCTCCTTCTTCTTCCTTTAACCGATTACAGCCTTGACCATGGTCGATAAGAAGAAGAAGAAAAGGAAAAAGAAGAAAAATATAATAAAATTATTAAAAATTAAAGAAATTTTAAGTCACAAAAGAATTTAAGGATCAAATGCTTTCAAATACTTAGAAACTCATCTAGATAACAGAATTAGAAAAAAATTATTTATGAGCAAAAATTATTCCCGAGAATGGAATAATTACCAAACGCACTCTTAATCACCTTCCATAGTCTTTTTATTTGCTCTGCCTCCCCGTGCATCCAAGTTGAGGCTGACTCCTCGCCTTTCCTTTCCTTTTCATTTTCTTTTAAGCTCACAGTTGTTTCTCATCTTGACAGCTAGTTCTTCAATGGTAAAATCTCGACCTCATCCTTGAGACTTGAAGCCATGGACAAGCCATGGTCTCGCTAGATTTAAAGCAGTATCGTCTTTGGCCCGGGAAGAGCTTGACATCGCACCAAGCTCAGCCAACAGCAACAAGCAACAGCAATGAGCACGAACAGAGAGTTTCGGAAACAGAGGGAAAAATACAGAGGGACAAGATTGCAAGGACGAAAGTAGGAAAATGGAACTCACCCTTTGGGCACGACTCGGGCAGCAGAGATGACACGATTGTTGAAGAGACAAGGGAGGATTAGATTTTAGATTTTCATCTGTTTATCTAGTACAGATGAAACTATAGTAAACCCCATATATTGTCATCTCGTGCTTGTAGATAGGCTGAGGGGACTAGAATTGGGGACTGTGGGTTTGCACCCGATGGGATGGGTAGTGCAATTTGAACTGACCAATAAAATATCGATGAAAAGGTGTGGTGCGATTGAGTAGTTCAAATCAATAATCAATTGGCACTCGAATCATATACACGATCGATAGGTTAGATTATGGGTCCCCCGTGCAAAGGTAATGGCATTTGCGCCCCTCATTTAGCACCATGCGTATGGTGTGCATGTGTCATTGATTAGACAAGCAGAGCAAATCTTGTTGGGAATCAATTAATTTTACTAGGCCACATTGCCTATTGGAAGAAGGGCCTTATGACATTGATTGCAAAATGCAACACCTCGAGCACACATGACCCATGCTGCATAAGTAAAACACAAGAGACTATGAAATTCCACCCTCCCCTCTAACGCATGCATTCATCCCAACTAGGCCTAGCTTCGAATTTAAGAGCCGGCTGGAACTTCGAAATCGACACGAAGCGACGAGTTGTCTATTAATTTATGTCAATCTTTATATGCAAAAACCTCACATATCTCATTTTTCTTTGCGCTTATCCCAAATCACACATATACATTTGGAGATGTTTTGGGGGAAATCCTTTGGGAACATGCAATGGATTTTAGGCAAACAAGGGTTTTTTTTTTTTTTTTTCTAAATGCAAATAATGTTTGGCAAAGTGTTAAAAAGATATTAGAAAGTAACTTTAACTTAAATATCGTTTGGAAAGAAAAAAAAAACATTTGATAAAGAATTTTTTCTTGTTTTATTGGTGGAACTCAAGCTACTGATGAGCCAAATCGGTGGTAGGTGGTTAGATCTAGTCCCGCTAGCCTTGCTAGCCACTCACCGATGACTAAAGCCTTCATCGGCGGCAACGTTAGGATTTTCAATAACATTTCCATTTTTGTGAAACTATAAAAAGGGCAAAGCAGGAAAGAAAAAAAAAGTCTGTTCACATCCTCGAAAATACTCAAACCTCAGAGTAACTCTCGACCTACTTTGGTCTAAAATCCTTTGAAAATACAATTGCATCTCCCGGAGCTATAAAAAAGAATTTGTCATGTGGTATTTGCACATGCCTAACGAACTTTGGAGCTCAAAAGTGCAGCAATCATGGAATTTGAGCATCAAACGCCGGCTCTGGCGCGTGGGGGGGAGAGCAGGGCGAGGGAGAACTAGTACATGGAGGGATTGACACGTCGCAGTCCGGGTGCTGAGAATGGGGTGAGAGTTCAGGATCCTGACTGCGACTCCCGCCTTCCCCTAAAAAAGGCCCACCACCTAACCGCGCGTGGACCCAATCGCCGACGCCCCATCCTCTTCCTCTTTCTGTGGGGGCCGAAAGGGGGACAATCATAGTTGAGCCAATCTTTAGTTGATTAATGAAATGTAAGCAGCAACTACAAAGAAAGAAAGACACCTCATCCGAAAATTAAGATATTTTCCTTCTTTTTTTTTTTTTTTTTTTTTTTGGCTTTTGAGAAATGTTAAGATATGCTCAGACAAATCTTACTGATTTTTTAAAGTTTTTTTTTTTTTTAATAATTGAGTGTTGAAATAAGGGAGACTCGTGTTAGGTATGATTGGCTTATTTAAGCATCCAATATGGAATCGGCACGTTATTAGTCAGCTTTATTTATCATATACGAGTTAGCCTGCTTGTCGAGAATTGTTATAGGGTAAGTGCTTTTTTTGGCTTTTGTTTTTAAAACTTTTTTAACTACATCATTTGAAATTTAGCTTTTCAAATTTACCAAAGATAATAAACATTGAAATTGTTTAACATAAATAAACCCATTTTTTCTGTCCTCACGTCTACTAGCCTTCCTTATTTTTCTTATTTTAATATTCGCCTGTTGATATACTCTTAAATAAAATCCTAATAAAAAACGGGTTTTTGCGATTAATGCCTACCTTTGGCAAGGAAACAAATATATATATTTTTTGGTAATTTGAAGACAACTGTTGCCGCCTTTGAGTGTTTCAGAGATTATTCCAATTATTGACATTAAAAATATATATGTATCTCAGTCACTATTATTATAAAACTGAATATTCGTGCCCGGGGACAAAAAAAATCTAGAAAGCATCCCCCTCAAAAGTTTCCGATGCAAACATTGCCAGTTCAGTTTGCGGTGGATTGAGGGTCAAATTGAGTCGTCTTAAAGCATGAGAGGATGCCAGACAGCTGACAAGAAATGCTCTGTTTTCTTCTTTTTTTTCCTTTTTTTTCTCTTCCCACTTTTTCAGGAGACAATAAACAAAGCTGGACAGTATTTAAAAAATGGGGGAAAAGGAATAAAAAAAAGAAAAAGGTGGTGCTGGAGGAGATAAATAATGTGGGAGAGGGGGGTGCTTCAACATTCTGAGTTGGACATCAGCAGCAGAAAAGGGAAAAAAAAAAAACAAGGAAAGAGGGAAGATGTGAGTTGGCCTGTGGATTGATCTTGGGTTGCTCTTTAAACCCTCTTCCCCCTTCTTGCATCATTTCATCTTCCCCCGAGTTGTCGCAATTAAGATGTACACTTAAGAATCTACTGTGAGGGCATTCATCTCTTTTCCTTTTGGAAGCAAACAGAAAAGTGGTCACACTTTACCAGAGAGAGTGAGAGAGAGAGAGAGAGAGAGGGGAGGGGACTGGGGAGGGAGCTCTTGTCAGACCATGAAAAGCTAAAAAAGCATATATAGGGGAGTGGGTAGGGAGGATTTTATGCGGATTGAGAGCTCATCAGCAAAAGGGCACGGGTGAAATCTAGTAAAGATTGTACTTTTGCCGGAAAGGTACGATTTTTATGCCTGTGAAGAAGGAGATCATGGAGGACATAGTGGAGGAGGAGGGCGAGAACGGCGGGAACGGCGGGAGCGGCGGAGAGGAAGTGCTGGGCTCGAGCTTGACCATGGAGAAGGTGGCTGCCGCGAAGCAGTACATAGAGAACCATTACAGGACCCAGATGAAGAACATTCAAGAACGGAAAGAAAGGTAATGCTCGAAAAAGGGGGGAAACAAGCGTGATAGTTCGTAGGTTCTTTTTTTCTTGGTTGATGCTCTGTTCGGTTGCGGGGAGAATGTATAAAAGAGACGAGGGTAGCTGGAAAAGTCGAAAATCTTGGATTATGATTTTGCTCGGGAGAAGAATTGAGTTAGAGGAAAGTTCATGTACAGCGAGTGTACCGTGTATCTCTAACTTGCAAAACAGTTGACGGTATTAGATTCAGTTCGTTTGGTTCATTGTTTTGGTTATGATCTGTTTGGTTGTCGGGAAAATGTAGGAAACTGGAGGAAGCCCAGTTTGAGGACTAGATTTTTTGGAGGCCGGTAGAAGGAAACTTCAAGCTTGTGATTTGGGCTTAAATGAATTGTCTTGATGGTTCGATCTTTGAAGCTCTTACCGATTTCGGCTTAGTTTAGGGTATGCCGAGATGCGCAGAATGAATAATTATTATCTTATAGGAACTTAAGAAAGACTGATTTTTTTCCTCTACTGATGATATCATGGGTTGTCAGGTTAATCATATTATTTTGCCAAATCTTTAAGTCTGCTTTTTATCACTGCTACTGGACCTGTCTAGTGAAAGTGGAGAGCATTCGATTTGTGTTTGTGCAGCTTATTGAGGCGTCTTTTGAGAAGATTTTTGGTAAAGAGAAAATGGTCTATTTGAGTTTCTCGTAGAATATCTCCCTTTTTTCTTTTCTTTTGTCAGTCATGTTCATAATCGTAATAAGATCATCTCTATCCTTATCCTTTTTCCGTACTTTGCATGAGACTCAAAGTCTGCATCGTTAGGCATGAGTTCGTGGTGTGATGTGCGAGTGGATGTCATCAATTTTCAGTCGTCGATCTCAAGTATTCTTTTGGGGGATTAACCTGTGCAATTATGAGTGTGATCATTACATGTTGGGGGAATCCTGATTCAAGATGCATAAAAAGTGCCTAATTTACATGTTTATATGGCAGGAGATGGGTGTTGGAAAGAAAATTAGCTTGTTCAGATGTTCCCAAGGAAGTGCAAATCAATCTGATAAAAGATTTGGAGCGGAAAGAGACAGAATATATGCGACTCAAAAGGAACAAAATCTGTGTGGATGATTTTGAGCTTTTGGCAATAATTGGAAGGGGCGCTTTCGGCGAGGTAAGATAAGTCAATCAATGAATGTTTATCTGCATCTTTATCCTTCTTTGAATGTCTCCTCATGCATTGGGAGCTGAACCATGTTTTGTGTACTTTCTCGATTTCAGGTGCGATTATGTCGGGAGAAGAAGTCTGGCAATATATATGCAATGAAGAAGTTAAAGAAATCCGAAATGCTTAAGAGGGGGCAGGTGAGATGAGACATTTTAACTGTTGATGTAAGTGTGGTACGGCTTACTGTTCTACTGTTAATGATTTGATTGCATGAGCTACTTAAGTATAATACGGTTTATACATGTTCGATAATATTCCTGATAAAGTCTTATGGGCATGTCACTAGCTAAAACTAACATGTGGCCTTGCCTCCAAATGAGTGTCTTAGAATCAAACTGTCTGTTGTTTTATTACTTGTTAAGCACATGTCAAATTCACCACTAGTGGTTGCTCCAGTGGCCGTCCTTCCCACATGGGAAGGGAGAGATAGATGGGGAGTTTTGAGTCCTCAACTTCTCAAGGGGGTTGGGGGTGGGGATGATTAGTTTCAAGTGTGGGGTTTGACTCCTATGCTCTGCAAAAAGAAAGAGCAAAAGTTAGAGAGTGAGTTGAGAGTTAGATTAGAACATACACAAAAAAAGAAAAAAGAAAAGAAAAAGAACATGTCAAATTCATTTACTAGGCCTTGGAGCTTTGCGTTGCCACCATGTTTTTGCCACTTTTTCTTTGCTGCAACATGTCACCCATAAAATTGACAGATTTTTAAGGTACCGCCGCATATTGAGGCAGCCTGAAGTGAATTTCCATGGGATTAAGTTGCATAATGGATATATAAGCTGCTAGATCTTTCTGCTAGTAATTCAATGTCTCTTGTAACATGTCATGACTCACAGACCAGCTAGTGACCATTCCTCACTAAGAATGACTCTGGGTGCATATGGAAATAGGTCAATACTCATGAGCACGTGAGAAACTGTATTATGTTCTATGCAAGAAGAAGCTTTCACATTTTGGGAACTGATTCCAGTAAATTTTTTCTTTGAGCTCCTTGTATATTTTAAATTATTTGTGTTTCAATTGTTTGCCTACCCAATGATCTTTTAACTTAGTTTGCATATGTCAATCAGTAGTTTATCAAACTACTATGCTGGAACTTACGCACCTGATTTTTAAAAATGATTGGCCACCTATTTAGCTATCTTTCTGGGTCTGACATCTTTTCTAACATACTGCCTTTGTGACTCTATCATGTCTGTCTGAGGTTCCATTCAAGTTTTTATACAGCTGAAGTACTGATATAATGAAAAAAAAATAAATACTGATATGATGATAATTGTAGGTGGAGCATGTGAGAGCAGAGCGGAACTTGCTGGCAGAAGTTGCCAGCCAATTCATTGTAAAACTGTACTACTCATTTCAGGATGCAGAGTACTTATATTTGATTATGGAATATCTGCCTGGTGGAGATATGATGACCTTGCTTATTAGGGAAGACACATTATCCGAAGACGTGGCCAGATTTTACATAGCTCAAAGTGTTCTGGCAATAGAATCCATTCATAAACATAACTACGTGCACAGGTTAGAAAACAGAGACAACATCATACATTGAATTGCACTTCCACAGTTTGAGAGCTGTCTGGTTTGAGTTTGAAGGGTTATCTTTTCTCACTTGTTCACATTCTTTTTGTTTTAGAGATATCAAACCTGACAACCTTCTCCTCGACAAAAATGGTCACATGAAGCTCTCTGACTTTGGCCTTTGCAAGCCTCTTGATTGTACAACTTTATCTGCTATTCATGAAAATAAGATGATGGAAGATGGAGACTTGGCAGAGCCAATGGATGTTGATCATTGTTCAACTGGTACAAACTACGGGAGGAGCTGGAGGAGCCCTCATGAACAGCTTCAGCATTGGCAGATGAACAGGAGGACTTTGGTATGGATATTACCTTGAATATTCATTTTTTGAATGTAAGGTATCCCCTTAAAATTTGACAGCATGCAACTTTGAAAATCTATTTCTTTTTCTTTCATTTTCATATGTGTGTTTCTTCTAATTATTGACCAATTGCAAGTCAGATCATGGTTCTGGGGAAAACCAATGGTAAGGTTCATATTATTGACCTGTATAGAACGTTTACAGAACATATTGGCAAAGACGGAATAAGTTCCAGTCACCTAGGGTGCGCATGATAAAATTTCTACTTCTCTATTTCTCTATTTTTCTGTTCTCGGAACAAGTCTGGAATAGAAATCCGTTTGGTAATGCAATTTAATTTTTCTATTTCTGGAATAGAAATCTATTCCAGAAATAGATTTGAAGAATAAATCATAAGCTAAAATTTTTAACTTCTCAATTTCTATTTCAGAAATTGGCCAGAAATCAATTTCTGTTCTAGAAATCAATTTCTCTATTCCAGAAATTTTGTCATGCGCACCCCTAGAGTGACGCTTTTCCATTCTGGTCCTTAAGAACATGAATAATAATTAACCATTCTCTTAAACCATCTTGCTTTTATTTTTCCCTACTGCTTTTGTTCAGAAGAAACAGAAGTGTTTTCTTGTAAACTTGATGTTTCATGCTTTTCAAATCAATTCATTAGAAGCAATGCAGTTACTGTGTTCCTGAGGACGCGCACACGCACACACAGAGGTTTGATCTAGACTTTTCATGAAAATTTTCATGAAAACTCTAATGCTTTTTACCATCTTCTTTTGAAGGCTTTTTCAACAGTTGGAACACCAGACTATATTGCTCCAGAGGTACTACTGAAGAAAGGATATGGCATGGAGTGCGACTGGTAAGTATTGTGCTCATCCATCGCTGGCCGTTTTTTTTTTTTTTTTTTTTTTTTTTTTTTTTAAATGAAGTTTCATTATGACATGAATGTTGACTTCATATTGTTGTCATGTCACAATAGTTAATTTTTATATCTCTGCATTTGTTCTTCCGCAATACATTCACTTTCAGGTAACCAGGTTATATTCCAAATTATGACTTGCACATGCCAAGGGTTTCTTGTCTCTTAATTATGTTTCCAGTCAGATTAATTGTTTCTTGACAAATGTGGAATTTCATTGCATCCTTCCTCGTTCCATTTGTGTTTTGATTTCTGGTCCCTATTTATTTAACCTTTTTTGGGTTTCAGGTGGTCACTTGGAGCAATTATGTATGAAATGCTTGTTGGATATCCACCTTTCTACTCAGATGACCCACTAACTACATGCAGAAAGGTAATTTTTTGTGATACCGAGCTTCTATCATTTGGCTATCTGATGTTTAGATACTTGTATGATACTTGCTAGTCTTTCATCATTCCCTTGCAAAAGAAGGGTCAGGTGAGAAATACTGGGTTAATTAGTTGTTAATAACCAACTCATGATATCTAAAACCTTCTCTATCGTGAATTTGTAATGCTCACATTCACTTATGTGGAACATCAAGGAGGGAAAGTGAGGAGGCGGCCCCAAAAAAAGGAGGGAATGCTAGGACAGATTTTTCTTACACATTTTGCCAATGTTGTCAGATTGTTAATTGGAGAAATCAATTGAAATTTCCAGAAGATGCAAGATTGTCCCCTGCAGCAAAGGATCTCATTTGTCGGTTGCTTTGTGATGCTGAGCATAGGCTAGGTTCTGGAGGAGCAGAGCAAATCAAAGTAATTATCTGAATTGATCAGTCTTTTGGTTGTCATTTACTCTCTCTAAGCAAGTTTCATTGTACTAGGCTCATCCTTGGTTCAGCTCTGTCCAGTGGGATAAACTTTATGAAATGGAGGCAGCATTCAAACCAGAGGTCAATGGAGAGCTTGACACTCAGAACTTCATGAAATTTGACGAAGTAAAGACTGAACTGTTTCTTTTAATGTCACCGAGAGTACTTTCAGCTTAAGATAACTCCTGTTTGGTAATTTATGAAGACTACCGGCAGAATTACCTTGTTGCATTTTATTTAATTTTATTAGTGCTGCTAAACTGCTAAACTCCTTCCACGTTTTCAGCATTTTCTTTTCCAAGTTTCGTTATTATCGATTATTAGAGATTTCTTTATTACATCTGTTTTTTAAGTCATTATATTCTATAATAATTACTTGCTTTTTGGATGTTGAATTAGTTGGATCCTCCAACATCTTCAAGAACTGGATCAGGACCCTCCCGGAAGGTTTGACTGCTTAAACAAACACCTTTTGTGTTATTTTTTATGACCCTCTGCAGTCTTGCCTGTAGTTATTTCCATCTCCTGAATTCTCTGTTAAACTTGTCTTTCATGAGTTCCAGCTGCTTTTGACACCCAAAGATCTAAGCTTCGTTGGCTATACATACAAGAACTTTGATGCCGTGAAGGGGTTGCGTCGTGCTTTTGGTATGGATTCTTGCTTCTTAGTTCATGTTTCATGTTTGCTCTGATTTGTATTCACATTTAGTAGCCTATCAGGTGGACTGTAGCCAGATACATATGCGATAATATATCCTAAATAACCATGAGCAGCTCCCTAGCGTGAGTAGTTCACCAATAATGCCCAAAGATTCAATAGAGTAGAGCGGAATAAGGAGGCAAAAATCAGGAGGAATGATGAGAAGTGTTTGGTAACATTGTTTTGTTGGTTTAGAGTGCCTACTGAGACATGGGACTGGCTATTCTTTCTATAGTAGGTAAGTCAGTTCTTTGAGGTGCGCATAACGTTCAGAACGCAGTTTAAACAAGGCATTGCTAAAATATGACATTTTAAAGTGAAAATGAGAATGCAATTTCGTGTTTCATCAAGAAGCTCAACTTCAAAAATTAGGGCTTGACCTCAAAAAATACTTCCAAACTATAGGATCTGCTTTGGATTCTATATTGGCTTTCTGTTGAGTAGCCTTGGGCAAATGGAGAAAAGCCAAGTAAGGTTTTGAGAGGTTACCCCTTTTATTGTTTGGAAGAAGCTTAGAGAATAGAAGAGGAACAACCATCATAACTCATGCTGTTGTGCAACTGTTCATGCCCATAGTTTTTTATTTTTTTGGTCGAAATGCCAATAGTTTAGTTGTTCTTGAAACCCATAAAACAGTTTACCAGGCTTGAGAAGGTCAGCTATTATTGGTCTAGTTAAGGCGATGGAGCTAATGACTACAGATTTTTATTTATTTCTGAGCACTTCATAGATAGCTACAAGTTTGAGGTATTAACCGTGAAGCGAGGAGGGGAAGCACAAAGATGCATCATTTTTTCGTTTCATTGCATCCAAGGGCATGTATTTATCTTTTGGTATTATACTGGAGGAAAGGTAATGAGGCTCAATGTGGCAAACATAATTTGTTTACTCTTGCCAAGTAAGGAAGAAGAAAGGCCATTCATTAGGTGTATTTTACTTTTATATGCGGATGTCTATACCACTTTTTGTGAGCTGATTTGTTTGGTTATTCGCATCATTGGAGGATGTTTGCACTCTGTACAAGTACACTCCCTGTATGTATCGGGAATAATGTCAGTTGGGTGTTTTATTGAAGTCGCGTGTCTTACTATTTTTAACCCTTACTTAAATGGGGTTCTTCATCCAATACCATGATTTCTATTTGCTTAATTGATTATTGACCTCGTCTGTTGCATGTAGGTGATCCTAGGGCTCCACACAGTTCCAAGGTGAGCGCCAACGAGACGGAGGTGCAAATGCTGGAAGCATCAGGCGATGCCATGTCACCATGAACCAGCATGATGGCAATTTTCTCCGTGCTGCCGTCGCCTTCGCCTCTTTTAGCTGTGGTAGATGAACCGGTGGGCACTAAGGAGGTTTTCATTAGAGAGTTTGTATATTCATTCTAGAACAGAGATGGTGATCAAACGTGTGCTGACTGCCCAGGTTGGTATAGTGACACCCTTGCCTTCTCTAGTGGCAGTTTCTGGTACTTCACTACTAATCAAGAACTTACCTATTGAGCGTTGCCCTTCTTTTTGAACGTCTGAAGTTGTTGGAAGCATCAATGCTATTAAATTTTCTTCGATGTTGTCTGCATCGGCTCCGTCCCCCATTCTTTTTGCCCTGCCGTTTCGGAGACATGCGATCGGTGATTGGCCCATTCGATAGAGGTTTGGTCAAGTGCATGGAATTTTCTTTTAAATCCCCTAAACCCGATGTCGATGATCCCGCTTCAATCGGATGACAAACGTGAGCGACCGAGCCTTTCGAAGTCAAGCATTGGCATCTCCTTGTCTTGTTTGGTTTCTAAAATTGCTGAGCTAAGGCTGCATCATCTTGACTTCACCAAGGGGTGGTTGGGTCATTGGCTGTGTTGACATTATCTTTTAAGACATATAGATTGATGGAATCCTCCAGAAGTGGAGAAAGGGTGCCTGGTTGGTCCAACTCAAAGCAAAATGCTTTTTTTTTTTTCCTCCTTCCCCAGCACGTGAAGCTCAATTAAAGAACCAGGTTGGCAATCCAAAAGAAAGAGAATGACTTCCCTCTGTGGTATCAAAGTCGTGTGCGCCATTGGTCAGTTTACAGAACGTGAATCTGACTTTTTTTTTTTTGGTTTGTATTTGGCCAAGAAAAAAATTGGGACTTTTCGCCGTATTTCCATACTTCATGGATCCCGTGGATCTAGCAAATCTTTCTGTGAAAATGACAGGTTTGGACCAAAATATTATTATATATGTAAATAAATACATACATACATACATACATACATACATACATATAGTATTTCAATTTACATACCGTTTTGTTATTATTTTGCTATTTAAGTACTTTTCCTTCAAAATATTAAGGAAAACTGTCACCCTCGAAATATTTAATCTGAAATGACTTCATCTTTGTTGACTTAGATCTAATCAATTAACTTAAGCATTTTGAGGCTTACTAGTGACATGAGTCATTTAGATACAAATCCTATATGTATGGGTATTTGGGTCTAGAGTTACGCAAAGAATTGATATGGTATTAGGTAATCTTATCGCTATATAATAATGGAAACACTTTTGGTTTTAAAAATGCAACACAGAAGACCTTGGGATCTTTAGTCGTTATGAATCTCTAGGAGCACCTCAGCCATTATCCTAGAATTGGGGTCAAACTTTGACCAGAAAAGAAGGGTGAAGTTCGCCAAAACATGGAAAATTAAATGCGCCCTTTATTTTATAAAACTAGGAAACCGCTAAATCATAAGAAAATCTGGTGAAAACTCACCTAAAGCGCGATAAGATTGTCACGTAATAAACAAATACTTCCCAACAAATACCTTATATTTTATATTATTTAGGTCGATCATCGATATCACTCGAGTCTGTTATCCTTTTCATTTTCTCGCCCTTTTGCCCCTCATGAAATCCAATTAATTTCGAAGCCAATCTTTTTCTATTATGTCTAGACAGACATCACAGATCAGGCCAGGTTTTGACTTTCGTTGGAGTCATTCTAGAGCCAAAGCCAAGTCTCTCTCAGCACCCAATATAATACAAACCCAAGTCAAAGGAAAGCAGTGCCTAATTTCGTAAGAAAGACTGACAATTACATCAAAATCTCTTTCTTGTTCACTGCAGACGTTGTCACGAGGGGGAGCCCATGCCTCCCCACCAATCAACTACTATCTTTTTGCTATAATTAACTTCTAGAAACAGACAAAGGACCTTTTTTCCTTCGACCCATGGAATTCCTCTTGTTTCCATCTCCTTGTTTGGTAAAAGCAGCAAAAAGCGCCCTTTCCAAAAGAAGTTACCAAGAAACTGTTCTAATCAGACTTTTCTAAAGTGATTTTGACCAGTGATGGAGTTTTATCTGATTGAGGGCTGATTGCTTGGGCACCATGTGCTTACCAGCGATGGGCACACGCCAAGAGTTTTCTTTTTCTCTGGGGTTCAAATTATTTGGGTGCATGTGAGGGGGGCAATATGTGATTTTATGACAGTGATAAGAAAGGTGAAAATGCCAATAGCAATAACGACAGCAATAATAACAAGTGACTCCTCCTTTTTGTGGATTGGAGTCACGGAGAATTCTCTTTAATGGGTCAGTGGCGAGAGAAGATTGGAATAAGAATAATGTGTCTTAGACTATATATGAATTTTCTGGATAAAAAGATATGCATGAAAATAATACGAAAGATTTCATAAAGATGCGAATCGGAAAGTAACAAAAAGACGATTGATCAAGATCTCTATATTTTATACAATTAACTATTTAAAGTACTTTTAGATGACGGCCTAACTTAGAATTTAAGTCTAGCATGTAAAAGAAAATTGAGATATAACCCCATGAGACCCTAAGCATGATAGCCACAAAGTTTTTGATTAATGTGATTAGATTGCATGTAGAGGTTTTTTGAGAATCAAAGCTCGTTCACATGGAGAAAGGGAACCATCCCTGATACGTTAGATCATACTGGTGAGAGAAAGCGAACCACCCAACGGATTTGACTTGCCCACAGAAGGAGAAATAGAAGTGAACAGTTCCCATATGAAAAAGAAAAGATGCTTGCCTCAGGAAATTTCACATCTGCCAAAGGAACTCCAGTGTCTGACAATAATGGGCAAAACCTAACCAAGAGGGAACATTGTTTTCCCTTCTTTGATTGTGTGCACACAAAAGGCAAAGAAGGTCCCTTCAAGCAAGGCAAAGGATGGAAATGGACAGAGAGGGACAGACATCGGATTGGAGAAGGAAAAAGCAAAAATGGGATGAAAATGGGTGGAGACGCTTTAACTTGCTCTTCCAGATCCGACACGTGTAACATATCTCTCTCTCTTTCTCTCTCTGAACACACGCACTCTCTCTCTCTCTCTCTCTCTCTCTCTCCTGGGTCTCCTCCTTTTCTCCGTTTTAATATCTTCCCTTTTATTATTTCACCCGCTGCTGCTTCAGTTCCTCTGTGGTTCCTTTCCCTTTCAGTTCTTGAAAAAAGAGAAAGGAGTGAAAGTTGAGTTCTTTTAACTGTTGTGATCGTATTTGAGCTGTTGTATTGTGATTCTTGGCAACGTTCGAGCCTGGTTGCGTGGTTCTTCCCTGAAAGGTTCTGGCTTTAAGATTTCAGATTTTAGAGGTCTCTACAAGAGGTGTAGAGAGAGAAAGTGCGGAGGAGGCGCTTTTTACAGTTGAAGAAATTTGGTAGCAAGTCTTCTTTGCCTTTCCTACAAGTTCCTTTTCTTGTTTAATTGTGATACATATGCGAGAGATAGAAAAGAGAGGTTAGAGAGAGAGAGAGAGAGAGAGAGAGAGAGAGAGAGAGAGAGAGAGAGAGAGAGAGAGTCAATTTGCAATAGGTTGAAGTGGGTTGCCTCAGATCCAGGGAACTCAAGTAGTAAGAGGAAAAGGGCAATATCTTTTTAGGGTTTCCCTGTGATTCTTGGGACTTCTACCCTTTTCTTGGCTCACTTTCTCATGACCCTTTCGCTTTCTCTTTCTTGTGTTTGGAGATAAGTGGTTGGTTTCAATTATCGGGTTTTGTTCTACAATCCTTGCTTTGAGGATTTAAGACCATCCTTTCTTTTCTGGTTATTTCGCTTTCATTGTAGTTGATGGATGTGGATAAAGAAGACTCCAGAGAAGGGGAAGTTGATAAGGCTTTATTAGAGGTCTACCGTACCTGTCTGGTTTAAATTCTCTACAGGGCCAGATATACTTACCCTTTTGCATTTCTCAACACTTTTCACCAACTTCAATGTCGGCAAGCATGGACTAGCTTCTTCTTTGGTGTTGGCTCTTGGGCATGGAAAATGGACAGTTGAATACTGCAGATGATCTTTCTGAATATTTCTTAGAGAGTGATGAAGTTGATGATTTAGTTGAAAAATGGAAGGTTGTTTGTTTTCTAAAGGGTTTGAGGGAGACTTTTTCTTTGGTTGGGCGAAGGATTTTGATGTAGGAGATGTCTCTGGTGGATTTGGTGCTATTTAGAGTAGATAATTCTGGCTCTGATCATACAAGAAGGGTAAGCGACATGGATATGTCAAGGTTAAATTTGATGGCGAATACTTCGGGTTCACTGTCCGATTCTGTGATGAAGGATACAACAGAGGTGGTTTCTGGTGAAGAAGATGACTCTAGCTGCGGTGATTTGGATAATGAGGTTAGGATTGTAGCAGTGTCAGTTCCAGGAGAGGAAAAAGGTAACGAAATACCTTTGCTGGATATGATGACTGATGACAAAACTGACTGGATGGCTACTGGTGATGTGATTGCCCAAGAAAGTGAAGATGATTCCTTATCATTGGAGGGTGATCGATTCCTTGATAGTTCGTGTTCTCTTTCAGTGACAAGTGAGACTAGTAGCTTATGTGCAGAAGATTTCCTAATTGCTGATGCTAATTCTGAAATAGAAACACCTAGGTGCTTAGATGTTGAGAAGAGTGTTTGCAGTGTCAATATTCTTGCCAAGGCGCCTGAAGTGGAGGAGGTGAATGTAGAGAGAGAGATGACCAATGGACCTCTCTCTGTTGCAGTAAGCCTTGAGGAAGATATCAGGAACAGTTTGAGTTCCCAATCTTCTGCTGTTGTAGTTCAGTTGCCCCCAGGCAAACAAGTGAATGCGACTGTTGGGCGAAGTGTTTTTGAGGTGGAATATGTGCCCCTTTGGGGATTCACTTCGCTGTGCGGCAGGAGACCTGAGATGGAAGATGCAGTCGCAATTGTGCCTCAGTTTCTAAAGATTCCTATCCAGATGCTGGTTGGTGGTCCAGCCCTTGATGGCATCAGTGATTATGTGAGTGAGCAGACTGCTCATTTCTTCGGAGTTTATGATGGACATGGAGGTTTGCAGGTACTTCATTTTTATGTTTTATCTGAATAATTTTCAGCCAAGGTTTTCCATCTTTTAGTCCTGATTAATTTACCTTTTTCTTTCTGGGTCGTCTGTTTTGGAGTATTTTCTTAAAATTTTAGCAACTAACTTATAAAAGAAAATTGTACCTCTACAATTTTTTTTTTACTTATTGAGCTGTTTTGTTCATTTTTAGGTTGCGAATTACTGTCGAGAGCGTGTTCATTTGGCATTGGTTGAGGAAATAGAGTGCGTCAGGGATCACTTAACTAATGGCAATTTAATGGATGGTTGCCAAGAATTATGGAGGAAGGCATTCACAAAGTGCTTTTTTAAGGTTGATGCAGAAGTCAGCGGCAAATCCAGCACTGAACCTGTTGCCCCAGAGACAGTTGGCTCTACTGCTGTTGTTGCGATAATCTGTTCATCACATATAGTTGTGGCAAATTGTGGAGATTCCAGAGCAGTTCTTTATCGTGGAAAAGAACCCATTGCACTTTCAGTGGATCATAAGGTAGAAACCTCCTACTGAGCATCTACATGATTGAAGTGTGTTAGTTTTTTTTAATTTCATTTTGGTTAATCATGCTTTGGCAGCCAAATCGGGAAGATGAATATGCTAGGATCGAAGCAGCCGGAGGAAAGGTGATTCAGTGGAATGGTCATCGTGTCTTTGGTGTTCTGGCAATGTCAAGGTCTATTGGTAAGAAACTTTTTGGTAGCCTCTTTTTGATATTATATTTTCCTGTAAAAAGGGCTTGATTTGTCTATTTGATTTTTTCCTGTTCCCTCAGTCTCCCACTTTAGATGGGACTTGAATTGCCGACTTTTTTCTCTTAACATGATCATGATGTTGAAGAGCTAACCTGCGGAGGAAGTCTGCGTATCAATATGGATCTAATGGCTATACTCAGCTTGTTTAGTTAGGAAAATAAATGTGATCCTATCCTAGCAAAATGTCCCTTTACTTGCTGGCAATAAGTTGGAGTTCTTGTGATGATAATCTCTATCTTTGATCCAGTCTCTCCTTCTTTACATGTTTAGGTTAAAAGTATGTCCAAAAAATTGATATAGAACTCTTTCTGTGTTGAATGTTGAAAGTAGAAACCATCCAGTGCTATATGTAAGGCCCATCAAAATTTATGAGCTTACGGTGTAATAAGTGTCTACTGTTTACCTGTGACCCCAGACTTTGTTTGGTCTTAGTCTTGTTATTCTTTTTTTAATCTCGTCTTGCGAAGACAAGGGCCACTAGATATTGTCCTCACTCTTTGGAATTGACTTTGTTCTGGCTCCACTCTGTTAATTGAGCATCTCAACTCTACAAATTTTCTTAGGATTCTCTTCCGTTGAGTTCTGTGTTTTAGTCAATGTTGATTGTCTTGAAGGAGTTTATTGGCTTCCTTTCCAGTTATAAATTGATTTTCACATGCTTTTTGGTTGGGAGTTCCGATTGGATGATCATTTGTTATCAATCTTTCTACTCTGAAATATGAAATTTCATATTCATTCAGGATTCTGCAATACTAGAACTTGACCTAAGGTCATAAAATGACCATGAATTGACACAATCTAGTGGTCAGATAGATGTGAAATCCCCAAACAGATATGTGTGCTACCTGATCGATTACTGAGTGGGACTATCTTTTTGGGCTGTAGGTGATAGATACCTGAAACCTTGGATCATCCCAGAACCAGAAGTGGTGTTCGTTCCCCGAACAAGGGAAGACGAATGCCTTGTTTTGGCAAGTGATGGTTTATGGGATGTGATGACAAATGAGGAGGCATGTGATTTGGCTCGAAAGAGATTACTTCTATGGCACAGGAAGAATGGGGTCACGCATCTTCCCAATAGGGGTGAGGTGGTGGACCCCGCAGCTCAAGCGGCAGCTGAGTACCTCTCCAAATGTGCTCTCCAAAAGGGAAGCAAGGACAACATCACAGTGATCGTTGTAGATTTGAAAGCTCAAAGGAAGTTCAAGAGCAAGACATGATTCGTATACCGGCTTCTTAATATTGATTCTTGTTCTTTGACTGTAGTATATAAAGCTGCGTAAGATCGGATAAGGTTAGCCCCTATGTTTTTACCCCCGGGCTTTACGATTTACAAGAGTATTGTTCTTAATGTACTGTGGGAACATGCTCCCTTGCTACACACTGCCTATTACTGGCTTCTGTACATGGCAGCTAATATTGGTTGTAGTGACTGAGATCGTGATGACCTCGCTGTTTTGACATTGCGAGCAATTACATTCATCATAGTTGGGTAGATCTGGAGGGTTTAATGAGGACTTTGCGTTATGTTAATAATGCGTGGTACATGAATTGAAAGAACAATTCTGATGCTGAGAAATAGCCTGAAATTGGCGGATACCTCTTCCCAGAGTTTTCACGATCTTCCATGTTCACAATGCCATACTTTTAGGTTTCTTTGCGAGTGCAGAGAAAGATAAGCTCAACTAGTTAATTTTTTCGATGTTTTAGCAGTGCTCATCCGCAATAGGACACCATATTAAGTTTTCTTGCAGTGCAAGCCATAAGAAAGTACCCATAGACTGTTGTATTACTTGATTTGGGCAATGATAGTTTCATTAGCCATTCATCACTGGCTAATCAAAGGGTAAAGAGAAGCACTGGGCTCGGCTGGACTTAATAGAATTTGCTCATTCCTCCAGAGGATGTACGTTCGAGACTGGCAAATTTTACGCTTTGTTGTTGTAGCAGAATGGATTGAACATTCAGACACTTGAAGCATGAGCCTGTTTATTACAATCACAAATATTGAGATAACTTAAGCATAGACAAGGATGAAATATCACTTTACATGTTTTCCTTACAAACCATAGAAAAGAGAATCCTAGCTCTTCCCATATAACAGCTCATCCACCGTCTCGGCACTATTTTCTTCGTTCTGAATGCTTTGAGCCCAGTGTGCATTGATGTTCACCCACTCGATGCTCTGCTTCAGAGTCCTTGCAGGGGAAGGCTGCGAGCGGGTCGCAAAGAAGTCCTCCACTTCCCTGGCTTTCTCAAATGATGCAAACTAGACAAATGATGAAAAAGCAGGGTAACTCAAGGAATTGACCACGTTCGTTGCATAACGACAGACAGAAGGGAAAAATACCGTATCGAAGAACATTAACATGCAGTCCTAGAAAACACACAACTTTTGCCGTGAGTACAGAGCTAACTATTCGTTCGCTTTTACTGAAAAAATCCTTCCCCCTTTGAAGATGTTTGAACCCATACGAACCCACACGGGCGCGCAAGTGATGGGATGACATACCGGTGAGACAATTGAACTGACAAAACGTCTGATGAGAACCTCAGAACCCCATGTTTTTGCAATGTACTCCCAATTTTCCTGCAATCAATGATTGATCTATTAGAGAAGAATGCCACATTAGATAAGGCAGAGAGCATCAAATATTATAAGGCAAAAGCAAAAACTCTTGGAAAACTAGAAGCAGCATAAAAAAGAATAGGAGAAGTTACAAATGCTCTCAATTCTTCGTTTCAATTGTAGTTTTGCAATAAGCCAACAACAATCTATGTTATATCAGCTCAAATCCAAGGAAAGCATCATTGGCTCGTTTAAGTAAAATATATAAGAAGTCAATATGGTCCGCTGGCATTAATGGAATTACCTTCAGCCAATTCCAAGCGGTTTCGCATCCTTCCCAGCAAACTGCAAGCCCAAAGACAGCATCTTGTCTGCGAACCTAATTAACAGCAACGGCGTGAAACTTTAGTTTCTCCCTTTATGATCAAACAATAGGTGAACTGAATAAAGGAAACTTCAAGGAACTAACATGACATATGTATGTTCAACTAGTACACAAGCCAGAGTACCTCAGAAGACAGTATGAAGTCAAGCACTTCAAGGATGATATTTGGATCTGGACAAGAGGCCAATGACTCTACAGAGACAAAAAAAGGGAGACTTTAGCAAGATGAGTAGCAGACAGTTGCAATACTCGCCCAAATGACATCTAAATACCTAAAATGCGAGTTTTCTCCTGGCTCAGGTCAGTCTCTCTGTAGACTCTCAGCAAAGATTCAAAACCTGATCGGTTTGATGCATTCACGGTTTGCATCACAGCCACATAGGCTGCCTGTAAAATCAGGTAAAAGAATGCATGCAGAGGCTGGAGGACATGAAGTAATACAAAGCAACAGAAAATGCATCAGATTGCACTACCTTTCGGATGTCAGGAGAAAGGAGAGGTGTGCTCCTGTCATCTAAGAATGCATGAAAGCGCCTGCTTGCTTCCCTCAGTGTGGGTTCATCTCCGAACTCTGCTAGGGCGGTTAAAATTTGTCCTCTCAACATAGCATCTAAATGACTCTCACCCTCTTTGGCCTCCCAACCAAGCTTCCTGCCACGAAAATGCAACAAAAAAGCTAATGACCGAGCCTCTCTTTTTCACAATCACAACTCGACAAAATTTTTATCAGAAAATGACTTCTTTAGAACATTAGGTAGTTCAAAATCTAAAACTTCACTAAGAGTCTATCAAAGACTGAAAGTATCTCTTGAAAATTTGGCATCACTTAAGCAGACTTCTCACTACACATCCAAAGAGAACTAGACAAATTAATCTCAACACAGATCATCAAGATAGTTTTTCGGCTAATACATCAAGAAGTAAAGGTTGAAAAGAAAATTATCACGAGTAAGTTTCAGCATAAATTCAGCAGTCTTCCAGTAAGAGAACCCATCTTATAGATAATAGACATCGGGGTAAAAAATTGGTATGTCCTTCCAATTTCTTGAAATGAATTTAATTTACCTCGCCAAAGAAGATTCTTCTTTTTGGTTTATTTGTTATCAAGATGTAAGAGCTGTAAAAATGTAAATCCAAAATTCTACCTACAAGGCTATGCTAGATGCATAAGAGTAGCTGAACTTACTCTGCAGAGTGTTGGAAAAGAATGATGAAAAAATGTCTTATGGAATCCACCAATTCAGGGGTAGCATCTGCAGCAATTCTTGCAATTTTGTAACTTATCTGCCAATGAAGAGAGTAAAATCAGTCACGAATATATCATCTCAACAAAAACCCATAGTAAGATTCTCTCCCAATCCAAGTTCAGACACAATATATATATAATCAATATATAAAGTGAGAGTAGAGTTATAGCTGAAAATACACTTATCAAATTCGATAACACAGTATAATCAAGTTCTTCTGTGTAAGCCGCCATTAAAGTGAGCAAAGAAGTTAAGGACTGCTGGCGAGCCATACAAAGAGCAAAGGAATCATCCAGTATACCTGTTACAAGCATGCCACAAGTTGGTTAGCCTGAATTTTAGGTTAAGAAGAGAGATGAAAAATGGGGGTGGGCGGAAGATGTTCGAATATTGGAAGAAATAATAAAGTTACCAAATCTGTCTGTTGCAGATAACATTTTATTCTCTATGGCATATCTTAGCTTGGCTTGAAGATCCTCGTCGTACTTTACCCTATAGAATCCCGTCTGGTCGACATTAACTTTTATCCATGCTTCATTTTCCTCTAAATCAATAGATGCGGACTTTGTTTCCAACAGAAAACTTTGGCACGCATCATATGAGCCACAACAAAATGTTATTGGCACAATCCACTGTCCATCCCCATGGGAACCGCTTAACAAAAATTGTGACTGCCATTATTTATCAAAGTCATGCCAGTCTGCAGCTGGTTCGCTGTATGAAGATTGGTAATGTACAAGACCAAAAAAAAAAAAAAAAAAAAACTTGAAAGAAATATAACATTTTAGAACCTGTTCGAACTCTAACTTGTTATCATTGATTTTGACGGAAACCACAGGGTATCCTTTCTGCTTGGTCCACGAATTCATTAGCTTGTTCACGGGTTCACCTGATCCCTCCTCGAGTGCAGTCCAGAGGTCCTCTGTCTTTGCATTTGAGCAGGCATGCTTCTTTATGTACGAAGCTATTGATCTCTATTTTTACAAAAAGATGCCCGTGTTAAATCTTCGAGAAAATCCAATACAAGCAAGCAATGTCTGCAACGGAAGTGTACTATTCACAGCAAAACATCGCAGAAGAACATTCGCATCAATAATAATTCAGATAGATGATAATTTAATTTGCGAGTTCACTGTGTGAACCCGTAATTCAATAAATTAACCAGAAGATATGATGAGATAAGTTGGAGTATCTTTCTTATTTCACTTGCACAATTTAATCTCATCAACCAGATTCTGTTATATTCCAAATAAATCAAACAGTAGTCTTATCAAGCCATAGTGCATTTGCGGACTGGGGGGCTGTAAAGGCCAGTTGTCAAAGGATAACATTACAGTAAGCAGTAAATTGCAAACTTGAGTGCTCTGACATTTAAGTAGCGCGTAAATTATAGAAAGTATCATGAAAATTTTTAACCCGAGCTTAAGTTGAGACTATGTCTAGATGAAGGCTTTGTTTAGGCAATAATACCAAGAAAAAGAAGCCAATTCCAAGCGATTTAAGTACCTCATCAATTTTATAGTCTCATAATATGAGCACAAAAAAGTGAAGCGCAATCCAGCTCAAGTTAAGCATCCAATATCAGGTCTACTAATTAAATCAAGTTCAGAAATATACTACATTGTTTCTGCTCGAGTCAGTGAAACTGCTAGTAAAGCTTTTGAGATGCAGATTTCTTCCTCAGCATCATGTCGAGAACTTACTTATTCTCTTGATTAAATTACATGGCAGAAGACCATACACTTTTATCTTGGAGAACTCCTCAACATTCCTTAAAGAAAGGCCTTCTAGTCAGTTCATTCTCTTTCTGATTCTATAAGCAAATTTCACATGTCATCTACACGAACTCTCCAGACAGTTACTGAGATATCATCATAAGCTGAAAGGTAAAAGAATTACCTGAAAACATTCAGCACCAAGATAGCTCTGAAGCATCCGGATCACAGATGCACCCTTTCTATAGCTTATTGCATCAAAGATTTCACCGATCTTGCCAGCACGGTTAATCTCCACCTGAAGGGGAAAAGTTTCTTCAATTCGAGGACTTCCATATATCTTTAGAAAAGGAAAAGAAGTTTTTGCTTACCTCGATTGGGTGTGACTCAGCAAGCTCATCCAGTCTCAGCCCTTCAACAGATTCTTGAAGGAACTGAGTCCATGATTCCCACTCAGGAAAAAGGCGATCAGTAGCCAAATAGCTCACCTAAGCCAAACACGTCATATAAAGCATGCATGATTCAATACACAAAGCAAGGTCACTTACCCAAGTAGCAAGTCCCTCGTTTAGCCACAGATGAGTCCACCACTCCATGGTAACAAGGTTACCGAACCACTGGTGAGCCAGTTCATGGGTAACAACTATTGAGACCTTAAAGAAGCCAGACAAAAGTGTCAAACGTTTATGCAAATTGGTGACTACTGTGAAATTTTGTGGGACCATTATTAATTATTTTAAAAGCTTAAGCTGTTAGATGAATGCGTTTTTTAATATTTAATTGTTCTAATATTCTCCCCCACGCTTAGTCTGGTCTTTTTACCTAATACCAGGAGTGGACATATTTAATTGGGGAGGTAAATGGGACTTGAAAAAAATTTAAACTTAGAACCTTCAGCTCTGATACCATGTGGAATTTAAAGCTTAAGTTGTTAGATGAAGATATGGTTTAACATTTAACTATTCCAACAACCACACATATGAAACTTTCCAACTTTGAACAGCCAAACTGGATATTGAAATATAGTCAACAAATTGTAATTTACATTACCCTCTGCTTGTTAGCTGCTGCCGAGTGCTGCTCATCATAGAGTAGAGCTGTTTCACGAAAAGTAACTAAACCATAATTTTCCATGGCATCATAAGCAAAATCTGGGATAGCAATCATATCCAGTTTCGGAAGAGAGTATGGCACAGCAAAGTATCTGGATTTCGTTCAATTTAGTGATAGTCAACTACAGATAATGATCGTAAGTGCTCAGAATATTAGAGTACTGACAAATGCAATTCACTTAAGAGTTAAGCGGGCCGGAACTAACAGACATTATATAAGTCTGATAAGGACATACTCTCGGTAGAATTCAAGCGTCTTGACAGCAACATTTAGGGCAAATTTTCCCTGATTTTGCTTCCCGACTTGACAGTATACCCGCACCTTTACTCCTGCCAAGCCAATGAGGCAGATATAAGAACAATTGGGCAAAAAAAAAAGGGGGAAAAAAAGAAAAAGTCCTTCCTTGTGCACCAGATTTTCCACACTAATCACTAGATAAACGGAATTTCTTATGAGAGCAAAGCAACAATTAGTGATTTTACCATCAGATGTATGATCTTCAACATAGTCAAATAACCCAACGACAACCGCGACCAAGTATGTCGACATAATGGGTGATTCTTGATAAAAAACCGTCTTAACGTGTCCTTCCACCTTTTCATCAACCGTGGGCATGTTGGAGAGAGCTACCAGATCAGCCGGCACATCTAAAGAAATTTTGAACGCCGCCTGTCACACCGTTCAGCAAAGTCAAGTGAACGAATCGTGTATCATCGATAGATGCCCACCTAAAAAATTACACTCCATGAAGTACTAACAGTATTTAAAGTCAGATCATTAAAGAGACTGGCAACCTCATATAGACCAAACTAGCGGAACTATTGAGGGTGTATCAATATCCGAGGAAAAGAATGACACCTCCCTCGAAGGTTTGTACCGCCATTATAGGCATGGGAAGATCGTTAGGTCAGTTGCACATAAACCACTCCTGTAAAGGAAAGATAAGAACCTTGCATGCAGGCTCATCCCAACATGGAAAGCATCGCCGAGCATCAACTGATTCAAACTGAGTAACCGCCATATTCTTCTTCTCTCCATTGTGCTCGTAAGTACTGCACAGAGTGCATTAGAACTCGAGTGAGGGAATTTGGCTGTCCACGACTAATAAGGTCATACGTGTGCTTTTAAATAAAGATTCGGTGACAATACTAGCAGTGCTAACATCTCATAATCCAGTAATTCATTGAAAAAACTAATGAAGTAGCATATCTTACAATTGGTATGGAAGTACCTCTAGTCAATGTACAGCAGATAGGCATAAATTCAGAAACAGTAATAGAAGATGCATAGTGATGTCCTAAATGATGCAGGCAGACAACCAACGAAACTTTTGAAAGAAAAAGGAGCAGAGGAAGCAAGTGGTTGCATGAAGCTTGGTCTTCATTTGGTCAAATAGCATGCAAATCCAATTGCTTCACAATCCCTGTTACACAACCAAATAATGCCAAACATCATCATGTTCTGTGTTTCCTAGAAAAAAATTACCTTCTGTAGAACCCTTTCATGTTATCATTAAGAATTCCGTCAAAACAGATAGCCAAAACTCCAATCCCAGTAGGCAGAGTCTCGGGGAACTCCAAAACCAATATCTCATCTTCCCCAACCAAGTCAACTTTACAAGGCTCAAACACCTGCTCAGCATTTCAATGTCGTCAACTCACTTTGCACCATCAGATCCTCTACGTACCAGTTAACGCAAAATAAGATAGAAACTGAAATCTCAAAACTCGACAACCATAGCTTTCACCATTAGCCAACCCATAATCTCAATTTTTTTTTCACATTAAAATGCATTCATCACTAGAATTAAAAATATATCGAAATTCATAGATAATTAGAAAGAGTAAAGCAAACACCAGAGAAAAAAAAAGATATTGGGGAGCCTCAGAACACATATGCATCTTAAATAAGGATTTTAATAGGCATTAAAATGGGTGGCTACGGATTTTTATAGACTGGATTAAATATGAATGTATTTTATTAATAAGGGATGATCTGGGTATGGACCGGTTAAGAGGTACTAGGTTTGTATTGTATATAAATCACTCAAAACGAGTTAAATGGACTGGACCTTTTCGACCCGACTTGCTTATTAGACTGACCTACTTCTAAGAGACTGGAGGTACGCAAACTTGTATGCTTTGCTTTAGATGAATAATTCACGACTAATGGCTTCTAACAGAATCAGCTATTGCGAATTCTCTCGCAACCAAAGCCTCGATACGCATCGCGGAAAAGAAAATGAGATGCGATTCTACCTTACTGACCTTGGTGGCGAATCGTTCAAGTGTCGGAAAGCTAAAAAACCAGGTCCACAGTCGTTGCCACCGTTGCCCCAGATAATTCAGAACAGCCGAAGGGAAGAGAGAGAGAATCGTTGAAGATGACGATGGTGCTGAGCCGAGAACCGGACTGGTTCTTCCTGGAGCCGGCCTCAAATAGGAGGAGAACGCTTTGTGTGTGAAGGAAACAGTCTCATTCTGGATCGACAGGTCGGCGGCATTGAGGACGATGAATTTGGTCTCGCTGACGACGTCGAGGTCGATGGCAACGGAACCGGAGAAATTGCAGGTGGCGAGGTCGGGTTTCAGCCTTATGTCGTATCGCTTCGGTGACGCGAACTTAGGGAGGCGAGGTTGGCCTTTGAATTGCTCCATTTTTGCGTTGATGGGAACTTTGCGCGGCGACGTCACAGCTCAATCTCTGCAGTCTCCCTCCCTCTCTCTCCCTCGATCTCGAAGTGAGCGAGGAAGAAGACGAGCGAGAGAGGAGATTTATAACGTTAGTTTTGCATTTGAAAAATTTCTTCTTGCATGGCTTGTACGTGAGAAGTTACGTGAGTTCGTGTGTCTTCATGTTGTCTTTCTTGTTCATTGGCACCTATTTTCTACGTTGACGTATTTTAATTTTTGTTCCACGTTCGTCATTGATAATTTTATGATATGGACTTTAAATAATCAAGCTAAATTATATGTCAGTTTAGAAATTTAGTTTGCTTGTTATCGTGGATTAAGAGGATAATTATGGTAATGTATCGGTTTTGTTAGATTTGTCAATTAGTCATCCGTTTCATGCTCTACTTGGACTTTCAATGAACAAGGAAAATGTAGACATATGATTTGCGATAACATTGTACGGATAAATTCTCCCCCCCCACAAAAAAAAAACACAAAAAAAAAAGTAAAAAAAAAGGAAAAAACTTACCGGTCGCCATTGAATTATTTTTCTAACGTAGGTGTTCTCGATGACACAATGGGTAATTGATCTTTCTAAGGAGTATGGCCCCGCGAGCAAAAGCAATAAAAGGAGTTAAAGAATCAGCAACTTTAATTTAAAGAATGATTCACTAAGGAATGAGAAGATAGGGAATAAATGCAAAAGAAAATTTGATCTCTTTCTTGAGGAGTTTGTGTTGTTTCTTATTGGACGGAGCAAGAATAAGTGAAAACTAGCACACACTCAAAGCACTAGATGTTAGATGCTCTTGCTCAACTTGCATTTTGAGTCTTTAAAGAAAGTGGCATATATTATTCTATTGTCAGGTCAAGATTGCAATGCTTAATTAATCAATCTTTTATTTATAAAATTATGTTTGACCTAAGCCAGCCTTCAATTGTGCAAATTTCAATAATAGTAAACTCTGTCATTCATCATCTTAGGGACTGCATCATCCTTTAAGCATGTGAAGCCATTGATGTATGCACTCACTCATGGTAGGTTTCTTTCAACTTGGTATGCTAATGAGTCTCCTCTAGTTTATCACAACCTTTCAAACACAAATAAGGACCCTTATTGATTTGCTTCTCTGATACACCCTTAAATTTATCAGAAGTATCTCAACATTACTAAATTCTGAGCGCAATGAAATGGGCTGAATCTACGGTAAATTTTATGAGATTACCTCATTTCCATACATGCCATTTGACTAAATTCAACAAAGTCATAGAGTTTGTCATTTGATTTCTTGCCACTAATTGAATAACCCAAAAAAGATGTAAGATGAATCATATAGGCAACCATAATTCAGTGGGTGGTACAAAACTTTTCTAACTAGATAAAGTAACCTCATGCACATTTATCAAATAATATCATAACTCAATTATCTCAAATCCAATATAAGATAGACTTACAAGATTAAGATGAGTCATATCACTTCAACTTAACTATATAAGAAATATTCAATTCATTTAATCGATAATATCTAAACATGCATTAATGGTCTAGTCTATTAATCAATCCTATATTCATTATCCAATTGAGATCACACTTAATGCTCATGACAAAGGAGACTAAGACACTCATTGGCAATATCTACATCTATATTAGTCGATAGCTTGGTTCATAAAATATTCTAAAAACAATATGTATAGTCAACCCCACCATGGGTTCTAATCTTAGCTACATGAGCATAATCCATAAACATTATCCTCCAATAATTCCCAAATGAAATTCATAAATTCATCTTATAAATTACAATACATTTCATAAGCTATTTCAAACTTATTTCATAGGAGTGTGCAACGAAAACCGCCCGAACCGGGACCGGACCGGACCGGACTGGACCGGCCGGTTTTGGGCGGTTCCCATGGTCGGCGGTCCGGTTCCCGGTTCCAAGGTGGGAACCGGACCAACTGGACCGACCGGATCGGATTAAATTTTTTTATATATAATTTATATACATATAATATATAAACACATATAATATATGAATATTATATATGAAACTTGTTGCAATCGGAATTGCAATTGAGGTAACAACTTCTTATGTGGCCAAGAGACTACCAAAGCTCTTAGAAAACTTATTTGTTAGTTTTATCTTCTACTTGATGTGGGATAAGGCTCTAGGAGTTCCTCATGCTCACTCTCTCTCTTGCTCCCCTCACTTGCAAATGACAAGGCACTTCAAGCCTCAAAGAGTCCGACATCGACTAAACATTCAAAACATAAAAGAGAGATTGTCTATAAAACCTAAGCCAAGCACAAATTTTACTCAAATTGTTCATGGCTTTTATGCTTAAAATTAAGAGTGAAACACATAAATTATGATTAATATTCACGAAAGTGAAGTTTGAATATTTTGCACGTGAAAACATGTGTGAGTAGTTTTATTAGATCGCCTGGGAACCGAATTGTATTGATTGATCGGTTCGGAGCATGGTTGTTCTTTAATGAATGGTCGTTATTTAGTGAAAAAAAAAAAAAGTGTCAATCCTATTGGACCGAACCGGACCGGACCGGAACCGATGGTCCGGTCCACGGTTCCCAAAATTGGGAACCAGTTTTCCTGGTCCGGTTCCCGGTTCCACCTTGGAACCGGACCGATCCGGGAACCGATCACCCCTATTATTTCATAAACCAAGTTCACAAATAAATAATATATATGCACTGCACATTTCCTATAAAGTGTCTCAAATCATTTACAAATATCAAAAATTAATAAATGCCAAATCTACATTTTATGCAATAGATCTGCTTATAATAACTCATAATATATCAAATCTTCATTGCTTTTGGCATGAGTCTACATATTCGTTGAAGAAACAAACATAACTCACCTGGGAAAATCTAAACCAAATCACAAAAGTTTTCTCAAGCCAATGAACTCAAAATCCTATCAATTAAGTAAAAAATGATATGAAAATTAAGCAACAAGCTAATTTAATTATTACTTGACTAAACTAAGTTCATCCACTGACAAAACAACTTCTACGCACTGTGCCATCCATGAAACTTGCCCATAGCGGGCATTCGGTGCTGTCTACTCGTGACTTATGTGCGAAACTCTAAAAGTTCTTTTTGACCAACTTGTAATTCGGAATTAATTTCTAATAAGCCTCATAGATACACAATACCCCAAACTATCATGTTTAGATAATTTTACATCTTAATGATTTCTTAATGGAACATTGCAGTTTGGAATTCACGTAACTCTGAATTTAAGCTTTAGTTCCGAAAATTCCTCTGATTTGATGAAAGTAGAGCTTGAATACTAACTGGACATTGCGAATCGAAAATATCCGACCCGTGAAAAGGTCTGAGGCATGTAAGTGCAAATTTTCCACCCTTTTCTCTTCAGTTTCCGCTCCCGCTGAAAGCCTCCCTCTTTCCTCTTATCTCTCGATCATCCCTTTCCTGGGGAGCATAAGGCCAAATTAGATGGGCTTTGGGCTGGGTTTTGCTGGGCCCATTTATTACGAAATTGGCATATACCTCTTCCCTGAATTTTTAAGCTCTTCCACGTTCACAAGTGCAGGGAAAGGTATGTTTGCTAGTAAATTTCTTCGATGTTTTAGCAGTGCTCATTTGCAATAACACCCCATATGAGTTTTCTCGCAGCGAGAGCCATAAGAATTAGGTTATTGGTTTTGGCAATATGACAATGTCTGCTTTCAGTAGCCATTCATGTCTTACTCATCAAAAGGTAAAGAGAAGTATTTGACTCAGCTAGACTTAATGTGATTTGCTCGTTCCTCGAGGAAAAGAATGTTCGAGTGTAGCAAATCTTGCCCTTTCAGACAACGGCTGAATGGAATTGTTTATTGTATTTACAACTATTGAGGTAAGTTTAAGATAGACACATATCAAATGTCACCTCACATGTTTTGCGAACAAACAGTTAAGTGTCACGATCCATGATTCTTCCGTACCCATGAACCCTTGGGAGTGAAGCTTGGGGTTATCGAGTGAGGATGGAGAGATGATAAACACAACTGGTCCATGAGAGTGAAGTTATGATGGTTGGTGTTAGGAGTTCTAGGATAGAAGAATTAAATTACTTAGGAGCTCTAAAGGCGGGGTTAGCCTCCTGTGTATAAATTGATTAGGAGCTGAGGCCGCTCTCTTGATGAGACCATGGCAAGTCGAAACCAGTTGATGAGCCTAAAGAGATCTATTATCTCACTCGATGAACTAGATACTCAAGCTAAGCTGCACATGATACAATCTCATATAAGAAAGCTTTTTGATGTATTATTCGCTGGAACAATTATAGAAGGAAGGCTGGCTTGGCAAATTTCACTCACTAGGAGCTGCATGGGTTATTCGCGGCCAAAAAGCTATTGACTCGTGACAAATGGTATCAAAGCTGAGATCCCTCCAGTAGGTGGGTGATTTAAGGGAAAGCCTGTGGTCTTCTTGGTCTTATGAGGGCGAAGAGTGATTGCTGGGGCTAAGAGGGCTTGAACAGCTTGTGGCTTTCATTGAGCTTCTAGGATGGCAATGGGGGCATAAGAAGGAATTGAATTGCTCGCCGGGTGGGGATAACGTTCTTAGATCAATTGGCAAATCTCAAGGGGAGGTTTGCGATCACATTTCCAACAAAGGGGACCCTCCATTGGCTTGTAGAGATTAGGAGGAGCTTAGTAGGCAAAAAAATGTGCTGCCACAGTAATGTAGTTGGCTAAGGATGCCACACTTGTCGGCGAGCACAAATGACTGGAGATTCGTGAATGATTGTGGAAAGCAACTAATGGAGTGGAGTGGCCTGCTTTGTTGGGCAAGCATTGCTATCTATGTAAGTCCTAGTGAGTGTCATTGATGGTTAGGGAAACACAAAAAAAGTGATAGAATAGCTCGCAATGAGGGAATTATAGAATTAAGTGGGGGAGTTTGTCACGGTCCGTGATTTTCCTGTACTCGTGAACCCTTTGAAGTGAAGCTTGGGGTTATCTAGTGAAAAGTGAGAATGCAGAGAGGATGGACACAACTAGTCCATGGGAATGACGTTAGGATGGTTGGTGTTAGGAGTTTTAGAATAAAAGAATTATATCACTTGGTGGGGGTGGCCTCCTGTGCATGAACTAGTTGGAAGCTGATGCTGTTCTCCTAATGAGGCCATGGCAGGCTGAAGTCAATTGTTGAACCTAAAGAGATATGTTGTCTCGTTCGATGGACTAGATGTGTAAGCTAAGCTGAGTGTGGTATGATCTTATATAAGGAAGCTATTTATGGTGCATTTGGTAACATTTCTGTTTAAAAATTATTCCGGGGAACAGAAATAGAAAAATGTGTTTATGTTTCGGGGAATAATTTTTGAATAAAAAAAACCCGTTTGGTAAACTTGTTTCGGGAATAAAAAATGAACAGAAACACGTTTGGTAAATTTGTATAATTTTATTTATTTTTTATTTAATTTTTTATTTAATTTTTCTTATTTTCTTAATTATTTTTCCTTTTTTTTTTTTTTCTTCTTTTGGTCGGTCGCCGGCCTCGCCATGGCCCGTGACTTGTTGATGAGGGTCGGCGGCCTCACCCAACCACAGCGAGGCTTGGCCTCGTCGGCCTTGGGTGAGCTCGGCCTCGTCGGATCCGGGCGAGCTCGAGCTCGCCCAGCCAAGGCAAGGCTCGAGCTCGCCCAGATCTGGCGAGGCTGAGCTTGCCCAGCCAAGGCGAGGCCGAGCCTCACCAGGGGTCGGTGATGCTCGGCCTCGCCGTGGGCCGGCGACGCTCCGGCGAGGTCGTCGGCCATGGCCGAGGTCGGCAACCGGCTAAAGAAAAAAAAAAAAAAAAAGAAGAAAAGAAGAAGAAAATGGAAGAGAGAGAAAAAATGTTCTAAATTTTGTTATAGAAACAATAAACAACTTTTTTTTGTTTCTTGTTTCCGTTCCAGATGTGTTTCTGGGAACAAAAAAATAATTTTGGAACAAAAACGCAAACAAACGCGTTTCTGTTCCTTTTTTGTTCCCAGGAAAAAAAAACAAAAATTTGTGTTCTTGGGAATAGAAACACATTTTAACAAACAGGCCCTTACCGTACTGCTCATAGGAACCACTATAGAAGAAGGCTGACTTAGCAAATTTTGCTCACCAAGCGCCACACGGGTTATTTAGCGCGCATGGTAAAATTTCGAAAGCAGAAATTGATTTTCTGTAAATCAATTTCTCAATTTCTATTAGGACAAGTTTCGACGAAAGCGCTTGTTTGATAACGATTCAAAATTTCTATTTCGAAGCAATCAGTTTGATAATGAAAAAAATTTCTATTTCTAGGAATAGAAATTGATTAGATAACAACATAGGAAATTCTCAAATATAAAATAATAGCCGAAATAATACTAAAATGATATAGAAAATCCTCAAATACAAAAAATAATCGAAATAATACTAATACATTAGAAAAGTTGAAAATACAATTTCATGGAATTTATATTACATGTCTTACGTTTCCTATTACGTAATATTTTCTTTGAAAAATAAACAACGTGGCAAAAAAAATTGAAATTCAATTGTAGTGAATATGTCGTTGTGTTTTTGCGAAATTGATTTCACATTAATCAAATAAGTCTAATGATAGCCATGATTATAATAGTCTAATCTCCTAAAAAAATCCTAACTTCAAGTCTAATTCCAATTTCTTTCCAAATTTTTTAAAAATATCCTCACCGTGTTCAAAAATCGTCACCAATTTTTTTCAAAATTATCAACACTAGAATTATTTAAAAATTTATTATCAAAATCTATATTTCATCAACACTCTTACAAGAACAACATATTTCTTATTAGATCTATTTTCCTTATAAAAGAAAAATCGGATGGAACCCTAATGATTTGACCCATTTTTACCGCCTTAATATGAAGTTTATGATTAAAAAAATAGTTAGCCAAATAAGTCGTTTGGCTGGCATACACGGAAGAGTAGGTGAAGAAAGACTAAATTAGATATGAATATGACCAATTGACTATTACCATGCATAAAATCTCTTACGTGCAACAAATGAAGCCTTGTTCATTCAATTCTCACCATCTAGCCCAATGGTTAAGATTTTCAATCAATATTGATTAGAATGATTATATTAAAAAATCATTAAAATATTTTGGACTAAATTAACTATTTCTATTTCTATTTCAATATTATTGATCTAAAATATTTTGGACTAAATTGAAAAGTTGATAATTTTTTTTTCTATTTCTATTTCTATTTGAAACTAAAAATTTAGAACTAAAAATTTCACGATTTCTTCGATTTCTCTATTTCGGAATAGAAATCTGTTTGAGAAATAGAGAAATAAATGTCTCAAACGGATTTACAACGAGCGCATTCATTAAGAGAAATAGAGAAATTGAGAAAAGAAATTTTATCATGCATGAGTGCGTTTGGTAATCATTTAGGGCGCATGATAAATTACCAAAATCATTTAGGCGCGTGATAAAATTTCGTTTCTCAATTTCTTCGTTTCTCTGTTCTAGAACGCGTTTGAACGTAAATCCGTTTGGTAACGCATTTGATTTCTCTATTTTGAAACAGATTTCTATTCCGTAAATAGAGAAATCGAAGAAATCGAAGCTGAAATTTTAGCTTCTCAGTTCAAATAGAAATAGAAATAGAAATTTTTTTTCTCAACTTTTCAATTTAGTCCAAAATATTTTAGATCAATAATATTGAAATAGAAATAGAAATAGTTATTTAGTCCAAAATATTTTAATGATTTTTTAATATAATCATTCTAATCAATATTGATTGAAAATCTTAACCATTGGGCTAGATGGTGAGAATTGAATGAACAAGGCTTCATTTGTTGCACGTAAGAGATTTTATGCATGGTAATAGTCAATTGGTCATATTCATATCTAATGATTCTTTCTTCACCTACTCTTCCGTGTATGCCCAACGACTCTATTTGGCTAACTATTTTTTTAATCATAAACTTCATATTAAGGCGGTAAAAATGGGTCAAATCATTAGGGTTTCATCCGATTTTTCTTTTATAAGGAAAAGAGATCTAATAAGAAATATGTTGTTCTTGTAAGAGTGTTGATGAAAATATAGATTTTGATAATAAATTTTAAAATAATCCTAGTGTTGATAATTTTGAAAAAATTGGTGACGATTTTTGAACACGGTGAGGATATTTTTAACAAAATTTGGAAAGAAATTGGAATTAGACTTGAAGTTAGGATTTTTTTAGGAGATTAGACTATTATAATCATGGCTATCATTAGACTTATTTGATTAATGTGAAATCAATTTCGGCAAAAACACAACGACATATTCACTACAATTGAATTTCAATTTTTTTGCCACGTTGTTTATTTTTCGAAAGAAAATATTACGTAATAGAAACGTAAAGACATGTAATATAAATTCCATGAAATTGTATTTTCAACTTTTCTAATGTATTAGTATTATTTCGATTATTTTTTGTATTTGAGGATTTTCTATATTATTTTAGTATTATTTCGGCTATTATTTTATATTTGAGAATTTCCTATGTTGTTATCTAATCAATTTCTATTCCTAGAAATAGAAATTTTTTTCGTTATCAAACGGATTTGCTTTTTAAATAAATTTTGAAATCGTTATCAAACGGGTTTTGCCGTAAAACTGTAGGGAATAGAAATTGAGAAATTGATTTCCAGTAAATCAATTTCTGTTTTAAATTTTACCATGCGCGCCCAAACTTCTCGGTTTCAAATAGAAATAGAAATAGAAAAAAAAATTTATCAACTTTTCAATTTAGTCCAAAATATTTTAGATCAATAATATTGAAATAGAAATAGAAATAGTTAATTTAGTCCAAAATATTTTAATGATTTTTTAATATAATCATTCTAATCAATATTGATTGAAAATCTTAACCATTGGGCTAGATGGTGAGAATTGAATGAACAATGCTTCATTTGTTGCACGAAGAGATTTTATGCATGGTAATAGTCAATTGGTCATATTCATATCTAATGAATCTTTCTTCACCTTTCTTCGTGTATGCCACCCAACGACTCTATTTGGCTAACTATTTTTTTAATCATAAACTTCATATTAAGGCGGTAAAAATGGGTCAAATCATTAGGGTTACATCCGATTTTTCTTTTATAAGGAAAAGAGATCTAATAAGAAATATGTTGTTCTTGTAAAGGCGTTGATGAAAATATAGATTTTGATAATAAATTTTTAAATAATCCTAGTGTTGATAATTTTGAAAAAAATTGGTGACGATTTTTTAACACGGTGAGGATATTTTTAACAAAATTTGGAAAGAAATTGGAATTAGACTTGAAGTTAGGATTTTTTTAGGAGATTAGACTATTATAATCATGGCTATCATTAGACTTATTTGATTAATGTGAAATCAATTTCGGCAAAAACACAACGACATATTCACTACAATTGAATTTCAATTTTTTTGCCACGTTGTTTATTTTTTGAAAGAAAATATTACGTAATAGGAAACGTAAGCACATGTAATATAAATTCCATGAAATTGTATTTTCAACTTTTCTAATGTATTAGTATTATTTCGATTATTTTTTGTATTTGAGGATTTTCTATATCATTTTAGTATTATTTCGGCTATTATTTTATATTTGAGAATTTCCTATGTTGTTATCTAATCAATTTCTATTCCTAGAAATAGAAATTTTTTTCGTTATCAAACGGATTTAAATTTAAAATAGAAATTTTAGAGTGTGAATAAAAATTGAGAAATTGATTTATGGCCAAAAATCAATTTCTGTTTCGAAAAATTTTCTACGCTACTTTCGTTTGGTAATCATTCGCTCCGTTTTGAACAATTTATAATCAAAAATGATTTTTTATTTTATTTTGTTCGGAACAATTTTTGAACAAAAAACGCGTTTAGAATCGTACAAAATTTCTGATTCCGAAATAGAAAAAGAACATAAATACGTTTGATAAATACATAAAATTTCTATTCTAATTCTTTTTCAATTATCTTTTTAGATGAGTGTAAATTTGATATTGAATTCTCGTGGACCACTCACCAATATAATTTTTTTTGTATGAATGAAGAAATCATATTATATTTTCAGTTTCAAAAGAATTCGAATTTAACATTCTATTCCATTCTAAAATTCTATCAAATCATAGAAATTCTATTGATTAATTATATTTATACTAAGTAATAAAAATATTAACTAATCAAATTTTTATTAATAAATTATAGTATAAACTATAAATACTATATAATAAATTAAAATACGAAATTAAATATGTATTCTATATATAGCAAAATTTCAATTCCTACTTCAAATCATTTTTTTATTTTTTAAATAATTTTTTTTTCATTGTTTCCTTTCTTTCTCCCCTTCTTTCTTCTTCAAGGTGGCCAGTCGCCGGCCTTAGGATGACTAGTGATCAGCTAGACGAGGGTTGGCGACTTCATTGGAGCGTCGCGGCCTCGGCGAGGCCATGCCTCGTCGGTCGAGCCTCGCTGGCCACTGGGCGAGGCTTTGCCAAGCCTTGGTTGGGCGAGCGGCCTCGCCCAACCGCTGGCGAGGCTCGACCTCACCGGGCCACCGTGAGGTTGGCCTCGCCTTGGTCGCGCGACACCGATCTCGCGGTGCCTCGGTGAGGTCGAGCCTCGTCGGTGGCTAGGCGAGCTCGGCCTCACAAGATCTGGGCGAGACTCGCCAATGGTTGGGGGCTCAAGCGAGGCCTGCCTAGCCACTGGCGAGCTCACCAGACCTCACCTTGGCTTAGCGAGCCTCCGGCGAGCTTGCCAGTAACCGGCGGTGGCGGCTGCAGCACTTGAAGAACAAAAAGAAAGAAGAGGAAAAAAAAATATAGGTTGACTTGATTCTAGAATTGTTCCCGGGAATAAGAATTAACTTTTTTTTTTTTATTCTTGATTCTACTCCAAATTTGTTCCGGGAACAAATTTTTTACTAAATGCGTTTCTATTCCAGAATTACTCTCGGGAACAAAAGAATAAAAATAAACACCGTTTGGCAAGTTAACAAACAGGCCCTTAGCGGCCAAGGAATTGTCGACATGTGACACAAGCATCAAACCGTTAAAAAAAGAGAATCCTAGCACTTCTTGTATGCTAGCTCCTTCACCGTCTTGACAAGATATTCCTAGTTCTAAATGCATTGAATCCATTGTGCATTGATGTTCACCCACTCAATGCTCTACTTTAGTGTTCTTCCAATAGAAGGCTTCGAGCGGGTCGTAAAGAAGTCCCCCACTTCCCTGGCTTTCTCAAATGATGTAAACTGGAAAATTAATGAAAAAGTAGGAGAGCTCAGAAATCGAGTGACAAAATTAATAGTGGTAACATCTCATGATACAGTATGGAACTACCTCTAGTCAATGTATAGCAGATAGGCGTAGATTCATAAATAGTAATAGAAGATGCATAGTGATGTCCTAAATGATGCGAGGCTTGGTCTTCATTTGGTTTAATAGCATGCGGATCCAATTGCTTTAAGATCCCTGCTCCGCCATCAGATAATGCTAAAGATCATCATGCTCTGTGTTTGAACCCTTTCGACTTACCATTAAGAATTCCGTCAAAACCCATGGCCAGAACTCTAGGCAGCGTCTTGGGGACCTCCAAAACCACTATCTCATCTTCCTCGACCAAGTCAACTTTACAAGACTCAAACACTAGCTCAGCATTTCAATCTCGTCAAGTCACTTTTATCCCACCGAACCCTACGTACCAATTAACACAAACTATAAACTACAATCTCAAAACTAGACAAGAATAGCCATCACCATGAGAGGCCTTGGACTTCTAGTTGGTTGAGAGACCGTAGGTGGAAGCCAATAGGTAGCATGCTACCTGTGAGGGCCATCCTTAGTAATCCCCTAACAGGGTGCTCTGTGAACTGCGTTCTTATTTTAACGGATTGGTGCCTACATGTCTCACATCTCTCCAATTGGTTGTGAATATTTTTCTTCCCCACGGACCAAGGAGTACTAACGATTTTACACTAAAAAAAAAGCTGAACATTAATAACTCTTCACTTTAAATCATTCATACACCAGGTTCTTGCTGGAGGGTCATTAAATGTGTGAACCAATCCATAATCTTAATATTTTTTTTTTCACATTAAATACTTTCATCATTGGAATTAGAAAGTAAATTGAAATGCAAAGAAATTAGAAAGGTTAAAGCAAACATGGAAAAATAAATAAATAAATAAATAGCAAAGAACATATATGCATGGTAAATATGAATTTAATGAGCTTTAAATGAGTTGGTAAATATTTTCATAGAATTGGGTTTCATAAGATGTATTTTAATAATATGAATTTGATCAGATATGAATAGACTATTAGATATTAAATTAATAAAGTGTATAAATCCATCAAAATAGGTTAAATGAGTTTGACCATTTTCGATCCGACTCACTCATTGATTGGTTTATTTCAAAGGTATGCAAAGTTGTATGCTTTGCTTTAGATGAACAATTCACGACTAAAACCATGGCCAGTAGTGGTGTTTCCACCCATTTTAAAACTCTACCGATCCTTAACGAAGAGGTGAATGGTTCAAAACCCGGAAGAAGAAGTAGGTGTATTAAGTGTGACTCGGGGGTGGTGGGTCCTCTTACTTAAATGTCGCGCAGGATTCTGGCCAATCGATTGTCGATGGCCAGATTCCTCCAACACCAACGACTAAACCAAGTGATGGCTCCTAACAAAGTCACTTATGGTGAATTCTCTCACATCCAAAAACCTAGATATTAGGCATGTACGAAAAAAATAAAATCGAGAACCACTCTGATCGTCAGAATCCCGAATCGATTTTAGGTTGTTCTCATGGGTAGGTAAATTGGAACTTGAAACTGGACCATCTCGGTTCTAGCGGGGAGCAGCCTACCCGAACTATCCGCCTATGCGGACTCCTCGGACCGGACCGGATCGGTACCTATAAATATATATTTTTATAATTTTTATGTCCCGATATAGAATTGAAGCCCAGCTTCTACTCCCTTTCCCAGTTTCCTCCCTCTTTGTTTTTCCCAGTCGCAGCTGTAAAGTCCTCTTAAAAATCTCATCTTTTTTATATCTCTGAATCGAAGGAACACGAGAGACTCCACTCCATCATCTTCTTCCCGATCATGATCGCTTGATCTCTCGCGCTAATTGTCCCCAGCTCGAGACCTCCCGGCCGGGCGCGATGATGAGGCTCTTCAACAGAGGCGGCAGGGATGATCCTTCCAGCGCCTCGCCGTCGCCGCCGCCGTACGCGCCTTCCCCGTCGTCCTCGCCGGCGTCGCTCACCGGGCCCGCGCGGCCGATCCGCCTCGTGTACTGCGACGAGAAGGGGAGGTTCCGGATGGATCCGGAGGCCGTGGCGGCGCTGCAGCTGGTGAAGGGGCCGATTGGGGTCGTTTCCGTGTGCGGCCGCGCTCGGCAGGGGAAGAGCTTTATCTTGAACCAGGTGAGCGCTTTTCTCAATGCGCCATTGTCTCGGCGGTGGATGTGGAGTTTGTCGGCATTTGGCGATGGCTAGGGTTTGAGCTCTCTCTCCACTGTGATTCGGATTCGAACTGCCTGAGCTTCTAATCGCAGTTCTAGAGTGACGAGGGCTGACTTTACTAGGTTTTGTCACTTCATTCTGTTGGGTTCTGAAGTAATTCCTGTGTGCGGAATCCGGATGGGGATGAGTTAGGTGTCATGTTTGATAGTGGTTTACGTACTTTTGAAAGAGGAGTTATGGCGAGCGTTATTTGCGTTGCACAAGTGTGAAGGTAAAACACTGTTTTGTAGGCTAGGTGGAGGCTAGGATATGTAAATTCTAATGTAATTTGGCCTGAAATGGATTTGATATGCCTGATTGCTGTTTTTTTTTCGTCCCACAAGTTTAGGCCTCATCTAAATAGTAGTTTATGCATTTCATAATTGAAATTCTGGCAAGCATCTAATGGTGGTGTCATGGTCAGCTTTTGTAAAATCAAATAGCGATGTGAGAGTATGTTTATAGTAGTCTTCATTTGTGACTAGTTAAGGTTTAGTTGTCTTCGTTTGTGGCAAGTGCCATATAAATGCACGTGGTAATATCCTTCCTTGATTTCTATGCAAGATATGTTAAAGTGGGCTATTACTAACTTATCTATTTAGCGACACGCTCCTTTCTCTGAATGTATGAATTGTTATGGCAAGGTGAGAGCAGAATCATTCTTTGGTATACATTAAGATATAAATAATCTGGAGAATGGTGGAAAGTATGCTCTACTAATTGTACCATTGATGACTGGAGCCTGGTTGAAGGTCTTTGTAAGACTGAAAGTCTCCTTTCACTGAATTTATGAATTGTCGCGGCGAGGTGAGAGCAGAATCATTTTTCGAAATATTAAGACAACCAGTTCTGGATAATGATGGTAAGTTCCATGCTACAGGATCCACTACTAATTCTATCATTGACAATCAGAGCATGGTTGAACGTTTTGCTAAGGTTGAAGGTCTTGATGACGCAAATGACACTAGAAGTGAAGAAAAAAGATAAATTTCATTCCAAACAGCAAGTTCAGAAATTTTAAGCATCGAACGTTAGATTTCCTACTGCTGCTGCTTTGGATAGTTCCTTATATGACCCCCAAAATAACCTTTAAGATGGCACCTAGCTATTAGGAATCTCTCATTTTAATGAGATGGAAGTTCTTACAATTGTAGTGCATTTAAGATGTAGGAATTGTTGGCCTATTCAAACATCTGAATGAAAAGCATGAGGTTAATATTATGAGAAGATACTGATGAAGTCATATTGGGGACAATATTGCATAAACAAATAAAGTTATGCTAAATGTGATCAAGACAGAAGTTTCTAATAAAAAATCACTAAGCACAGTAAAACATGTTCTCTCTTCAGCAGCCTACTGCAGGAAAATAAACAAATCAGTCATCTCCTAGATTGTGTTTAAATCTCTTTTTTCTTTAATCTTCTTATTAGTGTGCTAGTTCTTCCATTTGCTGCGATTTCTGCTTTGGTTCTAGTTGTACAATTCTCTATTTTGGCCTGTGTAGATGATCCGGTGAAGGTGCTATGATATTTATTATGATGTTTATTTTGTGCTGTAGCTTCTTGGAAAGAGTAGTGGATTCCAAGTAGCATCAACCCACCGGCCATGCACTAAAGGGCTTTGGTTGTGGAGTGCACCTTTGAAGAGAAGAGCTCTTGATGGAACTGAGTATAATCTCTTACTTTTGGACAGTGAAGGGATTGATGCTTATGATCAAACGGTACGCCAAGTTCAGTGAACTGAGAATTACTTTTTAATCGCTGATTTGATTGTTGTAGAATGGTGACATATTGTCCTATTAGACTTTTTCTTCACCCCAACAATAATTCTTATGGTTGTCCTTGTACTCTTTTTTTCACAGGGAACATACAGCACACAAATATTTTCTTTGGCCGTCCTCTTGTCTAGCATGTTCATCTACAACCAGGTTGGTAAAGTCTTGCAAAGTTATAGTGATATCGCTTTCAAGTCTTAGATGTTTAAGATTTGTTTTATTAGCTTTAGTTATAAGTTGCTGATCATGTCTTAAACTTTTTCCTTTCTCTCGGCTTTATTACTGCTTTGCTGAAGTAGACTTCAAACTACAGTTTTGCGTCTTCTTACTACCATTTTGCTTGTGTATAACTTGTATTCAGATGGGGGGGATTGATGAAGCTGCACTGGATCGGCTGTCTCTTGTCACTCAGATGACTAAGCATATTCGTGTGAGAGCGTCTGGGGGGAAGAGTGGTGCTTCTGAGTTGGGACAGTTCTCCCCTATCTTTGTTTGGCTTCTGAGGGTAATTCGCCAAACTATTCTGCTACTTTTTCTCTGGAAACTGTAATTGTGAATTTAGACTAGGTGATTGTTTGGGTTCTGAACTATTGTTTTTGTTGCTACATAATGTAGGACTTCTATTTGGATTTAGTGGAAGATAATAGGAGAATAACACCACGTGACTACCTGGAACTTGCATTGAGGCCAGTTCAAGGTACTCGAAGAGATATAGCTACCAAAAATGAGGTATCATCTGCTTTTTGTTTTTACCCTTTTAGTGTGAGATCCATGAATAGGAGCTCCCATAAACATTATGTCTGATCTTATTTTAGCCTGGTTTGTGTGAGGCAAATGTCCTTCTATAACAGTGGCATGTTTCCATAGACAATTGTGTGTTTGTGTCATTCTAGTTATCAGTACTACTTGAACTTGTTTGGTTGCAACTGACCTAACTGTGTGCTGTAATAATTTAGAGTAGGCAAGCAAACATTTATTGGAAGCTTTAGCCTCCCCTCTGCCCCCCACAACACCCACCCACCCACACACAAAACAGCTTTGGGAATAGATGATTGTTAAATAACAAATTCCTTCATTTCTATTTGGATTGTAGTTAGACCACTTACTTAGAAACTGATTCATTATAATGGTTAGGCCAAAAGCTCCTTTTGTCATGTTCTAGTTTTAAAGGAATTTAATGTGATGTTTCAGTGCGTCATCAGTTTCTTCTTTGCCCGGTTCCTGCTTGTGTCTATGTATACATCTGTGCTGTGGGGTTACCTGCTACTACTTTTTTAGTGTTTCTTTATGTCGTTAGAGGTTGTAAACTTTTAAAGAAATGCTTTCCAGATTCGGGACTCTATTCGAGCTCTATTTCCAGATAGAGAATGTTTCACCCTCGTGCGACCTTTGAATAATGAACATGATCTCCAGCGGCTTGATCAAATATCAGTGAGTATCTTGTCATTGTCAGATGTGCTTTTATCTACTTCAGAAAATATTTTTCAGTCTGTAGTTTTTAGTTCATGCTTTGTACTTGTGATGTTGGATGCAGATGGATAAACTAAGGCCTGAGTTTAGGTCTGGGTTGGAGGCCTTGACAAAGTTTGTGTTTGAGAGAACAAGGCCCAAGCAAGTTGGGACCACTGTCTTGACCGGCCCTGTTCTAGTGGGTATCACAGAGTCTTACTTAGAGGCCTTGAATAATGGTGCAGTGCCTACAATATCATCTTCATGGCAGGTTGGTAATATCTTGAATTTCTTTATGTTTCCAATATTAAAACTTGGTCAGTCTCCCAATCTGGGTTGGATCTGAGTAGGCATGATAATTTTCTTTAAAGATTTGCACAACAATCTTGAGAAGTGTTAAATGAAACCACCAAGTGACTTCTGTGGCATTTGCAATTTGTACAACTGGTCTGCCATGTTTAGTCATGATCTGGAGCCCTTTGGAATCCCCGTGTGCCCCTATGCCTTTGTTCTTTTTCTATTTATTCTTCCTGGGGTGGTTGAGGTTGAGGATTTTTTTTCACAAGTTGACTTATGAGTACATGGGTGTCTGCAATGAAGGGCTCATTTGATAACATTAAAATATGAGTGCGGAAATTTAAGTACTGAATATGAAGTGCTAAAGTCTTTTAAGTACTGAAAATGAAAATAAAAGGTTGTTTGATAATAGAAAATAAATTTTACTAGTATTTTACCAAACATCAAATAGTGAGCATTATTGGAAGGTTTTGGTTATATGATTGGACAAGGTTTTAATTTCCATGGAATATTGTATCACTTGAGCCATTAAGTAAGGCCTTCCTTACTACATAAAGTGATTTTTACTCAAAACACTAGTTGTGTAGTTAAATATGATCAACGCACTTGATGACATCAAGTATTGGAAAAGTATAATCCAGAGATTTAATGTGGTTATCAAACACACCCTAAGAGAAAGAATCCTTTATATATTGGTGCATTTTTTTTTCATCTTTACAATATAAAAAAGGATAAATTATCAGGTAATTAACAAGCCTGGCTATGAATTTTTATAAATTAAAATTAAGGTAATAAAGATGAGCATTTGATTAATTTTGGGCAATACGATGGCATTTTATTGACCAAAATAGTTTTGGTGCCTGACGCTGAGATTGCTACCTTACACTTTGTGTCACTAGAAATAGAAAAAAAAAATCTTTTTCATGAGCTTCTATTAAAGATTTGAGTTGTTTCATATTAAAGAGCTAAGGAACTTCTCCCCTTTGTCTTGATGACAGAATCTTTTTCATCTTGCAAATTGACATGTCTGTCCTAAATCTGTGTTTTTCTGTTTATTTCTATAATGCATTGAGTTAAGTCTAAAATGGTTTTGTCATCTTTTGATAAGAATTATCAATTATTAGCAGAACAAAGCTAAAGAGTTGTTTGGTGCTGATCGTCACTTGTCATTGCTATCTATTGAATGTGCAGTAGTTATGTTTTCACTTTTATTCTACCTCTTATTATTGTAGAGTGTCGAAGAAGCTGAGAGCCGTAAAGCTTATGATTCAGCTACTGAGGTTTACATGTCTACTTTTGACCGGTCGAAGCCACCAGAGGAAGTAAGCAACACTTTGCCAGAGAAATGAATGCTCTATTATTTTGGTATATTCCTAATTTCAGTTAATGTAGGCTGGCATGAGGGAGGCTCATGAGGAAGCAGTACAAAAATCATTAGCTGCATTCAATGCAAGTGCAGTTGGTGCTGGTTCAGCAAGGAAGAAACATGAGGAGCTTCTCCATAAGTTCTTCAGAAAGGCTTTTGAGGTGGTGCCTTAAGTCACAAAATGCTAACTATTTTTCTGCTGCAATGAAGTGAAATCTTTAGTCCTATTTTTATCATGGGTGGCTCCCAATATTTGGTTCTATAATGGTTATTACATTGGGGAAATTACATCTCTATGGACTCTGTTTATTTTTTCCCTTTGTGCTTGTGATTAGGTGGTTGCATTGGGTTTGGTGTTGATACGGTTGTTTTTTTGGGGTCACCACTTCGTTTGATTTGCTCCCTTTGATGTGCATTGTCACGTCAGATTTTGGAGATCCATATACCACTAGACATTTTTTTTTTCTCACAGTATGGGACAATTGGTCTAAGAATTGATCTATGGCACAAAAAGTGCAAAAATTGAGTGGCCAACATAATTGAAAATCTTGTTTACCAGGATTTTGAAAAGCTTAGTCCAAGTTGAGCTTGATGCAGTTAGAAGATGATGCTGGCATCGGTAGATAAGGTTTAATTGAAATATTTTCCTTTCATAAAAAAGCTGTGGTGTGTTGACTAATTATGGTTAATGATGATGGTCTATTTTTGTTAGGTTTTCTGTTTTTTCTGTGCTAGGACCAATAACTTAAGCAATTCCCTCTTGACTAAACTGGTCCATGCAGGATTACAAGAGGAATGCGTTTATGGAGGCAGACTTGCAGTGTTCACATGCTATACGGAGCATGGAAAAGAGGCTGAGAGCCGCTTGTCATACACCTGATGCTAATATTGATAATGTTATCAAGGTTAGTAGTCATGTTTGTTGCTATCTATAAAGGATATTCCTTTTTCTCTTTTTCATTCTTTTCTATGTATACCTTATAGTATGAGCTTGAATATGTTGTTTTGTTTGTTTATGAGATTGGGCAATTATTAACTTGTATTGATGTCTCATTAGATCAAATTGCTTTTGACAATCAGAGCCTGTCTTATTTTTACAGCATTTGGGCTGTGTTTCAATAATACAGATTTGAAGTTGTCTTTATCTACTGAAAAATAATCTTGTAGAATATTGATGATGGTGAAATCATGAGGTGGCCATCATTTGTGTGGGGTCTGATCAGTGTGTAGTAGAAGTAGATGTGTTGAAAGGGCAGGGTCTGATCGGTGTGTAGTAGAAGTAGATGTGTTGAAAGGGCAGAAGAGATGAGGGCATTTGGGAAATTATCCATGCTTGTACCAAATGCAAACGAGGTCCAGTTCCAAATGTAGGGGAAATGTAGGGGAACTATGATGTATTGATCATTAGTGCGGACAGGGAGTGTGGTATATCAAAGATTATTCTCTATCTAACGCTCAAGTTGGTAGGCTATTTATTGGTTGATCAATCTCATAAAAAGCATAGAGAGCTTTTATTTTAGATCTGAGTGGCTTTCGAGTTTACCGTTGCAAGCAAGTATAGTGATGCTGGGAGATGAGATTCTCTTCTCTTTGCAAAGCATTTAGTGTGGAACAAGTATAATAGGGTTTCAAAAGGCCACTTTGTATTCTATTGCGCAGATCTCTGGTTCTACAATGTCTTAGCTCTTGTTATGTGATAAGAGTTGCCCATTACAGATCAGAAACCCCATAATGCCAAGAGATGATTAAATCATTGTCAAAATTTCACTCTTTCAATAGATATTGCATGGGATGACTAGGTGTAGAATTATGGGACCACTGCCAACAATTTAAAAAGCTTTATTAGAAGAAGGTGCAGTTTAATATTGGAATGATTTAACATCCCTTCACGTAAAGACTGGTGTTTGCCTTAAGATTAAAGCGTGGAAATATATATATTGGGGGGTAAATAAGGAATTAACAAAGATTCGAACTCATGATGTTTTACTTTAATACTATGTAAAATTTTGTGGAACCACTTTCAACTGTTCCAAAAGGTTAAGCTATTAGATGAAGGTGCAGTTTATATGTAAATGGCTTAACACAAAGTAATCTTGCTTGATAAACATCCTCACCTATGTCCCAAAGTTATATTTCGTAGATTTACTGAGAAATTGACAAATCAAGCCCATATGTCATAATTTGAGGTCTAAAATAAATGTTACAATTTTTTATGGTTGTTGTGCCCATCATATTTTGGAAAAGTATGGATTGTTGATGTCATTTTGGGCATAATCTTGAGTGTTCTGTATTGATATTTTGCAGGTTCTTGATGCTCTTTTGTCAGAATATGAAGCATCATCTCATGGTCCATCAAAATGGCAAAAGCTTGCCATGTTCTTGCAACAAAGGTTTTCCCTTTGTTCTTTTAACCTGTTTTCCAAGTTTGTTATCTCCGTCTGTATCCTTGACTTACTGCTTTCAAACTACTCAGCTTGGAAGGCCCAATACTAGACCTTGCGAAAAGGCTAATTGATCGGGTCGGATCTGAGAGGAGTTCCTTGATGCTGAAATGTCGGGCCATTGAAGATCAGGTGGGGTTGCTTAATAAGCAACTGGAAGCCAGTGAGAATTACAAATCTCAGTATTTAAAGCAATATAAAGATGCCATCAGTGATAAGAACAGGCTTTCTGATGATTATTCAAGTCGTATAAGTAAAATACAGAGCACTTGTAGTTTACTTGAAGAGAGGTCTTCTAGCTTGCTGAAAACATTAGAATCTACAAAGCAAGAATCTTTGGACTGGAAAAGAAAATACGAGCAAGTGTTGTCTAAACAGAAAGCTGAGGAAGACCAGGCTAGTTCTGAAATTGCTATCCTCAAATCCCGGAGCAGTGCTGCTGAGGCAAGGCTGGCTGCTGCTAAGGAACAAGCTCAGTCAGCTCAAGAGGAGGCAGAGGAGTGGAAAAGGAAGTATGATATTGCTGTTAGAGAAGCAAAAGCAGCCTTAGAGAAGGCAGCTATTGCACAAGAGCGCGCGAATAAGGATACACAAAAGAGGGAAGATGCTCTAAGGGAGGAATTTTCCATTGAACTGGCTGCTAAGGTCTCTCTCTCATGCACACACGCATTTGTATTGGTGCAAACACATGTAGCTTTCTTCTTGTGCCTTGTGTCCTATAATAGTGGAATTGATGTGTTTACCATTTCTCGATGATAATGCAGGAGGAAGAAGTGAAGGAGAAGGTGGCAAAAATGGAGTATGCTGAACAGTGCTTGATCACCATAAAGTCAGGGCTGAAGGTAAGCTCCTATCATTTTGATTTAGGAGCGTTGAAAATTAACGGCGAAGATTTTACTGCTGAAGTTTCAGGGTTTAGCACATTTTTTAATAAACATGTATAGGAAAGCAACTTGTTTATTTGAATTTACCGTTCTAATAACTTCTTTATCGTCTCCATCAATCCTGGTCTCTAGGACAATTTCTCCAGTTCATCTTTTTGCACTTTCTTGTACTTGATGATTGATATGGTTTCCAGGCTGCTGAGTCAAAAATAGAGAATTATGATGTGGAGATTATGTCCCTGAAGAACGAAATCAGAGCGTTGAGTGAGAAGTTTGAAGCTGCAAATGCTAAAGCCCTATCTTTTGAAAGAGAAGCTAGAATTGTGGAGCAGGAGAAGATCCATCTTGAACAGAAGTACTCATCTGAGTTCAAAAGATTTGAGGAAGTTCAGGAACGGTGCAGAAATGCTGAAAAAGAAGCCAGAAGATCTACTGAAATGGCTGACAAAGCACGAGCAGATGCAGTCACTGCCCAAAAGGAAAAGAACGATATTCAAAGGCTGGCGATGGAGAGACTGGCTCAAATTGAGAGGTCTGAGAGGCTTATTGAGAGTTTAGGGAGAGATAAAATTGCATTAGAAGATCAACTTAAGGAAGCACGTATGTCAGAGACGGAGGCCCTCTCAAAAGTCACCTTATTAGAGGCGAGAGTTGAGGAAAGGGAGAAAGAAATTGAGTCCTTGCTGGATTCAAATAATGAGCAAAGGGCCAGTACGGTTCAGGTCCTGGAAAGTCTCCTCGACACTGAACGAAAGGCTCGTGCAGAAGCCAACAGCAGAGCAGAAGATCTCTCAGTCAAGCTACAATCTGCCCAGGCAAAAATCGATTCCCTCCAACAAAAGTTAACTACTGTTCTTATAAATGAAACTGCATTGGACAGCAAGCTCAAGACTGCTTCTCTCGGGAAACGGCTCAGAGCAGATGATGGTGAAATTGGCATGGACTCTGTTGAAGATATGGATATTGATAAGCCCTCAAGAGGAAATAAGAGGTCTCGAAGCACAACCAGTCCCCTAAAGCACATTCAGCCAGAAGATGGTGGATCAGTGTACAGAGGCGATGAAGACAACCACAGCAACAAAACATCGCAGGAGGATTATACCAAGTTCACCATGCTCAAACTGAGGCAAGAACTCACGAGTCACAATTTCGGTGCCGAGTTGCTCCAATTGAAGAATCCTAACAAGAAGGACCTCCTTGCACTATACGAGAAGCTCGTCCTCCAGAAGTCGTGAACATTTTTTATGTACAGGGAAGCGCATGTGACTTAAAAAAAAGGGTTTGAGTTGTAGATCAGGTATGACATAGGGTTAGCGTTTTTCATTCTGTAGATTCTTTACGTGAAATTCTCATTGGGACTAGTCCAAAATATTATCTTGAGCGAACTCCCTTTTCCATGCAAGCATAGGCTATGCGCGAGTGTGATGTCAGGCTTCTCTGTCAGTGTTGTTCTCTGCTAGTGGTTTTTGATAGTTTCCACGGTGCCCTTTGACAAAGACTTTGTATTTGGCGTGCTTGGTTTTCTGGTTTAGTGCTTCTTTGTGTTCGTGTGCCTGTGCATTTTTTCGGGCCAACGACAGTGTAACAAGTAATTGTAGGATGAAAAAATAATCTCTTGTTGCCTGTAAGGAAAGGAAGGTCTAGCTTCTGCTTTTTTCAATGGATGAGAGTGCTCCTGGTCTGTGTACTTGGCTTTTCTCATTTCCGGATTGTATTGCATCACGATCCAGGTTTTTTGTTCATGTCATAAGCACAACCTTACACCCAATAGAAAATGCCCCCGTTGTCCTGTGTTATATTTTAAATGACCTGTTTATCAATAACTGTACTTTCTACTTAAATTTCACATCATTATTATTATTCTATTGTTGGTAAGACATGTAGGCACGATGCATAAATAACTGTTCCTTATGCAAAATTAACCATGGAGCTACTTAAACCAACTTTTCCACTGTACAAAACTTAGCTCAGTTGGCCAGTTCTCCTTCCGAGCATCTGGAGGTGAGGGTTTCGATCCTCGCTCTTGGTAAGTATGGAAGCCGGGTTAAGTGATGAACCGTCTAGCCGGGATGTACAAGGATAGTGGGTCTGCAGAAGTGGGTTGGGTTTGGGGTCATTCCCTATAAACCTTCCAAGGTTTCAGAGAGGCTTGGGAATTTATGGGAAGCCCATACTCTCGATATATTTGACTATCAAAATGTTCTTTGCTTCCTTATCCCTTAGGGGGCAGTGTAAATATCCAAAATTAGTACTCCGTTAGGATTTCTAGCTGCTTTTGGGATTTTGGAACTTACGCTTCTTCCATTGACTTCTCGATGTTGCTTATAAAATTAAGACAACCGTCATTTCACAACAAACTTGTTTCTTGATTTTAGAATGTTTATAATCGTCGGGCTTAAATTCTTTCAATCTCATGTTTTGAGACTGTAGGCTTCTAATTGAAGATTTAAAATACGTAGATTTAAAACTATGGATTCCTAAATCGAACCCTAGAATTGAGAATTTGTATAGCTCTGAATTTATAGTTTTTAACTCTGGAAATTCCTCCGATTAGATGGAAACAGGGCTTGAATCCTTGCCAGACATTGCGAATCGGAGTTATTTTGATTTATTGAGACGTCTGAGCGTGTATGCACAAAATTTTCTCTGCCCCCTGTTCGGTATCTTCTCCCTTTGTCGAAAGCCTCTCTTTCATCTTTCCTTTTGTCTCTGGTTAATCCCTTTCTTATTTCTTTTTATTTTTAATTTTTAACTTTGTTCTTAGGCGGTAGGAGCGTAAGGCCAAATTAGATGGGCTTTGGGTTGGATTTTGCCGGGCCCATTTATTACAAAATACCTTTTTCCCAAGTTTTTAAGCTCTTCCGTGTTCACAATGCCAGACTTTTACCTAGGTTGCTTTACAAGTGCGGCGAAAGGTACGCTGTCCAAGTCAATTTCTTCGATGTTTTAGCAGTGCTCATCTGCAATAACACAGGTTTTCTTGCGGTGCGAACCAGAAGAATAACACACCACCTGAGGTTTCTCGCGGTGCGGACCGGAAGAATTTTAGGTAACTGATTTTGACGATGATTGTATCAGGAGCCATTTATGACTGGCTAATCAAAAGGTAAAAAGAAATATACGGCTCAGCTAGACTTTAAATGTAATTTGCTTGTTCCTCGATAGAATGGACGTTTGAGAGCGGCAAATCTTGCCCTTCGAGACAATGGCTTAGAATGGATTGGACATTCGCACGTTTGAATGATGAGCTTCTTTATTGCATTCGCAACTATTGAGGCAAGTTCAAAATAGACACAGATGAAATATAACGTTAGATGTTTTGTGGACAAGCAGTAAAGCATCAAATCATTAAAAAAGAGACAACCCTACTACTTCCTGGATGCCAGCTCCTTCACCGCCTTGGCAAGATTTTCTTCTTTCTGAATGCTTTGGACCCATTGTGCGTTGATGTTCACCCGCTCAATGCTCTGCTTCAGTGTCCTTGCAATAGAAGGTTTCGAGCGGGTTGCAAAGAAGTCCTCCACCTCCTTGGCTTTCTCAAATGTTGCAAACTGGACAAATAATGAAAAAGCAGGAGAACTCAAGGAATTGACCACATTTGTCCCATATATTCAAACATAAGGGAAAAATAATATAAACAAAAAAATTTCAATTCCTTGAGAACAGGCAGCTTTTCACTAGAGAGTTGCTTTAGAAAAGTTTGAACCCACACGAACACATACGGGCACACGAGCGATAGGATTACATACCGGTGAGACAATTGCACTAACAAACCGCGTGACGAGAAACCCAGAACCATATGTTTTCCAAATGTTTTCCCAATGTTCCTGCAATCAATGATTGAGATAATAGAGAAGAATGCCAGATTAGATACGGCAGAAAGCATCAAATGATATTTGGTACAAGCAAAAACTCCACAAGCAACGACAAGAAGAATTAAGAGTTACACATGCTTTCAATCCTTTGTTTCAGTAGTGGATTTTTCAATAGCAAAAAATAATCTAGTTTGTATTAGCTCAGACCCAATGAGAGCATCATTGATTCATTTAAGGGATATAAATAAGTATTCAATATGTTCCACTGGCAATAACAGAATTACCTTCAGCCAAGTCCAAGCAGTTTCACGTCCTTCCCTGCAAACAGCAAGCCCAAAGACAGCATCTTGACTGCGAACCTAATCAAAACCAAAGGTGCAAAATTTTAGTTTTGCCTTTTAGATCAACGCATGGTGAACTTAACAAAGGAGGCTTCGAGGAAATTACGAAGGTATATTCAACAAGTACACAAGCCAGAGTACCTCAGGAGACAATATGAAGTTGAGCACTTCAAGGATGATATTAGGATCTGGACAAGAGGCCAATGAACCTACAAAGACAAAAAGTAGGCAGATTTTAGGGGAGTATCAGACGGTTGCAACACTTGTCCAAATGACATTATATACCTAAAATGCGGGTTTTCTCCTGGCTCAAGTCAGTCTCTCTGTAGACTCTCAGCAAAGATTCAAAACCTGATCGGTTTGATGCATTCGCAGTTTGCATCACAGCCACGTAGCCTGCCTATAAAAACAGGTAAAAGAATGGGTTCAGAAGCTGTAGAATATGAAGAAATACAAGGTAACAGAAAATGCATGAGATTGCACAACCCTTCGGATGTCAGGAGGAAGAAGAGGAGTGCTCCTGTCATCTAAGAATGCATAAAAGCGCCTGCTTGCTTCCTTCAGTGTGGATTCATCTCCAAACTCTGCCAGGGCAGTTAAAATTTGTCCTCTTAACATAGCTTCTAAATGACTCTCACCCTCTTTGGCATCCCAACCAAGCTTCCTGCCAGGAAATTGCAGCAAATAAAGAAAATGATAGAGCCTCACTTTCACCATCACAACTTTGACTTAAAACTTAACAGAAAACAATTTCTTTAGAACATTAGATAGTCCGGAATCCAAAACTTCACTAACATTCCAACAATGGCTAAAAGAATTTCTTGAAACTTTAATATTACATAAGCAGCTTTCTCACTACACATCCAATGACCACCAGACAAATTAAACTCGAAAGAAATCATCAAGATGGTTTTCCAGTTAACTCATCGAGAAATAAAGGTGGAAAAGATAATTATCATGAGAAATTTCAAGCATTAATTCAGCATTCTTCCAGTGCTCTTACTTAAGTGAATCCACCATAAAGATAAAAGTCATCCGGGTGAAAATTGGCAAAGCCATCTAATTTCTTAAAATGAACTTAATTTACCCAGCCAAAGAAGCTTCTTTGTTTTGGTTCATTTGTTATCATGGTGTAAGAGATGTAAAATGTAAATTTGAAATTCTACAGTAAGGCTATGCTAGATTCATAAAAGTAACTGAACTTACTCTGCAGAGTGTTGAAAAAGACCAATGAAAAATTGTTTAATATAATCCATTAATTCAGGAGTAGCATCTGCAGCAATTCTTGCAATTTTGTAACTTACCTGGCAAAGAAGGAAGTAAAATCAGTCTTGATAGCATTATCTTAACAAGAATCTATAGTGAGAATCACCCAATCCAAGTTCAGACACACAATATATACATATAAAGTGAGAATCCAGTTACAGCAGAACATACACTTATCAAATTCGATAGCACAGTATAATCAAGTTCTTCTCTGTAAGCAGCCATTAGAGTGACCAAAGAAGTCAAAGACTGCTTGCGAGCCATGCAAAGAGCAAAGGAGTCATCCAGTATACCTGTTACAAGCATCACAAAAGTTGGTTATGCTGATCTTTTAGGTTGGAAAGAGAGAAGAAAAATGGGGGCACGTAGAAGATGTTCGAATATTGGAAGAAATAACGAAGTTACCAAATCTGTCGGTTGCAGATAAAATTTCATTCTCTATGGCATATCTTAGCTTGGCTTGAAGGTCTTCGTCGTACTTCACCCTATAGAAACCTGTCTGGTCCACATTGACCTTTATCCAAGCTCCGGTTTCCTTTAAATCAATAGATGCGGATTTTGTTTCCAACAGAAAACTTTGGCGCGCATCATATGAGCCACAACAAAATGTTACTGGCACAATCCACTGTCCATCCCCAGGGGAACCGCTTGATAAAAATTGTGACTGCCATTATCATCAAAGTCATGTCACTTTGGAGCTGGTTCACTCTATGGAGATTGGTAATGTACAAGACAACAAACTTCAACTTCAAAGAATTATAACATTGTAGAACCTGTTCGAACTCTAACTTGCCATCTTTGATTTTGATGGAAACCACAGGGTATCCTTGCTGCTTGGTCCACGAATTCATTAACTTGTTCACGGGTTCACCTGATCCCTCCTCGAGGGCAGCCCAGAGGTCCTCTGTCTTTGCATTTGAGCAAGCATGCCTCTTTATGTATGAAGCTAATGATTTCTATTTTCACAAACAGAAAAAATAGATGTCCATGTTAAATCTCAAGGAAAATCCAATACAAGTAATATCTGAAACGAAAGTGTACTATACGTAACAAGATATGGCATAAGAACATTCACATCAACAATGATTTAGATAGATCATGATTTAGTTAGCAAGTTCATCTCATGAACCCATAATTCAACAAACTAACTGAAGATATGAAAGACCTAGTTGTAGAATCTTCCTTATTTCACATATTCAGTTTAATCTCATCAACTTAAATCTGTTATATTAAATAAATCAAACAGAATCATTACAAGCCCAGGAGTTTAATTTTAGAGCATCTGATAATTGACTCAGCACAGTAGTTTTATCAAGCCATAGTGCATTTGCTGATTGGGGGGCAGCAAAATACAATTGTCAAAGGGTATCATTACCATATGTGGTAAATTGCAAGCTTGAGTGCTCTCACACCTAAGTAGAATGTGCATTATATAGAGTATTTTATTTAATATTTCGAACATAAGTTGAGATTACATCTAAATGAAGGCTTTGTTTGGGCAACAATATTGAGCAAAAAGAAGTCAATCCCAAATGATTTGAGTAGCTCATGAATATTATAGTCCCATCAAGTCCAGAGCACAAAAAAGTGAAGCAAAATCCAACTCAAGTTGAGAGTCTAATACTGAGTGACTGGACATTGTTTCCGCTCGAGTCAGTGAAACTGCTAGTGAAGCATTTGAAGATTAGATGTCTTCATCAGCATCACGTCAGCAACTAACTTATCCTCTTGATTAAATTATATAGCAGCAGATATTACACTTTTGTCTTGGAGACCTCCTCAATAAGTAACCCTCTGGGCAGTTACTGAGAGATCATCATAAGCTGAGCGTAAGAAGAATTACCTGAAAACATTCAGCACCAAGATAGCTTTGAAGCATCCGGATCACAGATGCACCCTTTCTATAACTTATTGCATCGAAGATTTCATCAATCTCACCAGCATGGTTAATCTCCACCTGAGGAGGAAAAGTCTCTTCAATTCAAATATTTCAATGCTTACTGTGCAAGGATATCTTTTGAAAAGGAAAAGATGTTTATGCTTACCTCAATGGGGTGTGACTCAGCAAGCCCATCCAGTCTCAGCCCTTCAGTACATTCTTCAAGGAACTGAGTCCATATTTTCCACTCAGGAAACAGGCTATCAGTAGCCAAATAGCTCACCTAAGCCAAGCACATGTCATGCAAACAAGCATGATAGCAAAAATAAAGGACAAAACAACAAAGCAAGGTTACTTACCCAAGTAGCAAATCCCTCATTTAGCCACAGATGAGTCCACCACTCCATGGTAACAAGGTTACCAAACCACTGGTGAGCCAGTTCATGAGCTACAACTGTAGCAACCTTAAAGAATCCCGACAAAAGTATCAGACGTTTATGCAAATCAGCAACCACACATATGAAACTTTCCAACTTTGAACAGCCAAACTAGATGGTGAAAGGTAGCCGGCAAATTGTAATTTACATTACCCTCTGCTTGTTAGCTGCTGCGGAGTGCTTCTCATCATAGAGTAGAGCTGTTTCGCGATAAGTAACTAAACCGTAATTTTCCATGGCACCGGCAGCAAAATCTGGGATAGCAATCATATCCAGTTTTGGAAGAGAGTACGGCACAGCAAAGTACCTGGATTTCACTCAATTTACCAATAGTCAACTAAAGACTAAAGACAACAATCATAAGTGCTCAGAATGTAAGAGTACTAACAAATGCAAACTACTCTGATAGGAACATACTCTCGGTATAATACAAGCGTCTTGACAGCAACATCTAGGGCAAATTTTCCCTGATTTTGCTTCCCAACTTGACAGTATACCCGCACCTTTACTCCTGCAAAGACAATGTAGCAGATATACAGACAATTAGACAAAACAAATGGAATAAAAAGGCTTTCCTTGTGCACAAGGCTTTCCACACTAATCACTGGATAAACAACACTTCTTAAGAGAGAAGAGCAATTATCAGTGACTTTACCGTCAGATGTATGATCTTCGACATAGTCAAATAACCCAACAACAACTGCAACCAAGTACGTGGACATAATGGGCGATTCTTGATAAAAAACTGTCTTAACATGTCCTTCAACCTTTTCATCAACAATTGGCATGTTGGAGAGAGCCACTAGATCAGATGGCACATCTAAAGTAATTTTGAATGTAGCCTGTCACACCATTCATCAAAGTCAAGCAAACTCATCATATAACATCAATAAATGCCCACCTAAAAGATACATTTCATGAAGTTCAAAACAGTATATAAAATAAGATCATTAAAGAGATTGGTAACCTCATATAGACCAAACTAGCGGAACTATTGAGGGTGTATCAAACATCTAAAGAAAAGAATGACACCTCCCTCAAAGGTTTGTACCGCCATGGTAAGCATGAGAAGATTGGTAGGACAGTTGCAGATAAACCACTCATGTAAAGGAAAGATAAGAACCTTGCACGCAGGCTCATCCCAACAAGGAAAGCATCGCCGAGCATCAGCTGGTTCAAACTGAGTGACCGCCATATTCTTCTTCTCACCATTGTGCTCATAAGTACTGCATAGAGTATATTTGAACTTAAGTGAGTGAATTGGCCATAGAAAATTATTAAGTAATACATATTCATTTAAATCAGAAATTAGTGAGAATACTAACAGTGCTCTAGCATCTCAAAATTCAGTAATTCATTCAAAAGAACTAAGTACCTCTAGATCAATGTATAGAAGACAGGCCTAGATTCAGAAGTAGTAATAGAAGACAGCACAGTGATATCCCAAATGATGCAGGGTAGACAACCAACGAAATTTTATAAAAAAAGAGAGCAGAGGAGGCAAGTGGTGGCATGAAGCTTAGTCTTCCTTTGGTTAAATAGCATCCCAATTGCTTAAAAATCCCCGTTCCACAATCAGATAATGCTGAAGATCATCATGTTCTGCGTTTTATTGGAAATAATTACCTTCTGTAAAACCCTTTCATCCTATCGTTAAGAGTTCCGTCAAAACCGATAGCCAAAACTCCAAGCCCAATAGGCAGCGTCCCGGGGAACTCCAAAACCAATATCTCATCTTGCTCAAACAAGTCCACTTTACAAGGCTCAAACACCTGCTCAGCATTTCAATATCATCAAGTCACTTTACAACACCAAATCCTCTAAACACCAAGTAACACAGAATAAGATAGAAACTTAAATCTCAAAACTTCACAACAATAGTCTTGACTGTTGGCCAACCCATAACCTCAATTTTTTTTTTTTCCAAATTAAAATGCATTCATCATTAGAAAATAAATTCAACGATGCCATTTTACATGCTGAATAAACAGAAAACGAAAGGGAACCGATCTATCAAATTGAAAACTCCATTTAACCAGCCCAAAATCAAAACGAGAACTTTGAAGAAGCAACATCGCAAGTCACATACAAACAGAGAAAGGCCTATCTTCCTGCTATCCTTAAACACGTCGCAAACCTCCTTCCTTCCTCAAAAAAGTTCACATTTTTAATGAAATAAAATAAAATTGAACAAAAATGTCCCCCCAGAGGCTACGTCTTAGGCACGTAAACTCGTATGCTTTGCTTTAGATGAATAAATTCACGACAAAACCAAGCGATCCCTCCCCACAAAAATCAGCTACGATTTGGCGAAATCTCTCGCGACCGAAGCCTAGACAGGGCACGAAACGGCGATTCTCTCTCCACCGCGGAACGCCGGGGAGATCGAGACGCTTCACCTGGGAGGACGCTTTGGCGGCGAACGAGACAGTGCCGTCCCGGATTGTCAGGTCAGCGGCATTGAGGACGATGAACTTGGTCTCGCCGACGACGTCGACGTCGATGGCGACGGAGCCGGCGAACTTGCAGGCGGCGAGGTCGGGCTTGAGCCGGATGTCGTACCGCTTCGGCGTCGCGAACTTGGGGAGGCGAGGCTGGCCCTTGAATTGCTCCATCTCCGTCGGCGATCGAATCTCCGTTGCTTCGGCGGCGTCGCACCTCAGTCTCTGCACGCACTCTTTCTCTCTCTCTGGATCTTGAAATGAGCGCAGAAGATGAGCGACAGCGGAAAATTTATAAATTATAGAGAACCCCTACTACGACTTGTGACGAAAATATAATCGAGTTTAAAATATTCAAAAAGCTCAATTAAATTCTAAAAATTATCATCAAAATGTAATTAATAAAAGAATTTGATTTAATCAATTTGATAAATTTTAAGATTTAATTGAAATTTTAGGACTTAATTGCATTTTTATGATAAATTTTAAGACTTAATTAGACTTTTTAAAAGTTTTAGAACTGAATTACATTTTATCAAAAAGTCTAAAAACTTTTAATTTTGATAAATGTAAGTCCCTAAAACAACCTCTAAATTTTAGGATCAATTTCAATTTTGCCATATATATATTGTAAAAGGTCTCGAACTTACACTCTAATTCCATTTCTACATCTTAAAATTCGCCACTAATTTATTCAAAATTGACATCACTACCAATTAGAAGTTCATTATCAAAATTTGCGTTTTTATCGACACCCTCATACGAGGAAGAATGATAGGAAGCTTCTGATGTTGATAATATTGGGGATATCAGTGGTGGTTTTTGGATGTGTCGTTAAATTTGAGACTAGAGTAAAAGTTAGGGTTTTTTACAAGATAAAAAAAAGAAAAATCTGTGACAAAATTGAGATTTAACATAAAGTTGAGGATTTTTTTTTAAGGAATTAGCCCAAGGTTTTTGTGACATCGGCTTGCACGCCAAATATATATATTCTATTTTGACAAGCTTTGATATCTTTTTCCCTCTTTAATTCACATTCATTGTTAATGATCTCTTATTCGGATTTTGAATAATCTTGTTGGAAGATACGTAACGTCATTACATGAGATATCATTTGACTCGATCTGTTATTTGAAATTTAGTTTGTTTTGTCGTGAATGAAAAGGATCATTATGAAAAATGTATTGGATGCCACTAATTATTCTTTTATGATTACTTCAATGAATAATTTAAGAGATATCAACTATCCATTAGTCGCCTTGAGACATAATTGCACACTAAGAGTTCGTTCGTTTCGCCGAAAATATCACATTTTCGAAAAATATTTTCTAGTATTTTCTCGGTATTTGGCTAAAACTTGAATCTTGAGTGGAAAATATTTTCCACCGTTCGTTACCTAATTTAATTGTTTAGGAAAAATTATCAAAAAATTGAATTTTAATATTTTTAATTGACCAAAAAATTAGTTTTATTTTTTTATAATTTTATAAAAAATGATTTTTTAATTATTTGTATCTTTAAAAAATCGAAATTTTATTATTTATTCTTTTTTTCTTTCTTTTTCTTTTTATTTTCTCCTTTTTCTTTTCCTTCCTCCTTCCTCCTCCTTCTTCCGTTGTCGCATGCCCGACGACGGCCGATTGCCTGGTTGCTGACCAAGACGTGGTCGCTAGATCCGGCAAGCTCACGGCTCGCCAAAGCCTGACGAACCTTTGGCAAGCTCGAGGCTTGGCCAATCCAAGGGAGCCGCAAGCTTGCCGGATCTGCGTGGATCGGGAGCCTAGGCTCCGCCGCCAAATCCGACGAACCTCGGCGAGCTCAAGTGGGCCCAAGCCCCGCCTAGCTCGTCGGATTCGGCGAGGCCCTTGCTTCACCCCAGGCCGGTGAGGCCTGAGTTCACCGGGCTCGGGCGAGCTCGGCTTCGCCCGATCGGGCTAGGCGGAGCCTCGTTAAGGCTTGAGCTAGCTCGCGGCTGGTTGCAGTCGCCCTGTGGCGGGCGACCGGCCAAGGCCAAGGAAGAAGATGAAAATGAAATAATTTAAAAAAAAGGAAAAAAATTAAAAATTAGATTTTTTAAAAAAATAAAAAAGAAAAAAAGAAAAAGAAAGCATGCAAATAACAAAAATGTGTTTGGTGAAAAGAAGTAAAATGGAAGAAGTTATTAAAAATATTTTCCACTTTTGAAAAGTGGAAGACATTTTCCTTACTTTTAAAGGTTGTTTTTTCCAATGATGGAAAACATTTTCCTTAACTAGTTCATTTTTAGGTAAACGAACGAGCCTAAACATAATAGAAAATCCGGAAAACATGAGCTCATGCATAAATTAGTGGTCTCGTCCATTAATTCATTACGTTGACAAGAAGGCATGATAAGCCGAATGAATGTATACGTATATTGAGACAAAGGACATATCATACAAAAATTGAAACCAAAATTCTTCCTTGATGTCAATTAAGATAAAAAATAAATAAAACAATTACTCGTTGCCATTGAATGATTGTTCTAACATAGGTTTTCTTGAAAATCCAATGGAGATAATTTTTCAAAAAGTCCTAAACCTATTATATGATAGTCAATTCAATCCTTAACCTTTCGATTAATGCCAATTACTTATCATATGTTGGGCAATTAATTCTTAAACATTTTGATGATTTGTCAATTTAGTCATAAACATTTTAACTATTTGCCAATATAATCATTCCGGATAATTTTGTTTGGAAATCACCAAAGAACTACATTGACAAATCATTAAAAGATTTATGATTGAACTGGCAAATTATCAAAAAATTTAGGATTAAATTGGCACAATTAATATACTTAGGACTGAATTAACCACCTTACAATAGGCTTTGGACTTTATTGCCTACCATGCAATAGGTTTGAAACTTTTTGGACAATATTTCCAAACCCAATGTGTAGTTCACGTTTGCAAGGAATATGGTTCCACAAGAGTAAAAGCAATGAAAGGAGTTAAGAGAGTTAGCCAACTATAGTTCAAAAGAGGGTACGATAAGGACTAAGGAAGATACGGGAACAAATGCAAAGGAAAAATCTCAATCTCTTCTTGCTTGAGGAGGTTGGGTTGCTTCCTTTTTTGGTACTACTCCATCTCCCCATGGAAGTATTAGAATAAGTCAGATTGACAAGCACTCAAGTTCAAGTACTAGGCATGAGATGCTCCTACTCAACTTTTGCATTTTTAAATCTGTAAAAATGTGTTATCATATTGTCTCATCGAGGTTGTTTATGCTTAGTTAATTAATTTGATCTTTTATTTATTCTATCTCTGACCTAGGCCAGCCTTAATTTTTGTGCATATTTTACAATCTTCCCAACCGGTTCTCTGTTTCTTGCCCACTAAGTTACTCATTTCAATAATAGTAAATTCTTTCACTCATCATCTTAAGGACTAGATCATCCTTAAAGCATGTGCAGCCATTGATGCGTGCAGTCATGATTCTCTCATGGAAAGTTTCTCTCAACTTGGTTTGCTAATATGTCCTCTCTAGATCTATTACAATCCTTCTAACACAATGACAACCTTTCATCAATGTACTTATTCAAATTGCACTTAAATTTAGTAGAAGGAGCACAACATAGCCAAATTTCCCACACAATGAAATAGATTGAATCTGGCGTCATATCTTATAGAATCACCTCTTTTCCATACATACTTTTAGAATGAATTCGATGAAGTCACAATATTGGCGCTTCGACTTTTTTTAGTCATCTTATATGTTTGTGAAACCTGCCTATATTTCCTCATAAGAAAACGTTGGTTGAATTGAAAACTGAAAATGCTGAACAAAAACATAGTTGGGCACATTTCACCAAAAAAAAAAAAAAAACATAGTTGGGCACATAAATCAGTCGTAGATGGTGATTTCTTTATCTAAATCAAAATGGAACAAGCAACCATAAATCAGTGGCTAGTGCTTCCCTTTCTCCCCAAGAAAGGTCAAAACCCTCTGCAATTTGTTTGGAAGTCAACGTCTGACTGTGATTACGACCCCCTCCCCAGGCCCTCATTTTGGTCAACATTAGTACATTACTTGTCCCAAAGGTTTTGGGCTTCCTATCGAAAAGCCCAATATTTTTAAGTGGGCCACGAACCAGTACAGAAGGCCCACAATGGGCCCACCTGAGTTCTCTCTCTCACTTTAGAGAGAGAAGAAGACAGAGCGAGCTTCCCTGTTCATTGGAAAACTGCGTTGAAGATTACTTGGGAAGACGAATGGGGATCATCCGAGAGAAGAAGCCCAAATCTTCCTCTTCTCCGTCATCGACGTCGCCTTGCGCCGATCTGAGAGCCGCCTATCACAATTGCTTCAACAGGTAAAGCCGCGAATTGGCGCAGTCAACTGAAAAAACCATGAATTTTTGAGTTTTCCGATCGTCAGAACCCCCCGGCTAAAACCCTAAACCCCCCTCAAAATGGCTCCTTTCGGTGGTCTTCAGGTGGTACTCGGAGAAGTTCGTGAAGGGTCAGTGGCAGAAGGAGGAGTGCGTCGCCGAGTGGCAGAAGTACAGGGCCTGCCTCTCCGTAATCCTCGTGATTCTTGCTTTTGCAGAATGCGATTTCCTTTTATGTTGATTGTACTTTGCCGTGAATTGCAATTTTTTTCATTTTTCTGTTTGATTTTCGGGGTTGTTGTGAAGGAACATTTGGAGGACAAGCACCTGAGCCGGTTCCTGGAAGCTGAAGCCCTCGATAGCACCGCAAGGGCCGACTCGGCGAGCGTGGTGGATGGTGCAGAGACTAATTCATGAGATTGACGATGTGTCGAGCGATAAGATATTGAACTTGGATGGTGATTTTTTGAGGTAGTCATTTGTCATTTGCTTTAGGAAATGATTTACCTGTTTGATTGGTTTAGATATCCAAGTTATTCTAATTCTTCCTAAGCGGTGTCTACTTAATATAGTAGAGAAAGAAGAGGCTGGTTCATGGAATTAGAGGCAGGACAACATTAATGAACGGAGAAGTAGGTGACTATTCATTTGTCACTGCACTAAGCATGAAAATGACGAACTGGATCGAAAGGTCTTGTGCAGAGGTCCAAGGTTATGCCACCTCAGCAATGTCTTTGTTCCATATGATGCAGAGTTCTCTAAACTAGGAATTCTAGAGACATGGTTAGGGGTTTGTAAAACTCATTTCTTTGGCAAAGCTTTATTTAGTTAATGGCATTATGTTTATTGGGAGTCTTTTTTTCTTAATCTGTTTTGTCGACAGAAACCCTTAAGGACGATTTTGTGTATTGATGCATTAATTCTTTTGCAAGGTCCACTTATGTAAAATAAAAAAGTACTTGCCTTGGTGAATCCTAGGCCTGAACTGAAATTAAGTGTATCAAGCATGTAGTGATTTCTGAGTTGGTCTGCTGACCGAGACTTTTGATTTTGTGGCTTCTGAATGAATATCCAACGTGATATCACTTGTTTTTCCTTAAGGGTTTTTGCATTATTCGTGTGCACTAATAACTGCTGAGAAGAGGAACTGTTATCGGGAGGACATTCACTTAGTGACCACTGAATTTCTTTACGGATATCCTAGAAATTTTCTTGTGAACTTATGGAACCTTGGAGCACAGCAGCCATGCCGGTGGTGTCAGTAAGCATACAGCAGGAAATCTCTCTCTCAAGGATGTATGGCTTTCTTCTAAATCAGATTAACTCACAAGGCTAGGCGACATGATACTCTAAGGGTTGTGTTGACCATCTGAAGATTCTAGTAGGTAGATAAGCCTTGGAAGTGGGTACAGGAATTTCTTGTTTTGAAATAGTAAATCAGGCTATGTTACATGACAGTGTTCTAACATTTATTCAACACCTCTAGAGTTTAAACTTGAGAGAATTATTCTCTCATCTATTTTTCCGAATTGTGACCGGTTTGTCTATGAGGTTCGCTGCTGCTCCTCCCTGCTCCCTTCTTTTCTCCTACTTTGAGGCGACTTATTGGTGAACTAGATCTGGAAGTGTTTGATGTCGTGATGGCCTGGAGAAGATTCTATTGAGGTGAACATTGCACTTTTCTGTTAGTACCATATCCCTTGACAGCAACTTTTTGTTCCACAAACGACGTTGCATGGAGCGTAAAGTAACTGCACCATTCTCTAATCTCACCTATGGAACAGTTTGAAGAGTGAAAGGACCATAGCAGCATCTGCTTACATACGAGTGAAAGCACCGTAGCGGCATCTGCTCACATACGATTCTTCAGGCAGTGGATGTACATATGAGTAAACAACTGTCCATGACCGTAAGCATACCATCGCTAGTCACGGATCACATCCCCTGCTCTTCCTCTGATAATATGTTCTGTTCTTCAATGGTGACAATTGAAGAGCATATCATCCATGCGTAGTGGATTGTCTCTCCACTGCTTCTGGTCATATAATTTCTCCAATTGAATCCATCTTCTAGCGTTTTGGTTCCGATTTTGTTTCCAATAGAATGAATTGTCAAATCCATCGTCCGGTTTTTTCTCCGAATGCTTTTCGGGAACAGGGAATGCGAACTCATCAGGAGAGAACAACAGGGCTGGAAATTACGTGGAGCCTTCTCTTTCAGGATTTCCATTTGATAGGCATTTAGGGATTAGTGAACGGGCTGAATCAAGTGCATTTCATGGCCTCTCCAGTGAGCATCGCTTTTCATTTCGGATCGGATGAACCCCAAAAACATGGAGGGGCTTTAATTTAATATTTCGGATAACAAAACTCTGTACAGAGCAATGAGAATTTGACTCAAGGCAATGCAATCACAGCAAATCTCACGAAGTCATAAAGTCGATGACGCAATTCCAAGCAAGAAGGATCACAATGTGCCATTTTAACTTGGTTTTGTCCATGTCGAGATTACGATCCATGAGGAATAAGATCAGGCAAAAGAAGATAAGAACAAGTTCAGAATACAGTACATCCACCGATATTCATTCATCATAAGCACGACCCAAACATCAAACACATAGCCTACTAAACATAGCACCTGCACTTCGACCCAAAAAAAAAAAAAAAGAAAAAGCAACCTGCGCAAGAACCTGCAAATTCCACGCGCAAAACACAAGAACACCCTTCTTAAAAGCAAAGCACGCCCATCGTTATTCTTCATTCCCCATAAGCATCCTCATCGGCAGCACCGTAGCTCAGCTCCGCGGGCCCACTTCAGGCGATCTTGACCTCGATCGTCTTGGGCTTCTTCGGCTCCGGCGGGGGCAGCTTCTCCACGGTGACGGTCAGCACCCCGTCACGGCACACGGCCGAGACGGCCTCCGTGTTGGCGTTCTCCGGGAGCACGAACTTCCGCATGAACTTGCCGACCCGCCGCTCCATCCGCAGGTACTTGGCGCCCTCCTTCTCCTCCTCGCGCCGCCTCTCGCCGCTGATGACCAGCACGTTGTCGTCCTCGACCTGGACCTTGATGTCCCCGGAGCCGAGGCCCGGCATGTCGACGACGAAGGCGTAGGACCCCGGGAGCTCCTTGACGTCGGCCGGGGTGGCGGCCATGGCGCGGGCGTCGCGGACGTAGGTGCGGGTGGGGGCGCTGGCGGACTTCTCGGCCTCGTCGGGGACGTCCATCAGGTGGTGCAGCGTGGCGAAGAGCGGGGACTCGAGGCCGGTGAGGCGGAAATCCATCGTCGTGCGTCCTGCTCGATCGGTGAAGCTGGAGGAAGGAGATTGATTAGGGTTTCGAGAGATCGATTCGAAGTCGAGAGCTACTGATCGGAGTTTGGATTGATGAGGAAGGAGGTGGGGAGGGGGGAGTATTTATAGGTTGGCGGTTGGGGAAAGTTCGAGAAGAATTGAGGGGATGGCGCGGGAGTTTCGAGACGGTTCCAGGTCACTACTGGGATTCCTTCTAGAAGCCTAGAGAGTACTAGAAAATTCTGTAGAACATTCGGTTATTCGGCCGTTGGGAACGGCTTCTGGCTTAGCGTCTAATTTCTTCAATTCGATGATTTTCGTTTGTTTACTATTTAAATCGAACTTAATTATCGGTATTATGATGATGCACCCGTTATCTTTCCGAAATTATCATAGATCGTTCTTAGCCTTACTTTTATACGTACGGATATAAAAGAATATATTCATCGAGCACGCGAGTAACTCATGGGTGACTACCGGCAATAGATGTAATTGAAAATTATTGAATTCCATTTCGAGTCATCTCAATTTTGACATGTAAAATTAAATGGCTGATGGTTGAGGTTCCTTTCATTTCAACTTTCAAGTAGGTAACTTTTTGCTAAGGAGGTAATAAGAGTAATCGATTCCTAATTCAGTTCGGTCTAGTTCTATTTAAGAATCGGGAACCGAACCCAGAGGACCATTTTTTTTATTTTTATTTTTGGGATTGGGGACTGGAATGGACAATCCTAGGATTCCGGTCAATTAGCCAAAAAAATAAAAAAGAAATAAACAAAAATACTAGAGTTATTACAATTTTAAGATTTATTGCTATTTTAATTTTTTTTTTAAAAAATATATCTTTAAAAAAAGAGTCGTCTGATTCCCCTCGGAACTAGGAATTGGATTGAAAATCATTAGTTTTATTTTTATGGGACTAGAAACCGGATTGATGTCCCAAGAATTGGACCAAATTGACTAGTCAAATTCAGTTTGGACGGTTCCCCATCCTGATGGTCCGATATGCTCACTCCTAGTAAGTAACTTCTCCCATTACTTTTTTGGTTTATAAAAAATTACATTTATTAGATATTTGAAAACAAATCATAAAAATCCAAAAAAATTTCAAAACTTCAAATAATGAAATAAGGCCTTAAATCTGGTCCAAAAAGTGTGTTGACAGCATTTTCGTTAGCTCCGTTTGATTTAAGTGGTGGAAAATTTAACAAGACATTTAAATAATTGATAATTTAGTATTTTTTTTTTGGTCACGCACACTATATTCAGCTTCGTCAAGAAAACCATTTTCGTGCCATAAGAAAGGCAATTCTTTAGACGTTCTCTTAATTGATTTAGATATCAAAATTTGAAAAATCAAATAAAGCAATATCATTGCCTACGTGGCACAAAGTTCTATTGAAAGTGTCCTTCTTAAGTTCGAAGTTTGTAATCACCGGAGATTGCTCCATTGACTACCATCCTCACATGGTAAGGTAAAGTCGAGGGTTCGATTCTTTATCTTCTTAGAGGAGACTAGCGGTGAAGACGATTAGTTTCAAATGTGAAGTTCGATTTTCACGCTTTACAAAAAGGCAGGACAAAAATCCAATAATAAAATTGAGAGTTAAAACATGAGAGATAATTTTTTTTTTTTACAAAGAAGAACATATCATTGCAAAATGTGCTAAAAAATTTATTCTGGATTTTTCAGTCACTCATTGATTGCATTTTTTGGACATTTTTTTTTTTTTAAAGATTTGGTTAATTTTTATCCTCAATTTTAGAATTTCTAATGTATAGCCTCTAAAAAATTAAAACATGGGTATATGTAAGATATTATACACATTCTAGTGGCTGCATATCGAGACCAACCAAATCAATCACAGCAGAAAAATATCCAAGGAAATGGACACGATTGTTCCTCTGTTGACTTTCCTCTGTCCAGATTCTTGAGAGCAGCCTGCAGCATACTTCTCTTCACCCTCAATCCATCACAGTCTTCTCTCTCCGGCAAGCAACGTGTCATTTCCTAAATCTCCAGTCATGAGATAAGAATCATAGAATGCACAGCACACTTCGAATTCGACCCCTGAACTGAAGACGGGTACGTTTCTTCTCTCCCAACTTTTGTTCTTTTCTGTCTATCTGCAGAGTCTTCTCGGAGAAAATTTGCATTGGTTGAGAGAGAATTTCGCGCGACATCTAGTTGATTTCTCAGTGATGTTGCCGTAGATACAGGTCATATCGACCGAACCATGTAAGCCTAGGAAGTCTGAACTCTGGTTCTGCCGCAAAGCACATGTTACCTTTGCCCATGAATGAGCTTGGCATTTGAAACTGGGGGTTTTGATGAGTTCTCATTGGGCTTTGCTTATTTCCTTCGGTTAAAAGAAGCAAAAGCTAGGCATTTCTACTCTTTTGATCTGAAACATGCGCTGATTGTGTTGGTGAAGCAGAAAGCCTATGGAAGGACTAAGGAAGGAGGGTCTGTTCGACTTCAAGAATCCGCTGGTTCTGCGGAGAATCCCACGAGGGATGAGTCAGTGTATATCGATCCGGTGTCGGATTGTAGCATCTACAGAGTCCCGAAGTCGATACGCGATGGCTACGAAAAGGCATTCGGCCCTCGATTCGTTTCGCTCGGGCCGTTTCACCATCACATCAAGGATCTGCAATCATCGGGGCACAAGCAAAGTTACTTCGATGACTTCGTGAGAGAGAGCAAGCTGAGCGTGCAATACCTGTCCGAGTTTGTCAAGGGAAGGGAAGAAGCCATTCGCAAGTGCTATGCAGAGACAAGCGTGCTAAACAGCGACGATCTTGCAATGTGTATTCTACAGGACGCCACTTTCGTCATCGAGATCTTATTGAAGAACAGAGATCGCAGCTTAGTAGGCGAGAATGACCGGATATTCAAAAAGCCGTGGCTGATTCACGACATCAAATTCGACATGTTGAATATAGAAAATCAGATCCCTTTCGCCATCCTTGATGACCTCTTGGCACTGCATCAATCAACCAGAGAGTCTGATGATGAGAGGCTCTCTCTTGGTGTTCTCACACATGAATTCTTCAAGTTGCAGTTAGGAGGCATAACAGAGATGGCAGATGACCTTGCCAAGGTCTCCTCCATGAAATCAAGGCACTTTGTGGACGCGCTCAGAAACTATAACTTTCCATCGGTGATGCCGTCGCGGCCTAAGAAAGATCTCAAGAGTCTAGCCACCCCTAGCGTGATGGAGCTGAGCCAAGCTGGGGTCAAGTTCCACGTTGGTTTGGGGAAGAGTTTATTCGACGTACGATTCTCCAACGGAACGCTTGAAATCCCGAAACTGAACATATACTTCGGAGCAGATGTACTATTCAGAAATCTCATCGGCTTTGAGAAATGCAACTACCGCGAGAACTACATTAACGACTACATCATCTTCGTCGGTCTCCTTGTTCACTCTCCGGCGGATGTGGAGATGCTGGTGGAGGAAGGAATTATCGGCATCAGTACATGGGACAGCAGAGAAGTTTTTGGGCTCATCAAGAGCCTCGTGAAAGGAGCGAGGTTCCTTCCAAAGGATTTTACTTCTCTGGTCTCTGTGCCGAGCTGAACGAGTACTACAGAATCCCTTGGCACAGGTGGAAGGCAACGCTGAAGCGAGACTACTTCAACAGTCCGTGGTCCATCATATCGGTCATCGCAGCCGTCATTCTTCTCGTGCTCACTACGGTACAGACAGTGTTCTCTGTTATTTCTAAATAGGTCCTGTCCAATTTGAAAGTTCTAATGCACCTACACGCTCTGATTTTGGCAGTCCCCTGTAGTCAACTTTACTTCTAAGCAGACGAACACAAACCTTAATAATGTAAAAAGACGAGTATCTGAATGTCTCAAAAATCTTTCTCTTATAGTTATTTCAATGTAGAATGAGGATTTGTCCCTCACGTCGAATTTTTCCACGTCACGACGTTTCTTCTGTACTTTCCACGGCTAGCAAACCGATTCAGTTTAGCCATACAACTCAAAATTTCAAAAAGAGTAATGGAAGACGAGCCACGAAGTCTCAGAATAGACTCGTGCAAAAACTCACTTGATACAGTGTTGGCAAGAGTATCGTATGTGATGATGACAGAGACAGGACTTTTATACATCAATTCTAAGTAGCCCACCTTCATCAAGAAATTAGAGTTCGTGGCGCTCATTCTCTTCTACAACAGGTGAAGCTTCTCGCTCCTTTGCTTTCGAGCGCCCATACTTCCTTGAAAACCAACGAACCATTCGAACGACGTTTCCTAAGAAGATGATCCCCATCAGGCATAGCCACAGAAGCACAGAAACTCTAGTCACTGTGTTCAGAACCCCTCTGTTATCTTCCGGTGTCATATGTATCCACGCGATGAAGTAGGTAATAGTAAGTGCAGTGATAGCGATCCACATCGTCACCATCTGGGTCCACATCCACCTCCTTCTTTTAATAGGGAGTCCACTGACCACAAGCAGAATTATGCTCAGTGAAGAAAGAAATGCAAGCGTGTTGAAGATCATGAACTGCCCATATGCCTTGGGAGAGCGGTGGCCATCACGGCCATTCCCACATGGTGTGATTTCTCCGTGCCATTCTTCGCAGGGTCTGCTGTAAAGTCATCCTGCCAGAAGCCTCCAGGTGGTGATAGCGTGGCTTGGAATGCCACCGTCGCAATGAGTGAAGCCACCACGATCAGGGCACTTCTTTTTCTGCCCAGCCAATCTGTCTGTTTGCGAGCCTTAACCGGTGGTTTAATATCACTGTTCTGTTTGACATAAGGCTGTGCTATTGGAATGGCCTGGATTGTGTCGTGACCCAAAGACGTTTGATACATTATCGGAGCTCCGGCTCTCTGTAGGAGCTGCTTGATCTCCATGTCTCTCAAGTCTCTTGGACCTTGTGATAAGACATCCAGTGCTGTAAATCCCTTCACATTTTGGACGTCTACTGCAATGTTGGTGCTGGAAAGCAAATACTTAATGATCTGCAAAATTTTCAGCTATTCTTTTTTAGAAAAAGGCATACACCAACATATGTTAATCAAAATCACGAGTCTCTCTGTCATAGTGCCAATTCAATCAATTGAATGCTTTGGACAAAAGATACTGTAAGCAGAATCTTCAAGTTTATGCGAAGGATAATGTCCCCATAATGCTAATCCCAAATATGGACCAACCCATAGTTTTCATGTTCCAGTTCATATTACTGCGGAAACAACACAACTTGGATAATCGCATTGCACAACCCATTCATCCATAAAGAGCTTCATTTTTTGTATACACCTTAAAAAGCTTCACTTGATAACATGGGGATGTTATGTGCACGTGTTGCCTGCACTTAAGTATTCGCTGTTGCTTGGCGAAGTTGAGTTCAGCATTAGCAGTTGTCCATAAGACTTATCAGTTCAATGTTGCCATTTCAGGCAGTAGATTAAATTGATAGAATCATATCTGATCAAGTGCATCAAGACATAGCAAAATCTCCTCTAATCTTATTTCTCCAGTGCTCAGTACCATGTAAACTAAAGGACCACCTAAAAAAGCAACCAAATCCTCAACTTTCTTTCTCAAAAAAGAACAGATTACCCTGCCCTAAGTGAATGCCAATTTAGGAGTTTTATTCATTTCATGCCTTATATTCATGTTCCCATTTGAATTGCTAATCAACTTCTCATGATATTATCGAGCAGATCAATGAAAATCATATTAAGAATGTATCAATTCACATAACATTAGATCCTAATTGCGCTGCTTCTTCCTCAGAACATCGCATTTCAAATGGTGTCCTGTTAGCAGATCATCTCCAGATTTACTCTCTCTCTCATTGCGTTTTCAGTCAACTCAACTCAGCTATGTTTGACCGAAAGGGGCACACATGAACCTGCAAGCAAATTCTGAACTTCCTATGCTAAAACAAGCAATTCCCACTTCCTAGCGTCATCAGCTCCACTTCCAATTCAATTTCAAGCACATCAAGTCAAATCAAGAACGCTAAGAATCACACACATAAAACCACCAAGAAGAGAAAATCAGCTTTCTCACCTCCAATTGCTTCCTGGCCACAGCAAGATGCAAGATCGTGTTCCCATCCTTATCCCTACAACCCACGAACTCATCGTTCTTCCCAACGCAGTCCACCACCACCTTCAACGCCTCCACCCTATTGCTCTTCACGCAGAGGTGAAACGCGCTCTCCCCCTGACTCGTCACCACCCGGGCCGACTCGGGCTTGGCCCGGATCAACTCGGCCACGACCTCGGCCCTCCCTTTGATGGCGGCCAAGTGCAGAGGCGTCCTCCCCTCGCGGTCCCACCGGAGGCACCCGTCCGGGTCCACGGCCAGGAGGGCCCTGACGATCTCCACGTCGCCCTTCGCGCACGCCACGTGGAGGGGCAGGGAGCCCCGCGAGTCGGGCTCCTTGGCGAGCTCCGGCTTGTGGATGAGCAGGTGTTTGGTGAAGGACGCGTGACCCGAGAGGCAGGAGACGTGCAGGGCCGTGCCGTCGGGGGTCGAAGAAGTGGGCTTGTGGAGGATCTGGGGTCTTGCAACAGCAGGTCTTGGAGGGCCGCGAGATCGCCTTTCATGGCGGCTTCGTGGAGCTTATTCATGGCGCTTGACGCGTGCTTCTCGACGCGAGGGAGGCCCACGAACTGCATCATATCGGCGGAGGGGGAAGAGGGGGAGGAGAGGGGATGGATGGCGTTTCATCCTCAAGAAGATGAGGAAGAAGAAGAAGAAAGTAAAAGGAAGCTGCTGAGGAAAATTCAGGGAGGACCCAGGTCTGGAAAAATGGCGTTGACTGTGCGTTCCTCACCTTTGGCGGAGGGCCCGCCTCAAGAATATCATTGCAGAGGGAGAATGGTGGATCATCATCATCTGGTCTAAGAATTCGAGGAAAACAAGAATTACTGGTTTGGAAGGTTCTATGGGAAGGTGAAGTTGTCAAATGAAATCTCGTTGAGAGCAGGACTTGCTGATTGGCTGGCAGCAATCAAGATTGGCTTTTTTCTTTTTTGTTCATTATTCTTTTATAGATGGCCAGCCAAGTCCGGCCGCCCATCTTGGACCAGAGTACAGAATGACCAACTCTGGTCAAAATCTATTAAAGAAATCATATTGTCAAAAAAGTAAAATGTGGCTCCCACCTGCTTGTGAATTTTTCAGTCATAGTATAATCCCATCGTGCAAAACCAGTCTCTATTTTCTAATGGTAGATCAGTGAAACACAAATTCTGATTGTAGATCGCCACATTGAAGCACCAAAAAGAAGAAAAGAAAGGAAAAGAAAAGGAAAAAGAAAGGAAAAGAGGAACACTTACCTTCATCTAAGGATAATGAGGAAAGCATTGCTTGAAGCAACCTTCTTGTTTGGTCCTCATGCTGATCAGATTCATCAGACCGCTACTGTCTATGAAAATGAATCTCTCTCTCTCTCTCTCTCTCTCTCACACACACACACACACGGACGGGTCACCAAAGGCAAGAAAAAGGGAAAAAAGGGGATATTCCGAGAGAGTTATGATACTTAAGATATCTGCAAACAAAACAGCGTGAATTGTGTAAGTAAATGAAAACAATATTCACCTTAATGAAGCAACCTCACTAAGTTTGTCTAGTCCATTGTTTTTAGCTTCTTTTTCAAAACTAAGGTTCGTCTTTAACAATATATTTAGCCGCCTGCTACAAGTAGCACGTCATACTCTTTTTCGAGAACATGATCATTTGATTCACAAAATCCAACTCTATATCAGGATTCGCAGTTGCAAGTTTAGGTCCTAGCGACTGAAATATCCAATATAGGACCATAGAAAACTTGCCTGGATCGATTTTGTATGTCATTGTACTTTCTTTAGGCCAAATCCAATAATATTCTCAGTGGCAAAAGAGACTTTCTGTCTGCTGAAAAACTCAAGAATCATACAATAGCCGCCGCTACCACATTGATCTAGCTAGGCCTGTGAAAATACGAAGGAATTGTCAATTCAGTGCTTTATATGTGATCGAAATTCTAATCTTTCAAAATCTTTTGTCAGTATATAGGTTCAATCAGATGAATGTTAAATTGAGAATAAGCTTTTGCTTATGGTAGGCAGACATCATGCATATACAAAGTCAAACGGAACAGGTCTCATCGATCAGCCGCATCTAGAGCATCTCATTGTGTAGGTTCTACTCCATGAAATTTCAAGATTGATTTCGGACCTCCAAGACAATTAAACAACCAAGTTTGGGTAAACCTGCATCTGGTTTTTGACTTATTTCTCCAGAAATATGAATTATTTGTGTCCCATGATCTTAGCGTCTGATACTTGAGTAGTCTGCATGACACTATCACACGAAACAAATTAGATCTTGTCTTGTCTTTCTAATTGTGACAATCAATGGGGCAATCTCTGGTGGTGAGTTTACTTGAGACTAGAGGACAACTATGCATTTGATGTGAACTTTTGCATTAGCATATCGTTGGTCATGCATGCATCTCTTTGTCCAAGTGATTAGCCTGAAAACTAGCAATTCTGGATGTACGTACTTGAATCCGCATGACTTTTTAAAATCTCACGATGGGAAGTGCCATATCACTTTTGAAGGTGAATGAGTTCTCTTTTAATGGAGGCAGCTTCCCATCAGTTCCAGGTCTAAGTGACAATATTGTCGGAACAAAACTAAAATTTGTTGCTATTGCACGGTGATTAACAGCTCCTTCCAAGACAGTAATGACGAAACCCTGACAATTACTAGTGCAGCTGATAATTTTAAGTTTTTGTCCTTGGAAGTTCTTTCAGTATTCAATCAAATGATGATCCCTTTGTTTGTATTGCATCTACTAGTAACGAGTCTAATAAATCTTAGATTTTGGAAGCTTGCTTTGGAGAGGGACCTCCATATTATAGATGGAGCCAAATATTTTTAGGGTTTTTTTTGTCTTTTCTATTAGATTTGCTTTTAGGTTAAAAGTGATACCTTTATATTAGCAATGGTAAGACGCTAGCCGTCAAGATGCTGGAAAATAAAATAGAGAGGCAAGAAAAAGAGAGAAGAAAAAAGTGAGTTTTTTTCTTTATGAGGGTTCTCAATCTCTTTGTGCACTGATCTTGAGAGAATATCATCGTTGTATTCCAATTTTTTTGAAGTCTAGTGGATTCGCAGAGTGCTTCTACGTGGAGACATAGTCTAGGTTCGGGTGAACTTCGTTAACAAATTTTTTAGCGTGTTCTTCTGATTATGTTATTTTATTATTATATTATGCTTGGTGAATTGTTTGCAAGCGTTATTTTCTGAAATTGACGTGTGATTTCGTAACAATGGTATCAGAGCGTGGGTTGGCTAATCAAGAACATCGAGGGTTTTTCGGTGAAGTTCAATTGAAAGCAAATAGTATGGCAGAAGATAAAATCAGAATCGATAAGTTCGATGGGCAGGATTTTGGATGGTGAAAATTACAAATCGAGGATTATCTTTATCAAAAAGATCTCTATGCACCACTTGAGGTTGGAAACCCGAGATGGCAGAAGTGGATTCGACCGCAGAAGTCGGATGGAAAATTCTTGATCGAAAGGCATTAGGTGTGATTCGACCCGCCGTCCTGTATCGAACTGCTGCCAAGCCGTGCTGCAGTCCCCCCCTCCCCCTCGATGCCATCCCCAGCAAACCGGCCGTAACCCTTGGCGGTGCTGGGCTGCTGCCGTTCCCAAACGTCCTATCGTAACCCTTGATGCCGTCCCTAATGACTCGCTGAGACCCCCTGCTGTGTTGGGCCACTGTCGCACCTCATACTGCCACCGTGCTATTGCTCGCTGTGTCGCCACTGTTGCTATGTCACCGCCTTGCGACGTCCCGGCCATGCTTCATCGATGCCGCGAAGACAAGAGAAAGGAGAGAGGTGCCTGCTGGGTCGGGCGGGTCGGGCGAAACTCCCATTCGGGTAGGGTTTCCCCCCATTTAGGTCTTTTGGGCTCGGTTGTGTGGGCTGTTTTTGTGCATAGATGGGCCTGGGCTACTTCATGGGCTTGGACGAACAAAAGAAGAGGAGAAAAAGGAATCCGGGCCGGGCCTGCATTTCGGGCCCGCCCGGACTAGTCGCTACCGAGCCGGGTCGGACCCAACCCGGGGACCCGACCCGGGTTGCCTTTTAATATATTAATATATTATAATAATAATATTTTAAATTAAAAAACAAACAAATAATTTATTTTCAAAAAAAAAAATCCCATATTTTCCCAAAAAAGCCAAAAAGTAAAAAAAAAAACCAAAAATGATTTATATTTTCAGAAAAAGATAAAAAATAAAAAAATGCTTTTTATGTCCAAAAAATGAGAAAAAGACCCAAAAAATGTTTTTCCTCCACAAATGCATGGAAAGCCCCTCAAAAATCTAAAAAGTCATAGGGTTTAAACAAGATTAGGTGCGAAAGGGCATTAGGGATTAACTAGTGTAATCAAGCCCTCGATCCTAATTTCTCTGGTTGCGCAGGAGCGAATATTTCTCACAATATTTCACTTGAGTTTCTAATCAACCCACCTCAAATCGATTAGTGGCAACTCCGTTTTATAATTAACTTACAGGTTAAAAACTTGAACCATTAAGTTGTGACTTGGTGGACTTAGGAGAGTCCAAATTAAGCCTAATAGACATAGCCGAACCATTAGCCTTTGTAGGCGCCCGCCCTGATTGGGCGCCGAAAAAAGAGGTCGTGACAATATGGATTATCAATCAATGGAAAGTAATTATTGATACAATAGGAAGAAATGGGAAACACATATATGTGGAAAGAAACCAATATTTCAAGATTAAAGTACATGGTTGATAAAGCAGTGATGAAATATTTCTAAAATAACCAATTAGGGGTATATTGGTAAGAAGGCTATTTTCTTGATATAATAGTAAACCACAGTGAAAAGCTAAAGCAAATTAACAAGAAATCAAGAAGAGATAACATAATCATCACTCATACTAGATATACAAAGCGCAAATATCAAAAGGGTTCATCAACATTATTCTGCAACTCACGTATAAAGGTGTTGGAGAAATCTTCCTGGAGTATTTTGAAGCTGACAAAACGTTTTTATCAATCTAGTCTGAAGATTTGCAGACTCTACTATTTAAAGTTTGAAGACCTCCAGACTGCCAGACTCAAGACTCAAAGTCTATTCTCATTGACAGTTTCTAATCCGTCGAAGAAGGGCTATCTAAAACTGGGTGTTTCATTAAGGATTTGACCTTATCGACTGGAGAAGATCTCTTGCCTGGATATGACATAATAGATTCCTTTATTTAAATCAAGATTGATTAAGGATTCGATGATTGGCGAAGTATACTTGGAAGGTTCTACTTATGGAAACCGAGATCCTGATTGTATGGGCGAGCATGATTGATGGGCTATCGATATGTTCCTTTAATAGCTCGAATGATCTTCCTAATTGATTCCGTCCAACGGATAGATTGGAGGAATTCCTTTGGTAAGTGCCAACGGGTATGATGACATAAATGAGTATATAAGGAAGACGTTCCAGTTGTTCGAGTGTGTGCGCGATAGAAGAATTCCAAAGTCTGAAGCTCTTTGTTCTTAGTCAATTCATTTGTTGATTGACATCTTGTACGCAAAAGAGAGTCTATATTCTGAGAAACCTTGAGGAAGTGTGGTAGAGTATATATACTGTGGAATCAAGGGAGAACTTTGCTGTAACAACTCTTTTGTTCATAGTGAAATCCAGCCGGTGGGCTGTCAGTGCGGAAGAGTGAACGTAGGCTTGGAATAAGCCGAACCATTATAAACCTTGCGTTCAATTTTCTCTTCCCTACTCTCTGCTTTACTTTGATCATAATTCGTTTTGTTAATCAAAGGAGAACTTCCTTTCTATTGTCTATTTCGTATTGCTCACTTATCACGAGAAATTATTATACACCTATTCACCCCCCTCTAGGTGCTTATACTAGTTATCTCAAAAGGCAAATAAAGAGATTGCAATGTCTCGTATCACATAAATCTGGACTGAGGCAACCAAATGCATCTTCATCTTGGCGATAAGAGTGACCGATCCTCCTCCATTGAAGTCAGCTTTACTTTTGCTTCCAATTGTATCAACATGGGAATCGAACTCGAAACACAGATAGATCCAGTTCTAATGCGATCAATCTCTTCTTCATTTTGCTGGATTGTACCTTCCATGAAATCCTAAGCATCTTTTTGCTAAGTTAGACACCACAATAATTTCTTTGTTCCCACCATGGTCTAATACCTCCTTATCAAGAACATCAAACAAGTGATTCTCCTCCATCGAAATGATGAAGTATGAGGCTAGAATTTTGCCCTCTTCTGCCTTTAGTTGAGAAATAGCTTTTTCTCTAGTTAGGAGCTCAACTAGGACAACCCCAAAGCTATAGATATTGCTCTTGTCCGTAAATTGACTTGTTTGGTAGTACTCAAGGTCCAAGTATCTGAGGTTCCTTGCACCATTGTGGTCAAGTGTGTTTGGTTGATGGCAATCGATTTGGAAGCTCCAAAATCCAACACTTTGGCTCGATATTTTTCATCCAAAATTATATTTGATGATTTGATATCACGATGATAAACTGGTATGGCAGCAGTAGAGTGCGAATATGAAAGAGCCCCTGCAACTTCACTAGCTCTCTATCTGGATTATGAAGATATTGGTATAGAGTCCCATTGGGGACAAATTCATATACCGGAATAGGGACTTCACTCTCCAGACAAAATCCTAATAGCTTGATCACATTTCTGTGATTGATTTTAGAGAGAACAACAATCTCATTGACAAACTGTTTGACTTGTCTTATATCAATAACTTTGGATTTCTTGAACACAATTTTCTTTCTGTCTTTCAAATTCTATGTAAACAGTTTCTTGACCACCTTGACCCGTTTGTAGCCGTGTCTAACTCCATTGAGGTGAATAACTTGCCTTCCTCCACTTGATTGTCTTCAATAGAAAATAGGAGTTGTTGCAACTGAATTCTGCCATTACGTTTGAAGAATGTTTGTTTGAGCTTTGGCTCACGCCTTCTTTTGATGTATTTGTACAACCACCGACAAAGCAAAAGCAACACTATGGCTACGATACCCGTCCTCCCCCGTGTCAAAAAAAAAAAAAAAAAAAAGCCGGAGGGGGAATTGCTGCGTAACCAGTTTTCCATTCATCGTCAACTTTAGCTTCCACTAATTGGAACAAATGCTTTCATGCTTTGAAGAGAGAGAAACAAAAAGGAGGCTTTGCTCAACAAAATAATTCAAAAATATTATGCATTATTTATGGGTGAGAAACAAAGATACAATCAAATAGTTAAATGCATCGACTATGAAATACAGGAAAGATGATCTAAAAGATCATAAACCTATTATATGGCAGCCAAATCAATTTTAAAATTTTCAATCGTGTCAATTTAATCCTAAATCCTTCGACAGCTTGCCAATTTAATCATAAATATTTTAATTGTGAAAATTTAGTCTTAAACATTTTAAAGATCTGCCAATTTTGACTAGAAATTACTAACGTAACGGTCTAATTAGCATTAGCCAATGCTGACGTAGATAATTTTGTAATTTTTGTAATTTTTTCTCTTTTTCTTTTCTTTTTCCTCCGCAAGCCATCGTTGGGCCCATCAATAGCTGGTAGAGGTCACTAGTCTTGCTCCTTCCCCGAGGCCGATTGGGATGGCTCTCGCCTAAGGCCAGTAGAGGGAAAAAGGGAAAAAGAAGAAAGAAAAGGAAATGAAAGGAAAGGAAAGAGGAGAATTCAAAATATTACAAAAATTGTCCATGTGCATCGGTGATTTCCAATCAAAATTGGGCAGACTGATTAAATTGACAAATCGTTAAAAGATTTAGGACCTAATTAGTAAATCATTAAAAATTTTAAGATTAAATTGATACAATTAAAATTTTGACAGCCATACAATAAAATTATGACTTTCTGGACAATTAAAAAAAAAAAAAAAAGCACGTGCAAATCCAGAATTCATTCAATCACCTTCTTCACTCCGCTTACGCCCCCCGCCCCCCAACTTAAAACTAACGCCTCATGTTGGACAAGTTTCTTTATCCCATCACCATTCTCCCGATAATGTCAAGTTTAGAATAAAAACAATCCAAAAGCAAAATTCATGATTGTGAGGAGATGGAGACGACGTAAAGAGGACAGGGACCAAAGAATGTGTCACAGGTAATGAAAAATGATAATATTGGCGTGCTAGAATTGTGTAAATATTTAAATCTAACGGCGTGCCAAATTTGGGATTACTGTCAAAGTCAATGTTCTATTTTGGCTAGTTTGAAATCTCGGGCCATAATTGGGTCAATCTCTACAGTTTGTGCGGTGTTAAGCTGTGCTTTACTATGTAAACGTTTCACAGTTAAATGTGGAAAGAATGCATCCAATATCACTTAAACTAGAAAATCTTTAGGGGGAATAAAGAACGAAGAAAAGTAAAAAGAGGGCTAGGCATATCCATTCCTCCCCCTGGCCTGGATGTGAAGCATATATATTTTGCCAAATCTCGGCCACAAAATCCATTGATCATGGGTTTTGACTAATTTTATTTGGGACTAGCAAGTAAGGATATCCTCTTGGATCGATAAAATAGCCATCCCCAAGCGTAAGTCTCAACTTGTTTCCACCAGCACAAGTCCTCGGCAATGTGCCACCAACCGCTTTTACGACCACCACCTTTGCCCCCCTTTCTTTCTAAAAGTCAAAATGGAGGATGCTCACCTCTCACGTGACAACAAATTTCTGGTTGCCTGAGACAAGTGACCTCCCTCCCATCGAATACCGAAGGTCACACACATAGTAAAACTGAGCGCTTTCATGCACAGTACTGATTAATATTTGCGACGTGATCTCAATCGTTGGTAAATGTCTTTACATTTACTCAAAGCCTAAGGTCACCATGTGTTTTTGACGCTCAAAGAGTACAAACATCGACATGAGGGAACTTAAATCTATTTTTGAATTTTAAGGAAGCTCAATTGTAATGTACTTAGTAACACGTGATGTGCTCAATGGATCATATAATCTCATTTATCTTCCGCATAAACTTTGGTGAGAAGGATACAGAAAGTTTCATTTTGAATTTTCCAAGCAAGGGAAATAGTGGAAGAAAAATCGGGGAAATTGTGAATAGTTAATTTTCTCCTACACAATAAAGAAACCAAATTATAGATCCTAGCAATAAGCTAACATAGTATGTTTTTTGAGTTAGGCACTCCAAGTAAATTGGAAGAACTTACCAACCAAAATCTCCATCAATTGTGATGGATTAGAGGTTCACTCTTGTCCATCTCCGCCGCCTTTCTTGCCATTACCATGATAACCCTTTGGGCATGAACATGCGTAACTCCCATCAACATTATGGCATTTTCCTTGACATGGGTTCTTCTCTGATCCACACATTCATCAATATTTTCACAAATTAAACACACACATCAGATACGAAGTGCAAGATAAAGAAAGTTGATTTTATCAACTTACCTTGACAACCATTCACAAGGTAAGAATTGCCTCGGTAACCTACTTTACAAGTGCACTTGTACCCGGATCCATTTTCGGCATCAGTGCAAATGGTGTTGTTGGTGCACACGTAGCTCCTACTGCTCTTCTTGGCGTCCTTGCATGTTTGATTCCCTATTCCCCAGTCAAGAACTAAAGTCAATTTGTTAAATTTAAGCTGCTTAAGATCGCTAACCGAGAAGTTGTAGGAGCCAATTTCGGTGACAAAGGCATAACTACAAGGATTGAAATCCAGGACATAGCTATATGATTGTAAAAGCTATCAATGGAGATCTTGTAGCCGAAGGAGCCTTTAGGGATGCTCGTCTTGCAGCAACCGATACCGGAACACGATCCGTTGCTGACGTCCGAACCATTGCTGCACAAAGACATACACCCGAAAGAGAACTTCTTGTCAAGGTCTAGGAAAAAGGCCGACATGTCACAACCCACGGCAATGAACTTGTTCTTGGTGCTGGACAAGGGGAAATCAGCTAGGATGATCCCCGGATATCTGGTTGAAGATGAATTGCGCCCAGAAGAGTTATAGCAGTCTCGACTGGACGGAATGTTTACTCGCGCCTCATGGTTCTCGATGTCGAGTATTTTAATGTTACTACTTCTTCTACACAAGTAAGGGACGGGAGGGTTTATAGAGTTGTCACAATCGACCATAAAAGATGGGGGATTGATGCGGCAGTCAAAACTGCTATCCCACGATGCAAAGGGATATGGAATCGAGAGGGTTCCGCAAGCACTTCGGCATCCAGGCTTCATCATCGAATCAGTAGCTTCTGTTATGCGATTGCGGTATGAACCCAATAAAGCCCCAAGCACCACAACCTTCAAGAGAAGCTTTCGGACGACCATGGTTCTTCCTTCAACTCTCTTCAAATATGCTGTTTTTTTTTATGCATTAACTCGATGGGTTTGGGGGATTATTAGGAGAAGTAAGATGGGTTTCTTCCTTTTGTTTTTTCTTTGGTCAGGTGCAGTTATTGGTTGATCAAAAGAAGTTCGACGGTAAGTTCAAATTGTGGAGTCAACGTCGCTGGTCCGAGCCACGTGCGTGAGACGATTCCATGATGATTCCCCGGGGTGACGAATTTAGTGCAGTGCAGTGCAGGTGACATTTTCCAAACGCACGATTTATTTGACGAGTCCATCACTAATATAGACAAATGTTCTAGAATCGTTTTTCTTCCCCAAGAAGGCATATTTATAATTTGTTTTATTTATTTTCAGTAGAAGAATATTCCTATATTCATTATAGTGAATAATTTGTTCTCAACTTTGTAAAGTCTAATTCGGTTGCGTCATTGTTAGTGATTAATCTTTCTTCCTTACTTAATTTACCATGTTTAATATGTTATGTAGACATTCATGCCATAATAGTGGAATATCAACGGTCCCAAACTTTAACATCTCTATGCATTTAATCATAACAATCATTAGTAATTATGCATTTTAGACATATTCATTGATAAAATATAGAAATTGTGTAATGGAATGAAAATAATTTTTTCCTCTATAAACTTTATGTAATTAGGGTCTTTAATTTGCTAAAATTTTATTGTACTTCTATATTCTTTCATGTTTAAGAACATCATGTGATATGCCTAATTAACCTCTAATATTATTTATTCAACAAATATAAGCTACTTGTTAAGTGCACTTTACATGTTAAATAGATACACGTACTTCTAAAAATTTACATTGTTAGTAAATGGCGTGAATTTTAATATTTAATTAATTTAACACTCCCTTTATGAGTAGGTTGGATTTCGTATAGGAATAAATCCTTGATTATATAGTAGAGAAGATAAATAGACACTTAAAAAGATATGAACTCAACATGTCGTGTTCTAATATCATGGAGGATTTTGTAAAATTGGTGCCAACTATTCACAAAGTTTAATTATTTGATGAAAACATGGTTATTAATATTTAAAAACTTTAGTACATATTGCCATATCCCTCAAACAACACAAGGCATAAACACAATGATAACTAGAATATAAATAAAAAAAGAAGTGTCGTACATGTCAATAAATCATTTTTTCTAAACCAAAAAGGAGTTCAGGTAAGGGATTCCTTTTTTTTTTTGGGTCGAAATAACTGATATATTATACAAAAAGAGAAATACAACCAGCTAGTAGTGCATCACTTAGTACAATGTTCGGAAAATAGGAGGTGGGAAAACAAGCCGATTCGATCGAGCCGTGGGCACGATGGGCTTTGGCGGCCCAATCAGCGGCTAGGTTTGCTTCACGACAAACATGGTGAATCGAAACATTAGGGCATTGAGAGAGCAGATCGTGGAGATAGGCGAAGAGATGTCGTTCCTGCCATGGCTGGATCTCCACCAATAATAAGCAGTCTGATTCAAATATAACACAATGGAGATGAAGTCGCTGCTTGATTAGATGCCGGAGAGCTCGAATCATGGCGAAGATCTCTGCTTGGAACGCCGATTGTGCAGGTACACTACTGGTAAACATGTCAGTGAGTTCGCCCTTAAAATTTATGTAAATACAGGCTATTGCTCCTTGCCGATTGCCTGGTACAAAGGCCCCATCGATGTTGCATTTGATTGTGCCTTTATCTGGTGGTTTCCATCGTTGATCAGTACTAACATGTGATTGTGTAACCCTAGGTTTTGGGGGTTGGAGACTTTCGAAAATTCTGCACTAGGCTAGAGCATTATCCACCGCTTGGAGCGGATTCGGAATTTGCTTCCTGAAGATGGCGTTGTTGCGTTGACGCCATATCTCCCACAACAGGTTAGCAATCACTTCAAAATTTGGGGAGGAACGAGGATGAGTGGCGCGAGTCGCCAACCATGCCTCCAGTCTCTGCACTGAGGTGAGTGATATAGGTATCCTGATCTTGGCGTTTGCCCATATATCGCGTGTCCAGTTACAGTAGAAAAATAAATGTTCAATGGTCTTTGGAGTATTTTGATCACATAGGTTGCAGTAGGGATTGGGAGAGATATGTCTGAAGTATAGGTTGGCTTTGGTCGCTAGGGCATTTTTACAAAGCTAACCACATGAAAACACGGATTTTAGGAGCCGCTTCCATATGCCATATCTTTTTCCACAATTGATCGGGAGGCCGATAGGAAGATGAGGCCATGGTGGGTGGGTTTTGTTGCTTCGAAAGTAAGTAGTGATAGCAACTTTTAAGCGTAAAAGATCCCGAAGAGGTGGCTGTCCGACTAATTGATCATAACTAAGTGATGGATTTATAGGAGTGGTTAGGATTGCTGCACATACCTGTTCATTGAAGAAGTTAGAAATAAGCTCCTGTTTCCATGTTGCTAAAGATGAATCTAAAATATCGGCTACTTTAATGGGTTCCCCTGCAGCTGCACACCCTCCTAATTTACCAAGTGAAAGCCAAGAGTCTGTTCGGATGTCAATTTTGGATCCATCTTTCACCAGCCATCGAGTTTTTGGAAGAATAGCATCCCTGCCCTTTAATATGCTCGCCACCCCCATGAAGGTCTATAGCACGAAGTGGCATTCGAAAGGAAGACTCGTTTAAAATATAGACCTTTGAACAAGCGACTCCAAATTGCGTAGGTTCTTTGTAGTAGACGCCAAGCTTGTTTACCGAGCATCGCTAGATTAAAAGTAATTAGATCTTTGAATCCCATGCCCCCGTCTGTTTTCGAGTGCTTTACCTCTGACCATTTCATCCAATGTATGCCTGAATCACTATGATTTTTACTCCACCGTAATGCGATATCTTGTTTTCCATTAGTCTCAGAGTGACAGGGGAGCAGAAGAGGGACATCGCATATGCGAGGTAATGCTTGGATTACTGCTTTTAATAAAATCTCCTTGCCCCCTTTAGATAAAAAGTTTTCCTTCCAACCAGCTAATTTTGCATTCATTTTGCCAGGATCCAGGAGAACATCTCACGTTTTGAACGCCCCCAATCTGAAGGGATGCCTAGGTACTTGCCATATCTACTCACTATAGGTATTCGCAGTTTGCTTTGTAAAGTATCCTGTAGTGTCATAGGATAATTCTGACTGAAAAATATCACAGACTTATTCTGGTTGATAAGCTGACCGGTTGCATGGCAGTACTGGTTTGATAGATTAGTGAGATTTTGGCATTCAGAGATTGAAGATTTGAGGAAAAAAACTGCATCATCAACAAAAAATAAATGGGATAGCTGAGGGCGGGCACGATTAAATTGGATCCCCTGTAAGTTACCCATATTGATTGCTTGCTTGATAACTGTTGATAAAGCATTAGCCATTAAAATAAAATTGTAAGGGGATAGGGGGTCACCTTGACGGATTCCTCTAGTAGGTTTAAAATATGGGAGCTATTCTCCATTGAAGCGAATGCTGAAAGAAACCGTTGTGATGCATGCCATGACCATCATTACCCATCTATTTGTGAAGCCCAACTGTTTTAAATAAGCTGCGACAAAGTCCCATTCAACACGATCATAGGCTTTCTGCATGTCTGTCTTGAGAATAAGGTTGAATTTTTTTGTTTTGGATCGAACCTTAAACTGGTGAAGTACTTCCTGAACGACCATGATGTTATCTTGAATCTGTCTGCCACTAACAAAAGCTGCTTGTTTTGGAGTGATTAGTCTAGGGAGCCAACACTTCAATATGTTTGCCATAACTTTAGAGATAATCTTGTATGCGAAGTTACAGAGACTAATAGGGCAATACTGGTCAATGCTTTCAGGGCGATGAACTTTAGGAATCAAGGTCAGAATCGTTTTGTTTAAGTTTGGATGCATGTGACCAGATTCAAAGAAGTCTTGCATAGTTTTGAGAATTGTTTTTTTGATGATGTTCCAGTGATGCCTGTAGAATAGACCATTGAGGCCGTCTGGTCCAGGAGCCTTGGATGCACCCAACTGAATGGTAGCTTGGTATACTTCCTCTTATGTTACCTTACTCATGAGGTGTTCATTCATTTGTGAAGTAACTATGGCTGGACATTGGAGTAGAAATGGATTAAAATCTCTGTATCCCACTGATTGATAAAGTCGAGTAAAAAAATCCATAGTAATTATTTTAAGCTGTTCTAGCTCTCTCTTCCAGTTTTGGTGTTCATCTTTAAGTATACAAATTCTGTTTCTCTGTCTCCTTTGCACTGTACAAGCATGGAAAAATTTTGAGTTCTTGTCATCCCATGTTAACCAGTTAAGCCTAGAATGCATCGCCCAGAATTGCTCCTCCTGATTCCACATTTGCAGCATTTCAGTTTGAAGTGTAGTGGCTAACTCTTTATCTCCCATTTGATAACATTTCCGATTTGTAATGGTCTGAAGCTCATTCCGTAGTTGCGAGAATCACTGCTTGGCATTATCGAAGCGAGACCGACTCAGCTAGTTAACTTATGAGATACCGCTTGCGTTTGGATGGTAAAGAAGAGTGACTCCTCTCCCATACAGATTGAACTACCTCGGTGCATTCAGTATGTTGATTCCAGTAAGCTTCATAATGAAAGGTCTTTTTTCGCTTGACAGGCTGATAATGAGTGTGCAACATTAGTGGGCAGTGATCTGAGCCGATCGATGGAAAAGCAAACACTGTGGAAGATGGGTATGTGAAAGTCCAATCCAAAGAGCAAAATACATGATCCAGCTTCTCCTTCACTAACTCATCCCCGTCTCGGTTGTTAGAGCAGGTAAACTCGCAACCTTTACTGTCCAGTTCTATTAAAGCACAATCATTGAGTAACTGCCGAAATGATGTCATTCTGGAATAATTAGCTGGTCTTCTATCCATCTTCTCCCAGGGGTTTAGGAACTCATGGAAATCCCCGATACACATCCACGGTAAGTTAGTTGTTGCATGAATTATCCGGATCGTATTCCAAAATTCCTACCTAGCTGGGAAAGAAGCAGGAGCGTGCAGACAGGTGACTTGCATAGAGGTAGAGGTCTGAGTATCCATAACTATCATATTTACAAAATTCTGACCTGAAGAAAGAACTGTAATGTCAAAAAGGTCATTCCAAAACACTGCAAGGCCTCCAGATAAGCCTACAGGATCCCTCAAAAAGGAGTGAGAGAAATGAAAACGACGCTGTAAGTTCTTCAAAATTGATTCTGCATTTTTTGTTTCCATTAAGAACACAAGATCGGGCCTTTCAGAGGCTACCAAAGCCTTGAGGGCTTGAATTGTCAGGGGAGTGCCCAACCCCTGACAATTCCAACTTAACAGTTTCATTTGGATTGTGGGGGCTATTGAGGGCCAGCCGCCAAAGCCCAAGAAGAGGGATCATTAGCTTCAAAGACAGGGGTTTCCAGTAAACGAGTTTCATCCAACTCAGAGATATGATTTGTGCGAATCTCATAAGGGGAGTATCGTTTAGGTTTCTTGCTGGATTCCACTACTATCTATGATATGGGATTCTTGTGTTTTTTCTGTTGTGGAAAGTCTATGGATGAACTTTGAAGACCCTTTAACTTTGCATCTGCAGGGACCAAATCAGTGGTTCTGGGGGTTGAATCAGCAGGAACAGGTGTGGTAATAGAGGAGGGAACTGGGATCTCGGGAGTAGAAGCTATTGGAGGTAAAGCTGGAAGAGGGGGGGTGTATAGTAGGTGGAGTTTCAGGTATGGTCTCTTCCATGGGTTCTAGATTAGATAGAGGGTTGTAAAAGGCATCCCAATAGGGACTATGCTGTTTAATCTCTGTCCACAGCCATGGTCCATATACCATTGTTTCATGCCCCTCAAATTGTGATTCCTCATAAGGATAATCCTTGCATGATGTTGCATAATGTCCTAATTTTCCACATGAGTAACAATAGTGGGATAGTCTCTCATACCGAAAATCAAGCCAAAGGGGTTTTCCAGCAATGCTAATGAGCTTCCCTGACTTTAATGGTTGTTGCAGGTCAATTTCAATGCGAATTCTCCCAGATGTATCATGTTTTACTTCTAACACACTACCCATCTGCTGTACTGCCCGACTTAGAAGTTGTGGAGTGTTCCATTCCAGAGGTAATCCTATGACGTGAACCCAGAATGGGCACTTGGAGAAATCATAACAATGTAAAGGGGTATTTGGTTTCCAGGGTCGTAAATTAACTAGATGACCAGAGAACAACCAAGGGGTTCCATCTAATACTCATCGTTTTTTTTTTTGTTTCAGTTCGAAATTTGATTATGTAGATGCCACCATCGCTAGAAGATATATCCACATGATCAACACGCCATGCTTTCTTCATTGCAATTTGAAAAGCAGGTAAATTGATGGTAGGGTTTGTAAAGATATTACCCACCAAGATGAGTCGACACTCTTTAATATTGTCCGTTGCTTGTATATCTTCCCAGACTTCCAATTCTTGTTCCGCAGAGCCGTCCGAGTCGGTGACACAGTGAAGCAATACGAGATGAGTCATCTTTATCGTCCGAAGCCATGGCGAAATAGACAGAAGAGATGTAGATTAATAGATAGATACCCAGACCAGAGCACAATGTTTCAAGGGTTGCATGTCAAGGATCGGCCACATGCAAACGGAAAATCTGCCGAGTAAAACCGGGTGGACATTCTGGGAAGAACATCCCTGGGCTATGGTGAAAGAAAGCGAAGCACTAAGAGTTCCATTAGCGGCAACAGAGTTGAAAGATAGAGGAAGCGAGGACCGTCGAAGGGGAAATGAAATTTTCTGCTGAAAGACCTGGAAAAGGATGATCAGAAAAAAAACTCGAGCATAACACGAGAGAGAACTCTAGCATAAGCGAGAGAGATAGGTAAGGGATTCCTTTGACAGTTGAAATAGTAATCAAAATAGACAAACGTATTTCAATTATTTTTCTCTATCCATCCAATTTGCAGCAGAATTGTACCCAAAAGCAAATGACTTTTTCCATTAAATCTTATTTGATAGTGCCAATTTCACTCAGTGACTCCATATCAATTCCCAATTTTCGTTGTTTTCTCTTTTTGTCAGCCAAACCATTTAGATAATCTTTCCTAGCAGACGAAGAAGTCTTCTTTATCAAAGACGGTAAGGCTAAAAATGGATTGAAATTATATTGATTGTGGATGAGTTAAGGAGTGGTGAGTTGTATATCATGTCATAATGACGAAACTAACCATATGCTCTATTCAAATTTCCCACAAAAAAATGTTTGCAAATGATGTTATAGGCTAAGGTAGGACACTTCACATGAATCAATTTCTTGTATATGGTTAGAATTTCACAGACCACATGAACGAAAACTTGAAAATAACATAAGTCTATGAGGGATCACGTTGAATGGAAGCTTGAAGTTACAATTTAAGATCACAAAATAATTAAAAAAGAAAAAACTTAAGTTCATCATGAAAATTCATGAACTTACGTTAGTGGTCGGTGAAATTCTCATAAAAGCGTCTTCAGTAAAAGGACATGCTATAGGGTCTACCTTCGAGAGGCACACCAAAATTGACGCCCTCTCCATGGAATTTTAAACGAGACTGTTTTGAATTTGACAGATAGAGACAACTTTTATAAAGTCCCTTTGTCGATATATTCCTAATTTTAATTCTCCGATAAAAGTTATAGGGTATAGTTCTATGATGATAGTACCATTTTTGCCATATTATATTCAGCGAAGAAAACTCTTAACTATTTTGCTATATCTACCAAGAAAGTTGAGAAACCAAAATTAATCAAACTATCTTCTTTATCAAGAATCATACTTTTACTTTTGTCTTTGTTTCATTTCGAGTTAGGTTAGCTTCGTTACCCACGACCAAATTGAATCCTTAGTGCAAGTCTTTTTTCAAGTTTCAAATCAGCTTGAAAATTCTTACAATCAATTGTAACATTACAACGTGAATTGCGTGCCTAATAAAAGCGAACCTCAGATTCGGGATCGGCCAAATCATTAAAGCTTATAGGCCTTCAAATCGGGGAGATATTAGTTGGCCCCACAAGTCGTTGCTTGGCTTTTCTGGTCAAGGTCAACATCGTGTCGCATGGCATTCGGAACATAAAGATATGAGTCGACTCTGCAAGTCGTTGCTTCGCTTTTTAGGTCTAGGTCATCGTCAATTGCATCCGATGCTTTGGACAAGTAGCAGCACTGAAAATATCTTTGTTTTAAGCTGAAGAAACAAATAAAAAGTTGCTTTTCTCTAGAGAGTCAAATTCAAGAGCAATAGTGATCGATTTTTCGCTTTTGACTTTTCCTGCTGTTATTCTGTTAAAATCAGGAATCCAGTATGGTAGCATATATAATCCTACAATTGGATATGTGGTGTTTGTCTCATTTCTTGCACATTTCATGATAACCACCTAGTAAAGTCAATTTAGTAAGTGACCATCAAATTCAAGGATATGTTGTGGCTACTGACAACATCCACTCTAATTTCAACTCGATTGGATCTTTCTTTTCACTTCAGGTAAAATCACTCCACATTATAGTTAATGCTTCAATACTATTATATATATATATATATGTTAACATAGATTAAATTTGATTTGATGTATGACAAATTCATCTTTTGGTATACATCAAAGTTTCATGCTATATGCTATGTTCAATTTTTCAAAATAATATGTAACTTTGAAATTGAGAAAATCAAGAAATAACGTGGATAACTGTTGGAAATTATATCCAGAGAATACACATTGTTTGTTGTAATCGGAACATCAATATAAAGAAGACAATAACAGCTATATAATATTCTTCTTTTTATGTAAACTTACAACTCTTGGAGAAGAATAAAATAAGATATCATTGAAAAATAACATAAAATTGGAGGTGGGGTACGGATAACCGAATCTCGCGATTAGTTCCTGCCAATGGTGCTCCGCAGATTCATGAACTATGCCTCCCAAGATACAACACCTCGAACCTGTTTGGATTAGCATTATGCAAGCAGGACTTTGTCGAATCGTTCAATTGAACCAGCACACTCAGAAAAATCAGAAGAGTAGAAAAGTATATCAAAGTCTTTTTGGAATGGATTCATAAAAACCAAAACCAAAAAACCAAAACCCCAATGAAGCTCTATGCTCCTATCTATATATAGAGATTTTTAGTTCATGTACTAAAGGGATACATGAATTAAATAGACGCGTGTATCCACGAGATTCATGAATAAAGAGATACGTGAATCCAAGAGATTCAGGTATCCAAAGATACGTGAATTCAAGAGATTCATAAACTCAATAAATACATGAACTAAACGATACATGAATCTAGGAAATTCATGAATTCAATAGATACGTGAACATAAAAGTAGAGGAAATTCATGAATCCAAAAGAGATACGTGAATAGAAAAGACGTATCTTAATTTATTGGCATTCGTTGACCCATTAACCATAATTATAACCATAATTACAACAATAACAACATGAGTTAATGGGAGATAATATGGATGATTGGTTTCAGGTCCGGTTCAATCCCACTCAAGAACTAGGAATCATACCTGGAGGACCGGTTTCTAGTTTTTGGAACTGAGAACAGGACCACCTAGTCCCGAAGCCAATCCAGTCCAGTTCTCGAGTAGTCTAGCGAAACCGATGGAGAGAGTTTTTTTTTTTTTCTGCAAAGTGCATATGCTCTCCAAAATTCCTCATTCAACTGAACGAAGTAGATGCTTATATATGGGGAGAGAAAAACTAGAAGTGGGTTCTGTTATGGCATCGTCTACGCGTGCGTTGATTCCGTTTAATTTGCTTCGCTAACACGCTCTATTCTTCTTTATGATTGCAGACGTGAGGGAAAGTGGGGGGAGGGAGCGAGAGAGAGAGAGAGAGAGAGAGAGAGAGAGAGAGAGACAGCTTTCTTTTACTGTGGCATGGGCTTTCCTTTTGTGGTGGGCTTTTACTCTCTCTAGGCTCACTTTATTTCTCTTCCAAGTAGGCTATTATTCTTTTTGGGCTTTTGAGCAAAATGGAGACTTTCAATATCGGTTTATCGGACTACACATCACCATTTCCAATCTTATGGAACTAGAACCGGACCAGCACCCCTAGGAACTACTTAAAGCTGGTCGGTTCAATTTAGTTCGGGTGATTCTCATTGCACATACCCAGGGGATAGAGTACCAAGAAGAAGAAGATTTAAGATCAATATGCCATCACAACGCATTGACCCTTCCCTCAGCTGTTAAGATAGGACTGACTTTTATTACACAAATCTCATTAAGATGGTCACCTTGAGTCTCGAAAGTCTCAATATTAGTTTAGCTTTTTGATCCACATGATCACCTTAACTTGTAAATGTAGAGAATACAACCTTTAGGAGAAGTAGTCATGCCGGAAGGGTATGGTCTTTGATCACTCAACCATTTCTGGGGCTTCTTATCGATGAAAAAGAGTCTATGCGAAGCGGTCGATTTTCCACCATCTTCGAAGAATCGTCCAACTATCTTTTATTTTGATTATATAACTCCAACGTGCATGTGTTTAGGATGTAGACGAATTATTCCTCACTGATGATCCACCTGTCACTATGCTATTCGGGTAAGGATTGCCTGGTAGTGTGGCTAACTTAATAGCTTGCATTCTGCAGCCACATTCATTGCCTTGCAAGGTAATCAATTTCTAGCAGATATACCAGAGTAGTATTTCTGGGAGTGTATTAAGGCTTTCCGTGGAACTACATAAAGAACGGGTCTCGTGGTGATCTAAGTGTTCTGTGCTCCGACCCAAGTGGGGATGGATACTCGGACACTGAGCAAAGTTGGCATCCTGACCTAGAGTACAGGTGTGGGATGTACCCACCCTAGGCTTCGTAGTGGCAGGTTTGATCACATAAGGCCAATACTCATCAGTCATATTTTTTTCGCCGTTAAAATAAGACTGACTTTTAGTACACAAATCTCATTAAGATGGTCACTTTGAAACTTGAAAGTCTCAATATTAGTTCAGCTTTTTGATCCACAAGATCACCTTGACTTGTAAATGTAGAGAATGCTTGCTTCACCAAAAATTAGTGTATCACATCAGCAAAGATTTATTCATATCCTTCAAATAACAATATGCCTAAAGAATGACGATGTTTCCAAGAGCGTGATAGAAGAAAATATGAAGGTTTTCTGGAAGTTCACCGCCATTTTATTAAAGGTCTTCATCGCCTCTTATAACTGAAGGCAAAGGCATTGCATGAATTGCATAAGGCCTTAAATGGCCAACACATACGACCAATTTTCAAAAATACATCTTGGGAATAGATTGCCTTATACAAGATGGACGGTTTTAAACTGACACTAGCACAATAAACTAGAAAGATTTTTGCATATAATTTCAAAGCATAAAGCTCGCCCATTTACAATCTGGCAAAATTCCTTCACTTATTGGTAGGTTCATGGTGCACAACTATATGAGGGTTCTCCAATGAGTCGCTGTATATATGATACGTGCTATCTAGATAAAATATATGTCTATCCAAAGTCTCAAGGGTCTTGAGGGAAATTAATTGACCCTGGTGATTGTGCTTTTGTTCTTCTAGAGCCTAGTAGATTGCATCTCTAGTGGCCTCATGTGCTTGGAAATAGCACCTCAGCATTCCTTCTTCATGTGCACTGGGCCATAAGAATTTTGGAACAGATCGATTGCATTCGCAGAGGATGCACTGGACTTATCTGTATTGTCCACTAATTCCTTGAAAACTGCATCCATAGGACCGAGGCAATTTTGGTACAGGACATGGACAACCTATCTAGCTTGCTGGTCGTCCAGCGAGCTGTTTCCATTTTTTTTTTTTATAAAGATAATGGTAGCGTGAACTTCAGAATTTAGGGCTCTGCATTTTAGCTTTGTGGAGAACAGATACTGCCGGTAGGATGGAGGATGAAATCACTTTAATTTCTCTGCAAAGTGATGAGATGATGATTCGAGTATTATTCACTAAGAAAACTAGTAGTGAGGCGGCACTCGACACCAATTGTATAGTTATCAACCAACAACCGATGGATTCGCTTAAGAACAGGGAAAGCCACATCATCATAACCCGCGGAGATTTGTATATAATGGAAGATTTGTACCACTCAGAATTTTAGTTTGTGTCACGCTCTCGATCCTCCGAGTGCGTGCCCATCCCTTTGTGGTCGTTTATATTGCGACGTCTTAGGACGCATCGCCAACCCATTCTTTTTAATGCACATGCGGAAGGGAATAAATAAATTCTCAGACAACAGAAAGATGGGATTGAAAAGCAGGGCCACAAAATTTTCAAATCACAACACACTTATATACACATTAGACTAAGTCATATACATTACTAGCCGATATATATAAGTCTACAAAAAAGGGAGGTAGAGTGCTATAGATTCTCTAAGCATTTGAGTCTTCAATTGAATATTCTGGGGACCCAAGATTTGAAAGACTCAGGTCTATCATTGAACCACTTGGAGGGTCAGCCGTACCCTCACCAAAAGCTATCTCCACCACCGACCTAGGAATCTCAGACTTTGGAAGGGGCCTTCTCTAGGTCCATCTCGCCTATAACGATACCCACCATTTGAATTGATGGGGCATCTTCTAGGATAGACCCACATCAACCCAGATAATAGATCTTACGAGTTCGTAGATCTAGGCTCCTTGGCTCCCAAGGAGGGGAATATGAGAGTGCTGTTTGGTGACCTTCTTCGGCTGGCCAAAATGCTTAGGAGGTACATCCATCTAAGGATATGTAAATGTTATCCCACAATGGGGTGAGACAACATCTCGGCAAGTTCACCCCTTAAACTCCAACTAGGAAGAAAATACGCCTAAAGGCTACCTATGTACACAAGAGATAGGTGACTTACATTTACTTTAGTTCTTTCCTGCAAGTCAGTACGATTCATATATTCAATGAATCACTTCAATTCGAATTAAATCATCAAATCAAATTGAGTCATCGATCAATCGATCCAATCGATTCCATACCATTGATACCATCTCTCAGTCAATCCATTCAATACTATCTATAAAATTCGATCTCATCAAGATCTACTCACCATAAACTGAAGATAGATAGTATAACTCACCAAAAGTTGATAATTAATATAGCTCACCAAAAGCTAATAAAGTATACTGCTCACCCTAAGTTGGTATATTAAGGCCAGCAGGTTGATATAGTATACTAATAATGCTCACCAAAAGCTACTAGAATATATTGCTCACCTAAGCTGATATATCAAAACCCATATGTTGATATAGTATATTGATAATGCTCACCAAAGCTGTGCGATACTTAATTTCTATTATACCCGATAAAATAATCATGTATGGATACATGGTTGGCCTTAGCCAAAATACAATAATTTCCCTTTTTTTTTTATAAAATCACAAAATATAATAGCCCACAAACACATTTTTGGCACTGTAAACCGAATCTCGATATTTTTTAATTAAATATCAAAATTACCCAATTTTGGAATAAATTCCCAAAATTTACAAATATCAATCAAATAGCAAAAATTAGAATCTAGATAAATAAACCAAACACACCATTGCAATCAACACGAAATTTTGATCACCAACTATCACAATATAATTTATGGAAAATAATAAATAATTAAATAATTACCAAAATTAATTATATAAATATCAATAAATGCCAAAAATACAAACTTAGGCCGGAAAAGCCTAATTAAATACCGAAATGGGATCGAAAAATTTCCGAACCTATCTAGATAAATAATACAACCTATCTATTTGCTAATTATGCTGCTCTAACCACCTAACATGCATAAACGAATAATTAAATCACTAATTCATTCTAACTAATCACATAATCCTAATTAGCCTAAACTAATCAATTCTTAAGCATAATTAACTCAATAAGTAGAGTTTAGTTAGTAAATTCATTGGTTTTGAAATCCAATGAGTCCATGAGGATGGTGAGGTGGAGATGAGCGACAAACTCCGAAGTGGTGGCACCAAATGAGGCTCGGAAAGGGTCAAAGAGGGCCTCAAAGCCCATAGCTTCTTGTTGGGTTTCGGTTCTAGATGGTGGGCCGAGAGGGCTACGTGGACGGCTGACTTGGGCTGAAACGATGAGGCTAGCTGCTAGGTGGGCGGGTGGAGCAAGCGGCGGCTTCTAGTGGCAAAACGGGTGGCCAGGTAGCTCTAATAGCCAGGGATGGGGCTTGATGGGACCTAAGGAGGCTCGGGATAGCAGGTGGGCACGTGGGATGATGGAATGATGCATGGGATGGGTGCGGCTCGAGTGGGGGCACGATGGCGATGAGGTGGGGGCAAGGGTGTTCGATGGTGTGCGATGGCCAAGGGGGACTCTTCTCTAGTTTTTATGCAACTTTTGAGCTTCAATTGGCTTAGAAATGGAGAAAGTGGCCGGCTCAGGTAGAAGAAAGGGGACAACAAAGCCTTGAGGGTCCCTCCAAGCTTCTTTCTATCCCTTTGTCCCCTTGACCAATGCCCCACGAACATGGGCTGGCTTCCTTAGCCATTTGCAGCCATAGAGCTTCCCTAGGAAGCTGTTGAGGTGGTCAAAAGGTTGGGGACCAAGGGGAGATACGAATTTGAAGCATTTTCCCCTCAATTTGGACCAATCTCTCTCCATTTGAAGTCAAATTTAGTTCTATAAATTCCACCAAGGTATCCTTGATCAAATTAACATTTTTTCTCACCAATAGAACCAACTTGCATCTCAAAAACAAGATAAAAAACGGTCCCCTAAATTTTCCGATAGAAAATGGCCCTATTTCGAATTTTTGTAAAAAATCTCAGTTTGCAAAAAAATCTTCGGAGGATGAGTCAACGTTCCTAAATGACTCGTGACATGATAGAACTTTCAATTTCTAAAATCAGATTTAAATTTGCAATTAATTTCAATTGGCGCGATTTTAGCATGACTTAGCCGAAGGGGTAGCTTTTAGAAATTTTTGGTGCAATTGACCCGTGATTGATTTATTTTGAGTCATAATGTATATCTTCGATACATTGATGATTTTCAGTGGTCATGAAAATCTTGAGATTTCAAATACGGACATAGGGTACCAAAAATACAGAAAAATCACCTAGTGTTGATCGATGAGAATTTTGCAATTTGGTGGAAATCATCCACACTTTGATCACTTATCTTAGTTGAATTGACTTATCTTTGATCTCTAATCAATTTTTGACTATGTTATAATGATCTCTATAGATGAGCATGGTTGAGTAGTTGATTTCTGGTCGAATTCTCAAGTTAATTGTATTTAAAATTCCTTAATGGCTTCCCCCAATAGTCTAGTTATCTTATGAGTGATCAGCTAAAAAAATAGTACTATAAGCGTGTCGATGAAATGCTTGATTTATTTAATTGAAAACATGACAGAAATTTCAGGTTGTCACAGTCTGCATAGGCCAAACCTTGAGAATAATATTATTTTACCACCTCCATTAGTTAAAAAGCTGGTCGAGGTCACAAATAGGCTCATCATGATAATTATATGCCATTGCGTCAGCCAACATTGTCGATGGAATCTCTTGAAAGCTTTTTTAGTGATGATAAACATGCTACATGATCCACATTTGAAAGGCAAACATTATAATTTAGCACCTTTCTTTGTGGAATTTAATGCCAAAATGGTTGATAATGGACATCAACATACATAGATAGGTTCTCTAAATTCTCGTCGATGATATACACCATCTTTACTTTCTTAAATATAATATTGAAAAGTTTAACTTGCTTTCTACCACTATGAATTCGAAGATTTAATATTAATCAAAATAGCGTACTTGTAAAGATCCCCACTTTAACTTTTTTTTTTTCTTGCATGCATGATAGATAGTTAGCACCATATATCCAAAGAGAAGCTTTGGCAGAGACTTCATTTATCATATAACGAGTAAAGGCTTAGTAGATTGCAAGCATTCGTATCCATAAATACATAACTCTGTTCCATGATGGTACATAATGAATTTGAATGCCATTGGTAACTATCAAATATTGCTAGTACAAACAAGTGACATGCTTACCTAATCGCATGTCAATTAGTGTGGTTAACAACACCTTTGAAGTTACTGACTTTTATTCGAAATCACCAACCTCAATTTGACTGAAGTACCAACATTCATCCAATTATGTACAAACTAATTAATTGGAAATCACCAACCTCAATTTGACATTCATTCAATTAATTATCAACTAATTACAGTCATATACCAACTTTTTATCTTTTGCTTTGTTTTGAGAAATATGAACATTTCTTCTACTTCCAAAATTATCAACTACTTTAATAATCTACAAACATTGGTTCTTCTAGTTAATGACATCTTCAACATAATTTGATGTATTAATATAACATATGTTGGTATGCCAATCAAATTAAGGTCAGTAATTTCGAATGAAAATTAGTAAATTCTAAGGTCTTTGTAAGCACAAGTATAAATGTTGATATATTATTAAAACAATCGGTCATCCTAGAAGTGTGAAGAAATGTTGGTATTTCTCAAACAAAATATAAAAAAACGTTGGTAAATTATTGTGACGGTTGTTACTACACTGGTCAAATTAACAAATAATTGATTTGAGCTTTAGCAAAGACAATATACATAAATGAAGAATTAATTGCATAAAAGAAGAATAACTAACCAATATCTTCTCTTTATCGGATAAACTTAGAATATTCAAGATGACCAACCAATTGATCAACCTAATCAGCTGCACTTGCTCTAATGTGATATAACATTATGATATCCAAATATATGCTACGCCACCATAATCACAAAGAATTAGCGGATCTCAACACTACTTCTCGGTTTTATGTATGTCAAATGGCCGCATTTGATGCTAGTTGATGCATTCCATAAATTGATTAGCTTTTTACCAATTGGCTTTCGCTGTCTTGTGCCCAAGAAAAAGTATACCCTTTTATTTTCTAGTGAAAAGATCCCCCTTAGCTTTAGGTAAGTGAATCCTGCACTTGTGAAATACGTACTTCTATCGGACTTTATTTCCCTCCCTTACTAATTCATGGTAATGTTTTTGATTTGTTGATTATTAATATGGACATTAACTATATAAAAACTTGGCTACAAGATGACGTTTGTAACTGAAACTCAATAAGGCAAACATGACTCTACTCCATTGATTATATAAATGAGTAACACATGAGCAAAAGTCAAACGTGAAATTCATTTTGATTGTTGTTGTATGGAGTTGACCATTTATCGCGTGTCTAATTGATACGTGAAAGTTTCATCATATCACTAATGAGACAAGATCATGGAATTGCCCAGGAAAAAAAAAAGATTCATCCAAGTTGGACATACTACATTCTCAAGCAAATAGAAATCTGCACTTCCATATCATTTTAACTCCGGTACACTCAAAGACAATATAGCTCCCTAATCTGATAAGCTCCACCAACAAACAGTAGAAGTAAACCATTTTCACATTATGTCACTACTTTGAATCAAAAAGCTTTCTAAAGCTAAATTATGCTGCATGGAGAAAGACACTTATTAAAGATAAAATACATGCTTATTAATGAACAAGAACCAACCCAAACGCCCCTACCTATTGAGTTTGAACGTGAAAGAACCAAATGAGCCAGTGCAATCAATGGAGACCTGGTGCAGCCACAACATCCAACACAACATACCTAGACATATATCGATAACCTTTAATTGTCATCTCCCACTACTAACTAGTCGTATGACCTGTTTTTAAATGCTATTCGTATACCTAGTGTTTGTGATCACAATACTATCCATGTACACATCGGGCTTCTCTCCTAGTAAACAAATCGTCTCTTCTGGATTCACATCGATACCATTGACCCATGGATGCTTTGCCATTGTTCTGAGTCCCTCCAATTCCATTGCTACTTCCTTCATGGTTGGCCTCTCCTCACCTTTTAATTTCAGGCATCTCTTGGCAAGATTGGCAACTTCCCTCACCTGCTCATTGTTTCCTTCATTTGCAATAACTTCCTCAACAATATGAAGCAATTTGTCATTTTTCAATGATGAAAGAAAGTACGTTGCCAAGCTCCGCTCTTCTTCCGGTCGATCAAAAGAAAGCGCCTTCTTCCCTGTCAATAACTCAGCTAGCACAACCCCAAAGCTATAAACATCACTCTTTTCAGTCAATTGGCTTGTGTGAAGGTATTCAGGGTCTAAGTATCCCAATGTTCCCTGAACCATAGTAAACAATTGTGTTTGATTAAGTGGGACTAATCTTGAAGCTCCAAAGTCAGAGACTTTTGCAGTGTAATTATCATCCAAAAGGATGTTTGCTGACTTGACATCTCGATGGATAATGGGAGTGGAAGCCATGGAGTGCAAGTATGAGAGGACTCCAGCAGTTTCTGAAGCGATTCTCAACCGGGTCTCCCAAGACAGCTTCGATGACTTGTTTGTATTGTGGACATGGTCGAAGACAGTTCCATTATTGACGAACTCATACACCAATAAAGGCACCTCGGTTTCCAAACAACATCCCAATAGCTTGACCACATTGCGATTATTAATTTGAGAAAGCACAATGACTTCATTGATGAACTGCTCAATTTGGCCACGGTCCACGAGCTTGGACTTCTTAATGGCAACTACCATATTATCTGGCAACAACCCTCTATAAACAGTACCATAACCTCCTTGCCCGATTATTCTAGTCTCGTCATAATTGTTGGTGGCCTTCTCTAAATCTTCAGCGCTGAAGATTTTAGTAGCTTTTGTGGTTCTATCACGTTCATGTAATTGTTGTTGCAAAAGCAAACCGCCATTTTGCTTGAAGTATTTTTCTTTAAGCCTGATGAGCTTCCTTTGTTTGTATCCAAAATACATAAAGCCTATGCTGAAAAGCAGCGCTATTATACCCACAGAAACACCTGTATACAACATTGATTTTACAAAATAATTAACCACGTGATTATTTGCACAACAAATCATTGCACCATATAAAAGCGGCCACGCATTCTAAGTTTATGTAGAATTATACCGTGAGGTTTCCTCGAAAAACTTCACAGTTTTGCGACAATTTGAGTCTGAAATAGGACAATGGATTTGGTTATGCTAATCTACAAAAAGAGGATGAAAATCGCAATCGTCCCGGTCTACAAAAAGGGTCAGCAGTTTAACAGGTTTAATTCGACATGAAAGAATTCATAGAAGTATAAACTCAAGCTAACTACGAGGATCCTTATCTTTTCGTATGGTTCCACAGTGTACTTGCTTACAGCTTCTTAGGTCTTACGCAACCAAATTCACGCCATCTATAGCATACGTTTATAGAGACTTTTTCGTTGAACTATGCATGATTTTAAATGGCTCAATACAAGTCCCTCTTTGTATTCAGCTTGATCCCTTCTGATTACGTGAAAATGGCAAGGACTAATACCCTTGAGGAATTTTTTTATAAACAGATTAGTATTCGGTGTGAAAGTTGCTTATATCTTCATCTGTTATTTGTATCGTCACCTTCGATGGATGTTGTTAAGTCGCTAGTAATCAACTAGTTATCTAAATGATATTGTGATAAATAAGGCTTGTGAAGAAATTAAAAGAGTTGTGTAAGTTGCGTCACACATAAAAGAAAGATGAAATAGTCATTGAACCAGTTCTATCAGTTCTTACATGCTAATCAAAACTAAATAGAGAAAGGAACGGGTTTGACTTTTAGGAACCTTAAAAAAAAAGGATTGGGGCTCTCTAATGAGATTAAAAATACATGCAAATCCACATTTCAATCATTCACTTCATGCCTCATGTGGAGCAAGTTTTTTTTATCCCAATCATCGCCCTTGCAATTGCAAGTATGCGGATTTAACTATTCTTGTAAGAAGATAGAAACGACAGAGAGTAAAGGAGTAAAAGAAGTGTCATAGTTAATAAAGAGATAACGTCAACGTGCTAAAATTTTGTATATATTTCAAGCTAACAGTGTGCCAGATTTGAGATAACAGTCAAACTTAGTGCTTTATATTGGCAAGTTTAAAAGTTCGAGTCAGAATTTGATCAATGCCTACAGTTTGTGCGGATTTAAGCTGTGCTTATTATATAAAGTTTTGACGGTTAAATGCGTAAAGAATATTGGTAAGAATACTAAAGCTAGAAAATCTTGGCGGGGGGGGGGGGGGGGGGGGGGAGGGAATAAAGAAAGAGCAAGAGGAAAAGAGGGCGAGCAATATCCATTTATCCCCCAGCCTGGATATGGAGCAGAAGAATTTTACCACGTCCGTGCCCCAAAATCCATCGATGACGGGCTTTCGCTCATTTTATTTGGGATTGGGAAGCAGAAATATCTACTTGAATTGGCAAAAAGAGCGATCCCTATGTGTACGTCTCCACCAGTTCTCGCCAACACAACTTCCCGCCCAGGCCACCCCCCTTTCTAAAGGTACGCATGCGGGTGCAAGCGTAGGGAGAGGGGGAGGGGGAGAGAGAGACTTGAGGTGGTGTTGGTCGTTTCGGCGGCGTCCGGTGTTAACTTCACCGGAAGTGGTGGCTACGAGCAACAGAGGCGGTGATGGATGGAGCTTGTGGGCAGGGAGGGAGAGATAAGAGAGAAATTAAGATTATGATCTAGGGTGTGTAGTTCTAGCTTTGTTTTGCCGTTCTTGACAATAGAATTAATCAACAATGCTTATGTGATAGGACCGTCATTCCCTCAAGGATGACTGTCCTGTCTCTCCACCTCAAGTTTTGTGTAGCCAACTTGAGGAAAGATTTAGCCTGTTCGAGAGTACAGTCCCATTTTTCATCTTCCTTTTCGCATGACTTTCTACTCCTTTTTTTTTTTTTTTTAAATTACTTTTACCAGATGCTTTTCGCATTTTCATGCAGAACCTCATAATCCGTTTAAGATTTTAGTTGGTCAACAGTACACCAACTAACAAGAAGAAATTATTAGGAGATTTTCCACTTAATTTTGATGAATGTAGCTCGTAAAACGAAAGAATAAAAAACATAAAGACATGTTTTCCTTTATTCTACGATATTCTGTAAAGACTTATAATGTTTGATCGTAATTAAATACAAAGAACCGCATAAAATACATTATGCTTTAGATTTTGAAATTTTGCACCAGTATTGACGACATTTTATTACAGGTGAGTGCAACATACTATGAAAATTGTGAATGAAAGATTTACATCGTCATGTCATGAGTGCGAAACTTTATAAAATGTCAATTTTTTTTTTTTTGATGACCATTGCTTCATTTCATCATAATCAAGTGTATGATTACGAGGTACAGACATTTCAGCAGTTACCAAGGGTAAAATGTTGTAGGATGTGAAAATGTTTATTTTATGAGGTTGTGAACAATATGCAAAATTGACTACAAATCAAAAACTGATTATCTTGCAAGATTGTTCATAGAGGAAAGATGAGAAGTTGAAGAACAAAGAATAGTTTCAATTTCAAGGAATTGTCTTAATTTATTTATAAAAAGAAGTTGAAGAGACCGTAAACATTCGGTGGCCGATTTTTCTTGAAATTGTGGTATTGGCTCAAAATCATCATTTTGAAGTAGTAACAGTACTTATCAGTGCTCATGATTAATGCACGATATGATATAGAAAGCCTACTGACCAAATTATTGACATGCTCCAAGTCTTCTATACATACATACATACATACATACATATTATATATAAATATATGTACACACGCGCATATGTATATATAAATATACAATGTTATATAGAAATGGCAATTTTGTGACGTGGTTTTTCAGGTCAATATTTTGACTAATTCAATGCCACAACCTTGCGACTCCGCGCTTTAAAGGCAGTGAAGATCACGCAACTACAAGTCATACGGTACCAATATAAACAATCGCAACTTGATCTCGATAGATGGAAGATGCATACACAATTGCCCAAAGCCCAAATTCACCAAGTCAAAAGATGCTTGAACAGTTCAGAAATTGACTAGAGTGAAATTAATCTACTCTTGAATTTTTAGAGAGCGCAGTCGTGATATAATTACTAGCACGTGATGTATTTAATGCATTAGATGATCTCATTCATCCTCTGACTAGAGAACTTCAGTGAGAAGGACATAGAAACTTTCATTTTGGATTTTATTCAAGCAAGGGCAACAATGGAAGAAAAATCAGGCGAAAATGTGAATGGTTAATTTTCTCCTACACCACAGACAAACTAAATTATATATTCTTGAAATCAGCTAGGATAATAGTATATTTTTTGAGTCAGGAGGTCCAAATAAAAAGAAAAAAACTTACCAATCAAAATCTCCATCAAATGTGATGAATTAGCAATGCATCCTTGTCCATCTTCACCAATCTTCTTGCCATCACCATGATAACCCTTTGGGCATAGACATGTATAACTCCCCGCAATATTATGGCACTCTCTCTCACACTTGTTCATCTCAGGATTTGCACATTCATCAATATCTACACATAAAATGTATATAATCTTCTTAGATTGTATCGATAGAAAGGACAAGTTAAAGAATGTGGATGTTATCTACGTACCATGACAACCATTCTCAAGGTAAGGATTGCCTTGGTAACCTTTTAAACAATTGCACTTATACCCGACTCCATTTTCGGCGTTTGTGCAATAGGTGTTATTGGTGCACATATATCTCTTGCTGTTCTTTTGGGCCTCCTCGCATGATTGATTCCCTATCGCCCAGTCGAGAACTAGAGGATACTGATTATATTTAAAACTCGAAAGATCATGAACCGAGAAGTTGTAGAAGTCATTTTCGGCGACAAAGGCATAGCTGCAAGGATTGAATCCCAGGACATAGGAATGACTGTAATAGCTCCCAAAAGAGATATTGTAGCCCAAGGTGTTCTTAGGGATTCTCGTTTGGCAGCAACCGATACCGGAACACGATCCATTGCTGACGTCTGAAATGTTACTGCACAATGACATACAACCGAAAGAGAACTTCTTATCGCGGTCTTGGAATATAGCCGACGTGTCGCAACCGATTGCAGTGAACTTGTTCTTGGTGCTGGATATGGGGAACTTTGCTAATCTGGAAGATGGAGATATGCTTAAAGACCGAACTCTCCCAGAAGAGTTATAGCAGGCTCGACCAGTCAAACCGTTAACGCGTAGCTCGTGATCCTGGACAGAAATGTGGAGTATTTTGAAGCCATTCTTTGTATTCATGTAAGGTGTGGGAGGGTCGGTAGAGTTATCACAAACAACTCTAAATGAGGGATGATCGGCACGGCATTTGGGATCACTGTCGTTCGATCCAAAGGGATATGGAATTTCGAGGTTTCCACAGAAACTTCGACATTCGGGCTTGGTCATTGAATCATCAGCTTCTGCTCTGTGATTGTAGTATGGACCCAATATGATGATCCCAACCACCACAACTTTCAAGAGAAGCTTATGGATGACCATGGTTCTTCCTTCAACTCTCTTCATAGATTTTTGTTGTTTCGATGAATTGATTCGATGGGTTTGGGGTATATAAGGAGAAGGAAGATGGGTTTTTTTTCTCCTTTCCTCGCTGTTTCTTCGGTCAAGTAATTGCAATTATTGCTTAAGTACAAGTCGTGGAGTTAACATCAAGTGGCCATAGCTACTTCGTGAATTCTAACCTGTGACGAAGTCTTGAGCAATGCATCTGCTCTTCACGAAATTTAACATAAACTTGACGTACTTTTTGATCTTTCTTTAAAATCGACAAGACAAAATTCACGAAGAATTATATTTTCTAATAAACTGCTCTTGCTTTGCTAATATTTGAAAAGATTAATCAATGATTCTAGAGCTAAGAAAATATCAGAAAATGTACCAAAAAAGTCTTAGAGAAGAAGACCGGTAAATTTATTGAGGTCATCCGTAGGACTTTGGGAGTCCGAAATTGATTTTTGGAAATCTATTGCGGGTCATCTGTAGAGTTTCAAGTAAATGCCAAGTCAACTTGGTCGGTCTCCTCCAGAGTTTCTCATGTATGACAATATGTCTCATCGAGATTTGTTATAGCCCGCCAACTTTGACTACATCATTGATAGAGAGCGGGTCAATGACGCAGGCCGCTTTCATTACAGTGCCAAGACTTGAGAAGTCAAGCAAAACAAGAGTAAACGTGTGCAGTGGGGGAGAGATCACAGCCCCAAAATAGGAGAGTGAGAAAAGAAGAAAATCAACAAGAGCAGACTAATTTGAGCTGGTGATTGTATGCATGAAGTGTGTTTCATGGTGGATGGATTTGTACTAAAAAATTTATATGTTTATGCTGTTGGACTATATATATGCATTTTGAGAAAGAATAACGTGTAGCTTCAAAATAAGAAATCGATTAGTTTCAAAGAGGTTAAATATAAAAAAAATTAATTGTGTGTTGCAAAATTCAGATTTCTAAATAAGATTCCTTTATATACTTTTAAATTAAGACAAGATACATCACAAGTGGACTTTTTTCCTTTTCCTCGGCTAGAATTTCTAATTAATATGGATTGTCGTTGATATGTATTGCGGGGAATTATCATCCCAAAGAATTTTATTTTTCCCTCAATCCAGTACCTGTGTTGTATATATTTTGTTAAATTTTCGTAATTTCGAGGAACGTCCTATCTTGCTAAAGAAACACAATCACGTTTACCAAAAGTCATTTTTGAAGAAACTAATCTAATCTAACTACGGGCATAATAGATGTAACAATTAAAAATGTTATGAAACTCCTAAACCTATTGTATCTGTATCACTCTAGTCCTAAACTTTTTAACGGTATCATTTTAGTCATAAATCTTTTGACCTAATGTTTAAGGCAACTTCTCTCCTTCCGTGGGAAAACAAAAGTCTGGTCTTCTCCTTTCCAAACGATTTTTGATAGTTGGAATATGGGACAAAACTTAAAAGTCGATAGGGAAAGGAGAAGACCTGACCCTTCATCTTTAACGAAGAAAGATACTTTTGGTAAACTCTAAAAGACAACAATTCCAAAACATAATATTGCTACGTAACTCTTATCGTTAAATGACAATATCCATTTTTTTTTTTTTTAAAATTTCATCAATTGAACAACAAGAACTAATGATAACCTTTAAAAAATTTCTCTCCACAAATCATTAAACCATAGATCCTTTGAAAATATCTTATCAGATGACACATTTGGTAAATGATGTGTGTCCCAACTCATTAACTTATTAATTAGGATTCCCATTCTAAACACTACAAGCATCTGCAAGCTATTAATTTAGTGCCCTTGGGTTTTGATTTCTTAAAATAGAACAAAACTTCACTTATTATCTTTTCTAATAAACTTTGAATGCATATTTGATAGAGAATATCAATGATGCAGGCTGCTTTCATTACATTGCCAAGACTTAGAGAAGTCAAGCGATAGTAAGCGTATACAAGTAAAAAGGACTTTGGGAGTCCAAAATTGATTTTCGGAAATTTCTTGAGGGTCATCCGTAGAGTTTCAGGTAAATGCTAAGTCAACTTGGTCGGTCTTCTCGGGAGTTTCTCATGCATGACGATATGTCTCATCGAGATTTGTTATAGCCCGTGAACTTTGATTGCATCATTGATAGAGAGAGGATCAATGATGCACGCCGCTTTCATTACAGTGCCAAGACTTGAGAAGTCAAGCAAAACAAGAGGAAACGTATGCAGTGGGGGAGAGATCACAGCCCCAAAATAGGAGAGTGAGAAAAGAAGAAAATCAACAAGAGCAGACTAATTTGAGCCGGTGATTGTATGCATGAAGTGTGTTTCAAGGTGGATGGATTTGTACTCGAAATTTATATGTTTATGCTGTTGGACTAAATATATGCATTTTGAGAAAGAATAACATGTAGCTTCAAAATAAGAAATTGATTAGTTTCAAAGAGGTTAAATATAAAAAAATTTAATTGTGTGTTGCGAAATTCAGATTTCTAAATAAGATTCCTTTATATACTTTTAAATTAAGACAAGATACATCACAAGTGGACCTTTTTTCCTTTTACTTGGCTAGGATTTCTAATTAATATGGATTGTGGTTGATATGTATTGCGGAGAATTATCATCCCAAAGAATTTTATTTTTCCTTCAATCTAGTACCTGTGTTGTATATATTTTGTTAAATTTTCATAATTTTGAGGAACACCCTATCTTGCTAAAGAAACACAATCACGTTTACCAAGAGTCATTTTTGAAGAAACTAATCTAATCTAACTATGAGCATAATAGATGTAACAATTAAAAATGTTATAAAAGTCCTAAACTTATTGTATTTGTATCAATTTAGTCCTAGACTTTTTAAAGGTGTCATTTTAGTCATAAATGTTTTGACCTAATGTTTAAGGCAACTTCTCTCCCTCTGTGGGAAAACAAAAGTCCGGTCTTCTCCTTTCCAAACGATTTTTTTTTTTTTTTTCAGTCCTACTCTATTCCTACTCTACACTCATTCTCAGACTTTTGCCCTGCCTCTTGCAGGGCGTGGGAGTCAAAACCCACTCTTGATAGTTGGAATATTGGGACAAAACTTAAAAGTCGATAGGGGAAGGAGAAGACTTGACCCTTTGTCTTTAACGAAGAAAGAGACTTCTTCGTAAACTCTAAAATACAACAATTCCAAAACATAATATTGCTACGTAACTCTCGATCGTTAAATGACAATGTCTTCATTTTTTTTTTTTTAACGAATTTCATCAATTGAACAACAAGAACTAATGATAACCTTAAAGAAAAAATTCTCTCCACAATATTGTTAAATTTCTTCATAGATCCTTTGAAAATCCCAAATTGCCTACTTATCAGATGATGCCTTTGGTAAATGATGTGTGTCCCAACTAGAGGTGTTAAAATGGGTCATAAACCCATTTATGACCCATTTAAATCTTAAATGGGTCACTTGTTTATAACAAAAGATAGTTAAATGGGTTTCACAATTAAAGGTTTAAGATAGGTGGGTCTTAAGTGGGTTTTAAATGGGTTGGGTTGAAAACTCATCTTTAACAAAAACATTATAATCCCTCCATTCTCTCTTTAACTTTATAAAAATCAAAATTATAATTTTTTATTTTTATTTTCTCTTTTCTTTTTCTTCCTTTTTTTTTTTTTTTTTCTTTCTCCTTCCTCCTTCCGAGTCGCCGGTACGGCGACGGCAGCGGCGACCCAGCGTGGCGAGCCTCGAGCTCGGCGGGCGTTGGGTGAGCTCGAGCTCACCGGATCTAGCGAGGCGGAGGCCTCGCTGACGCCCGGCGAGGCTCGAGCCTTGCCGATTTGGCGAGACTCGAGCCCGCCGACGTCGGGCGAGGCTCGAGCCTCGAGCTCGCCGGTGTCGGGCGAGGCTCGAGCCTCCCGATTTGGCAAGCCTTGAGCTCGCCGGTGTCGAGCGAGGCTCGAGCCTTGCCGGCTCCGTCGATCCTCGAGCTCGCCGGATCTCGCGAGACTCGAGCCCGCGGTGTTGGGCGAGGGCGAGCTCGAGCTCGCCCGACATCGGCGAGCCTTGAGCTTGCCGGATCTCGGCGAGGCGGAGGCCTCGCCGACGTCGGCGAGCTTGAGGCTTGCTTGTGGCCGGTCGCCGCCGACGTTGTGGCCGGACAGCCGGCCAAAGAAGAAGAAGGAGGAGAAGAAAAAGAGAAAAAGAAAAAGAAAATTATATTTTAAAAATAAAATAAAAATAATTAAAAATTTAATTTTTTTAAAAAATAATTATTTTAAAATTTATAAAAATTGTCCATTAAATTTATATTGTATAAAAATATTTTAGCAATACAATTTAAAAATATATATATATATATATATATATATATATATATATATATATATATATATATATATATATAAAAGCTTGGAAGTATTTTAATAATATAATCTTTAAAAAAAAAACATAGGAATAAGTTTTTCTAAATTTGTTAAGTATGAAAGTATTTTATTAATATGAATTGGGTTGGGTCGAGTATGGGTTGGGTATGGGTCGGGTCGGGTTTGGGTCGAAAAATTTACATTAAGCATAATGGGTTAATGGGTCAATTTGGATCGGACCATTAATGACCCGACCCAAATTCGACCCGACCCACCCATTTAACGGCTCTAGTCCCAACTCATTAACTTATTAATTAGGATTCCCATTCTAACCACCACAAGCATCTGCAAGCTATTAATTTAGTGCCCTTGGGTTTTGATTTCTTAAAATAGAACAAAACTTCACTTATTATTTTTTCTAATAAACTTTGAATGCATATTTGATAGAGAATATCAATGATGCAGGCTGCTTTCATTACATTGCCAAGACTTAGATTAGTCAAGCCATAGTAAGCGTATGCAGTGGGGGAGACATCATAATTCCAAAACAGGAGTATGAGAAAGAAGAAAAATCAATGAGAGTAAACTGGTTTGAGCTGGTTATTGTATGCATGAAATGCATTTCAAGGTGGATGGGTTATACTTGAAAATTATTGACACATGATTTTTAGTCAATGCATCATTAAAAGGTAAAAAATCGATATTTAGGTTTTTGATTGCGACGGAGCCCCATATCTCGATCAAAAAGTGTCGTTTTTCATTTCTTTCTTTTGCATTGTCATTTTTAAGTAATTTCTGGCTCATTTTCAAGAAAAACCCGAAATGTGAAACGGTTACCAAAAGTCAACCCCTCTTCAAAAAATTGACTTTTTACCAAAAAAATTCCATTTAGTTTTAATTTCTCTTTTTGTCAAATCAATTTCTTGATAATTCAAAGATTTGACCAAAAAATTGACTTTTTAGGAAAAGTCAACTAACTGGTTGACTTTTGGTCAAACCTTTGACTTAAAAAAATAAAAATAAAAAAATGCACAAATACATTTCTTTTAATGCCAATTCGACTTTTGTGTCAAAAATTTCACAAAATTCAATTAAGAACATTGATTTCTGACTTTTTCAGTTTTAGGTTCTAAATCGACCAAAAATAAAATTACTATTATTCTAGTCATAATTAGGTGTAGTTCATTCTTTAACATTTGGTTTAGGGACTGTTTAAAATCTACTCGAGCATTCAATTTCATGATTTATCTAGTCAAAATACGAATTGCCGTTTTTAGCCCTAATTAGGGGACCAAAATCGATCATTCATAACTTGCGAACGGACGATTGTTTCTTACTCATTTCCTTAAGATAAGTTTAAATTCAAGATCGATATTGAAAAATTCATACTAGAATTCATTAATTTGAAGAATTTTATCCTCCGAGGCATTAGAAAATGAAGCAATTAAGCTTTACTCGACAAAATTTGAATTGATTCATTCATGGCTATGGTTTAATTTCATGAAGCTAGGTCCAATTTTAATATTAGGCTTAGATCCATTTTTGACCTAAGCTCGAGCACTTCAATTCAAGGTTAATTTGAATATGATAAGTGATTTTATGTATGGGTAGCTCATTAGATAGGGCAATTGTGATACTAATTGAGTTCAATTTTAGATAATTTGCAATTTTGCCCATTAAATTTACCATTTTAGCCCTTTAGGCCCAATTCAAAGAACCCATGGTTTCGACTCATTTTTTTCCATGATAATCACTCAATTAGGTCAATAAAGGACCCATAGATCACATTCATAAGGTTTGATTAGCTTAATTATATATTAATTGATCAATTTCTTCACAAAAAAGGATAAAATTCCTTTTCAAGTTAGTCATTTAGGGGCCAAATTTCATAAATTTTTGACCCACAAGGGTCCCAAGTAGACAAAATAGCAGGAACCAGACCAAACTGGTCAAGAACCGATCAATATTCGACTGAACCGGTCCGGTCGATTTGACCGGCCGTCGGTGGGACTAGCTTGTTCAAGGTCCTCATCCCAAAGTATAAAAATAGTTTACTCACCACTACTATCGTCGGTTAGTACTATTTTTATTAGTTGGGACGAGTAGGTTTATGTAAGTAATGGATTACCACAAGCGTTGACTCGTGGGTTCCACCCATAAACCATCTTAAGGTCCTAAATGGAGCGATCGGGGTTTTAGATCGCGGTTGTGTGTGCGGTGTCATGCTAAAGCTCGTAAACATGTGTTTTAAGCTTAAACATCCAGCACTTAATATGAAACCCTCATACACTCATACATCCACACTCCACCTGCAGAACAAAGGGTTTTCAAGCATGCCTTCCCTTATGACTCCCACCTACAAGAACATTTAACACAGTATTAGTGACCAACCTGATTATCCACATGACTTTGACACGTAGGCAATCCTACAGAAGACACGTTAGTTAAACATAACAACCATTTTTTACGGCTTCAAGTCCACTTAATCTGGTAACCAGCCTATCGCGACTTGATCTCGTTGCCCAAGGATAGGGGAAAGGTCAGGTTTAGGGGTACCTAACCATGAGAGTTCCCTCACAGTTCATTTCAAAAGACGTCATCACCTTGTCTATTAGATCGAACCTCTTGTGACTTCCCTCTATAAAGTCGTGAGTTCTCCCAAACTAGTACCCTGCGTGACAGTGGAGTGTCACAATCCGTACCCACATGACCAAAACACCTCAAGAGAGGAGGTTGAGTGTGAACATCAAATTAAAGAGTATCTTTACCATCGTAGCCCTCCCTCTGGTACTCTCTTCCTTAAGGATGACGTCACTTCATCCATCAAGAGTTTTCCACATGTGGGTATGCTAAACCATGGTAAGTCTTATTAAGACTCATACCCCACGTGACGGGTTCATTTATATGATCTAATTGTTTAAAACATCCTAGAAACAAGACGAGAGTCACCACTAGCCTCTTTTTAGGGGTTGGTTAGAAACCCAATCGAGGGTTGGGAGCACTCCATCGATTCCTATGTAACCAGATATCTAGATTTTGGGACTTGGGTTACGCTAATATTTCTATTAGCGCCCTTTCGATACCTAATGGTATGTCATATTTAAGTAAGGTGTCCATGCGTGTCATCTTACATTTTCAAGATCATTAGTCCTAAGCTAAGTGATTATGCGTGATTGGTCATTTTCATGCTAATCAAGGAAAATAAAAAGGAAACACTCAATTGAATTGAAAATTGCGAAGCAGTAAGTAAACAATCAAGGAAAGTTGTAAATCTATCAAGCAATCCTAGAAAATATAAAAGAGCAACACAATTGAAAAAGATAAAAGGAAGAGAGGACCTGCAACTCGTTGGGCATTATACAACAAAAAACCTAGGGCATATGTCGGGGAAATGAATGGTACATGATAACGGTCGGAATGGATATCGATCTCCACCGTCTTCGCGCTTTATCCATCTTCGGGATCCTAATCTAAACCAAATCTAGAAATCTATAACTAAGTACATACAATGGAAAGAAATAAGCATACACATCAAAACAATCAAAAACATGACATCATGTCAAGATCAATCACTTAAAGAAAGTTCAATGCGAAAATCAAATTTTAGGGTCATGGTGTCGGCCTTTGTCTTTCATGCAAGGGTCCCAATAAGACACCTACCCAATCCATTTTTGTGACTTATAGCCATTATTGACCAATTGTGTTCTCGCATGACCAATAACGCTTATAAGTCTCATAACTAGGCGATCTATGTGATTCTAGGGTTTTCCCTCGATATCATGCATCGACCCTATCATTTATCTAAAAGTCACGTGCATTTGCAGGAATTAAACATGCATGCAGGTCTTTTGGACCTTGTTTCTTAATCAATCAAGTAATAAAGTGAACCATCGGCGAGTCACTTATTACTAAGGGTATGCGCCAATCATGAACACAGGTAATTTCTAATGCATGTGGAGATTTAATGCATGGGAGGCATGTGTGACGTTTCAAAAAGGTTTGAAATTGTCAACGAAAATTTTGAGACAAGGTAACATCTCGGCTATGGAAGACATTCAATTGTCAAGGCTAGCGTGGAACTCGCAAAAATGCATTCACAAGCGTTGCAAGCATTTTGAATATAATCCAAACCGTGACTTTCGCGATTGTCTAAATCAAAGTTCGTAAAAATTTGGAAACATTTAGGATTAAAGAATGTCAAAGCTATGAAGCACATTCAATTCCCAAGGCTAGCTTGGAACTTGCAAAAATGTATTCACAAGTATTGCAGGCATTTTGAATATGACCCAAACCCTGACTTTTCTTTAAGCCAAATCAAGTTTTGAGAATCTAATTTCGTTGAAACATCACATGAACCAAAACATTATAAAATTTAATTTGGGAAGAATACATGTCAAAAATCATTTAACAATGAATATCGAGGTATTTGAAACCACTTAAATGAAGTTGGTATGACTTAAGTTCATGCACAAACTAACCCAGGACACTTATCTAAACCATCACAATCGATTTTATGTCAAGAAACTCCGGAACAAACGTGCAATGAAAGAAAATTGGGCAATACCTGATGGCAATTTTGACAATGACAAAATTCTTTAACATGCACGACATGATGATGAACAACTTTCATGAAGAAAGTTTTCTTAAACGATCTACACATGATTTTACAAAAATCAAACAACAAGTAACATCATATCAGAAATTTGTCAAAAACAACAGGACATTCAGCTAATGTCATAAAGATTTGTCCTATCAAAACATGTCTAAAAATCATCAAATTTACACACAACATAGCCAACATGATGACAAGGAAGTTTCATTAAGAGGTGGAGTGCAGATTCCAAATAGAAAACATTGAACAAAAATATCAACGATCTCTCCAAATAGGGGTTAGGACAGGGGTCTGAATTTGATCCATTGTCCAGATTCTGATCTAGTTTTGAAAAAATGGAAAAGTGATCCAAATGATGAGTGATCTGTGTGAAATTAATGGCATCGGAAACTTCTAAGTGTGCCTTACATCTTCCTAAAAAAGCTTGAGTCCAAACTAGGTCAATTTGATACCCTAAGATTGAGATCTCTAAAAATGTGTGCATTAGTAACTAAGGAAACATAATACAAGCATTCATTATAAAACCTTAAAATCATTTAAAGAATGGACAAACAGCATGAAAAAATCACATGAGACTTACGATTGGATGTGATGGAAAGCTTGGATAATCATCTAATCTAATCATAAGTTGGCATGCAAAATGTCATACAATCTAAATGACATTATGAAATGATTCAAGATTTCTAATAGTATGCTCAGGAATCCTAAGTGTGATTAACACTTTTGTAAGGAAAATTTAACATGCAAGATGATACTGAAAAGACATGACCTAAACATATATGCAAATCTTGCAACATGCTGTTCAATTGTCAAGAAGGCATGATTGTAAGATTTGGTCTCTAGATAATTCAAATAAGCATGGAAAGATGCATATATGACGAGGTTTCATTTCAGCATTAAATTTATAGAACGGGCATGATTTCAGCCATCCTCAAGACATGCATAAATCCTACTTAAAAAACCTCACATGCAGAGCATGCGATGATGAAGATTTCTCGTTAAGAATTCAAAACTCAATTAAAATCATGTGAGTCGTGGCAAAAATGGCAAAACCAACAAATGATATGCCCAGCTCATGTTGCTGCAGTGCCTTTTACTCTAATGCATGTAATTGACTCACTTTGCCAACATAATAACCTTACAAAGCATGCATCAATTGAACATGTACATCATTTATTTCAGCTTTCATGAAGGATTTGAGACCAAACAAGTTCATTTGTGGACTCAATTTTACCAAAATAGAATTTGGACCAATGTAGGGCGGACTGTCTTATATTCAAATCTAGGTGATTTTGACCTAGTTAAACTCATCCAAAAATCACAAAAAAATAAATAAAATTATAAGATGTTCTTTAAATAATTATGAGCAACTTTTATGAAAGAAAGTTCTTCCAGAACTCAACAAAGAAATCAGCACAAAAATGACAAAATCAGAGATCAATATGGAATAGGCTGACCTAGGCTTGGATTTGAGTAGATTTGACCTCGTTAAACACATCCAAAAATCACGAAAAAATTAGAAAACATGTAAAAGACGATTTGAAAAAAAACTTGTGAAGGCAAGATCCTCCAAAAATTATCATAGAAGGCTACACAAAAATAGTAAAATTTCATTTTGGAACTAATACATAATTGAAAATCTACTTGAACTAGTGTAGAATTGCTCATCTTTGGAGATATTTTTCAAGGGTCAAACGTCACTCAATTGGGGCGTGCAACTTATCGTTTCGAAGCTAGTGATGTGCATTTTAAAAGTCTAGAATGACTCAAACTCAAATAAGATTGTTTCGGACCTCATTTTGGCTAAAACATCAGGTCAGTCCAAGGATATGAAATTTGCAGGTTTTAAGCTAACTCGAGTCAATCATTCAAGTTCATTCAAGAACACATTTAAGCATAGCAAATCAATATCCAAATCCATCAATCTAACCTTTAAACATAGCATATTAACCTAAAGTTGAACCCTAGCCTCGGCCAATTAATTTGGCCTCGCTTCATGGGGTTTGAGACCGAGATCGTTACCTTTGTTGTATCTTTTGTGCATTTTGATTGAAATCGATTAAATTTTTCACCGAAACTTCAATACAACCTCCACGAACCAACAAGGACTAGATCTGGACAGCAAGGACCAACTCCGAGAGGCAGTTGAACTGTCGGTTTGCAGCCGAAACAAAACTGATTCAGACAGACCAGCCTTCGTGCACTGGTGAAGGATTGGGCTAATCGGAGTCGTTCCGACAGCCGGCCTTCTCGATTCCGACCACACCTCAGTCAAGGATGAGTCTAAGGTTAGATTGCCTCAAATCTGGTGGCTATGAGGTCACCGCCGGCCATCGGATTCTCAAAAAAGCACAACCGGTCCAAAAATCATATTGCTCCGGCATTAGTTTGAACTATTCTTGATTGGAACAGCTTCGATCGGAGCCAAACCAGATCACGATCACCTATAGGAGGTTTAGCAAGGAGAGATAATTGCTAATGAAGATGGATTGTTGCCGGTGAGGGTTAAATCGACGACGATTCGGTCGTTAGAAGAGGAAATTGACCGAACCAAAGAGAGAAAGAAACGAGTCTTTTGGTGCCTGTTGATACCTAAATTTTGATTAGGTTATTAATTAGGCCTTAGTTTCTTTATTTATGTATTTTTTTTCCTTTTTCGGATAATGAATAATAAATAACAACAAAACAACCAAAAAAAAAGAGAAAAAAGAAAGCAGAAGCCCGCAGTTGCTGGGGCTGGGCCTTCAAGCCCAACCCTCCCCTCTTTCTCTCTCCCTTACGTGGGCCCCCACGACTCGCCCGCGTGACCTAACCCTTCCCCCTCCTTCTTCCTTCTCCTTCCTTCTTCTTCTCTATGCCTCTGTGCATCATGCGTGGTGGCCAGCGACGCGCTTAAGGGCGGCCTACGGTAGAGAGGAACAGAGGTAGGCTGCCGAAGGAGAGGACGATGCGTATGCGCCTTCAATGCGCGCCTTTAATGCTGAGATGAGACGTCGGTTCAATTGTGGGGGTTCGGTCGGCGTGCGAGGGCCGACGACAGAACCTCTATCGACTGGCCTCCTCCTCGCCTATAAACAGGAGGACACAACCTCCATCGAATGACACAACACAAGCTTAGAAACCTTCCCTTGAGAGACTTCAGGGGAAGGATTGAAGAGTGAGCGAGAGAGAAATCCAATCGTCTGCTCGAACAACCTCCCTCCGAGAGACTTCGGGGGAGGCCGATGGCAAGCGAACCCGGAGAGAGAGGGTCGAGGTCCAGATATGAAGATCTAGGGGCAAGGAGGCCAGATCTGGCTGTGCTAGACCAGATCTAGGGGTCGAGCGAGCCCTGCCGCAGCACTAGGCCGATTGCCTTTACCGTTCGGCCATCGACGACGCTGACGGATTGCATCCCTTCGGTTGCTGCTCGCGGGTGCAGCTCTGACACCATCTCCAGTCATGACCCCTTGCAGCGCTAGGCCGTTGATGCCATCGTGTTGTATAGACAGGAGTCTTGAAGCCGATTTGCGCATCTCGCCGTGGATAGGTAACGACACTCGCCTCCGCCGCCACCGTCCGTCGCATCGCCGCTGCCATCGCCCCCTCCGCGAAACCCTAACCCCATTCCTAATTGGACGAGGAGACCTGCTACGTCACTGTCGTCATCAAAGGCCACACCGCCGTTACGTCGCCACCATGCCGCTTGGAGGACTGCTATAGCCAAGTCTCGGGCCAACCGCTACCGCTCGTCGCCGCTATCCTCGTTGAATGTCGCAGCAAGCAAGCCGGGTTGTGCTTTGCGAGCCGGGTCGATGAAACCTTCTAATCGGGTAGGGTTTGGCCGAGTCGGGTCATCGGGCCGGGCGTTTGGGTCTCTGTGTCGGTTGGGCCGCGTTGCGTGTGGGCTGGTCTCTCGTGGGCCTGAGGGTGGGTTTTCCATATTTGTGGGCCGCGATTAAAAGAGAAATGAAGAAAAAAATTGAGTTGGGCTTGCAACACAGGCCCGTCGGGTCTTGGGCCGACAAATCGAGTCGGTCCCAACTTGGGAACCGACTTGGTTTGTTTTTATAATATTATAATATAATCTAATATTTTAAAATAAAAAATAAAAAATAATTTATTTTCCAAAAAAAAAAAATGTCCATATTTTCCCAAAAAAGAAAAGCCAAAAGTAAAAAAAAAAAAACCAAAAATGATTTATATTTTAGAAAAAAAGATCAAAAATCCCAAAAAAAATGCTTTTTATGTCAAAAAAATGAGAAAATGTCCAAAAAATGTTTTTCCTTCACAAAATACATGGAAAAATCCCTCAAAAATCCAAAAGGTCTTAGGGTTTAAATAAGATTAGGTACCGAAAGGGCATTAGTGATTAACTAGTGTAATCAAGTCCACGATCCTAATTTATCTAGTTGCGCAGGAGCGAGTATTTCTCCCGATATTTCGCTTGGGTTTCTAATCAACCCACTTCCGAACCGATTAGTGGTGATTCCGTTTTAAAATTGACTTATAAGTTAAAAACTTTGACTATTAAAGTCACGAATTGGTGGACTTGGGAGAGTCCGGGCTAAAATAGACCTAGTCGAACCACTAGCCTCCGCAAGGCGCTCGTCTTAATCGGGCACCGAAAAAAAGAGGTTGTGACAGCTTGGCGACTTCGCTGGGGACTTGAAGACTTAAGTCTTTTTTTATCTTGTTTAAATGCTTTGCTAATTTGGTTTTCTTTCTATGCAGGTTAGTAGTTCTTATTTTATTATAAAATAAAATATTTTGTGATTATAAATTGTTGTGCATGCTTTATTGTTTGAAAACTACACATGGCACACACAACCCGGCCGCCGGACCTGGGCCGCCATAGGAAATCTAGGATGGTGTTAAGAATGATACGGCTTTGAATGCGAGACTTCGTTGTAGAGGCTGCCTTTCTTTTCCTCGAATTTCTTTAGCCGATGTTAAGAGGGTATGCTGCCAAAACGAGACTGTGATAGGCAGATACCTTTTTAATTTCAAACAAGCCTTCTTAGTTAGAAATCGAACTGTACATCCCATGCGCATGTTCTTGTGTTTGCCATTTTCTTTAAAAGCAAAGTAATTTCTTTACTTTTACTCGGTCCTTTTTATTGACCGATGGCAATTTAGGGTAGGTTTTTCGAGTCCTAGTTTATATGCGATGGGAGAAGACAATATCCAATTTATTCCCACTCCCAAAGCAGAGTTTTTCAGATGGTGGGGCCAATTGGACCAATTTGTCCAAGAGTACGTGAAAGCCAAAATCGGTCACCTCCTATCGTTGTTCCAAATCTCTGTTCATCCTGAAGTCCTGCAGGCCATGGCACATTTCTAGTGCCCGAGGACATCCACTTTTATGTTCGGTGGGTTCGAGCTAACCCTAACTCTGGAGGAATATAGCATCATCACTGGAAAGTCTATTGAGAATCGGCTTGTTAGGCCACCAACATGCATTGACCCGTTGCGTGGGTTAGCATGGCTTTTAAGAACTGAAGTCCATGTTGTGAGGCAAACTCTTGAAAACAACCATAACACTTGCCCACTAGCATTTTTGATTGCCTGTTTTGAAAATCAACCCACGACCCAAAATAGTGAAATTTTCCTTCTAACCTTTTTCGAGTTCATCATTTTTCCCCATCAAAGAATTGCCATAAGTCCCTCAATGGCATGGGTGGTTGATCAGGTCTCGAGAGGGCAAAATTGCGTCAACATGATTTTAGCCGAAACTTTTTTGTCTCTTAATTGTTTTAAAGAAAACACGGAAAAAATCATGCGAGCCTTCCCAGAAATTTTGCAGGTTTGGTTCTTTTCTCACCTAAGCGAATTTCGATGCCTCATGCAATCATCCGAAAATGATTTCGAAAATCCATTACAAAAATTTGTGATCCTAGAGCCGTATATTCCCAACCAAAGCTGTTTTAACTATATAAATTTCTTAAGAGACCCCGTTCTTGAGACATTCCAATGGTGTGCTGGTTGGTTTCATGAAAAGAGAGCTTACTTTGCTTACAGACGTAGCCATCCAATTCCATTGCTTAGCCTCATCGGCGGCACTCCCTATTACCCATATAGGGTGGCTCGACAGTATGGAGCCCTTGAAGAAATCCCACCGCTTTTCATGAGGAAAATACATCCACTCCGTTTTACCCATCCAAGCCGTGACTACGCATTCGAGATTGCCATTGTCGAGGAAACATGGAGCAAGTGCCATCGCAAAAGAATCGTGGTACCTGAAGGGCTTGAGGGAGAAGAAAAAGCCCACCACGCCTTTACGTCCTACATCCACAACCATCGTATCCCGACAAAATGGAAGCCATTGGTCCCTCACTCAACAGCGAGAGCAGCCAGCATGAGCAAGTAGAGCTTATGCAAAGGGATTTGTGAATAGACTGGATACATATCTTAGAGCTAGTCGAAGGAAGCAGGCATCCTTGCAAGAACAAGGCTCCCCGTCACATATAAAAATGGCAATCATGTGCCCCTTAGTGTTAACATTGTGAAAGTTTTGTCGTATTGTTTAGGGACTTTTGTTTAATATCTAGTATTTCATTATGTCATTTTAATTTCAAGTTTTAGATGTCAGAAGTTGTCGGTCTATAAATCCTCTTTTGATAAGTAAAAGTAGTTAGACTATTGTCATGGGTCAATCTTTGTCTACTTTCATGCTCATTCATGATTTTTGCGATACCAGGTAATTATGAATCGTCGACTATCAGCCGCCCGCCAGTGGCCTTACATAATAGGGCTTGATTAAAATGATGTACAAAATTGCCTCGCCAGCATTGAAGACGGTGTAGGACATATGTTCATTGTCCTTCGACAACTCTCAAAGCTAATGGAATCCACTCAAGTCAAACCCAACTCCGTAGCTGCTTTAAGCACCGTCATGACACCCGCGAATTTGCCAGAGAATAACCAACACCATAGACAATTTAAAAAGATCATGAAAAAGTTAAACCAGCTGCAGGGGTAGAATCCCATGAACTTGTCCAATTACAACCGGCATTGAAATCCCTGAAGAGCTCAAAGCACCTGAATGCAAAAGGTATGCTGATACCTCCCGCCCAGAGACCTACTTGCAGGCCTACCTGGTTTGAAGGATGATTCAATCGTACCAATTAAGCTTGACTGGCCCCGCTTTGCGATGGTACATTGTCAGGAAGATTAGTCCCCTTAAGATTCAGGGGGAACTAATTCATGTTTTCCACCAAGAATAATATTGACATTAGCCTTGACATCGCCTTGCCCTACGAAGAACCGATGGTCGCAGTGTGACATCCTGAAATTCGACCCTGTTTTGATAAAGTGAAATGTGCATATCGTCGGCATGCCTATGGTCCTTTTTCTCTGAGCTGATCACTCATGAGTTAACTAACCTATTGGGTGAAGTCGTTAAGGGATATAACTGCGGTAAAATCCCTAAAAGCTACATAATTAGTTAGATTGGACTAAAATCACGTCTGGTCGATTTTAATCATGAAATTTAATTCGGTTTTGGGAATCGAATATTCGAGTGTGTCACAATTCATTTTTAGGACCGTCTCATCGTCTATCAATTTATTGCCGAGTCCGAAATTTGAAGAAAGAAATTATCAGAGGAAAAAATTGAAGACCGAAAGAAAATAGAAAGGGGAATAGAAAGAGAAAAGAAAAATGATAATAGTATCATTCTTTTCTTTTCTCTCTCTCTCCCTTTTCTCTCTTTTTCTCTCTCTCTCTTCTCTCTCCTTTCCCCTCCCCCTTCGTGCTGATAGCCCTCCACCGCCTGCCCTCTCTTTCTTTCTTTTTCCCTCTTTGACTAGTCAACCCTTATCTCTCTCTTCTCTCTCTTCTCCTTCACCCCTCGTGACTGAACCCCCTCTTTCTTCTTCTCCTTCTTTCTTCTTCGTGGAAACAGCGAACCAGAAGCTGAAAAAGCTGAGACAGAAGAAGCAGCTCGCCGCCGTCCCGCTGCCCGCGCCCGCTCGTCTGCCGCTCGCCGCGCGCTCCGCCAGCCCTTGTTTCCTCGCGCCCAGGCCTCCCCTGTGCGTCTCTTGCCCTTGTTCTGCCTTGTTCAGCCACTGTGAGTGGCCGAGCAAGCCACCGGAGCCGCCGTGCAGCCTTGTCGGACCGCCGCCTACCTTTCCGACCCTTCTCCGCCCCTAACCATCTCTGTTTTTCCCTGTTTCGCAGCTGAACCAGCAAACCCGTGAGTGGGTTTCCAGCTGGTTCAAGCCCGCTTTTGGGCCGTTTCCAGGCCTCAAACCCGAGCCGTGCTTTGGGAAGAATCGTTCCTCGTGTCACCCCCGTCGGATTTATTCGATTTGCACGCGATTTGGTTTGTAATCTCACTAATCCTCACTTAGTAGACTAATGATGCTTAAGGGTTGATTAGTTTTAATTAATTAGGTTTAGGTGGTTAGATTAGTATGGATTAGTGTTTATTAGTTAATTATGATGCAAATTAGATAAATTGATTATGCAATTAGCAAGTAGACGTGGTCTACTATTTATTGGAAGTGTCTTGGGATTTTTCCCGACCCTTAGTGGGCTTCAATTTGGAAATTCGGGCCTAAGTGGATTTTTTAGTATTTAAATATTAATTTTCTGAATTAAATTAAATAATTATTTATTTTCCGAAAATTCAACTAAGATGGTCCGGAACCGGAATTTTATGCTGGAGACCGTGGTGAAGTCCGTTTATTTAATTGGGCTTTATTTTGTGCTAAATTGAATTTTTAATTATTATTAATTAATTTTCGAAATTAATTAATTAATTATTTTTTTTTCCGGAAATTCAACTTGGATGGTTAGCGAATGAAATCTCGTGCTGATTGTCGTGGCACAGTCCATTTATTTAATTGAGCTCTACGTTGCATGGAATTGAATTAATTGTGATTATACGATTATTTTCCGGATTAATTAATTTGAATAATTATTTGTAAAATAACCGGGTGTCGGTTGATAGCACCAAAAGTGTTTTGGTGGACGCAAATAATGGTGAGAGTTGTGGAAACAAGATTATTATATTTTGGCTAAGACCAATTGTGTACCACGAACGATATTTTATCAATGATGATAAAAGATGAGAAGAAATGTTGTGTGATGTGGCTCGGCGATTATTACATCGCTTTGGCATATAGGATGCCTTAGAGAAGGCACATAAATTGTTGAATAGTGATCATACTGTGTGGCGATAATTGATCATGCCTATGTGGCGATAATTGATCATAGTGATAATTGATCATGCCTGTGTGGCGATAATTGATCATGGCGATAATTGATCATAGTGATAATCGATCGTGCCTGTGTGGCGGAGATTGTGCCTGTGTGGCCGTATTTCTGTGTGTCGAGTATCATGCCTGAGTGGCCGAAGGCAATTGGAATGCCTAAGAGTATGCACATAAAGTGTTTATTGTACATCACCTTGGCGAATAGAAGCCCGAGAGCATTACTGTAGCTCGGTGACTGAGTGTACTATTGGAAATTATATAGCGTGGAGTGAGATAACTTAGAAATGGTCCAACTGACTTGAAATCGACTAGGTCGATTGATCGATGATTCGATCTGAGTGTGATTTGATGTGATTCATTGTCTTGATCTGCTGTGTGAAATGATTGATTGAATGGAATTGACTGTGAGTGGTTTTGTTGGCGTGTGATTGACTGGATCGATTGATCGAGATGTCAATTTGTGATGTGATTATTTTGGTGCATATTGAACTGTACTAATATGCAGGTGGAATCTGAGGCCAAGGTAAATCCTCTGACCCATATGTGCATAGGCAACCCAGTTAGCGTATTGGTTTCCTAATTGAGTCTTGGTGGGGTAGAACTCACTGAGACGTAGTCTCATCTCGGTTTGGGGAAAAACATTTCAGGACCCCGATGAGGAGCTGAGGAGGAGAAATTTGAGAAGGAGAATTCTGAGGTGAAACTGAGGAAGAGAATGATCTAAGTGAAGAGGAGTCAGAGGAGGATCAGGATGATCCCGAGCATGACTTAGATGAGGATTGAAATCCCATCTCTTTGTGAACCCTTGTATATGTGTAGATAGAGTGAGATTCTAAAGTTGTGAATAGTTTGTGAAGTGCTCTGTCTAATGCCATGTACAAAGGTTTGGTTGTAGATTTCAATATGAAAAATATAGCCTGCTTTTCTATCCCATTGTTTTATTGTCTGGGGATTTACAACTGCTTTCGCATGTGCTTAATAAATGAAAGGGTCGGCGATACATAGTCCTAGGATATCGCATTATAAAATCGACCAATTTAGAAGGATGTGTGTGTGCCCGAGGATCGGGGCGTGACATGAAGAGCACGAGGAGCTGTTAGTTGCTGAGATAGGAGAAGAAGATGTCAATGAAGTCTCGCATGATAAATGGGTGACTGAGCAATATCCTATTGTTGAAAAGTTTCCCATTGGGAAAGGCAAGGAGCCTGTGTACGAAGTCAAAAACACAAAGCCTATTCAAGGCCGGGGCATGAAAGGACAGCTTCCCAAGCTTACTGCAAGAGCTAAGGTCCAAAGAATAGTAACCCCTATCAACCTAGAGAGGGAAGCAGAGAGTGAAGCTCCACTATCTCTCACTCTCCTTGACAAAGTCCAACTGGCGAAACGAAGGGCTTTACTCAAAAGGTCTGGACTAGGAGCCAAGAAAAGAAAGCCTAAACAATTCAATTCAACATCTGCCACTGTATATAGGCAAAATCTGATAGCCAATGAGCCATCGTGCCAAAACTTCGAGCATCCCCTAATGTACAACCCTAAAGACTACCAGTCCCTAGGATATAATCCCAAGGACTACCAGTGTTATACAGATGAAATTGGCCATTAATTGTATAACTGCTTCCTACCCATGCACAGGGTCGAAAGCCTGTCAGAAGAGGGAACATTCGTCCTTATCCGCTATGATCCTAATGAACTACTAAGCTTGTCACCTGACCATGAAAATAACTTAAATGCCTCATCCTCGTTTGGTGATTTTGACTCGGAAGAAAGCAATGAGATAATCTCGGCAGAGTCCAGTTTCCCTGAAGTAGAAAAATTCAACACTACAACGAATATGCAATGGAAAAACCAGTGGCCTAACTAGGATACATCAAGCCTGTCTTACACTCATAGGATCATGACCCCCTGGAGAGATGTGGATACCTAATCTCCGCAAATATAATGGCATGACTTGCCTCGTGGCTCCTTTGCAATATCTCCACGTTGAAATGAGTCGGTACTATAGCCCGATGTCATTCGCAACTTGGACCTTCCAAGAAAGTCTTACAGAGCCTGCATTGCAATGGTTCATCACAGTAGATATCTACCTCATGAGAGATTGGAATGAGCTGTCTTCTACATTCCTACTTCAGTATCAAAACCAGATTGGAACTGAACTGTCTTGCAAGAACTTGGTTCACTTTAGAAGAAGACCAATGGGGGATTTCCGAGCATATGCAAGGAGGTGGAAGGCTTTTATGATGCAAACCTACCCTCAACTGGCCGAAGAAGAAATGATGAAGCTGTTCATAGGAGCTTTACCTCGCAAGCATCGTTGTTGGTTACATGGGTTGCACTTCCGTAGCTTCAATGAAGTGGTCCTCTCATGCGAATACTTTGAGTCTACTAGAGGCAAAGAGCTCTCAAGTGCTTGATTTCAGAGTCAACACTATCAAAGTGCTCCTTTCTCGTAGGAGTTTTCATGGGTTTTGCTTGTTTTTATAATTTCATGTTTCTTATCATATCTAATATGCTACTGTTGCATTTTCCATTCCAATAATCTAATGTACGATTCAAATATTTTGTTTTGAGAGCATGAGGCGGTATTCCAAACCAGCCCGGTGATGCTATCCAACCATGAAAAGAAAATATCATCCGAGGAGAATACTGAGGGCTGGGCTTCCTCATGCTTTCTTCCCCCCAAAGATATATACTTTTGAAAAAAACGGAAAATATTTTATTGCCAAAAGCTTTTGTTAAAACAAGATGATTAAATCATGTTTGTCTTTCTAACTCACTCATTTCATGTCTCAGAAGATCATTCCCATCTCCTTTGACTTAGTGTTGTTGGAGAAATCTTTCCAGAATATTTTGAAGTCGACAAAACGTTTCTATCGCCTAGTCTGGATAATTGCAGACCTTCCGTGTAGAGTCTCGAAGACTTTAAGATCACCAAGACTCAAGACTCAAGACTCAAGACTTAAGACTATTCTCATTGACAGCTTTTTCTAATCCGTGTGACGAAGGCAATCCAGAGCCGAAGTATTTGGTTGAGGATTTAGTCCTATCCTCTGGAGAAGATCTCTTGGCTGGATAAATATAACGGATTCTTTTATTCGTAATGAAGATCATTTGAAGATCCGATGGTCGACGAAATATTCCTGGAAGGTTCTATTCTTGGAAACCGAGATCCTGGTTGTATGGGCGAACATGATTGATGGGCTATCGTCAAGTTCCTTTAATAGCTCGAATGATCTTCTTGATTAATTCCGTCCAACGGGTAGATCGGAGGAATTCCTTTGGTAAGTGCCAACGGGTATGATGGCATAAAGGAGTATAAAAGGAAGACGTTCTAGTTGCTTTAGTGCATGATCGATAGAGAAATTCAGTCGAAGCACCTTCATTATTAGTCGATACATTTTGAGCAAAATTGTATACACAAAGAGTGTCTATACTTAGTGATACCTTGAGCAAGTGTGGTAGATCATCTACACCGAGAAATCAAGGGAGAACAACGCCGTAACATCTCTTTGTTCATAGTGGAATCCAGCCAATAGGGTCATCGGTCGAAGAGTGGACGTAGGCTTGAAATAAGCCGAACCACTATAAACCACGTGTTCAGTTTTCTCTTCTCTTCTCTCAATCTTACTTTGATTATTGTTTCTCTCAAATCTATCAACTGTCTAGTATTGTGCAAATATCGAGAAAAATCTTTTATATACCTATTCACCCCTCTCTAGGTACTTATACTAGCTATATCAATTGGTATCAGAGCTCGTGTACTCACTTTATTTGAAGTGTTTTACTTCAGAGTAAAAGATCCATGGCCAATATGCTAGCACCAGGGCTGATGGAAGGGCAAAGCAATACCAGACCACCCTACTTTGATGGAAAGGATTACAACATCTGGAAGAACAAGATGAAAGCTTTCCTACGATCAAAGGATCCTCGGAATGGGACGTTGTAGAAAAATGAATTACTCCTACGGTTGCATCAGTCTACGAAAGAGGGAAAGAAACCGTTGAGACCAAATGGAATGACTCAGGAAGAGATAATCAAGAGACAAGCACTCGATGCAAAAGCAATTTACTCTTTATATTGTGCTTTGTCACCAACTGAATATAACATAATATCTTATTGTGTTATAGCAAAAGAAGTTTGGGACAGATTACATATCACCTATGAAGGAACAGATCGAGTGAAGAAAACCAGAATTAACATTCTCCTCGGTCAATATGAAGCATTCAAAATGAAACCAGGAGAATCTATAACTGACATGTTTAGCCGTTTTACAGATATTGTCAATGGTCTTGAGAATCAAGGACAAAAAATTTCTGATCTCATGAAGGTAAACAAGCTACTGCGTGGACTCTCCAAGGATTGGAATCACATAAAGACTTCAATAAGAGAGACGCAAAGAATTATGCCACTATCGTCGACGAGTTGATTGGAACTCTTCGAGTCTTATGAAGTGGAACGAATTAATGAAGACGAAGATCCAAAAGGTAAGAAATCCATTGCATTAAAATCAAATGATGATTCGATGATACGATTCGAAGATGATATGGATGATGAGGAGCTTGCTCTCATGATAAGAAGATTCAGAAAACTGAATAGAAAAGGAAGAAGGTTCAACTCAAAGAAACAAAGTTTTCAAAGACAGACCAAGTCTGTTGATGATGAAGAATCAAACAAAGATGTAGTTTGCTTTGAATGTAAGAAAAATGGACACATCAGACCCAACTGTCCTCTTCTGAAGAAGAAGAGAGGAAAAGTTGAAAAGTTTCGAAAAGCTCTCAAAGCCGAAACCTAGAGTGATACAGAGTGTGAAGAAAGTGATAATGAATATGCCAACCTATGTCTGATGGCACAATCGACTCGACTCGTATTCGGATCGACTTAGACTGATGTGAATTTGAGGCAAGTAATTTTAAAATTCCTGTCAAAGTTTCTAAATACATTGATGAACCGTGTTTTAGTCTTAAGACTTCTCTCAAAAGAATTTCCGAACTTAAAAAGGAAAACTCAGCTCTAAAACAAAAGGAAAATGTTTTAGAAGAAAGAGTTAAAAGTTTAGACTAAAATGTTTCCACTCTTAAAGAAAATGAAGATAATCTTTTGAAAGAAAATGCCCTTTTAAAAACCGACTTATCAAATATTTCAAAGAAATTTTCAATAGGGTCCGAAAAACTTGAAAAATTCTTTCAGCTCAAAGACCTTACTTCAATAAGTCCGGTCTAGGTATGACAGCAGAAACAATTCCCTTGATTGATTTTCCTAAAGTAAAAGAAAGAATTAAGGAAAGACCTCGAGAGAGGCTTACAAAAATCATTTCAAGAAAGTTTTTGTAAAGTCTCGTAGGTCGAAATGCCCTCGATGTTCAAAGTGCAACAGTCCGGATCACTTTGAAAAAGAGTGTCCTATGGTTTGGAAACCTGTTAAGAAAGTATGGGCTAATATGTTTATCTTACTAACACCAAAGGACCCAAGAAATTTTGGGTACCAAAGAAAGCTTGAAACTCTCTTTTAAATACGGGTCTCCGTCAAGAAAAATGTAAAGTGGTATCTTTGGTGGATGCTCAAGACACATGATAGGAGACTCAAATTGCTTCATAAAACTTGTTCAAGTAAATGGAGGAAAAGTTTCATTTGGAGGAAACTTGACAAAGGAAGTATTGTGGGATTTGGAAGCTGTGAAAATTGGAAATCTCACAATAAGTAATGTTTCCCTAGTGGAAGGACTCAATTACAATCTTCTCAGCATTAGCCAATTGTGTGATACTGGTTTTAAGATCTTCTTTCAAGAAGGAACATGTTCTGGAACCAGTAAAGACTCTACTCAGTCTTTCATGGGTCGAAGACATGGAAATATCTACCTTCTGGATGTGAAACCAAATGAATCGCAATGCTTAATCTCAATTCAAGACGAAGCAAGCTTATGGCACTGAAAGCTTGGTCATGTCAACATGAAGCAATTAGCCAAAATCTCATCAAAGCAGCTTGTTCGAGGTCTACCCAAATTACCATACCAAAAATCTGATCCATGCACTCCATGTATTCTGGGAAAGTAGGTAAGAAATTCATTTAAGCCAATAAATCTCTACTAATCGTGTACTACAATTGCTGCATATGGATCTCTTCGGACCAACCAGAACCTAGAGCATTGGAGGTAAGAAGTATTGCCTAGTAATTGTGGACGATTACTCCCGCTTTACTTGGGTATATTTCCTTGCAAGTAAGTCCGAAACCTTCTCGTATTTTGAAAACTTTGCTAAAAAGGTTCAAAATGAAAAAGGATGTGTTATCTCAAGTATAAGAACAGATCATGGAGGTGAATTTGAAAATCAAGATTTTACAAAATTTTATGATGAATCTGGCTTTAAGCATGTGTTCTCCTCTCCATATACTCCTTAGCAAAATGGAGTTGTGGAAAGAAAGAATAGATCTCTTCAAGAAATGGCTAGAACTCTTTTAATTGAAAGTAAGATTTCTTCACGATTTTTCAGTTTGAAGCTATTTCAACGGCGTGCTATATTATCAATAGAGTCTTCTTAAGACCTATTCTAGAAAAAGCCCCTTATGAGTTATTCAAAGGTAAGAAGCTTATTGTTTCATACTTTCATGTGTTCGGTTGCAAATGCTTTATATTGAAAAATGCAAAAGATCGAGTTGGTAAGTTTGAAGAAAGATCGATGAAGGCATCTTCCTTGGATATTCTACATCAAGCAAAGCCTACGAGTCTATAACAAGAAGAGCCGGGTGGAGGAGTCAATGAATGTCAAATTTCAAGACTCTACGCAAGATAAATCTAGTCGACTCATCATGAAGAGTCTCGAACGTTCTCGAGACCCTCCAAAGCTTTCAACTCAAGAAGTATCTCGAGACTCGGAAGATCAAAGCATCAAGCTGTTCGTGAAGATTCAAATAAAGAAAGAGATCATCAACCAGACAAATCAACCAGTAACTGGAAGCATAAGTCCAGTCATCCTAAAGATCTCATTATCGGCGAAATTAATGAAGGAATTTGCACCAGATCCAAAAGGCGTGAAGAGTCTAGTGCTGTGGCTCTCATTTCTGAAATTGAACCAAATAGCATAGAAGAAGCTTTATCTGATGAAAGTTGGATTGAAGCTATGCAAGAAGAGCTCGATAGCAAAGTGTTCAACATTAATGATGTATGGGAATTGACATCTAAAACAAAAGGTAAAAATGTTATTGGAGCTAAATGGGTGTTCAGGAACAAGATGAATGAGAAATGAAAAGTTGTACGAAACAAAGCAAGACTCATGGCCAAGGGATATATGCAAGAAGAAGGAATAGACTATGATGAGACTTACGCAAAGTAGCAAGGTTAGAAGCTATTCGACTATTACTTGCGTTTGCTTGTTATAAAAATTTCAGGTTATTCCAAATGGACGTCAAAAGTGCATTCCTAAATGGATTTATCCATGAGGAAGTTTATGTGGAACAACCACCAGGGTTTGAAGACCCAAAGAAGCCAAACTCAGTCTTCAGACTGAAAAAGGCCTTGTATAGTTTAAAGCAAGCACCTCGAGCTTGGTACGACAGACTAAATAAGTTCTTAATATAGAATGGTTTTGACAAAGGTAAAGTAGATACTACTTTATTTATCAAAAAGGAAAACAAAAGTTTTTTACTTGTTCAAATATATGTGGATGATATTATTTTTGGATCCTCTAATGAAAGTCTGTGCAAGAAATTTTCTAAGTCTATGCAGGATGAGTTTGAAATGAGTATGATGGGAGAGTTAACATTCTTTCTTGGTCTTCAAGTAAAACAATTGAAGGAATGAACTTTTATTCATCAAGAAAAATATGCTAATGATCTTGTCAAAAGGTTTGGACTGGAAAAGTGCAAAAAGACCGACATACCGATGACAAGTTCTTTGAAGATAGACAAAGATGAAGAAGGGAAGAAAGTTGATCAAAAGCTGTACAGGAGCATCATTGGTTCACTTCTTTATCTTACTGCTTCTAGACCTGACATTTTGTTGAGTGTTTGCATATGTGCTAGGTTTCAATCAGATCCTAGAGAATCCCATCTCAGTGCTGCGAAACGTATTATTAAATACGTTGCTTCAACTTCAAGCATCGGTCTTTGGTATCCTAAGAAGGGAGACTTTAATCTTCTGGGATAGTTAGACGTAGATTTGGCTGGTTGCAGAATTGATAGAAAGAGCACTTCGGGAACTTGCCAGTTGCTTGGAAGCAGGACAGTGTCTTGGTTTTCAAGGAAACAAAGCACTGTGGCTCTCTCAACAACAGAAGCAGAGTATGTAGCTCTTAGAAGTTGCTGTTCGCAAATTCTATGGATAAAATGTTGAGTCAACAGCTACAAGACTTTGGAATTGAAGACTCATGCACAGAGATTAGATGTGACAACACTAGTGCAATCAATCTCACTAAAAATCCAATACTTCATTCAAAGGCAAAGCATATAGAGATTCGACATCATTTCATTAGAGATCATGTTCAAAATGGAGAAATCTCGATTCAATTTGTTGATTCAAAAAATCAACTAGCGGATATATTTACAAAGCCTTTGGAGAAGAATCAATTCGATTTTATCCGTTCCAGACTCAACAATTTGAAACTTGAGAAAGTTAAAGTCTAGAGACTCTTCAATCCTCAGACTCAGACATTCATGGCTATAGACTGTAAGTTGTTATTATATTCAATCTCGAAAAGGTACGATCATTAGTTCAATTAATTTATAATTTTCGTGAAAAACGGAATCTTGTCTTTTCAAAAAAAAAAAAAAGGATTAACTTCTATTTGGCAGTTATCGATTTTAAAAGAGGCGTCTGTTCACTTTCCTTTGTGCCGATTGGTTTTTTCTTTTTAAACTGAGTTATATAAATACAGTTTTCCTCGCTTAAACTTCAAAACCCTAAAAAGACATTCTCCTCCCAATCATGTCTCTACTTCGTGTTCATCTTCAAGAAAGTTGTCATCTTTTCTTGGGAAAGCGAGTAAATGAATCTTTCAACGACAAGGAAGGATGTCTTCTTCGAGAAAGTCTTCAAGAATCGCGAACAGGGGACCACAGAGAATGAGGGAGGGGCCTACCCATTTCAATCTCACCGAAGAAGAAAATTTACCGAGTCAGCCACAGAGCCCGATTCACTCTCCACCACGTCACTCTTCATCATCTACCCCACAAGGTGCGGGTCAATATCCGGAGGAAGAAATAATCGAGGACGCAGACCCTGTAAGAGTCCAAAAACCCTCTTTTATTTACAAGCTTTATCGTGCGTTGAAGAGTGCGGGACTCTTTGAACTACGTAGATGATTTCCTTAAAGATAAGAATTATGGGAATGAGTATATCTTTTTGCGACGAATGGAGGATTTGGGGATTGCTCCCAAAGGAAAGGGCGAGGAAGCACTTGCGAACATTCCAAGTGACCCTCGTGTATCGGGACTGAATCCGACTGACGGGAATGATGATGATAAAATGTTCAGTGAATTTCAACCTAGAATGGGTGTTGCTGCGAAGGTGAAGGGAAAAAGGATGGATTTGTTTAAATCGAAGGAACAGGAGAATCTGTTCTTCAAACTGTTGAAACGAGGGGTGATAAACCCTAGGAGTGTTGATTTCGATTTCTTGGATGCCATTAATGTGAACTTAAGGGAGAAGTTCAATCTGCTTCAACTTGAGCAATTTTGCTCCGATACCACAAACGGTTATGCGCAATTGACAGCATACTTCTATTCGAATCTTAGCTTTTTAGATGCGAATAGAATATCCTTCAGTGTTCGAGACCAAGACTATGTGTTAGATGTGGACATGTTGGTAGATATAATTGGAGTTGAAAGAGGACGCTATCAACCGATCAAATTTTCGATTGCTCGTGCCACACTGGAGCTTGTCAAAGACATGAATACATAGGGAAGAATTACCTACACAAGAATGCGTGCCATCAACATCTTGTTTCACAAAATTGTGATCAACTGTATCGGGCCAAAGTCTACATCCAAGACTGACGTGTCTAACTCCGAGGCGAAATTGATGTACGCGATCAATTCAGGGAAGAAGTTCTCTCTTCCTCACACCATTCTCTTTCACATGTACAGAGCAATGGTGAAGGACAAGGGCCAATTGCCTTACCCATGTCTTGTGACCAAGATCTTCAGACACTTGAACATTGAACCTCCACACTCTTTGTGTTCGACCATGTGATAAAATGGTGGTGGGTTTGAAAATGCTGACAAAAATGCGTCTGAAAGAGCTTAATAAGGCAATGTAGAAGTTCAAAGTGAAGACTCCATATCTTCTGCATCAAAGAAAAAAGGGAAGGAGCCCATGGGTGCTCCATCCAAAAAGAAAAGAACTCTTGTCTTGGAGGATGAAGATGAAGAGGAAGATCTCACTATCTCTGCGTTGAAAAGGACCAGACGTTCTGTACCTGAATCAACAGAACGACAGAAGAAAGGAAAAGAAGCAGAGGAAAAAGAACAAAGAGAAGAAGAGGAACAAGCAAAGAACAGAGAAGCAGAGGAGCAACAAGAGAAAGAGAAAGAAGACGAAGAGAAAGAAGCTGAAGAAGAAGAAGAAGAAGCAGTGAAAGAAAAGTCTGCAGATGAAGCCGGAGAGAAAGGGAATCAAGACGCTGAAGAGCATGACCATCACTCTTCCCCAATTGAGGTCCTAGAGATAGGAGGAGATGGCGAGCAAGGAAGGACTACACCACTTACTGTCAACAGTGAAGGTGTGAGTCGCTCACCAGCAAATCCAGAAGATTTCCAAACTTCTCAAATGCCTAAGGAAGGACATGATACGTCAACACCAAATCTGCTCAATTTCACCGAAGTTCTATTGTCTGCCTTCACTCCATCCGAGAGAGCAAATGCAAGCACACAGACGGACAATACATCAGATTTTCGTCGTATCCTTGATGTTCTTCTGGAAATGCAGGGTCAAATCTATGCTCTGGACGGTGAACTTCAAGTCCTGAAGAATGCTGGACAAGCATCTTCTGTTATCCTGGTGGATCAAATGAAAGACCTCACTCTTCAAATTCAAGCCAATGCCAAAGGAGAAGAGGTGGCTCATCTACGGGAAGACTTGAAGAGGTTGGAAAACATCGTACGGTCGATGGGAGATTTCAGTTGTGCGCATTCCCAAGCGAGACTTGACTCTTTTCTCACCTTTTTAATGATGACAAAAGGGGGAGAATTGCAATTTGAACTCTTTAAACTTTTTTAAACTTTGACTTTAAATTTCTTTTGTGTGTTTGAATATTTGTTTTTGAGTATGACTTGGGTGTGAACTTGAATTTGACTGACTTGGATGTGGATTTTGATGTTTGATTTGTTTGCATTTATATCAAGTGTTGTTGTATGGTCTTACTCATGAAAGACTAACCGATTTTCTGTGGATGCAGAGTCTGGTTGATTTATTAATTTTTATGAGATAGCCATATTGTTTGAGTAATGTTTTACAGGTCAAAGTTGTTCAAATCTACAGGAAAGTTTTATCACCATCAAAAAGGGGAGATTGTTGGAGAAATCTTTCGAGAATATTTTGAAGCGACAAAACGTTTCTATCGAGTCTAGTCTGGATAATTGCGGACCTTTACGTGTAGAGTCTCGAAGACTTTAAGATCACCGAGACTCAGCACTCAAGACTCAAGACTCAAGACTATTCTCATTGACAGTTTTTCTAATCCGTGTGACGAAGGCAATCGAGCCGAAGTATTTGGTTGATGATTTAGTCCTATCCTCTCGGAGAAGATCTCTTGGCTAGATAAATATAACGGATTCTTTTATTCATAATCAAGATCGTTTGAAGATCCGATGGTCGACGAAATATTCTTGGAAGGTTTTATTCTTGGAAACCGAGATCCTGGTTGTATGGGCAAACATGATTGATGGGCTATCGTCAGGTTCCTTTAATAGCTCGAATGATCTTCTTGATTGATTCCGTCCAACGGGTAGATCGGAGGAATTTCTTTGGTAAGTGTCAACGGGTATGATGGCATAAAGGAGTATAAAAGGAAGACGTTCTAGTTGCTTTAGTGCATGATCGATAGAGAAATTCAGAGTCGAAGCACCTTGATTATTAGTCGATACATTTTGAGCAAAATTGTATACACAAAGAGTGTCTATACTTAGTGATACCTTGAGCGAGTGTGGTAGATCATCTACACCGAGAAATCAAGGGAGAACAACGCTGTAACATCTCTTTGTTCATAGTGGAATCTAGCCAATAGGCTGTCAGTGCAGAAGAGTGGACGTAGGCTTGAAATAAGCCGAACCACTATAAACCGCGTGTTCAATTTTATCTTCCCTTCTCTCAATCTTACTTTGATTATTGTTTCTCTCAAATCTATCAACTGTCTAGTATTGTGCAAATATCGAGAAAAATCTTTTATATACCTATTCACCCCCCTTTAGGTACTTATATTAGCTATATCAAGTGTGACTGGGGGCATTTGAAGCAAGTGCATCATGTGAACTCGCCAAATTTGAAGACACCTTGCCAAGAAAATAGGGGCAAACAGAAAGAATCATCCAATTTCAAAAATGGTAAGTTTTATTCTCTAATATAATTTTGGAAATGATGTCCTCTCTCTTCTATTTACAAGAAATGAAAGATATGACGTAATAGGTACATGCATACAGTTAAAATCAAGCCACCCCAGGAGCTCTATACACTACATCTCGTTCCTATCCAACTCTTTCTCAAGACGGAGCAACATCTTCTTCCCTCAACGTGCCCGAGCAACTAGATGCTGCGGTTTCATCAATGGGATTTTTGGCTTCGACAAGCCAAGAAGTGCAGAAAAAGATTTTTTCCTCTCTTCCTTTGAATTGAATATTGTCAATAGGGAGAAAATCTAGACAGTTGAGGCAGTCTCTAGCCCTTTATTTCAGACAATGACTTAGGGTCTAGAAACCTCACTTCTTGCTCCAGACACATGTTCTCCCAAGAAGTAATTGCCATTAGAGAATTAGAAGTTTTGATTGTCTATATAATATTCCATAGAAGCTTGAAGTACATGATTTTGCTCAATGCTACTAATGGTCATATGGTCAAAGACAGAATTCCACAGAAGGAAGGCATTGCAAATCATCAATCTTTACACAGGGCCACAAATGAAGAGGTCTAATCAAAAGAGACATTGAATTGTGTCAAAGACAAAAGGCTGTCATTGACATTCAAATATCCCTAGGAGTCAGCAAATATAAACTCCGGGGAAGAGTAATTTGGTATCGTTTCTAATACTCCCAGTATCTGAACTTACTTTTGACATATTTTCTCTTATTGACAGGAAGCAAAGGATTCAAGAAACAAGCTTAATGGTTTATTTGGGCAAATCAAGTGACCCATATTGATTTACCTAACTTGGTATGAAAGGACATGTCGTTCAGGAGCCGAGTCAGTTAAATGAAAAAAGAAGCACCCTACGGATACCGTCGGCACCTTTAGCCAAGTGGTACTTAGGAAGAAGCAAAATGGTCTGAAGTCGGGGGTTCAAATCCCCGACGCGGCAGTTAGCCGCTTGGTAGAAAAAATAATAAAAAAATTTTTGCTTCTCTTGCACCTGCAAATTACGAGAGAGCAGGTGACCTAACGAAGCAAAAGACATAGGACTTCGTGTCCCACTCGCACTTCAAGTCCATCCAATCATCTACAAACCAGTGAAGGGTAACGTTGTATCGCTCCCAATTGTTTAAACTCCTGAGAAAAATCGTGACTGACACGTTCTTTCCTATCTTTTGTAGGATCATCTGACTGTCAAAAATAAGGATAACAAATCAATAAGAGGCATGAAAAACTCTCCTAAGCGAAATGACGTCCTGACTAATCACCAAAGCAAATGACATAAAATCTTTAGGCCTCAACTCACATTTGATTTTGGCTAGACTAATTGATCTACTTGTACATCTTCTCTTCTGTAGGGGTAAAAGCAGAGATGCCTGATCAGATTCCCAATCCTTGGCTAATCATTCATGTGTCATATCCCTAATCAATAGGGACAACCATCGACACCCCTTTGTGAATAACCCTTTTGATATTCAAGATTTAATATATTTGGAAACACCTTTATGTTAACCCCTAAAGTTGTCAATATGGTCTTTTTTGAGTCAAAACCATTCACTTGTTTTGAGAGTACAAACTCCATCACATTTAAAATATTGCATGCCTTTTCCAAATGTGTTTTGCATGATAATTTTGTCTGTCTAAATCACTAATTCCATTGAGGATTATTAGAATAGACAGCTAAGTGAAGAATACAAGATTGATTGAGCATACTGGATGATGCACGTCAGAATGATGACAGGCAAGCTATTTCCTACACACAGTTCCCCATCTATACACTTGTGAGATAAGTGCAGAAGATTTCATGATTGCAGGGTAAAGAGTTCTCTCGCGAATGGTACGATAACCAAAATAATGAGAGGCATTTTATTGCTCACCCCCTTCTTGAGCCCCATACACTGGTGAAGCTTCTCTTATATCCCCGTCAATAACCACCCCGCATTGAGGTAGATCGGAGGCGAAGCAGCATCACAAGGTGAGAAGAGAGATATAAATTTTCTTGCTTGCGCTTGCATCAATTTTCGAGTGTCTTTATTGCATATGAACACTCGCGTTAATTTAAGTGCCTTAGAATGACAAAAGAGCAATTTTTTCTCTACGCACTTGTATTTGTTGTACAACCCAAGTGAGTTTGTAATTTTACCCTCACATTGAGACAAAGTAGAAGTCATTGCCATAGCCTAGAGTGCCGGCTGAAGATGAGGACTCAAGAGTCTAATAACGGTGCTTTGATTGAACTTGCCTAGGCCAGTTCCTCCGACAATAAGAAAAAGCAGGGCATAAAAAAGCAGTGTACTTGGTAAAAGCAAGGTTAATGCCCATAAATGAAGAACTGGAATAAAAATAGGGGCATGAAAAAGCAGTGTAACTGGTAAAAGCAAGGTCAATGCCTCCCAGTCAAAAATATAGCCAAGAAAAAGTTGTTGTTGTGGTCCATAGAACCTCCATCTGACAAAAAAAGACCGGTGACAAATGCCAAGGCAATCACCAACTCTCACCCTGTTACACATGAGTCAAGCCTACATTGCATCTCATTGAAAAAGTCTCTTCATACTAGGGCACTTCAATTAACGTAGGATTTCATATGTCTATAAGCATCGCTCGAAGAAGTACGAGCAAGACTATTCGATCTCTTTTCGCAGGACTCTTGACTTGTAAACCTGGAGATGATCGTGCAGCACTTCGTTCATGAGCCTTGACCTCGACAATCCCATTTGATGAGCCATTGACCAAGTCTTCATCACAAATTCAACAAAGACCTCTCACATTGGTAAAGTCGTATCATTTGCGAGAATACTCGGACCCATGCTGACATGATAACAATGAGATAATGTGGTCCTTAGAAATCCTGCATCAATGGTCAGGATAGCCTTTTCCATGAGAGTGAGTGAAAAGTCCTTTCAGACTGAAAGTCTCTCATCTGGCATGTTCAAGACATCTACATTCTAAATAAATGTTGTCTTTCAAAATCTTCCACAGTGGAACTCAGATGATGTAAAACCGACAAAATTGTCATGTATGAATCCCATTTGAACTCATGAATTTACAACACATACAATCATGTGTGCATACTGTGCAAATAGCAGACATACTCTCAGAGATAAGAGATATTGCCAAGTAAGCATATCCCTATCCCCATTTGTCTTAAAGTACCTACCACTGTCCAGGTACTCTCTTCTTGTCACTCGACCTATTCGAGTCGTCCCTTGAGTTTGGGTGCTTGAGACTAACCAAGTATCCCATTATCTTTGAGTACCGGCCACTGTTCGGATACTCCCTTTTCTTGACACTCGACTTGTTTGAGTTATCTTCATAGCTAGGATGCCTGGAACTAGACAAGTATCCCGCTACCTTTGAGTGCCTTTCATTGTCTAGGTACTCCATTTCCGCGACACTCGACCTATTCGAGTTATCCTCAAAATTGTATCTTTGAATACTAGTAGCTATTCAAGCATTCCACTATGTTATGCACCTGCGATTACCCAGGTATGATCTCTTATCATCGGAACACATGGACCTGTCTAAGTGGTCCCAAATCATATAATTAAATACTTGTGTTCATCCAAGTATTTAAGTACTTTGTACACCTACGGCTACCTAAGTGTTCTAGCCCTTTTGAGTGCCTGCGGCCATCTAGGTAAGCCTCGTGCTACATTCAAGTTTATATTGCTAGGAGGTGGAAGACCTTCGTGAATATGTGAGGCATGTCCTCGACCTCGATATTCCCCTTTACCAGGAGGTGAGAGACCTTCACGAATATCCTAGGTATGTCCTCGATATTCCCCATTACCAGGAGGTGAGAGATCTTCATGAATATGCTAGGTACGTCCTTGATATTCTCCTTTACCAGAAGGTGAGAGACCTTCACAAATATCCAAGGTACGTCCTCTATATTCCCCTTTACTAGGAGGTGAGAGACTTTTACGAATATGCGAGGCACGTCCTCGATATTCCCATTACCAGGAGGTGAGAGACCTTCATGAATATGCGAGGCATGTCTTCGATATTCCCAATTACTAGGAGGTGAGAAACTTTAATGAATATCCAAGGTACGTCCTCGATATTCCCATTACCAGAAGGTGAGAGACCTTCATGAATATGCGAGGCACATCCTTGATATTCCCATTACCAGATGGTGAGAGACCTTCATGAATATGCGAGGCACGTCCTCGATAATCCCATTACCAGGAGGTGAGAGACCTTCATGAATATGCGAGGCACGTCCTCAATATTTCCAATTACCAGGAGGTGAGAGACCTTCATGAATATCCAAGGTACATCCTCGATATTCCCATTACCAGGAGGTGAGAGACTTTCATGAATATGCGAGGCACGTCCTCGATATTCCCGATTACCAGGAGGTGAGAAACCTTCATGAATATGTGAGGCACGTCCTCAATATTTCCAATTACTAGGAGGTGAGAGACCTTCATGAATATCCAAGGTATGTCCTCGATATTCCAACTACCAGGAGGTGAGAGACCTTCACGAATATGCGAGACCCATCCTCGATATTCCCACATACCAAGAGGTAAGAGATCTTCACAAATATCTCAGGTACGTCCCTGATATTCCATCTACCAAGAGTTAATACTTGTGATCATCTAGGTACCCCTTCGATACTTGTGATCATCTAGGTATCTTCCAAGAGTTTGTATTTGTGATTATCCAAGTACTATCTCCCAACAAATAGATGCCTTGAGAAAAGTCGGCGCATCTTCCGTCAAGGTGACAGAAGAAATGTTCGGGTCTTAAACAAACAACTTATTGCTCCAACAGGCGACTGAAGGAAGGTTCGAGTCTTGGGAAAAGCAATTCCCCATCAAGGCGACCGAAGAAAGGTTTGGGTCCTAGAAAAAAAATTCCTCGTTAAGGCGACCGAAGAAAGGTTCGGGTCCTAGACAAACAACTTATTGCTCTAACAGGTGATCGAAGAAAGGTTCGAGTTCTAGACAAATCACTTATTGCTCCAATAGGCGACCGAAGAATGGTTCGGGTCCTAGAGAAGCAATCTCCTCATGTAGCAGGTAAGATGACGCCTTGATACTTGCAAAAACTCGGGGTTCACACCCTATCTCACTCACTCCCGGTAAGTAACTACAGGTATCTTTTTATCTGTCTTAGTATGTGTAATGTTATATTGCTCATTTTCTACATAGGACACTAGGTCCTAAATAAGATATAGTCTATTGCATATGAACAGACACAATTTAGGTATTAGTTTGTCTTTGAATGCAATCTCTGCGAACTCACCTTCAAAGAGGGGCGGCTGTTGACACCTAAATTTTGATTAGGTTATTAATTAGACCTTAGTTTCTTTATTTATGTATTTTTTTTCCTTTTTCGGATAATGAATAATAAATAACAACAAAACAACCAAAAAGAAAAAAAGAGAAAAAATAAAGCAGAAGCCCGCAGCTGCTGGGGTTGGGCCTTGAAGCCCAACCCCTCCCCTCTTTCTCTCTCCCTTGCGCGGGCCCCCACGGCCCGGCCCGCATGACCTAACCCTTCCTCCTCCTTCATCCTTCTCTTTCCTTCTTCTTCTCTATGCCTCTGTGCATCATGCGTGGCAGCCGGTGACGTGCTTAAGGGCAGCCTACGGTAGAGAGGAACAGAGGTAGGTCACCGAAGGAGAGGACGATGTGCATGCACCTTCAATGCGCGCCTTTAATGCTGAGATGAGATGTCGGTTCAGTCGCAGGGGTCCAGTCGGTGTGCGAGGGTTGGCGACCGAACCTCTATTGACCGGCCTCCTCCTCGCCTATAAATAGGAGGGCACAACCTCCATCGAAGGACACAACGCAAGCTCAGAATCCTTCCCCCTAGAGACTTCAGGGGAAGGATTGAAGAGTGAGCGAGAGAGAAATCCAGTCGTTTGCTTGAAAGACCTCCCTTTGAGAGACTTCAGGGGAGGCCGACGGCAAGCGAACTCGAAGAGAGAGGGTTGAGTTCCAGATTTGAAGATCTAAGGGCAAGGAGGCCAAATTTGGCTATGCTAGACCAGATCTAGGGGTCGAGCGAGCCCTGCCGCAGCACTAGGCCGATTGCAACTGCCGTTCGGCCATTGACGACACTGATGGATCGCATCCCTTCGGTTGCCGCCCGCACGCGCAACTCCTACATTGTCTCTAGTCGCGACCCCCTGCAGTGCTAGGTCGTCGACGCCGCCATGCTGTACAGACCGGAGCCTTGAAGCCGACTCGTGCATCTCGCTGTGGACAGGTAACGACACTTGCCTCCGCCGCCACCGTCCGTCGCATCGTCGCCGCCATCGCCCCCTCCATGAAACCCTAACCCCATTCCTAACTGGATGAGGGGACCTGCTACATTGCCGTCGTCATCAAAGGCCACACCGCCGTTACGTCGCCGCCATACCGCTTGGAGGACCGCTGCAACCAAGTCTTGGGCCAACCGCCGCCACTCGTCGCCTCTATCCCTGTCGAATGTCGCAGGCAGTAAGTTGGGTTGCACCGCGAGCCGAGTTGACGAAACCTTCTAATTAGGTAGGGTTTGGTCGGGTCGGGTCGTCGGGTCGGGCGTTTGGGTCTCGCGGGTCGGTTGGGTCAATTGCGTGTGGGCTGGTCTCTCGTGGGCCTAAGGGTGGGTGTCCCTTATTTGTGGGCCGCGATTAAAAGAGGAATGAAGAAAAAAAATCGAGTCGGGCTTGCAGGTCTTGGGCTGATGGACCGGGTCGGTCCCAACCCGGAACCCGACCCGGTTTGTTTTTATAATATTACAATATAATATAATATTTTAAAAAAATAATAAAAAAATTATTTTCCAAAAAATAAAAAAAATAAAAATGTCCATATTTTCCCCAAAAAAAGAAAAGCCAAAAAGTAAAAAAAAACAAAAATGATTTATATTTTCCAAAAAAAGATTTAAAAAAATCCCAAAAGATGCTTTTTATGTCTAAAAAATGTTTTTCCTTCACAAATACATGGAAAAATCCCTCAAAAATCTAAAAGGCCTTAGGGTTTAAACAATATTAGGTGCGAAAGGGCATTAGTGATTAACTAGTGTAATCAAGTCCCGATCCAAATTTCTCGGTTGCGCAGAGCGAGTATTTCTCCGGTATTTCGATTGGGTTTCTAATCGACCCACCCCCGAACTGATTAGTGGCGACTCCATTTTAAAATTGACTTACAAGTTAGAAACTTTGACTATTAAAGTCGCGAATTGGTGGACTTGGGAGAGTCCAGGCTAAAATAGACTTAGTTGAACCATTAGCCTCGCAAGGCGCTTGCCTTAATCGGGCACCGAAAAAAAGAGGCCGCGACAGCGCAAAAAAGAGAGATGAGAGAGAGAGAGAGAGAGAGAAATCTAAAGAGATAAGATGAATTTTGTGCAAATGAATCCCCCTAAAATGGATGGAAAATTTCACTTATATACTCCCCAAATTAAAAGATTTCAGCCGTTGGTTTGATTTGACGATCGAAATTTTGATCTCATGGTCATAAATTGATTTCAAAGGCTCCATCATGATCTTGAGGTGTTGGGTAATTAATCTTGTGGTTTTGATTTACAAAAGCCCAAGCCAAAACAGAGAATTGCGTCAAAATGTCCAATTAGCGGTTAATTTGCAATTTGACAAAATTATGGGATCAATATGTAAAATTGCGAAAAGTTGAAGGTGCAGAATTGAAATTGGCACTAATAGGATTCTAGAATTGGTCACCGGAGGTTAGGAACCAGCCGACAAGGGGCTGAATCGGCCATCCTCATCAGAGGCTGGTCAAACCATTCAAATCGGTTCAGTTCGGTTTTTGACCAGTTCTTAACCGGTTTGATCCAGTTCTTGTCATTTCACCCACTTGGGACTCCTGTGAGTCCAAAATTTATGCAATTTGGTCCCTAAAGGAACAAATTGAAAATGAATTTTACCCTATTTAAGAAGAAATTGGCCAATTGAGATACAATTAAGCTAATCAAACCTTACAAACGTGATATAGGGGTCTTTTATTGACTTAATTGAATTATTATCGTGACAAACAATGGGTCAAAAACATGGGTATCTTGAATTGGGCCTAAATAGCTAAAATTGTAAACTTTGCAATTCAATGGGCAAAATTGCAAATTAACCAAAATTGAGTTCAAGTAATGTCACAATTGCCCTATCTAATGAACTACCCATGAGCAAGATCACTCATCGCATTCAAATTGACCTTAAATTTAAGCGCTCGGGCTTCGGTCAAATGTGGATCTAAGCCTAATGTCAAAATTGGACCTAGAATTATGAAATTAAACCATAGCCATGAAGAACCATCTCTCTCGTAATGTAGAGCTTTTTTCTACCCTAATGGTAGTTCACCACTTCAAACCCTAAATTCACCATTATCCATCCCTCGCTTTTCCTCTTCAGCATCATCCACAATTGCGATTGTTTGTTGCTTGTAATTGTGATCTTTTAAAGAATTAGTTGAATTCCCCACCCTTCTTCACCCAAGATATCGTCTTCCTTTACTGTTTCATGGAATTTCGTATTCCCCTGTCTTATCTCCACCCTCCTTGAGGGTTTATCTTCAATTGTTTCCCTTTATTTTACAATCGATGGCCAACCGTTCCTCTTGAACTTGCTTGAACCCTATTGCATGTACCTTTTCCCCGCGATAGCCATTCTGGTGCTGTGCCCTATCAACTGCCCTCATGGATGATCATGACCAGGATGAATCATCTCGGTTGGCTGCCTTGTGTTCCCGATTGGGTCGCCTATGGTCGAAGCAAGGGATTGACAATTGGGATGAGGCACCACCTGTGGAGAAACTTGAAGAATGCAAATTAATGTTGGTAGGTCAAATCTTATCCAATTCTGCCATCAATTTTTAGGCCTTTCAAAATACATTGAGGCGTGTATGGAAAACAGACTAGGTTGAATTATTCGCACGAGAAGCTGATATATATGTCGCCAAATTCAAATATGCTTCCGACAAACAATGAGTTTTGGAAGGCGGTCCGTGGCTATTCTCTGGCCACTTAGTGATATTTAAACCTTGGCTTCCCAACACACCGTTGCATTGTTATAATTTCTCCACTTGTGCCTTTTGGGGGCAAGTCTTTGGTCTACCATTGGAGTGGTGTTCTGCACATATAATAGAAAAGGCTGTTAGAAACGTAGGCAAAGTTTTGGAGGTTTAGACTAAAAATAAGGAAGGAATATCTCCGTGGGGAGGGAGAGCTAGGGTTGAACTTAAGCTGCAGGAACCTTTGAAGACAAGTCAGCTTATAAGAATAAATGGTAAAGCTTTCTGGCTTGACTTTCGTTATGAGAGACTGTCAAACTTTTGTTATTCTTGTGGCATACTCAGACACTATGCAACATTCTGTAAGGACATTCCATTTAATGACGCGAAGATGGAGGGCAAAGAAAATATGGCGTATGGCCAATGGTTAAGAGCAAAAGAGAGAGAGCATAGCCCATATTGGAAAACTTTCTACGAACCTCAACACAAACCCGATTCGCCAGAAGAAGTGGTACCTAAGACTCCCCCAACAGCACCCCTCTTAGAACCAGTTCAGCCTCCAAGCAATGAAATAAACAGAGCATTACATCAACCGATAGCTAGCCGTCTCCTCATAAGCACGGCCAACATTACTCAACAATAGCCTCCTGCAAGTCAGCCAGCACAAAATATAAACTCAACAGTGACAGATCTAGCACTTGCACCTGTGAAAACTATTCATGACTTGTTAGTAGGCTCTTCCAATCCTAAGAGACCAAAGCACAGCACGCTCAATATCAAAGCAGGCACTTCTAAAAAGTTGAAGCGTTATTCCCCTTATGAATCACGACTACATCCATATGACAATATTGACGAAACACAACCGATGGACACTTCTATTCTCGAAGTTGATGAAGCTGGAAAATGGGCTATGGTGGCTTACCCAAAAAAGCCACCCATTGACAAATGAAATTCTTGAGTTGGAACTGTCAGGGGCTGGGCAACCCCCTGACAGTCCAGTCCCTTAAAGCCCTAGTGGCTAAGGAGAGGCTCGATGGTATCTTTTTGATGGAAACCAAAAATCAGCAGGTCTTACTTCAACGTCTGCAAAAACAACTCAAGTATCCTAGCTCCTTTATCCTAATCCTATTGGTTTAGCTAGTGGGCTGGCTCTTTTTTGGAATGACCAGCTAGACATTTCTTTGGCGAGCTCTTCCCCTAAGTTTTATGATGTTTTTTGTACTGATCTCATAAATGGTGTGAGGATGTGACTAACCTGTCTTCATGCACCGGCCACTTTTCAGTAGCGCCTTCAGTTTTGGGCAACAATACAACTCATCAGCGCCTCCAACGATCTGCCATGGCTTTGTATTGGTGACTTCAACGACATTCTCTATAATTGGGAAAAAGTTGGTAAGCATTTGGCTAATTCGCAGAGGATGCAATCTTTCAAGGATGTATTGCGTGATTGTTCACTCATGGACATTGAAAGTAAGGGATGTTCATTTAACTGAATGAATCATAGGACTAGTGATGATTTTGTTAAGGAAAGATTAGATAAGGCTCTTTGCACTTTGGACTGGCGTCTTACCTTTCCTGAGGCTGAAGTGTTTGCTTTACTAGCTGTGGGGTCGGATCATAGCCCCTTGCTCTTAATTACTGACGGATTATCTCATCGGAGGACTCGGCCCTTCGTTTTTTAAGCCTTCTGGACCTAGGACCCAGATTGCTGAGACATTATAACTCGATCATGGAGATCAAAACATCCAACAAAATCCTCACTTACCTCTAAACTGAAGGTGGTTTCCATTTCTCTAGCTCAATGGAGTAGAAAAAAGTTTTCAAAGGATCACCAACAACTTGCAGCATTACACCAGCAGTATGTGAATCAAACCCATCACCATTATGATGCGCCGCTGATCTCTCACCTGAAACAACAAATACAAAAATTATGGCAGCAGGAAGAACAATATTGGGCTATGCGGTCTAGGATAAAATGGCTATGATAGGGGGATAAAAATACTAGATTTTTCCATGCAACTACTATTCAGATGCGACAACATATCAAGATTAGTATGCTGTAAGATGACAACCAAGTTTGGGTGCGTGACCCTTAGCTTTTAAAAAAAATGACAACTGATTACTTCTCTACTCCATATCAGATAGTGAGGCATCGTGACTATGGCCCTATCTTGAGTCAATGTCCTTGTATAATCACGGAGGAAATGAACTTGTCCTTAACAGCTCTGGTTACTAAGGAGGAAGTCCGCTATGCTACTTTCCAGTTGGGAGTTACCAAAGCGCCGGGTCCTGATGGTTTAAATGGACTATTCTTTCAAAACCATTGGGATATTCTTCAGGATGACCTAGTGTTATCCGTGCAACAATTCTTCTTATCTGGAGTCATGCCACCTGATCTAAATTGGACGATCATCTCTCTCATTCCCAAGGTCCCTCATCCTGAAAGGCTCGATCAATATCATCCAATCAGCCTCTGTAATTACGCCTACAAAATTATTTCTAAGGTGCTTGCAAACCGCATGAAGCCCTACTTGTCTGAGCTAATATCTAGGGACCAGAGTGCCTTTGTGAGTGGATGAAAAATACAGGACAACATCTTAATAGTGCAAGAGGTGCTTCATCAGATTAAAATCAAAAAATACAAGCGTCAATTTCGAGCAGTTTTGAAAATGGATATGCAGAAAGTATATGACCAGGTTGAGTGGGATTTCCTACAAGATTATCTCCTCAAGATTGGTTTTCATGCTATGTGGGTACATTGGGTTATGTAGTGTATAACGACAATATCCTTTAGTGTTAAATTTAATGGTGAACAGCTTCGATTTTTCCAACCATCCAGAGGTATTCGATAGGGCGATCCTCTTTCACCCTATCTATTCATCCTATTGGCGAATGTTCTATCTCATCTTATGAATCAACCATTTACCATGGGGCTTCTCAAGGGCATCAGATTGAATAGGTGGTGTCCCACTTTATTTCACCTTTTTTTTTTTTTTTTTTGTAGATGATGCAATTTTCTTTTTAGATGGTAAATTACTTGAATGTTAGAATTTGGCCAACATCATCAATCAATATTGCTTTGCTACTGGCCAAGCAGTTAATAGGAATAAATCCAGAATCTTGTTTTGTAAAGGTTGTCCTCTTACCCTTAAGGAAAATCTTGCTCGGGAACTCAGAATACCTGTGTTAGATAAGGCGGGTAAATATCTTGGTATACCATATGACTGGGGCCAATCTAAGAGAGAGATGTTTGCTTGGTTATTGGGAAGGGTGAATGCCAAAATAGAAGGGTGGAAAGAAAACTTGATATCTAAGGGTGGTAAGGAAATTTTACTAAAGATTGTCGTACAAGCAATACCTCAGTATGCCATGTCAATTTTTAAGATACCTGTATCAATTTGCAAGTCCATCGAGAAGAAAATTGCTAGGTTTTGGTGGCAAAGTGATGGAAAGAATCGGGCATACATTTGAAGAATTGGGAAACTCTTAAAAGGAGCAAGAACAATGGGGTTCTCGGCTTTCGTGATCTGCTTGACTTCAATAAAGCCATGCTTGGTAAGCAAGCATTGATACTACTTCAGCATCCAACCTCCTTATGGAGCACCCTTTTTAAAGGGCTTAATTTTCACTCTAAGGACTTTCAGCATGTTGATCAGGGTTCCAAAAGCATGGGACTTGATCAAGGTAAATTACATGTTTTAATTCTAGTATGCTAGTTCCCCTATGTACTATGCAATGGTTCTTACACTCGACATGCCATCCATTTTTACAGAGGGCACAGCTTTAAAACTTCTATCAATTACTTGGTGTTTGGGAATAACGACAATCCCAGACATCTCTAGATGCTTGAATTTAGAGAGATTGACTCTTGAAGGATGCTTCGGTCTAAAGAGAATTGAAAGCTTCATTGGAAATTTACAATCGTTGATTGAGTTAAAGATTGAACAGTGCGGGCATTTTATGGATTTGCCTGAAGAAATTGGGAACCTAGTAAAGCTTCAGCACTTCTCATTGTCGAGATGTAACAAGTTGAGAGAACTTCCATGCTCAATTGGGAATTTGACCTCATTGACAGAATTAAACTTATCAGGTATGTGCCTTGCCAAACTTCTAAACTCCATTGGAAAATTAAAATACAAATGTTTGTAGTCTAAAACTTGATAAATTTTCTTTTGACAGACATGATAATAAGCAAACTTCCTAACTCCATTGGAAAGCTAAAATCATTACGCATATTGTGTTTAAAGGGTAGATTATCTTCTCCGGATGTTTGGCAGTTACCTAGTGATATCAATATGTTGAACAATCTTGAAGAGTTGTATCTCTCAGGGCATAATGTGATAGGTGAAATTCCCATTGGAATTGGTGAATTGTCATCTTTAAGAATCTTAAATTTAAAGCGGACTGGTATTTGTGGAATCCCAAGGACAATCAACATGCTCCATCACCTCCAAACACTAAACTTAATTGGCTGTCATGAGATTCAAGTTTTGCCGGAGCTTCCCACGAGTTTGACCTGTCTACTTCTTGAATCTAAATCATTGCTCTCAATCCCTAATTTGTCAAACCTTACTAATTTGGTTGAACTACGACTAAGTAATTACCAATGTCTTAGAGAGAATTCAAAACCACTCATAGGATGCAACTTAAGGGGGATTGGGAGGTTATCTAGATTGAAAAAGTTGAAGTTAAATCTACTTGATGTCCCTGCACCTCCAGAATTAGCCTTTCTCTCTCATTTGGAAGGGCTTGTTTTGAGACACCTAGACCTAAAACCCCTCATGCAACTTCCGTCGTCCAATTGGAGCTTGAGAAATTTGAAAACTTTAAAGATCAATTGTTGTGAAGTGGAAGCCATTCCACTCGAGGGACTTCCACAATTGGAGAAATTAGTTGTTGACAGTTGTATACAACTTCAGAGATTATCCATCCCTTTGGAACTGGGAAAGCTCCGGAAAGTGTGCGTGTCATATTGTCCAGAGCTAGTTGAGATACAAATTGTGGGTCTTTCGAAATCGTTGGAACACTTGGGCATTGATGATTGCAAATCTCTAACAAGAATACGTGGGTTATCATACTTGAAGAACCTAGAGACTTTGGGAATCGAAAAGTGCAATGTACTTACTAATGTCGAGGGCCTTGATGAGCTAGAGTCTCTAAAGTTCTTGAAGGTCATAAGTTGCATGTCGTTGAGATGGTTGATTGATGCATCTTGCACAAATATACACGAGATGATTGCATTAGCAATATAATGTGGTGTGGAGACTCTATCAAAGATTCTAGTTCTCCATCTAAAATTCTCGCACCTCTAGAGTTAGCTTCTCTTCCTCATCTAGAAGAGCTTACTTCGCTTGACTGGGACCAAGAAGCCCTCGAGCAGCTTCCGTCCTCCAACTGGAGCTGGAGAAATTTGTCGACTTTAGAGTTCTATCGGTCTGAAGTGGATGACATTCCACTCAAGGGACTTCCACGACTAGAGAAATTCACTCTTGAGGATTGTGTATGGCTTCAAAGATTATCCTTTCCTTTGGAACTGAGGAAGCTACGGAAAGTGCGTGTGTCAAAATGTCCAGAGCTAGTTGAGATACGAGTCATGGGTCTTTCAAAATCAATGGAGTACTTAAGCGTTGATGAGTGCAACTCTTTAATAAGAATAAGTGGGTTATCATTCTTGAAGAACCTGGAGAAATTGAAAATTGAAGATTGCAAGGCACTTATTGATATTGAGGGCCTAAATGAGCTAGAGTCTCTGAAATCCTTAAAGGTCGAAAGTTGCATGTCATTGAGACAGTTGATTGGCGCATCTTGCACAAAAATACCAGATGATTGCTTAGTCAATATAATGTGTTGCGGAGACTCTATCAAAAATTCTAAATGGATAATGCTTTTGAAGCATTATAGAGAAGAAATTCTTCTGATTACATCAGACAAGGTGTGATATCTTCTTCATCAATGTGTGGAACTTTTGTTTAATTTCTCTTTAGGCCAAATATATTCCTTTCTTTAGTAACACAATATCCGCCATTTTAAAGTTGCCATTTTTTAGTTGCTCCGTAATTTCTTAGGTGGCTGATTTATTTCCATCGTTCTCTAGTGTTGGAATTTAGGGTTATTAAAAAAATTTCCTCCCTCGTTTGAGTTTCCCATTTTGTGTTGTACTTTAATCATTTACACTACATTTCTTTTTTTCTTTCTTTCTTTTTTTAATCTTAGTTGCTTATCTCTACTTGCCTTTTTGGTGTTGGATAGTTTTGGCTCTTTGATATTGCCAGTAAACTCATTTAATCATTCTTAAAATATTAATCATCAAAATTGGTTTCATAGACAAGAAATTAGATAAAAGATCACCAATTATATATTTCAAAAGCATTATATGATGTTTTTTGTCTTCTAATTTTCTTATTATTTTGCAATAACCATAATTAATGCATAAACTTAATGTTTTATATGACAGTAGTACCTATCAATGATTCGAGTCAATTATTTCATTAATAAGTTGTGGAGAAATTAATGTCAGATTATTCAATCATAACTGTACAAAAAAAAAAAAAACTAATTAGGGTGCGTTTGTTTGCGTTTTGTTTAAAAATTGTTCCGGAAGAACAGAAATAGAAAAAAGTGTTTCTGTTAGGGGGAACAATTTTTGAACAAAAAAACGCGTTTGGTAAACTTGTTCGGGAATAAAAAATAAACGAAACACGTTTGGTAAATTTGTATAATTTTTTTATTTTTTCTATTTTTTTCTTAATTTTCCTTTTTTTTTTTTCTTCTTTTGGCCGGTCGCCGGCCTTGGCCATGGCCGACGAGGGCCGGCGGCCTTGCCCAGCCACGACGAGGCTCGCCGGCCCCCTCGCCGTCCCCGACGAGGCCGAGGCTCGCCGTAGGCCGGGCGAGGCTCGGCCTCGCTTGGCTGGGCGAGCTCGAGCTCGCCCAAATCCAGCGAGGCCGAGCTCGCCCGCGATCGGCGGCGCGGCCTCGCCGGGCCACCGCCAGCGACGCCAATCGCCCGGATCCGGCGACTCGAGCCTCGGCTGACCGGCCCCGGGCGAGCTCGGCCTCGCCCGGCCGCGCGAAGCTCGGCCTCGCCCGCTACGGCGAGCCTCGCCGTGGCGGGCGAGGCCGCCGCCGGCCTCGCCGGCCGGTTGCCGGCCATGGTTGAGGTCGGCGACCGGCCAAAAGAAAAAAGAAGAAGAAAAGAAGAAGAAAAAGAAAGAAGAAAATAAAGTGTTTCTCAAATGTGTTTAAGAAATAAGAAACACAAATTTTGTATTTCTTATTTCTTTTTTGTTTTTGTTCGGGAACAAAAGAACAAAAATGGAACAAAAACGCACCCAAACGCGTTTGTTCCTTTTTGTTCCAAAGAACAAAAAAACAGAAAAAGTGTTTAAAAACAGAAAAAAGAAACATAAACAAACAGGCCCTTAGATTCTGCCACGTGTTGCCACATGGGAAAATGAATGATGAACATGGGATAGTTAGTTCGCGGTATATATGTTTGATATTATGATGATCAATCTCCTATGAATTTGTTCTTGACCTCTTGAGTGAAGATACTCGGAATGTTTGTTTTGTCTCTTTCTTTAATAATTTTGTTAGAATGTTAATGCAATTTAATTCAGAGCTAATCTATCCACTTGAAGATTAAGTAGTAACTGTGTATCCCATTTATTTGCTGCTTTGCCGGTGCATGGGTATACAGTGGGCTTGACTAGCTTTGTATTCTGAGCCACCAATGGGCTTCAGAAGTTGACAATGCATTTTTAGTACCACTGCAAATCGTCAGCACGCGGGATTAAATTAAATTAAAACACATATTGCTTGAACAAATACTTTTATATTATGTCAGGAAGTAACTTTAATATGAGCAAACATACTGTTTCACTAAAAAGTGCAACTTATGGACAGAAAGAGTTACTATTTGATCTTGAAGCATATTACTTTAGATTAATAAATAATACAACAACATACAGATTATCATAGACTGATTAAAAAAATGTGTCCCGCATTTATGGATTTTTCATTCTAAAAGTAGAAAATAGAACTCCTTTTTAGTTCCAAATGCAAAACAATAGTAGTATTATAATTGAAATAAATAGCTAACATTAAAGATAGTACTACATGAAGTACATAAAATTATCCAAAAAGAGTAGATTATTGTAATTAAAGGGAATGTAACCTGAAGGATTACGTTCACCAAAATAATGACATTTATCCAGGTAAATAAATAAACCTTAGCGCGGGCTTACCCATAGGATGACTCCTACTTATGATTAGTCTGCCTTAAAGTGAGAAACAGAAACGGAACTTGACATGGAATTAGAATAGCAAGATTTTACTTCTTCTTTTTTTTTTCCTTTACTTGGCATGGTCTGGAATAATTAGTGTAGAGTGATGATAAATTCTAAAGAAATTAATTTAATAAATTAATCTAATAATTAAACCATTAAGGTTATGTGGATAATGCATAAGGTGCTATATATAAATAATGTCGAACTCAGCCCCATTTTGAGTTCGACATTTCAGGTTTTCTGATAAAGCGTCAGACTCTGCGTCTGTGGGTGAAAGCGAGACTGATGGCACCTCCTCCATTGATGATTTTCAGTCAGAGCCAGCAATGCTGAATGTTTTGAGGCCACGGGAAATAGGTGGCAAATGACAGACGGAAGGATTGGGTGCTATGACAGTGTCGATAGCGGGAAAATCGCGAGTATGGAAAACAGGGAGAAATACAAGGATGAGATTGGAGAACCTGCCAACCCAAGTGACGTTGTTGGGACAAGTTGCCAAACATGCGAAGGAGTTGAACACTACGAGAGATCCTGCAAAGCTAAAACTGAAGTTGAGGATCAAGGAGACTTTTCTTCTGTAAGTACTGAAGATTTGCATTATCTTAATTGTGCAATCCTTAAAACTTATGTTGAATTTCAACGTGGTCCAGGTGAAAAGGGACAGGACTGTGGAGACTGACCTAGTACCTGCGAAAACAGGCAAAGGAAGTTTGACAGGATGTGCTTCAAACCCAAGAAGCGATCCTGCAGAAAGAGGCAGGGGAAAGGATATAGCTTCAAGTTCAAGAAACGACAAAGGTTTGAGATTAGTTAGTGGCACAGCTTCTACTTTAGGGAAGGGCACGACATCAAACTTAGGAAAGGACATAGATTCAAGTTCACGAAGTAGCGGCACCTCGAGTTCAGGAAGGGCCAAAGGTTCAAGGGGCGCAACTTTGAGTTCAGGAAGGGGCGTGACTTTGAGTTTAGGATTGGGTAGGGGTTCAAGTTCAAGAATGGACACATCTAAGACGGGCATAACTTCTAGTTCACGAAGCAACGCAACTTTGAGTACAAGAAGTGGCAGAGGTTCAACTTCAGGAAAGGGCACAATTGTGAGTTCGGGAAGGAACACAACTTTGAATTTAGGAAGGGGCACGACTAAAATGGTATCGAGTTTAAGAGCAGGGATACAGAAAGGTTCAAGTTCGGCCAAGGCTGAGCCTCAAACATCGAGGTCACGAGAAGAACAATAAGGCAAGAATGAAGAAGCAAAGAAGCAAGCGGAAGATCTAAGGTAATGTAACATATTTAGTAGGCACGCACGTTCTTCATTCTTCGTGTGTGCTCAACCCCAGGCAACGCGAGATTACAAACTCTACCTTTTAGAGGAGACTTGAGACCAATATGTCACAGTAGAAATCTATTTTTATTTGAATTTTCCTACATTTCTCTTAAGGAGGACCAAAATCAACAAGTGGTTACAGGACACAGATCATCTGTTTCCATCCATGAGCCGATCTGCTGTCTCCGTTCTGTTATAGGTGTTTCCGGTTTTTCTTTTCTGACTTCTTCCCTAGTTTTATTTCCATTCCGTTAAGTAGCAGGTTTAATCCATTCTTCTTTCTTGCCACTCAACATTATACGGTGATGTTGCGGTGTTCTCTCCTAGTTTTAATCCAACCACAGGAGGATGATTGATCTTTGGGGCTTTCAATGGGCCATAATATAAATTGTTCAAATAATTCTCTATGTCATTTATACTTCCGAGTTTTACTCTATGTATAATTTCAGATTTACTTTCTTTTTGTTATTTCTACGTATCATTCTTCCCGGCAAACCTTTCTTTCTCTTGGAGTGTGTATTTCTGCAAACTATTTTCTTTAGTTTTGATTTTCTTCTGACAGAAAATCTTCTTTTAAGGTTTTGTGGTCTATTAATTTAAAGAAAGTGTTAATAAGTTTATTTGGAAATCTGAAAACATGAGAGACGTTGGCCTGGAGGTACCCTAGTCAAGGTGTTAGTATGAATATAGACGCTTTTTCTAGCAATGCAGGACCAATCCTATAATTAGGGCGTATTAGTTATTCTTTTGTTTTTCTAATTCCATTGCAATTTTTTTCCCAAGCTCTTTTTACTAGGATAAGGGACCGTGATGATTTAGAAGTTACTTTATATGAAATTCCTTTTGGACTTATTTCTTCATTTAATTCTTCAACGTTCACTTTCATCGATCCACTTTTGTAAACTTAATTTCTATTTTTTCATCCTTATATTTACTAGAAAAATACCATAAAAAACCTTAGAATATGTCCACAGTAACATCAACACTTTCAAAACTTTGTTGGCGCCCCACAGATCCCAAACCCTCACGGTTCTGTCCAAGACTGCCCATGAAAATACTGGGGCTTACTTCGACACAACGGAATGCAACCAGAGCTGATGTGGCTCGTGGTAGGTTAAATGAAAATGAACGATGTTGTGGCGGCTGACGTGGGCTACAATGGCGCCGTTTTGCTCTCTCTCGATTGCTCATGTCGATTTGGGACTAAATTCTAGGGGTGTTGGTTCGTGTTTGCTCTCTCTTGGTTCCTTGCCAGATCCGTGGATGTTTAACCAAGATTTATCCAAATAAGAGTTTACACTGTTCCAAATCCATGGTTGTTTCTACAGTCGGTGTTTTTCTGATTCTGCGTTTTGCCCTCTTTTATGGTGTTTTTATTACTCTTTGGTTATGCCATTACCACATCTTGTGCATTTTTCCCTCTTCAAGACTGCGCTTCTTACTCCTGCAACTTGCAGTTCTCTGTCTTACATGCTTATTGGAAGAGATGGATCATATTTTGCATCATTCAATTTCGTTAGATCTTTAATTTTCATATATCTCGGGTGCATCTAAATCTTGCTAGTATTCTGTAATTTGTTAGGATTATACACCAATGGTATTTGATAATTCACTGCAAGTGTAGGAGTCGAAGGTGGCGATGTGAACTCGGACTGTGATACTGCTGGGATGAACTTGGTGCTCTCATCGTTGTTAGAGCTCTAAAAGGCCACTGTTCTTGTTGTTGTGCTGCATATGCTTTTGAATGCCAGGGCAAGAAGATAACAATAGATTAAGACCTGAGCTATAGAGGAGCAGATGTGTTTTGATAATCTACACTATCGACAAACCTTGGCTTTCTCTTTAGTTATTTGAGCTAGTTACGAGTATACTCAAAAAGATTTCACTTCCAAATTTGTGTTCCATAATTTAGTTTCCGATGATCTTATGTTGGCTAGTGGAAGGAGGTCTATCGTTGGAGGTGATGATTTGTCAATAATCTGCTGTAGATTTGGGATTGATAAGATAGTCCATTGTCGTTTAAAATGGTTGCTTTTATTCGCCAGTTGAATGTAGGACCAGCTCACTATTATGTGTCGTTCATCATGGGTCCCGTGCATTGTTGAATTTGAATCTGTCGTGCTGCGTTTGAAGGCCTCTATTTCACAAAATTTCTAGTGTTTCCAATAAATCAACCTGCTTCCTTATGTGTTATGCTGTGCATTGTCGAATTGAATTTTCCATCAAGGATGCACTAGTGGAATTTGAGTTGCTTGCTCGTATTGGACAGGTTGATGATTGCGGTTTTTCAAACACATTGATCCTAAGTATGACAGAGAAATGATTTTTGGATTGATCAATGAAAAGAGACCATTGGAAATTATGGAAGTCAGTTGAAAGTAGAGAAACTCCACATTCTCGAAACGCAGCTATAAAGGAGTATCTCAACTAGGAGCAAAGGAAAAGATCTATTTTAAAGGCATAACTGTATTAGAAGAATTGATGTGCATAATGCTGACGTTGAAGTTAGACAAAAAAACACAACTTACGTTGCCTTAGATTGGCAACAATGTTGGATTGGGGATGGTCGTGTTGTTTGTCTATCTCTTTTGCTTTTGGGTAGTGTAAGTGGAGTGTATATGCTAGGCAAGAATAATGTTATGATGCCAAAAAAGTGAAGATGTATTCAACTGTATTAGCAAATCCAAGTTCAACCGTCTTGAATGTACTTAGTGAATCCATGTTCTACTGTGTTTAATTGTCTGCAATGAAAGATGTCTTGTTTGTATACTGCACACTTATTTCAGATTCCTGTAGTAATACAATCGTGTTATGATGTCGCACAGGCTGAGAAGATAAAGGACTTAAGTTCTTAAACTTTTAATAAATAAGGTGTTCGTGATTGGAAGGGGAGGGATTTGCTTGGAGATGAAGAAAAAAGGAAACAGAACAACCCTGCATCTACAAACAGAACAACCATCACCAATTATATGCTTCAAATGAGATCTAAAAACCTCTTCATTTAGAACATAGATGATTGCTATAGAAAAAAACAACTGGACAAGTTGGTATATGGTTCAGAAAACAAAAGAAAACAAAAAAAGGGGAAATTACAATCAACTTAAGCAATTACAAAGCGAAAAACCAACTGGACATTAACTACCAAGTTGGTATATGGTTCAACCGACAGAAAGAAGAGGAAATTACAACCGACTCTAATGATCACAGCATATCCATCACAGCCATTTGTCACTGTTCCATTAGTCTTTGCAGTGGCTGTCATGGAGTCCTTCCTTCTTATGTCTCTGCAACATAGAGATTAAAAGAAGAAAGAAAAAAGATTTAACAATGTTGTTGCCATTTTTGACCCTGTCACGTTCGTCCTCTCTCAAACTAGCTCTTCAAAGCGTCAAATCGGCCTTTCAGAGCAACAGATCAAGATGATTTCTACCATACCCTCACTAATGCACATATGTCTGCCTCAAAGAGTCAGCAGTTTCTTCGCAGTTCGTGAGAACACTTTAACTGTTCTTTAGCGAGTTTGGGTTTCCGATCAAGAACCCCATCGAGAATTTCATGTGTCCGGGCATTACTGCTATCTATAGATGAGTCTCGCTATAATAAGATTAAGAGCCCCACCAGGAATCGATCGAGAACCAGTGGATCATCTCTTAGCAAGGACAGCAAGGAAGCTGCGTGTCCTTTTCCTATTTGTGAAGTCTCCTCTCCATTTTCGATCTGGAGACAGACCTAGGCCTCAGCATGGGACTTATATATCTTGCTAGAAGATGGCCATGAAAGTCATCTTCTGATTCCGAAATTAATTATTAGCACCCTTCACAAAATTTCTTATTCAGTTGACATTGGAAATCGATTAAGTTTGTGAAACACTGCAAGTCATTGATTAATGAGTTGCCGGTAGTTAGTCCATGATTCTTGGAGCTGCATGAGTTAAGTAATCTTCTTTTAAATTCTGCACCAGCCCTTCATAGAAGCATGAGGCTAGAATATGAAATAATTCGCTTGGTACATTCATAATAGAGGCGGAATTTTCCATATGAGGAAGTCAACCAATACTTGGACTAAATTATCTGCGGAAGCTATGCATAGTCTCTGTTTAGATAAATTACCAAAAACACATACTGCTGATATGATGAAACAAAGCCTTTGGGTTTTCTTCATAAGTCGCAGCTTAAATCTCGTTGCGCTCTAACACTCAACTTCACAGCTCCCTTTTGGCTATTGCTGTCGTATCTTTGTACTTCAACCAGCGTATCATATGGATGACTACAGCAATTTGGAAGACCATTGGCCTGGAAAAGTTGCATCGCTGTCTCAAGTTGCTGTGTGGTCAAAACCAGATGCATAAGGATATGTGAAGGCCATATAACTTGTTCCCATAGATTGGCCTAAAACCCAGATAGACCTTGTCTCAGAGAGGGAATACGTAATGTGGACAATAGTTGTTCAGTCAAGTCTCCAAACTTATCAGTTAATCTTCCCAAGGCTCTTTTGAGTGTTGTAATTTTCCTTTCTTCTTCTTATTTATTTATTTATTTTGGGGGGGGGGGGGGGGGGGGGGTGGAAGTTGAGTTCTCGGGAGCTCCTCATGTGGGATTGGATTCCAAGCTTCGGCTTGCATTGTATAAAACCCGCCAGGCCCCAGTGGTTTGTTGAAGCATGTTATACACTCAGGATACATTTAGTTCAGGTACCCTTTTTGATTCGTTTAGAAAGTCGATTTTTAAATTGTAGATTTTTATTTTCTGAGTGTTTCTTAAAGCAAAAATAATATTTGATCTGACCGAAACATAAATGTTCATTAAACATAGATATTACGGACTTGGTTGTTTGATGTAAGTTCCCTAGAAGACTTGTTTGTTTTGTCTCCTTGTTTAGATGATTGTTTGTGGTGCCTCATGTCATGCACCCCATGTGTTAATTTCTCTGTGTCTTACAGGGTGGGAGAGTATAGTTTTTTGAAGATGGGCAATTCTGATGCCGCGAAAATTGTTGATGTTGTCTAGAAACTAGCTTGGGCAACAAACTGATGCTCGAGCATGTTAGGCATATTCCGAACATTCGGATGATCTTGATTTCTACTGGAAATTTATATGATGACAGTACGGAAAGTCGGCTCAAGGATGGGACTTGGAAGATAGTTAAAAGGGTGTCTCGTGCTGACAAGGAGGAGGAAGTGTCGTAACTCTTCGCCACACACAAGGCAAGGCGTGCAAGGACCAAATTCATATCGTGGGAGAAGAAGCCACACCTGATCTATGGCATATGACACAATGTATGCAAATGTTGCTTTGATAAAACAAAAAATCCAGAAACTTCAATGACTGAATTTTTGTTATAAGGAGCCGTTTTATATATTTCTATGTACATTTTTCTTAAGTGATTGTAATGTCGGGTGTATCACAACTTAAAAGTTAGGTCTGAGTGCTAATTTTGTGCGTACGTGGTCACCTTAGTCATCCATATGAATGGTGTTAAATTGCTAGTTTATCATAGAATGTGGCACTTACAGGCATACTTATCTAGTAGTCAGAGCTCGTGAAGATCCGATTATCAGGAGCATTGGAATCATTGGAGAGCCTACATATTGACACCCGTCAATCTCTAGAGAGATTTGGATATCTCTTGGAACATCTAGGCTATAATAATGCAAAAGATATCAAGTTACATGATGGATCACAATCTTCAAGTGAGTTGGAAAATTACGTGGGACTAATATCCCTTAGGAAGCTAAGATATTTCACTGTTTTAAGTTACCCGAACGTACTTGAAATTCTAAGTTGTGGGTGCTTTGGAATCGCCAAAATAATTTTATATTTACGACTGCGGATTTCTAGGAAGATTAGGTGAGTTATCAAACTTGAAGATCCTGAAGTATTTTCATATCTAAGAGGGTGATGAACTGATTCATGTTGAGGGCCTTGATGAATTAGGATTTCCGAAATTGTTGACGGCCAAATTGTGCATGTCATTGAGAAGGTTGATCGATGTATCCCGCACAAACAATGCCCGACCATTGCCTCACCATTTCTTTTTTAAATTTTGCCTCGATCGGAGCCTTCTCTCTCCCGTTCGGCCGTCAATTCCGCTTAGGCTTGACCGCTCCACCCACTTCTCCACTTCTTTTTAGTATTCCGGCCAATTTAAGACAGGCATAGCTCATGCATTTGGCCGGTCCACAAGAGGTTCGCAGCAATCTTGCCTGAGTGGACGTTTGGCGGGGACATGTTATTCTCAAACAAAAATGTCTCTAGTATCCAAGTGATGGAAAAAAAAAGCAGCAGTAAAGAACGAGAATGACGGACCATGGGTCAAATTCATTCATTTTAGGCAGATTCGATATCTAATTTTCTTGTTAAATGATTGAGTAGATATGCACATTCTTCATTCTTCATGTGTTTCCATGCCACAGGCAATGCGAGGTTATAAACTCTACTTCTCAAAGAAGACTTCAGGCGCATATGTCAAGGTAAAATTATATTTTCCTCGAATATTTTCGTACATTTTTCTAAAGGAGACTCAAAACCAGCAAGTGATTTTGGAATGCAGATCAACCGTCTCCTTCCATAGGCCAATTTGTTGTGTCCAAGAAAGAAGACCGCTCGCACGCGTCTTCAGAGTTTTCTATGGGCGCCTCTTCATTCTGATATACAAGTGGTGGCCTCTTCTATTCATTTAGTTTTTTCAGTGAAAAACGCATGTAATGGTGACTTTGAAATATGGGAAACCATCATTTGCTCTTGAATTTCATTTCTTGATCACCTCTAATCAAATTGAATTTCTTATTTCAGCATATGACATTAAAAGTATAATATTTTCGATTAATGATCCAACATGCACTAAAAATTGAGTTTCGGTAACCGCAGCACCAAGTCCAATAAGAAAACTAACGAAAAAATTGATATTCAATCATATGAATACCAAATTACTAAGCACCCTAGAGAGTCATTATGTGCCTGAAAAACTCAGTAAAGGACAACCATTGTACGAATAAATCTCATCGGACCTGTTCTTACTTCAGCAAATTTATAGTGAAAATCGTAGGCATCTTACTCACAGTCGAATACCATGCCTGATATGACCTAGAAATCTAGAAGGGTCAATATTAGCCCAGTTGAATCACATTTCGAAAACATATAAAATGAGAGACAAATCAAGAAATTATGCTCCAACATACTTGAACAAATGAATAGAAATTTAAACGGAAATACAATATTGGAAACTTTGTGAGAAAATAGAAGTATTGACGGATTATTTAATGAATAAAAATTAAGTTACGCATAGCAATTTCACGTATCAAAACATGACTTCTTATGGCAATCAAAACCAAGTTAACATACCATGCATCATGATGCAGTAGGCATACGACCACACAAGCCCTATTATCTTTTTCTTTTGGTAAGGTAAGAGATATATTGACTTTTAACCAAAACTATACAGGAGGGGGATCACACAAGCCCTATTATTTAGTCCAGCAAAGCATCAAAAATCATGTTATGATGAAAGGGACAAAGAAAGGCATAAATTTCCATCGCAATAGGTCTGCAACACAAGAATCAACCTTTTGCATCCAATGTTAGCTCATGGAGTAACAACCGATCCAAAGTGAAACCCACAAGAAAACAGAAGTATTGGCGGCTTGGAGAAGAAGACGCCGGCCCAAACCCTTCCACTTCCGCTTGTTGACTTGGTTTCCTTCTTTTTTAGATATCGGGCCACTAGAGAAAGGTTAAAACATAAGGCCTACAAAATTCATTAAAGCCCACATGCAGAGCCCGCATTTTCCGGCCACGGCATGCTTTCTCTCTTGAAGCTTTGACGAGGGTATGAGGTTCGATGTGGCTAATTCAGTCTCCAATAACGGCTTAAACTGACCGGCCAGTCAAATGTACACAGGCCCAACCAACAAGTGATTTTTCCTGCAACCGGAACATGGGTTCTTTTGTCCAAAAAATATGAACAAAAAATTGCCATCCCAATGATTAAGAAAAACTCAATTTTTTTTTCTTATTTTCTTCCCGTCTTGTTGACAGCCCATAGCTACAGACCAAAAAAAGAAAGAAAGAAAGAAAGAAAGAAAGAAAAAATCATGGCCTCCAAACCAAAAAGCAGTCAACTGTAGCTGCACGAAAATGACACTCTCCGTGTCATTGAATCTAGATTTATTTATTAAGGCAGAACGCGGCACCAGTGAAAGATCCAAACCAAAAAGCAGTCAACTGTAGCTGCGGGAAAAGACCTGGAAAGGGTGGAGCATGTCTCACCCCTCTTCATCTACATGCATTCACATAGCTGTAAGACATAATTGAGCAATTCTAATCATGCATTGAAGAATAAAATTCAAGCATCAATTAGAATCGCATGCAGAAAACAAGACGTGGGATAAATCTATCCTTCAACCATTGTTTGAATCATCTCTCTAAGAAAAAGTTCAAAAATGCTAAAAAATCACACGAGGCATGCCAATTTTGAATGCCTAAATAATTTTCAAAAGGTAGAAAATAAAAATAGCACCAAAGAGTAGGAACTTGATTTTGGGTCTAGAAAAACGAAGTCTCAAAGGAGCGATAGACATGATTTCTGATCAATGGTGTTTACGAGTACTAATTAATGTTTCAAAGCTTTAGAAAATATCATTCCTAAAATATTTCCCAATAATGCCACATGTTGCACCGGCTATTGGCCTAATGTAAGTTGATCACAAGCCTTATCATATGCACACGTGCACACAAAAAAAAAGAAAAAAGAAAAAAAGTAGAGACATAGGGAGTCCTTAAACTAGCAAAATGTCCAAACAGGTTCCTAAACAATTTTTTTTTAAATGGATCCCTAAACTATATACTTGTTTTGTTCGAATTGATTTTTCTGTTAAAATTACAAATGTAGATGCTGATCTGGTCATTAAATGTTGACATGGCATTTTTTGTGTCAAATTTTTTTTGGTAGATATACTAGTTTGAGATTTTATTTTGGTCAAAAAATTAGTTTAGAGTAAATTGTCACAGACGTATCTATTTGGTTTTTTTTTTTTAATAATATTAACCCAATAAAATAAAATAGGAAAAATCAAACAGAAATTCATTTTGGAGAAACGCATGCATCTCCATCTAAAAGAAGTTTTGTAGTGCATTCTAGATTGCATTCGTTCTGCTTAAAGATGAATTCATTCTGCAATAAATGAAATCAATTCACGAAATTCATGAGAGATGCATTTGTATCCTTTTAGTTTTGTAGACGATTGCACTCTTTGCTCGCTTTGGTCCTCTCCACTAGCAAATGAAGCTCCTAGAGAAGCGGGGGCTTGTCCTCTTCGATCTTCTTCGAAAGGTTACCCACAAACACGCGCCTCTTCAAGTCCCCGAGCTTTGCCATGTCCACGACCTCATAGTCCAGTATAGAAGCCCTCTCCGGTCTTCTTCAACGTACAGATAGAAGCGATGAGGGACACTGACGCTCGCCTCAGATTTGAGCGAAGATATGACCGAGAGCAAAAAAAAACGTATACAGTTTTAGGAATTTGGTTGCAAAAAAAGAAAAAAAGTTGAGGGGCATGATTGAACCTTTTTCAACGATTTAGGGACTTGATGCCTTACTCCGAATACAAAAACTAAAGAAGAGCTTCTGATTGGCCTTTATGGTCTCCCAAGGAGTCTTTAAAAATTGCTAGAACTCGTTAAGAAGTCTTGGACGCCTTCGCTGGTGTCCACTTTTGCTGCTGAAGAACGTTAGGTGGGAAATAGACAATTATATTTGATGTTAAAGGGCGCCGACCAACTTTGTTTCTGTCCTCAGACCAGACCAGAAAAATCTCTCACCCTTTTGAGAAAGATTCTCGCATGGACTCGACTGTCTCATTGAATTAATATAAAGTTTCAAGGATTTATATATAATGCAACAATACAATACCCTCAAATGACATAATGTTATCATAGAAAATTAAATCTACCTAAAAAACGGTTGAGCTTGGGTGACTTTATGTATTGCTGTTGACTAGGATAATGCAATATAATAGATGTCTAATTTCTTATTTTCGTTACAGCCATCACCTTAATATCTTTTACAAGCATATCCCAAACACTAGAGTCAGTATTTATTACTTATGAGATTATTTATCCACAGAGACATCCGTAGAAAGCTACATATAATTCTCAGAAGGTGGGACCTCCGTTCATTTTCAAGGAATGCAACCCTGGACCTATGTGCTTGCACATGTATCTTATTAAGCCAAAAAGGAAAATAATTGTGAACTTATCTGATTAGTAGCAAATTTGCCCCTTTATGGTCTTTCAACGAGTCCAGAAAAATTTTCGCTTGTCGAAAAGTCCCCGGCGCTTCATTTAAAAATTAAAGCGTCCAAAAATTGCTAGGCTATGCTGGGACTAACATCATTACTTATGGACAAGACCACTTGAGAGTACGAAATTATGCAAAAACTTGCTGGCATTTTGTCTCATTAGAGGCAGATTAATTAATTAAATAACGGGTAAAATCTAGCTCTTTTTTTTTTTAAACAAAAAAACAGTGCACTTGCCTCGCAGTCCACGACAGAAAAATGACATCCCTCTTTAACACTTACGACTTTTGACTATTCAATGTTTGCGGGATGTGGCTCCCCTTCTCCACCATGTTATGGGCTGCCAGAACCATATAATCTAATCCATTTTACTGCATTCTGTTCATGTCCTGGCAATTGCACACAAGAGACAAACCAAGACCAACCTTCCCTGCTTGGCATTGCCTTAAACAACATGTAAAAAATAACTCGTCCAACATTTAGTTGTGAATAAAACCGTCTCGTGAAAAAAAAAAAAAAAAAAACTTTAGGAGCAAGTTGAAGAGCTAAGAATTTATAATGCAGAGATTCGTTCTTTTTGGTGAGCTTAAATAAGGGCATGTGAGGGCACGATATGATTAGGGTTGCAGTCGCAAAGTGACTAGAAGGATTAGGTACCCTGTACATGCATATTGGCACCTCTACTTCTGTGTTCAAGGGCAACCAAAGACTAATCCCTAATCATTATTTGTGGCAAACTCTTTCTATTTCCTGAGACATTACATGGATACGCGGAGGAAGAAGGGAGAGATGAACTAACTCCAAAATAATTGCGAAAAGCTATAATGAGGTAGGCTCGTATAGTTTTGGTTCTTTGCATGCGTCAAACATTATGTCATAACTTAAGTAGACTTTATTTTGAAATAACGTCAACGAATGTTGTGAAACAGGCGTAATTTTCGAAATTCTCATCAATGTGACTCAGGGAACCTCCGTGCGCTGCTTCGCGGCGGAGTAAACCCAGGGGTGGACTGGGCCCCCACCACTGACCCAGCCACAGGTGAATCGCACAGTTTGCACTGAAGCATCGACCCACGCAAGTTTCGAACTCCTCTCTCAGCGGATAGAGTACTAAGCCCAAAACCAGCACGGCCACCGCGGGCGATGGTCTCATCAATGAATTTTTATTAATATCTTACGCGTATAAATTGTCCCAAAATAGTTTTTTTTTTGTCAGTCCTACTTAACTCCTATTCTAACTCTCACTCTCAGACTTTTACTTGAAACTCACATCTAAAATTAAATCATCCTTACCCCCAACCCTCCCGAGAAGGTGGTGATTTGAATCCGCACGTCCCCTTGGAAAGTAATGTAGTAATGCAAAATGTCTTCCCTACAACAATGAGTGGTGATTGCAAGCGGTCATTAAAGCTTCAAAGCTTCAAAAAATATCATTCCAGCAATAGTTCTTGATGCTTTGTGAAAGTTGATTAATGAGCTTTATTACATGCAGAGAGAAAAATATATGAAGGCATTGAAACTCCCTAAACTGTTGCAAAATATTCAATCAAGTCCCTCAACATTTTTCAATGCCATTGAGTTCCTAAATTATATAGTTGTTTTTTACGAGTGGATCTTTTCATTAAAAATGCAAATGGAAATGCTGAGTCGATCCTCTGACGTGACATTTTTGTGGAAATTTTAATTTAAAAGCTGTTTTTAAAATTTTTAATCTGAAAAGGAAAGAGAAAAAAGAAAATGCACGCCTCTCCATCTAAAAGTAGTTTGTTGCAGTGTGGATTGCATTTGTTCTGCCCAAAGACGAGTTCACTCTGCAATAACCAAATCGATTCACAAAAATCATGAGAAATGCATTTAAATCCTTTTACTTTTGTCTATAATTATAGGGTCGCATTCTTCGCTCACCTCGGTCCTCTCCACTCGGTCAAGAAGCTTTTGAAGAAGTGAGAGATTGTCCTCTCCGATCTTCTTCCACAGGCTGTCCATCAACATATGCCTCTACACGTCCCTAAGCTTTGCGATGTCCACCGCCTTGCAATCCAGCAAAGCCGCCCTCTTCAATCTTCTTCGGCATGCAAGCGGGAGTGATGAACGTCGCCTCAAATTTGGGTGAGGACCGCCTCCTTTCTGAAGACTTGAACGGGGGCCACAGCCCTTGCTGTAAAAGTTTTCCTAATGTGGACTACATTAATGGATATTGTAATTTACTGTTTTTACGGTTACCGTAAAACATGGCTGATTTAAGGTGAGATCGAAGGTTTCTTAATTAGTCTAATATGGGGCTGGTTAGTGTGGGCCGAGTTGAGTCTGGCCCGTAATGAGGGGGCCTGGCTGGAAACTCTATAAATAGTGCTCAAGTCTCTCCTTTAACCCTAATTCTCACATGTATCCTCACTTAAGGGGCGTTTACCTAACGCTACACGTGAGGGGGCCGCCTCATTGAGCCAGTGATACGGAGGGCAACATAGGAGAATGACTTGATGCGTGGATCCCCTTTATATGTGGGTAATCCCTTTTTCTGCTTCCGCTTTATGTTCGATGGATCCAGGTGCGTTAATCTTTCTACTCAATTATGCATGTTCTTGTTCTGGTTATGGAGATCCTAGGGTTGCGTAAGTTGCGTCCATCATGTGGTATCAGAGCAACCATAACCCTAGAACTTGAACGCAATTGATTTTGCCATAATTTGTACGGATTAGCCATAATTAGTACGGATCCTGCCATAATTTGTGTTTTTCGAGACTTTTTGTTCAATAAAAATAAAATTAAATCACAAATTCGGATTGGGCTCGACGAGACGAGCAAGACGGTCGGCACGCGTCGCCGGAGGAGGCTGCACGCGCCCCCACGCGCGGCCACACGCCGCCTGGGCGTCGAACGCGCGTCGCGCGTGAGATCCACGCGCCTCGCACTCAGGCGGCGCGTGTAGGCGCGTGAAGGCTCCGTTCGGCGCGTGGCTGGCGGCGTTGGACTCGTATGGTGATTTCCTATCTCGTGGTATATTTATTTTAAATGTTTGATGGTTTTATGGATGTGAAAATACATACGAAACCCTAAATACGTGTATTTTTAGTGTATTTTTGCGTATTTTTCTTATATTTTCTGTGATTTTGGAAATATAAGTGTTGGTTTACAGGTATGTTATCACATAAACATTATAATGGTGTGATTCATCAATAAAAATTAAACTTTATTGTGAACTGAAGCTGGCTTAATGAGATACAATCAGTATGGGATAGTATTTGAGCTATGTATTGAGCTAATGAGAAACAGTAAAGGTTATGAAACTTTTGTTACTCAAGCATACTCCTTGACACGCTAGTAATTTTTGAATGATGGACGTCTTAAGAACTCGTGACCAGACTGATTGTACTAATTAACATATCTGTTGTATGTGGGTAATGCATGTCGATTAAGTTACTGCATAGTATACATAAACTCATCCGGTTACTTGTTAATGTCCATCAAGTTGAATATGGAGTATGACAATATTTATGCAGAGCAATAGTATCTACTATTATAATTTAGATATTTAGTTTTATGATTTGACTCAATTTATAGGCCACTGGTTGAAGTAATGATATTTGTTACATAAAATTGATTAATAAATCAATTGTTGGCCTTGGAGTCATGTTTTGCCGTATGAAACTCATGAGTAATAGTTGATTAGTTATCAAGCTTATAAATCTGGAGTACCCTATATTGCTATTGATGTTAACTTGTGAGAGATCCTTTGGATCGGCATTTTTTTAATGTTGTTTTAGTAATCAGTAATCGGGGTGCACAAAATGCTTGCTTCTATGAGAATTCTCTTGTGTTACTGTAATCAGTGATCTCATTGGAATCTGTCTTTTAGGTTCACTGTATATATATATATATATATATGTATGATTAATTTTTATTAATTAATAAAGTAATGTAATTAGCATGATATGTGATTTTGGTGATATGCTGCCCCTATCACTAAAGTTAAAATCACAAGTATATGGTGTATGTGAGGAGTAAAATTTATATCCCTAGTATGAGAGAATTTCAATGATTCAATTGAGTAGTGACTGCCAAAGTGGCACGCTTGATTGGATTTGAGAAATTTCGGTCTCATATGATGATTGGGATGTCTCCTGGTCTAATGCGTAGTCATACTCCCAAAGGAGGTGATTGTGTATTAGTTCATGGAGGGATACATGATAATGTAGTGGAGGAGTGACTAATTCTAGTGATTTATATGCCCAAAGGTGATGAATTCACGAAAAATTGGAATATATTCTCATAACTGCTATCATGTGGGGAGTGTACAACTGCATGTCATGTATTCTGCCCAAATGTGATTATATGATTATGCGTGTAACTCTCTGGATGTGTACTTGTACGTCAAGTTACACGGTACTCACATGATATATAATTGCTTGTTTTTCAGTCACATTTTTATATAATTAATAACTCCAATATTATTGAGGTTTTTACTACTTCAAATTTTAAAAGTTATGGACATATAATTTGTTGCTTGAGAAAAGAACAATTGAATTTTGCTTACTGTCCATGAAGCGTTCCTTCTGAAACACTTAAAAAGAGGTTTGCTGCGAACCGCACCGTTTATAAGATGATGGAAGCCTTAGTTGCTTGAAATTATGTCTTGTTTGATATTGAAATTAGGACATATCTGCAAAGATTGTGTTTAAGTCCTAATGACATATACATCTCGTATATGATTAAAAGGTTGTTTCCAAAAGTTTTTTATTTAAGGAAAATGACCGAGATAAATGTCTTAAAAGGTTGTCGAGCTTTAACGGGCTGTGAGTATTTTGGCAAGTATGACAATACAAAATAGCTTAAAGGGTCATTTGTCAAATACTTGGTAGATTCTGGGGTGGTAACTTAATTACTATGCCTGAAAATCCTGACAAAAGATTCACTCGAAATTATTTTGTATCTTACCTAGATTGTTCAAAAGGGTATTGATTTTATGACCTTGAAGAAAGTATAAGAATTATGGAATCACATACTATAAAATTTCTACAGTTCAACGTAATTGTAGAGGATAGCTACTCTCAGACTATTAAGGATAATAGTATAATGGAAGATCACTGTGTCTTTGTCTTTGCCTATACAGACAATTGTGGTACAGACAATTGTAGAATCTCCTATCCCTAAACTTGTTGAGGTTCAAGGTATTATTCTTGATATAATTTATGATGAAATTTTTTTTCAAACCTCTCAAGTATAGAATGAAGTGGTGGTAACTTTATTAAGGAGATTTGTTAGGGAAAGACGATCAATTATTCCATTAGACTATATAGTCTATTTGTGAGAGCATGACTATAATATCCACTATATTGTTGATTTAGCGACATAAATAAATGTTGTTTATTATCCTCAATCAAGTATGTGATTAGATGCCATAAAAGGCGATATACAATCTATGAAACATGTTTGGAAACTTACTGACTTATCTAAAGATTCCAAGTTTATTAGTTGCAAATTGGCGTACAAAACTAAAAGAATTTCAAAGAAAGATTGTGGAATTTAAAGCCAAATTAGTAATTAAAGTTTTCACTCTGAAAGAGGGGTGGATTGTTTATAGTGAAGAAATAACTATTTCTTTAAAAAATTCTTTCAGAGTGAATACGACATTAATAGTTTATTTATTTATTTATTTATATATGGAGTTACGCCAAATAGATACAAAATCTATATTGTGCAATTGGAGAATTTTGCAATAAATGTTTCGAGTAAACTTGTGTGTAGACTGAAAAAGTCTTATTTATAGTCTTAAGCAAGTTTTCAGACAATATTATTAAAGTTTCATAGTGTTGTTATTTTTTGTTCAATTGGGAATAAAGTAATTCAATATACTGCAAGGTCAGTGGGAGGAAATTTATTTTTTCTCATACTTTATGTATATAATATTTTGCTTACAAGTTGTGACATTAAGACATTTTATATCTTTTGTACTAAGATCTGTAATGATTGTTTTTTCCATAATATATTAGATTTTAAGGATTGTTTTTGCCATATTATATTAGATTTTCTCTGAGGACATTTGCTGATTGTATATTTGAAATATTCAATATACATTATTACAAGCCAGGAATTGCTCATGTTGTTAAGGGTGATGGACTAAATCTATCACATTATCCTTATTTAGATATTGAGAAAATCTAATTAAAGGGAGTACCTTGTGTCAGTGCACTTAAAAGTATAATGTATACTCGAATTTGCACTAGACTAAATGTTGTCTTTGTGATGGGACTTTTAGGCAGATATCGGTCAAATCCAGGACATGATCACTGGGTTGCTGTCAAGAAGGTTTTAATGTACTTAAAAAAGACAAGATACATATTTATGTTAGTAGAAAGTGCAGTAAATAAAGTTTTATGTCATCTTCTACTATGTAAGCAGTGTTAGTAACATTCTTTTAGGCTGTTACTTGGGCTTTTATGTTTCAGAACCTTATGAATGAGTTGATCGTTTTAACTTTATGGATAGATCCATATGGTTGTATTGAGATAACAAATTTGTAGTATTATTTATTTACTACAGAGGTCTCAATGGGTCTAAATATATGATGGTCAAATTTTTTGACCAAAAGCAAACGGTACAGAAAGGTGACGTTTTAATATAATATATTTTCACAGATGATGTGATTGCAAATCTACTAACTAAAGGCCTACGCCTGTGTGTATTTGAGTAACATATCGTTAACATGGGCCTAGGAGCATCATGAGATGCTGTTGTTTAGTGGGAGCAATTTTGGCTTTATTCGATAAAGGTTTCATCTGTGTTCGTTACACTTTGTAACTGTTTGATATGTATCAACTTTTACATTCAATAAAATATTTTTGAATGTATTATTATTATGTTGAATACATATTGATAAAGTCTCAAGGGATTGTATAAACCTTGAGTGAAGGCTAAGGGTATCCAGGCATCCTGTTATTAGCCTTGTGCATATGTCTTGTGATACATAAAGAAATGTTAACCATAAGGACAAGACATATGTGGGTTCATTGGAACCATAAAGATTCTCTAGTGGCACAAGTTTTTGTGACACCTAAGGTAAGAGAATGGTGACGACAAATGAGATCTCTACATGAGAGATGTTATCCATTGCCACATTACCATATTAAATCCATATCAATAAAGTTGAGAGCACTCGTGACCATGGAAGGCTCTGTGTGTACACATGCAGCTACCGTCATGATTCGGTGTTTAAGACTTTATGGGATATGATTGATTATTAAGAATTATCTCTGGACCAATGTGCGCATATAAGGTACGATTTCAATTAATATAGTCCAAGTAGGAGAATGTAAGAGTTTTCTTAATGTGGACTACATTAATTGATATTGTAATTTACTGTTTTTACGGTTACCGTAAAACATGGCTGGTCTAAAGTGAGATAGAAGGTTTCTTAATTAGTCTAATATATTTGGGTCATTAGTGTGGGCGAGTTGAGCCCTGATAGCTTAGTAATGAGGGGGCCTGGCTGGAAACTCTATAAATAGTCTCAAGTCTCTCCTCTAATCCTAATTTTCACATGTATCCTCACCTAAGGGGCGTTTACCTAACGCTATACGTGAGGGGCTGCCTCATCGAGGGTGATACGGAGGGCAATGACGGAGGAGAATGACTTGATCTCCATTTATAATTTTAATTGAAGAATAAACTAGAACAAAAAGTATGCAGTTTATAAACCTGAATACCCAATAAAAAATTGAGGGACTTGATTGAGCATTTTACAATAATTAAAAAGATAGAGGCCTTTGTCCCAAACAAAACAAAAGAATTTCTGATTGGCCTTTATGGTTTTACAAGAAGTCTTTAAAAAGTTCCAAACTTGTTAACAAGTTTTGGACACTGACCAAAAAAAAATAAAATTTGGACACCTTCACCGGTATCCACTTGCTAACTCAGAACGTTAGGTGGGAAATACCCAGTTATGTTTGACTTTGAAGTAAGCCGGCCAAGCATTTTAGGTATTGGCACTCACTTGCCGTTTATATCCACAACCTCAGCTCATTTCTTACCTAGGCCACGCCACAACCACCTTTTTTCTCTTTAGGGGAGAGTGATATCTGGAAGTAATAAGCTTCCTAGCTATGGCAAACTTGGAGGTTAGAACCAGTAGTGATGCTACACAAGAATTAGGAGGTGAGTACCAGGTGTTCCTGAATTTCAGAGGACCTGACACTCGTAATGGATTCACCGACTTCGTCTATGACCGCTTGAAAGATGCCGGAGTCCATGTATTCCGAGATGAAGATGAGCTCCGCATCGGCCAAGTGATTGGTGAAAACATTATACATGCCATCGACAACTCCATAATCTACGTACCCATTTTTTCTCCAACTTATGCTTCCAGTAAATGGTGCCTCCGTGAACTTGTGCGCATAAGACACAACTTGTCTAAGTTTGAGGGTCAAAAAAGTGTCTTTCCCATTTTTTTTCATGTGGAACCTGATGATATAAAGCTGAAGACTCAACGTTACATTGAAGACTTTTTGAGGCACGAGAAGGAGTCTCCTAATGAAGTCAAGGCGTGGAGAGAGGCTCTCACAAAGATTGATGAAATTAAGGGATGGAAGGTGAAAGAAGATCAAAGGTAAAACTTTTAAAGACCCTTACCTATTTCTTCTTCTTTGTTTCTTCTCTTTTATGAGATAAAATGATGTCCTGTCAAATGATTTCTTTGTTCTTTTCTTTAAGGAAAATATTTTTAACTTTTTAAAGATCCCTACCAAAATCAGTTTCAGATTTTGCACCCATATTGATCTGCATCATCAATAATTCTAACCCCAAAAATCTATTTACCCTATTGAGTAGGATCAGTTTCCATTCTCCATTATGCGGAATAGCTAAAAAAAATCTGGGATCGCCTCTGATGCCGACTTTACAAATTTCTGAGTGCTCCTTGAGAAACCAACATCACATAAGAAAATTAAGCTTCAGCTAAGAAAAATCATTTCTAAATATGGAGTGGAATCTGGAGCTCCCTAAGAACATGTAAAGAATTACGGGCCGTCATCACAGGGCCTCGAGCTCTGCGGAGCTCATGGGATGTCCAAATCGAGGTTGGGCGACCTTGATCTGGGCCGGCCTGGTGGTGATGGCCATTGTGGTCCTCTGATCTAAGGTCGGTGACGGCGGGGAGGCCTCCGATTGGTGTGGCCGTGCACTTATGGAGAGAGCGGGGGAAGGGACACAAGGTGTAAGGGGTGCCGCAACTTCGCACCAGTATGAGCATCGGACCTGAAGAGAGAACGATGGAGGCAGCTGAAGGTCGATGGTGACAGGTTGAGGAGAGAGGGGAGGGTGGTTTGATTAACGGCAACTGGACTAATAAGTCAAGGGGTTAATATCCTAAAAACCTTAAATTGATATATTTGTGACAAATTTACTTCAAATTAAATTTTTTGATCACCAAAAACTTCAAACTAGTATACCTTTGACAAATATTGATATATTTGTGACAAATTTACCTTATGTTAGTTTCCGTTAAATTTCATAGTCAAATTATTGAGTTGGATGTCACGTAATAATTAACTAGTGTACCACTTTAGATTTTAATTTCCATTTATCACGGCTGTCCTAGTTTTGTGGTTTTTTTGTGGTATTAATACAATTTATATTTGTTATAAAAGAGGCAGTTCAACTACCAGTATGACTGATAAGTCAGTAAATTTGCGATAGATGCAATTTAACTAAAAGACAAGTGCAATTGAAAGGAAAATTGAAAATTAGGATTCCATTTGTATATGGCAAATTGTGGAGATGCAAGTTGATATACGTGGAAAATGGTTTTTGCAACTTCTTTTTATTTTTATTTTCACCTTTCTTCAGGGGTGTCTTGGGCAAACTAAAAAGCCTTGATATAGTAATCGCCCATATAATCTATTCCAGAGTTTAAAAGGTGGAAATGAATATTGGGCCACATGGCTCATTAGCTTATCATCACTCATCAATAACGACACATAATTTGGCTGTCAATTGTTAAATTTAAATATAACATACGGTTAACATCTAGTATACATTATTTATAGTTGTTTTCGCACAATTTAGAGTTGGCCATCTCTTATACTTTTGGGTTATGTAGTCAAAAGTGACCATAATGTCGCTTGAGAATCTTGGATTCTTAACCATAAGATGGAGTTTTTGGATAGCAAATTGACATGACTTCTCCATTTTGTTTTTCACATGGACAAGGAAGTTCACGGTATATCGCTAAATTCCGAAACAGTTCGTTGTCCTACTAACTCAATGAACCAGGAAAGGTGCAAGCCAAAACCCAGTTTGGTGGCTCAGACATAGGAATGTATTCACTCTATGGTGTAGAGAATCAAATCGGTGTTGTGCGTCTAATCCACACACAGATCTTCATTCTCTGTCCACCACATTAACCCACGGGAGTCCACTTCCTCAAGTTTCAATTTTGAATGAATCTTAATGTGACACGGCTCTTCAAATGCCTTATACATGACATAATCAAATTCATAGCAGATTTACATGCATAAGTTAAGCAATACAAATTATTACAACAACTATACGGCTCACGCTGGGAAATAGTTACAGGAATCGGGATTATATATGAAAAATGTATCATGTGAATTCTACTAAATTAGCATATACTGATTTTTCAGTGTACTCAGATATTATTTGTGATGTAGATCATTTCAAGTTAAGGTTTTGACAAACCCATGGGTGATGCATGGGTATGTAATTAGTCTAGTCAGCTAATGAAAGCGCTTTTATACATGACAGCCAAGCAACGATTGTCAAATTGGTTGTTGAAAAGGTTTTGGAGGAGCTGAGGATAAAGCAAAAACCAGTGCCTGAACATTTAGTTGGACACGATGATCGGGTAAATGACTTGACAGAATTATTAGATGTCAAACAACATGATGTGCGGCTCATTGAAATTTACGGAATGGGTGGTATGGGTAAAACAACTATTGCCAAGGTTGTCTTCAATAAACTTTGTCCCCACTTTGGAAAGTGTTGTAGCTTCCTTGAGGACATTCGAGAAAGGTTGATCAAGGAGGACATAATCCATTTGCAAAAGAAATTACTATATGACATTGGTGGTTCTAGATCTATAGAAAAAATCAAGATAGTGAAGAGGGAATGAGGAGGATTGGAGCAATACTTAGCAATAAGAAAGTCCTTGTGGTTCTGGATGATGTTGATGAAAAAGTGTCCATTAAAAATCTTATAGGAAATTCTCAATTACATCAAGGATCTAGGATAATCATTACATCAAGGGACAAAGATATTATGCAAGTTGGGGGATTTGAAGGTGATCTTCAACTATATGAGATGCTAAAGATGGATGATGCTCTTGCACTTCAGCTTTTTTGTCGACATGCCTTTGATAGAGACTTTCCTTTGGATGATTATCATGAACGTTCACATGAAATTGTCTCACTTATGGAAGGGCTTCCTTTAGCTATTGAAGTGGTAGCTTCGTTACTTAAGGGGAGAAAGGAAGACTATTGGAATAATATGTTCATGAGGTTAAGGGAAGAACCTGAGAAAAAGATTCTAGATAAGTTGAAAATTAGCTATGATGACTTAGAATATGGTCAAAAACAAATTTTTCTCGATATAGCATGCTTCCTTTTCAATGAGAAGAAGACCGATGCAACTTACATATGGGACGATTGTAATTTTTACCCAGCAATAGGAATTGATGTTCTTACAAGAGGTGCTTGATAAAGATATTGGATAACAATAAGTTTTGGATGCATAATCAACTAATAAACTTAGGAAGGCATATTGTTCGTCAAGAAAGTCCATCCAACCCAGGAAAGCGGAGTAGGTTGTGGGTTGCAGACGAGGCCCTGGAATCATAAGAAGCAAGAATGTGAGCAAGAAAGGTCCCATTATTAAATAGAAGTTGTATATCCTGGAATTAAGGATTTCTTTTTTGTTTAGGATCTTTATCATTTGTTTTTTTTTTTTTTGCCCATTCGAGTTGTGAAACATAGTAGTTAAAATTTGATAAAGTTCTTCTCTTCATCATGAAATTTCACTTGCAGATGAAGGACAAGGTTCAAGCGATTAACATAGATGGATTGAATTACTCCATAGAGATTAAAAATGAAGAGTTTGAGAGGTTAGAAAACCTAAGACTCCTGAATTACGGAATGGAACTTATAATGCAGGCTTTGCAAAGTCTTGTTCAAAGTTGAGATGGATTTCTTGGCATTCTCCTCATTGGGATTTGAGAGGAGACAATATGTATTTGAATCATCTTGTTGTTTTTAAACTTCATGATACTAGCTTCACGGATGGTGCAAAAGCATGGGAGTTGATCAAGGTAAATTACATGCTTTAATTCTAGTATGATAGTCACATTGTGTACAATGCATGGTTCTTACACTTGATATGCCATCCATTTTTACAGATGGCACGAACTCTGAAAGTTCTCTCTCTTACTCAATGTGGTGGCATAACGACAATCCCAAACATCTCTAAATGCTCGGGTTTAAAGAGGTTGACTCTTTCACATTGCGACAAGCTAAAGAAAATTGAAAGCTTCATTAAAGATCTAGAGTCATTGATTGAGTTAGAGATTGAATGGTGTAAGTGTCTTAGAGATTTGCCAGAAGAAATAGGAGCACTAGTGAATCTTGAGCGCTTCTCATTGAAGAGGATGTTCTCTAGGTTGAGAGAACTTCCATACTCACTTGAGAATTTAACCTCATTGATAGAGTTAGACTTATCAAAAACAGGCATTGCTAAACTACCAAACTCCATGAATGGACTACTAAAACTTGAGTCTTTTCTTCTGACAGACAAGACAATGATGGAATTTCCTAAATTCATTGGAAAGTTAAGATCATTACGCATATTGAGTTTACCAACAAATGGATCATATTCTTCGGAGCATCATGTTTGGCAATTACCTAATAACATTAGCATGTTGGAAATCCTTGAAGAGTTGGATCTTTCGGGGCATGATGAAATGATAGATGAAACTCCTGTTGGAATTGCAGATTTGTCATGTTTTAGAATCTTGAATTTAACTAGCACCCAAATTTGTGAAATTCCTAGGAAAATCGATGTGCTTCATCACCTCCAAACCCTAAACTTAAGAAATTGTCATGAGATTCAAGAGTCTTCGGAGCTTGCCACAAGGACAACCAACATGCTTCATCGACATGCTTCATCACCTCCAGAGTTGGCTTCTTTGTCTCGCCTAGACCTAAAAACCGATGGAAAGCTTTTGTCCTCTCTGTTGAGATTGGATTTATTATGCTCTAGCTTCAGGTGGACAGAGTTACTTCCTTCCAGCTTGATATTGAGAAATTTGATGACTTTAGAGTTTTATTATGTTGAAGTGGAAGACATTCCACTCGATAGACTTCCAGGACTGGAGAGCTTAACTGTTGATGGTTGTGAACTGCTTCAGAGATTAACAATTTCTTCGGAAAACCTACAGCAAGCTCGCGTGTCATCTTGTCCAGATCTAGTTGATATATCTTTTTCTTTTTCAGAAAAATTGGAGTCCTTTTTCGTTTTTCAATGTGGATCTCTGGAAACGATAAATGGTTAGATTGCGTGAAAAACTTGGAGAAATTGGAAATCCAACAGTGCAATGAACTTACTGATGTTTGGGGCCTAAAGCATCTAAAGTCTTTGAAATCTTTGGAGGTCACACAATGCCCATCATTGAGAGGTTGATTGATGACTCTTGCACAAATATACCACATGATTGCCTGGTCAAAATACAAGGGTGTGGAGACATTTTCAAAGATTCTTCTCCGAGTGACCCACCTGGAATGCCCTTGTTGCATGATGTACAGGAGATTCTTCCGGAGACATCAAACTTTGAATCAAAGTCAGACAAGGTGCGGCATCTTCTTCATCAATATACAGTAGATGTGTGTGAATTGATTTGTTCTAGTTTCAGTTTGATGCTAAAAGTTTGTAAAACAGCCTAAATTGTAAAATTTGAACATTATTCCGAAATTAACATGGATGAAAATATATTATTTTTTCAATCCAACGACAAAAAACTATAAGAGAGATCTTTAAATAATTTTAAATACATTAGTGTTCTTCTGACGTGTTCTCTGTAATTTGAAATGTCGTTTGGTATAAATTAAGTAAATACACATGAAAGTATTATAAATTGTAATTTTTAAGTTTATTTTTGTTATATAACCGATGTTGGATATTATGTAATATGATATTTGGATGTAATAATGTTTGCAATAATTTTGAACTTTGACACTGTTGCACAATAATCCGTAAACTTTAAAAAGATTAACAACCCCCCCACCCAAAAACACTTTGATTTATGTTGCATCCATTAGTTTTTCTATCTATATAGCCGTTAAAGTGTTACATACAATGGACTAACTCACTTTTCTTGATCGACTTTTCTCAAGTAGTTTTATGAACCATACATCATTATCTATTTTCCTTAGCTTCATAAACCATGTAGAAGATGTTATTCTGTTAAGAACGAGTTAATGCACTTTCGGTTAACATTTAACGGTCATACAAACGGAAAAAAGTAATGATTGAAACAAAAATGAAAGTTTGGAAAGTAATTCATTACTTTTCAAAATTTGCATGCTACTAAGAGGCACTACCAAAATTTAGGAGGGTAATATGATATTTTAGAAGTGCCAAGATTCTTAATGAACAATAAAAATGCAAGTGGAATACCCATTCTTGTATTTTGTTTGTATCAAAATAAAACGATAAGTATAATAAACATGAGTGGAATATAGATATGAAGTCTCGTGCTGGTAAAGCAAGGGATAAAATCTAAAAGAAATTTTATATATTAGAGGAAGATTTGCTTCCTTTTTTTGGCCAAATATGCTCCTCTCTTTTCATTACCCACCCAATATGCGCCCTTCTAAAATTGTCTTTTTTTTTTTTTTGCACATTTATTAGGTGACTGATGCATTTCCTTCATCTGGTGTTAGATATTTGCGGTTCCTAAAGCAATCTTTCCACCCTCTTTTGAGGTTCCCATTTTCTGTTCTACTTTAACTACCTGGGTTGGATATTTGTTCCTACTGCAGTCTGTCCACCACCCCAATCCGATGGAACTTTTCTTCTTCTTCCTTCTACATTCCCAGCGTTCACATTCCCCGTTTAGACATATTCCATCGAACGTCTTCCCACCGATTAATATAGCTCACTCCATTTTTATTTCTCAATTAGGAGATTCAGGACGAGCTTTCCCACGCCCCCAATTTACCTGACCTGGCGAATCAAGCCCCAGCGGACGAAGATGACTCGTATGGCATAGGTGGGAACGTGAATCGCCCATTAAAGCGTCAAAGGAATGAAGAGGGAGACAATGAACGAGACGGAGGAGGCGGAGGAGGAGAGCGAGCCTCGCAGGGTGACGGCAATCTCAGTGGTCGTGGGTCGGTGGGAGAGATCTTAACCTCGCTTGTTTTGCCTGATGAGGAAGAGAAGCGCGAGAGGGAGAGCTGCTTCATTGAGTCCCTGCAAGGCAAGGCCACCCTGGCATCGAACTCGAATGAAGGGGTCCGAGCGATGGGCGGTTACTACTGCCACATCCAGGAGCATTACGACGATGCAAACGAAATCGAGATGAGGAAGAACAAACGCGTCAGGCAATAAGGCGCCCCTGTGGCGGCAGCGGCAGAGGGCGGTGAGCCCCACGCGCTGTCGCCGAGCGTGGGCTAGCAGTGGCGTCTGCGGGTGGAGGACCGCTCGAAGGACTGGTAAGAGCAGTGCAACAGCCCAGAGTTCCCAGAGGAGGAATTTTGGCGCGCGTTCCGGATGAGCAAGGCCACGTTTGACTTCATCTGCAACGAACTCGACGCAGCTGTCACCAAGAAAAACTCGATTTGACGTGGTGCTCGCAAATCGCTGAATATGTTGTTGTCGTAATAGATTAAATTGGTTAATTTAGGTTAGTTCATTTTCGACCCGACTCAAATTCGATCAAATTCACTGATTTGACATTAATACAAAGTAATAGTTTGGATGGTTTTTCTAAAAGTTTTTACTTAGTTTGGATGGACCGCTCATCCCCCCTCTCTCCCTCTCTCTCTCACTTGCATGTGCTTGTGACTGACAAATCCCATTTTAATCCTTTATACGTGGAGTATTTTTTCTCTTTCGGTAAACTATATGATTTTCTCCATGTTGATTGTTACTCTTTTTATTTTTTGCGAACAATGCCAATCTGTACATGTCATAGGGGACAACACATCGAAATCAAAAGGGAACAAAAGTATCTTTTCGTATTCTTTTTTCTATTCTTCTGCACATGGCTCACGTTAACCTTTCCCCCATGATAAGGACGAATGATCCAGCAAAACGAGTCAGAGAAGCTCAATGGAGATTACCAATTTTCACAGTGAGACTCGGAACACACCAGATAAAATCACATGAGAATCAGAAGTTCATCTATCTCTTTTGTTTGGGTTTAAATAATGTCAAATTAGTTTTGTTGTCATCGGTGTAAACTGAGAAAATCATTCACGCTCAAGAAACACTCGGGGAATGCCAAGCGAGTATCTTTAGCGTCTAATAGTTAATACATTGCAAAAAGGAAATATTACTATCTAATTAAACCAATACCAAGTGCCATGCCAAGTGTGAACTAATGACAGTATCTCCTGGAAATTTTTTAAAAAGAAGTGTTTCCTTCATCATTGGTAAAATTATCGCCTAATTAAACCAATTCCTATGATTGGACGCAAAGAGGAATCTGGTTTTTCTCTCTCCAACTCTCTCTCCATGCTGGTCTGGGGGAAGAACTATTTTTGGAGAGACATATTCGACGAAAAATTCACGGATTTGCAAGAAAGAAATCACTCATAAGAAATCGATCATCAAAGCTTGGTATTTGTCTCGGATGTCTCTGGTCATCTTTCTTCTCCACCAGCACCAGTTCCGGGAGAGCAGAGGGTGCGCCCTGTTCTAACCCGTTCTGCGATCGACTAACTCGAAGATCGTCAAGCTTAATCGATGCTTTTCCATCGGTTCTGATTCTACTCATTAGCACTTCCTGAACTTCCTGCCTACCTAGCCGTGACTTCGATGGATTCTATAACAAGGTAATGCCTCTAATCTCCAATGCTCTGCTTTGATGTAGGAGATGCTGACATGCTTTTCATCTCTGCTTGGAATTAATAGTAGTTGTTTAATTTTACTTATTTCATTTTTAATATCTAATATTGATTTTTCTAGAGTGTAGCCATGGATCTGAGTTCGAGATGGTTAGAATCAGTGCCTCAAACAATTGCCTATTAATTGTTTGATGATATGCCTCTGAGATTTTGGTGAGAATCGGTTTCAGAAATCGTTCAATCTGAGTGAGTATTATTGATGTTCAAAGGATACTATTTGATTCATTGACTTTTAGATATGAAAATGCACGCATTTCGTTGTCACCAAGAGTGAAATTAAACACGCAATTGTTGTGTCCGTTTCATTGCCTATACTTGCAGCTGTGGATGGTGGTCGTTCGCAAGGATACATCTTGGGATTGATGATTCGAGTACTCCTTTCCGATGACATTTGTGATTAAGTCCTTTACCGAGTTATACTTCCACATCTCTGTTCTTTGTTTGCGGGAGGTTGTGGCTGGTGGGTGGGAATGACAATTCGATGACGGCCAAAGATTGTCACCGGTAATGTACCGGTGATTCTAGCTAAGCAGATGGAGGTTTGAATGTTAAGCTTGTTTGCAGTTTGCTAAGCATAGATGTACGAGTATGCTTGTTAGAATCTAGGAATGAAGAACATTGAAAAGAGAAACGTAGGCGTTTGGAAAAAAAGAATTGAAAATGATATAGGTGTGTTTGATAACCATATTTACTGAAATAATTTTTATAATTCTATTTCATGAACGAGTTTTTAAGCATTTGAACGCATTTAATAATTATAGAAAATTTATATTAAAATAGAAAAATAATAGTAATGCGTTTAACATTACGACCTTCAAATTTTTTATGACATAGAATTTATTTTAATTCTTTTAATAATTTTATGAGATTTTTTTTTTTATTATTTTTTTGTTTCTTCTTCTCCCTCCTCTAGCCAGTCATTGGCAACCTTGCTGGCCTTAGGTGAGGTTGGCCTCGCCTTGGTTGCCCAGATTTGACAAGGTCAAGGCTCGCTGAGGGTCGACGAGGGTCATACCTTGTCTTTAGCTAGTTGTTGGCCATCATCGAGCTCGTGTGACTAGTTATAGGAGGAAGAATAAAAATAGAGAGAGAAAAAAAAAAAATTGCTTGATTCTAGAATTATTCCCAATGACCAAGAAATATTTTTTTTTTTTTCAATTCCTTGATTTTGTTCCAAATCCCTAGCCAGTGATTTGTTCTTGGGAATAGAAATTTAACTGATGTTGCCAAAATGAATTTCTGTTATTATTATTATTATTGTTGTTGTTGTTGTTGTTGTTGTTGTTGTTATAGGGAACAAAATAACGGAAATAGTCAAGAATTTGCCAATTAGTAAGGGCGTGTTTGGTAATGTTTCGATCCTAACAATTTTTGAACGAAATAGTTTTTTTTTTTTTTTTTTTATATTCCGGGGAACAATTTTCGAGTATAAGAACGCGCTAAGAATCGCAAAAAATTTCTACTCCAGGAATATAAATGTGTTTGGTAAACTTGTATAATTTTGTTGTTTCTTTTAGTTTTTCAATATTTTTTATTATATTTTCCCCTTTTTTCTTTTTCTTTTTAATTTTTTCCTTTTTTTTCTCTTTGTGGCCGGTCGTCGGCCATGGTTGGGCGAGCTTGCGAGAGCCTCGCTAGGCCACCGTGAGGCTCGGCCTCGCTAGATCCGGGGTGAGGCCGAGCCTTGCCGATGGCCTTGGTGGCTTGGCAAGCCTCGCGCCGGCCAGCGAGGTTGAGGCAAGCTAAGGCAAGGTCGAGTCTTGCCGGTGGCCTCATGAGGCTCGTCGGTGGCTGGGCAAGCTTGACCTCGCTCGCCATATCTAGGCTAGGTCGAGCCTTGCTAGTGGCCTTGGTGGCAAGGCGAGCCTCGCGCCGGCCGGCGAGGTTGAGGCAGGCCAAGGTGAGGTCGAGCCTTACTAGTGGCCTCGCGGGGCTTGTCAGTGGCTGGGCGAGCTTGACCTCACCAGATTTGGGCGAGGCTCGACCCGACGAGCCTCGCCGTGGCTTGGCGCCTCCGGGGATTGGTGACACTCTGGTGAGGTCGCCAGCCCTTGCAGTGACCGGCAAAAGGAGGAGGAGGAAGAAGAAGAAGAAGAAGAAGAAGAAGAAGAAGAAGAAGAAGTAGAAGAAGGAGGAGAAGGAGAAGGAGAAGAAGAAGAATGAGAGAGAAAGAAAACAATAAAAAAAGGCTGAATTAGGGTTTAGTATGAGTTGGGCTGAATCTTGTTCGAGTAAATTTGGGCTCGATCTGGTTTAGGGACCTTGCGCTTGGTTTGGTTTAGAATGGTTTGGGCAGAGTTATTTTGGTGGTTTGAGTCCATTGAAGAGGCTGGTCATGGAAAGCCCATTTTTATGCTTGGCCCAAATACACAAAGCCCTAGTTTAGTCCATATTCGGACGGAGCCCATGGGCTCCTGGAACTTAACAATTAGGACATGTGATACTCTTTGCCCAACATTGTATCTTGCCATACTTTATTTTTTACTCACCTTTCATTATTATTCTTGATCTACTTATGATTTCTCTTATATTGACTTTTGTGTTGTGATTCGTTTTTCTTGGTTGGAAGGTTACACACTAGGATCATAATAAACATAAAAGAAAATCGCATGGACACCTAGCAAATGAGAACTTTATGACTCATAATTAGATAAAGATTGCATGGGACAGTTAGTTAATAATCGATCAAGTTAGGTGCCAAAATGAATTGAGAACTCTAGTTGAATACAAGGCAAGCTATTCCTCTATATCTTACTTAATGTCTAACTGATCCAATAGGCTAATGAATATAGAATTTTTATAAGATAAATTGGTTAAAATGGACGCTTCAAAGTTGTGCATAGTAAGGATTTGGAAGAATCCGCACTAGTTGAGGGCCGTTGGTCCTCAGTTTGATATTATTTCTAGAACCGTCTACCCCGCGCGACAGCCTTCTGTATTCATAAAAAATTAAATAAGAAAGACGCATTACCCTTTCACTTTAGAGGAACCGAACGACATGGCATTATGATTAGATAACGAAAAGGCTCACGCGCTTGTATCCACTGAATGCGCTGAACGTGCAGTACAATTCAATGCCGCTGCAGCGTCTCCCCATAATCAGATGCCTCGCCCCTCGCTCGTTTGCTAGCGTCCAAAGTCAAATCTCTCTCTCTCTCTTTACGCATGGGCGCTGCCCATGTGCCGCCTGGCTGCACTATCCTCCCCCTTCCATTGAATTTTTTATTAGATTTATTTTTTCTCAAGTAGAATGACTCCTGATTGGCCTTTATGGTCTCCCAAGGAGTCTTTAAAAATTTCTAAAGTTTATAAAAAGTCTCAGGCATCTTATCGTCCACTTGCTAATGCAGAACGTTAAGCGACAAAAAGACAGCTGAACGTTAGGTGAGAAATAGACAACTATAACTTGACTTTAAAGTGAGCCGGCCAGACTTTTTAGGTATTGGTACTCTTGCTTTTTAGGTATTGTTACTCTCTTGCCTCGATCATATCCAAAACCTCAGCCCGTGTCTTTGCTAGGCCACGCCACACCGACCTTTTTTCTCTTTAGGTGAGAGAGATTTCTGGAAGTAATAAGCTCCCTACCTATGGCAAACTCAGAGGCCGGAACGAGTAGTGATGTTGCACGAGTATCAGGAGGTGAGTACCAAGTGTTATTGAGCTTCAAAGGATCCGACACTCGTCATGGATTCACAGATTTCCTCTACCATGGCTTGGTAGATGCTGGAGTTTGTGTATTCAAGGAGGATGATGAACTCCCCATTGACGAAGTGATTGGTGAGAACCTTCTACATATAATCAACAACTCCATGCTCTACATACCCATCTTCTCTCAGACTTATGCTTCTAGTAAACGGTGCCTCCAAGAGCTTGCACTCATAGTAGAAAATGTCTGTAAATCTGAGGGTCAAAAAAGTATCATTCCTATTTTTCTTGATGTGGAACCTGAGGATGTTAAGCTTAGGACTCCACTTTATCGCACTGCCTTCGAGAAACACAATGAGGACTTTCCTCAGGAAGCAGAGGCTTGGAGAAAGTCTCTTGCGGAAGTTGATGAAAACAACGGATGGAATGTGAAAAAGGATCAAAGGTAATACTCGTTAAAGATCCCTACCTATTTCTTCTTTTTCTGTTTTAGGGGATACAAGTTGCCCTGTGATTTTTTTTTTTTTAACGGAAAATATTGAAGACAACCCGCAATTCCTGCTCTTATTCAACCTTACATCCTCTACTTTTAACTTCTTCCCTTAAAAATTCCCCTGCGAGGTCAAATAACTTCAATTTGATCTGCATTCTTACTTATTAAAATAAACGATCTGCATCTTCAAACAGAAATTTCAAACCCCCCCCTCCAAAAAAAAAAAAAAAATTACCCATGTGAAAAGGCTATCAGTTTCCATTTTCTATTTACGGTGAAAAGGCCATAGACATCAATGATCCCATATGGTGCCGACTTTATTTTGTATTTATTTTGTGAGTTCTCCTCAAGAAACATCAATTACAGAAGGAAAGTAAGATTCTGGGAAGAAAAATCATGTGGCACGCATGTATAAGAAATTAATGTAGTCAACTAATGAAAGTGCTTGTGTACATGACAGCCAAGCAGCGATTGTCAAATTAGTCGTTGAAAAGGTTCTGGAGAAGCTAGAGATGAAACAAAAATCAGTGACTGAACATTTAATTGGACTTGAGGATCAGGTAAAACAATTGACAGAGTTATTAGATGTCAACCATCAGGATGTGCGGCTCATTGGAATTCATGGAAAGGGTGGTATCGGTAAAACAACCATTGCCAAGATCATTTTCAATAAACTATCTTCCCACTTTGAAAAGTGTTGTAGCTTCCTTGAGAACATACGAGAAAGCTTCTTGACCAAGGAGGGCATACTCCAGTTGCAAAGGAAATTACTGTCTGACATTGTTGGTTTTGGATCTGCAGAACAATTAATGGATAGCGAGCAAGCAATGAGGAGGATTGGAGACACACTCAGCACTAAAAATGTCCTTTTGGTTCTGGATGATGTTGATAAAAAAGAGCACATTAAGAAACTAATAGGAGTTTATTCATTACATTCAGGGTCTAGGATAATCATTACAACAAGAAACAAAATTGTTCTGAATGTTAAGGGACTTAAAGATGAAATTCTATGCTATGAGATGCTAAAGATGGATGACGCTGCTGCACTTCGCCTTTTTTGTCGGCATGCCTTTGGTAGAGAATTTCCTTCCGATATTTATCATGGGCTTTCAAGTAAAATTGTCTCAATTATGAGAGGGCTCCCTTTGGCTATAGAAGTAATAGGTTCGTTACTCAATGGGAAAGATGAAGCATTTTGGAAAGAGATGTTGGTTAGGTTAAGGGAAGTACCTGAGGAAGACATCATGGAGACGTTGAGGATTAGCTATGATAACCTAGACAAATATCAACAACAAATTTTTCTCGATATAGCGTGCTTCTTGTTCAATGAGAATAAGGCTGATGCAATTTACATGTGGGCTAATTGTCAATTTTATCCCATAAGAGGACTAAAAGTTCTTACCAATAGGTGCTTGATAAAGATGTTGGACAATGATAACATTTGGATGCATGATCAACTTATAGAATTGGGAAGGCGTATTGTCCGTCAAGAAAGTCCATTCAATCCAGGAAAGCGTAGTAGGTTGTGGATTGCACAAGAGGCCCTTGAAATCATAAGAACCAAAAAGGTAAGTAAGAAATGTCCCATTTTCAAATAAAAATTGTATATTTTGGAATTAAAGATTCTTTTTTTTGTTTGTTTAAATCTTTATAATTTCTTTCTTGTTCATTTGAGTTGAAAAACAAGTGATTGGAAGTTGATAAACTTCTATTTCAAAAAATTTCACATGCAGAGGAAGGATGAGATTCAAGCTCTTAAGATATTTAGATTTGGTGACCCCATAGAGATTACAAGTGAAGAGTTTGAAAGGTTAAAAAATCTAAGATTCCTCGAGCTACACTGGGGAACTTATGCTGGGGATTTTGCAAGGTGTCATTCAAATTTGAGATGGTTTTCTTGGCATTCTCCTCAGGACTTTAGGGCAGCCAATATGTATTTGGATCATCTTGTTGTTTGTAAACTCGACACTATTGACTTCAAGGATGATTCAAAAGCATGGGACTTGATTAAGGTAAATTACTTGTTTTAATTCTAGTCTAACAATTTCCATGTGTCCTATGTGATGGTTCTTACAATTAACATGTCATCCATTTTTTTACAGAGGGCACAAAATTTAAGAGTTCTATCCGTTACTAGGTGTTCTAGCATAACAACAATCCCAGACTTCTCCAGATGCTCGCATTTAGAGAGGTTGACTCTTGCAGACTGCTTCAATCTAGAGAGAATTGAGAGCTTCATAGGAGATCTAGTGTCGTTGATTGAATTAAAGATCGAAGAGTGTGGTGGTCTTATTGATTTGCCTAAAGAACTGGGGGCATTGGTGAAGCTTAAGCACTTTTCATTGTCGGGATGTAGAGGGTTGAGAGAACTTCCAGATTCACTTGGAAATTTAACCTCATTAATAGAGTTGGACTTATCAGGCACCAACATTGCTAAAACTCCTAGAATGCCTTTGTTGGGTCATGCACAGGAGATTCCTTTGGGTACATCTAACTTTAAATCCAAGTCAGAGAAGGTGCGGCATCTTCTTCATCAATATACAGTAGATGTGCATAAATTGATTTGTTTTAGTTTCAATTTGATGCTCTAATTTGGTAAAACAGCGCAAACTGTAATAAAGTTAAAACATTATTCTGAAATTTACATGCATGAAAATATATTTTTTTTTATCCGACGACAAAAAATCATCAGAGATACCTCTAAATTATTTCAAATGCATGAGAGTTCTTCTGACGCGTTCTTTGTAATTGGAAATGTCGTTTGGTATAAATTAAGCAAATACACATATACAAGTAATGTGAAATGTGATTTTTAAGTTTATTTCTTTATTATATATAACTAAGTGTTCTATATTATGTAATTTCTGACATGTTCTTTGTAATTTGAAATGTCGTTTGGTATTAATATAGCACATACACATATATAAATAATGTAAATTCTAATTTTTAAGTTTTTTTTTATATAACTGAGTGTTCTACATTATGTAATATTATGTGTTTATTTTGATGTCACAATGTTTTAATTGCCATCTTGAACTTTAATAGACCCGTTAAACGAGTGGGTCGGGTTGGGTTTGGGTCAAGTTATAAATGGTCCGAACCAAATCGACCCATTTAACCCGTTTATGACCCATTTATTATAGTATAAATTTTTTTACCCATATCCGACCCGACCCATACCCGATCCATTTAATGAAACATAAAAAATCTTATATATATATATTAAAATAGTATTGCTAACATGATTTTATACAATATAAATTTTAAAAAATAAATATTTAAAAAAATTGAATTTTAATTATTTTTAATTTTCTTTTTCTCTTTTCTTTTTTCTTTTTTCTTCTTCCTCTTCTTTGGCCGGCCGCCGGCCCCAACGACGGCCGGCGACCGGCCACACCTAAGCTAGCTCGCCCAGCTCGCCGACGCCGGCGAGCTCGAGCTCACCCTCGCCGGATCCGGCGAGGCCGGAGCTTCGCCGACGCCGCCGAGTTCGAGTCTCGCTCGATCTGCGAGACTCGGGCCTCGCGAGACGTCGGCGAGGTCGATGCTCACGGTGTCGGGCGAGCTCGAGCTCGCCCGACGCCGCCGAGTTCGCATCTCGCCCCAGATTGGTGAGGCTCGAGCCTCGCCCCGCCCCGGCAAGTTCGCATCTCGCCGGATCGGCGAGGCTCGAGCCTCGCCGGGCGTTGGCAAGGCCTCCACCTCGCCGGATCCGGCGGGGTGAGCTTGAGCCTTGCCGAACATCGGCGAGGCGTTCGCCTCGCCGGATCCGGTGAGCTCGAGCTCACCGACGACGCCCGGCGAGCTCGAGGCTCGTCGGCTGGTCGCCGCCATTGCCGTGCAAAATGCGACGGGAGGAAGAAGAAAGAAAAAAAAAAGAAGAAAGAAAAAGAAAAAAGAATAATTATAATTTCAGTTTTTATTTTAAAAAAATTGTAAAGTTAAAGAGAAGAGAGAGAGAGAGAGATAATGAGGTTTTGAGTGAAAAATTGGTTGATAAATGGGTCATAAACGGATCGAAAGCTGACCATTTAAAACTCATATATCTTAGTATTTATCCATTAAAACTTATTATGGGTGCTTTATAAGATAAAGCTTGACCCATTAATGATCCATTTAACCATAAATGGGTCCATATATTGGTTGCACAACCCATTTAACTCCTCTAAACTTTAATACTGTTACAAAATAGGCCGCAAACTTTGAAAAATTATAGATTACCAAACCAACCCCCCCGTGGCCCCCGGGGAAAAAAAAAGAAGCTTGGATTTACTGTTGCATCCATTATTTTTTCAACTTGCATAACCATTAAGTGTTACCTAAAACGGACAGACTCAACAATTTTCTTAACTAATTTTATCAACCTTGCATTATTTTGTATTTTCTTAACTTCATAAAACATGGAATAGATGTTACTGTGCTCTAAATGAGTTAGTGCATTTTCAGTTAACATGTCACGGATAAACAAACGGAAAAAGTAAAGGCTGAAACAAATATGAAAGCTTGGAAAGTAATCTATAATTTTTCAAAGTTTGTGTGGTATGGCAGTGCCAAAGTGTAGAGGGTAATATGATATTTTCAAAGTGCGGAGACACAGTACATATAACAAATTTGTTTAGCTCAGAACTTTCAGTAATGGATGACCTGATGTCTTCTGTTAAGCCTTCCAAAGTCTTCAAAGAGCGAGACATAGTTAATTAAGCCCTCAAACAACGAAAAGAAAATTCAATAATGAAAAGTTAAAATATATGTGATTGCTGCTTTTTCTCCTAGCATTACTTACTCTAAAAAAAAAATTTAGTCACTTATCTCTCATTGACTTTTCGGTGTTGGATGAATTTGGTTCTTCAATATTGCCACTAAACTCAGTTAATCATTCTTCAAATATCAATAAAAAATTGCTTTTATAGATATTAGATGGTAGATCACAAATTATAGATTTCAAAGGCATCATACTTAGTCTTCGTCTAATATATATTTTTTCTCGATATGCATAATTAATGAACAACTTAAAGAAAATTCATAATGAACAGTTAAAAATGTATGTGGAATAAGCATTCTTGTATTATGTTACTTAAGCCATTTTTTGTTGCACCTTAATTACTTCACCCACTCACTCGCTCACTCTCACTTTACGGACAAAGACCGAAGGCGGTGAAAAGGCCATAGCTTGGTGGATGAGCAAAGAATCTTGCAAACAAGAAATGGAACAGGTGAGTCATTAGTTGAAATGATTGTGATCCGTTTCTCTTGTTTCTTCTCTTATATTGCCGCTTTTTATCCTTGCATTACTCACTTATCTCTACTACCGTTTGGTTTTTCTGGATATTGGGAGATTCTAAAGCAATCTTTCCTTCCTCTTTTGAGGTTGCCATCTTATGTTGGTCTTTAACTACTTAGTTGCATTTTTTTTTTTCTATTTTAGTCACTTATCTCTCCTTGACTTTTTTGTGTTGGATGGTTATGGTTCTTCAATATTGCCACTAAACTCATTTAATCATTCTTTATATAGCAATTCATAAAAACTGATTTTCATAAATAAGATATTAAAATATAGATAACAAATTATAGATTTCAAAGGCATCATAAGATGTCTCTGTCTAATAATGTCTTCGTCTAATTTTTTTTTCCCAATATGCATAAGTAATGCACAAATTTAACATTTTAAATATAGTATAGTTATATGGATTATTTAATTTTTATTGCATTGAAGAGCCATGGAGAAATTTATATAAAATGATTGATCATGGTTGCACAAAAGAAAAAAGAACTAAGTTACTTAAAACCATCACAAAAAATAAAAAGAAAATTCATAATGAACAATTAAAATATATGTGGAATATGCATTCTTGTATTTTGTTACTTAAGCCATTTTTTGTTGCACCTTAATTACTTTATTCACTCGCTCTCACTTTACGGACAAAGACTGAAGGCGGGGAAAAGGCCACGGCTTGGCGGACGAGCAAAGAATCTTGTAAACAGGAAATGGAACAGGTGATGATTAGTCGAGACGATTGTGATCCGATTCTATTGTTTCTTCTCTTATATTGCTACTTTATAATCTTGCATTACTCATTAATCTCTACTACATTTTGGTTTTGGATATTTGTGGCTCCTAAAGCAATCTTTCCTTTGTCTTTTGAGGTCGCCATCTTGTGTTCGACTTTAATTACTTAGGTTGCATAATTTTTCTATTTTGGTTACTTGTCTTTCCTTGACTTTTTGGTGTTGATTGATTGTGGTTCTTCAATTCGCCACTAAGCTCATCTAATCATTCTTTAAATACCAATTCATAAATATTTTCTTGGATAAGATATTAAATGATAGACTACAAATTATAGATATCAAAGGCATCATACGATGTCTTCGTCTAATAATATTTTCGTATAATATTTTTTTTCCAATGTTCATAAGTAATGCACAAATTTAATATTTCAAATATAGGTATAGTTTTATCGATTATTTGATTCGATTATTGCATCAATGAGCCGTGGATAAATTAATATAGAATAATTTAGTTGCACAAAAGAAAAAAAAGTACTTATTAGTTACTTAAAACCCTTACAAAAAATAAAAATAAATTTCATAATGAACAGTAAAAAAATAAATGTGGTACAAATTCTTGTATTTTGTTACTTAAGCTATTTTTTTTGTTTCACCTTAATTACTTTACTCACTCACTTACTCTCACTTTACGGACAAAGACCAAAGGCGAGGAAAAGGCCACATCTTGGTGGACGGGCAAAGAAGATGGCAAACATGAAATAGAACAGGTAAGTCAATAGTAGAGACGATTGTAATTCGATTATCTTGTTTCATCTCTTAGATTGCTGCTTCTTATACATGCATTACTTACTTGTCTCTACTCCTGTTTGGTTTTTGATATTTGCGGTTCCTAAAGCAATCTTTCCTTCTTCTCTTGAGGCTGCCATCTTGTATTCAACTTCAACTACTTGGATTGAATTTTTTTTTTTCAATTTTCGTCACTTATCTCTCATTGACTTTTTGTTGTTGGATAGTTTTGATTCTTCAATATTGCCATTAAACTCATTTAGTGATTCTTTAAATATCAATTCATACAAATAGCTTTCTTAGATAAGATATTAGATGTGATAGATTTCAAAGGCATCATTAATGTCTTCGTTTAATATTTTTTCTAAAATGCATAATTAATGCATAAATTTAAATATTTGCAATATAAGTATGATTTTATAGATTATTTGATAGATTATTTGATTTGACTGTTGTATTAATTACCATGGAGAAATTAATATAAAATGATTTTATCATAGTTGCACAAAAGAAAAAAGAATAAGAACTCATTAGTTACTTAAGACCCTTACAAAAAATAAAAAGAAAATTCATAATGAACAGTTAATATATATGTGTAGTAACATTCTTGTATTTTGTTACTAAGCCATTTTTTGTTGCACCTTAATTACCTCACTCACTCACTCACTCTCACTCTACGGACAAAGACTGAGGGCAAGGAAAACGCCACAGAATGGTGGACGAGCAAAGAATCTTGCAAACAGGAAATGGAACAGGTGAGTGATTAGTTAAGAAGGTTGTGATCCGATTGTCTTATTTATTTTCTTAGATAGCTGCTTTTAATTCTTGCATTACTCACCTATTTCTACTCCCTTTTGGTTTTGGATATCTGCGGCTCCCAAAGCAATATTACCTTCCTCTTTTGAGGTTGCCATCTTGTGTTGGATTTACTACTTGGGCTGCTGACTTTTTGTTCTATTTTAGTCACATATCAATCCTCGACTTTTTGGTGTTGGATAGTCTTGCCTCTTCAATCTTGCCAGTAAACTCATTTAATCATTCTTAACTATTAATTCATAAAATTTCTTTCGTAAATAAGATATTAGATGATAGATTACAAATTATAGATTTCAAAGGCATCTTACGATGTCTTCATCTTATATTTTTTAACCAATATGCATAATTAATGCATAAATTTAATATTTTATACATAAGTATGGTTTTATGGATTATTTGATTTGATTATTGCATTAATGAGCCGTGGAGAAATTATTACAAAATGTTTTGATCATAGTTGCACATAAGAAAAAAGGAGCTCATTAGTTACTTAAGACCCTTACAAAAAATAAAAAGAAAATTCAAAATGAACAGTTAAAATGTATGTGGGATACGCATTCTTGTATTACTTAAGCCATTTTTTGTTGCATCTTAATGACTACACTCACTGACGCACTCTCACTTTACGGACAAAGACCGATGGCGGGGAAGAGGCCACAGCTTGGTGGACGAGCAAAGAATCTTGCAAACAGGAAATGGAACAGGTTAGTGATTAGTTGAGACGATAGTGACCCAATTCTCTTGTGTCTTCTCTTAGATTGCTGCTTTTTATCCTTTTGCTCACTTATCTCTACTGCCGTTTGGTTTTGGATATTTGCGGTTCCTAAAGCAATCTTTCCTTCCTCTTTTGAGGTTGCCATCTTGTGTTGGACTTTAACCACTTAGGTTGCATTTTTTTTCCTATTTTAGTCACATGTCTCTCCTTGACTTTTTGGTGTTCGATAGTTTTGGTTTTTCAATATTGCTACTAAACTCATTTAGTCATTCTTTAAATATCAATTCATGAAAATTGCTTTCGTAGATAAGATATTAGATGATAGATTACAAATGATAGATTTCTAAGGCATCATACAATGTCTGCGTCTAATATTTTTCTTCCAATATGCATAATTAATGCATAATAATGCATAAATTTAATAATTCAAATATAATTATTATTTTATGGATTATTTGATTTGATTATTGCATCAATGAGCCGTGGAGATATTAATATGAAATGTTTTGGTCATAGTTGCTCAAAAGATCCAAAAAGAACTCATTAGTTACTTAAGACCCTTACAAAAAATAAAAAGATCATAATGAGTAATTAAAATTTATGTGGAATACGCAATCTTGTATTTTTTTACTTAAGTCATATTTTGTTGCACCTTAATTAGTTTACTCACTCACCCACTCTCACTTTGCGGACAAAGACCGAAGGCGGGGAAAAGGCCACGGCTTGGCAGACGAGCAAAGAATCTTGCAACGAGGAAATGAAAGAGGTCAGTGATTAATTGAGACGATTTCAATCTGATTTTCTCGTTTTTTTCCTCTTAGATTGCTGCTTCTTATCCTTGCTTTACTCACTTATCGCTACTACCGTTTGTTTGTTTTTTTTTTTTTTTTTGGGGATATTTGCGATTCCTAAAAGCAATCTTTCCTTCCTCTGTTGAGGTTGCCATCTTGTGTCGGTCTTTGACAAGTTGGGTTGCATATTATTTTTTCCCCTAATTTACTCACTTATCTCTCCTTGACTTTTTGGTGTTGGATAGTTTTGGTTCTTCAATAATGCCATTAAACTCATTTAATCATTCTTTAAATATCAATTCATAAAAATTGCTTTGGCAGATAAGATATCAGATGATAGATTACAAATTATAGATTTCAAGGGCATCCACAGGATGTCTTCATCTAATTTTTTCCCCAATATGTGTAACTAATGCACAAATTTAATATTTTAAATATGAGTGTGATTGAGATCGATATAAAATGATTTGATCATAGTTGCACAAAAGAAAAAGAAAACTCATTAGTTCATAAGACCCTTACAAAAAATAAACAAAATCGTATTAGACAGTTAAAATTATGCAAAATACCCCTTCGTGTATTTTGTTACTTAAGTAATTTTTTGTTGTACCTTAAGTACTTTACTCGCTCGCTCACTCACTCTTTACGGACAAAGACCAAAGGCCGGGAAAAGGCCACAGCTTGGTGGACGAGCAAAGAATCTTGCAATCTAGTTGAGACGATTGTGATCCGATTCTCTTGTTTCTTCTCTTAGATTGCTGCCTTTTATCCTTGCATTACTCACTTATCTCTACTACTATTTGGTTTTTGATATTTGCGGTTGCTAAAGCAAACTTTCCTTCCTCTTTTGAGATTGTCGTTGGACTTTAACAAGTTAGGTTGCATTTTTTTTTTCTATTTTAGTCACTTATCTCTCATTGACTTTTTGTTGGATAGTTTTGGTTCTTTAATATTACACTAAACTCATTTAATCATTCTTTAAATATCAATTCATAAAAATTACTCCCATATTAGATAATATATTAGATGATAGATTATAATCTATAGATTTCGAAAATATCATATGATGTTTTTTTCTACTATTTTTTTCTCTTTTTGGAATAGGCATAATTAATGCACAAACTTAATGTCTTATGTAATAATTGTACTTATTTGATTCGATTATCATATTACTGAGGTGTGAAGAAATTAATGTCAAATGATTCCATCTGTGCAGTTGATTTGTGGTATATATATATTTGATATTATGATGATCCATCTCCTAAGAATCTGTTGTTGACCGCTTGAGTAAAGATACTTCAAATGTTTGTTTTGCCTCTTTCTTTAATAATTTTGTTAAAATGTTTATGCGATTTAATCCAGAGTTGATCTATCAACTTGCATTAAGCAATAACTATGTGTTACATTTATTTGCTGCTTTGCCAGTGCATGCATATATAGTGGGTTTGACTAGCTTTGTATGTTTCGCCTCCAATGGGCTCGATTAGTTTTTTTTTTTTTTTTTTTTGAGCAAATGGGCTCAATTAGTTGACAATGCATTTTTAGTGCCACTGCAAATTTCCAACAGCAGGATTGACATATCATTCTAGTACATGATTATTTCAGTGTAAATTAAACTACATATTGCTTGTACAGATAGTCAAATATTATATCAGGATGTCACTTTTATTTTTTATTTTTATTTTTTTTAGAAGAGGATGTCACTTTTATGAGTGAACATATTTTCACTAATAAGTGCAACTCATGGACGAAAGGTGGCACTAATTGATTTTAAAGCATATTACTTTAGATTAAGAAAGAATACGACAACGTACAGACTTCCATAGACTATTTTAAAACAATATGTCCCACGGTTAGGGATTTTTCCATATGAAAAGTAGAAGATAAAACTCCTTTTTAGTTGCAAAATGCAAAACAATTGAATCTATATTAGTATTACAAATTAAATAAATAGCTAACATTAAAAGATAGTAGTACATGAAGTACATAAAATTATCCAAAAAGAGTAGATTATTGTAATTAAAGTGAAAATAAGATGAAGGATTAAGTTCACTAAAATAATGACATTGAAGTTAGAAATAGACACGGAACTTGATGTCGAATTTTTTTTTTTCGGTCGAAACTTAATATGGAATTAAAATAGCAAGACTCTTACTTTTTTGGGGGGGGGGGAGGGGGAGAAATAATTAGTGCAAAGATTAATTTTAAAGAAATAAAATTAGTATATTAATAATAATTAAACCAACAAGGCTATGTGGAGGTGTCATCGAAGACTTAAGAATCGGGGACTTACTATAAACCGTTGATGCAAACCGATGTATCGTTGGATAAGAGAGGACGTGAAAAATCGGAGTTCGCCCCTATTCAGAACTCGGCAATCCCCGTGAGCCAAACAAGCACACAAAGCTTAACACCGCCTTCTGAAACATTGCAGGCTGATGGTAATACGAGCCCGCAACCATCCTACTTCATCAGAGAACAGAAGAAATCCGACGATGGGTACCATTGGAGGAAGTACGGTCAGAAGCAAGTGAAAGGAAGCAATAAGCCCAGCTACTACAAGTGCACATTCCCGAGTTGTCCGACGAAGAAGAAGGTCGAGAGATCTTTGGATGGACACATTACCGAGATCGTGTACAGGGGAGATCACAACCACCCCAAGCCACTGTCCACCGCAAGATTGTCTTCCCAATCGATTCAGCCTCCATCTTCTAACACCGCAAACTTGGAGAATCCCGATCAATTGGCTTCGGTGGCGTTCTCCGAAAAGGGTCGGCGGGACTCTTCGGCCTCAATGGGGGATGAGGATTTCACAGGTGTCTCTCAGACGAGCGGCTCTATAAGCGATGACGATGTAAGTGAACCTGAAGCGAAGCGATCGAGAGGAGAGAATGAATATGAGAGCCATTCAGCTTCCGGCAAAAGGACTTTGAGAGAGCCTAGAGTTGCGTTTTTGACATTGAGTGACGTTGACGTTCTTGATGATGGATATGGATGGAGAAAGTATGGACAGAAAGCGGTGAAGGGAAGCCCCAATCCAAGGAGCTACTACAAATGTACATACGCTGGATGCCCCGCGCGGAAGCGTGTCGAGCGATCGTCTCAAGACATGAGGATCGTGGTCACGACTTACGAAGGCAAGCACAACCATGCTGCCCCCCCCGTACCTAGGACAGGAGAACGACTTACAATGGGCATTTTGCCAAGAACTGGCCACAGCGAAGAAAAGAAGGATGAGATTGTGAACCTGCCAACCTGACTGATGTTGCTAGGTCGAGTTACCAAGTCTGCGCATGACAAGGCTTCTTGGCTAGGGAAGAGTTTTTTTTTTTTTTTATTTAGAAATAGTTATTTTTATTTCTATTTCGGGAATAATTTCTGAGTAAAAGAACCCGTCGATAACTATACAAAGTTTCTACTTTTAAAATAGAAAAAGAATAGAAATGCGTTTGATAACGCAACGTTTTTTTTTTTGTATTTATTCGTTTTTTATTCTTGCTCATAGATCGTCGATCGTCGATCGCCAACCGCCCCTTGTTGCCGCTACTTGCCGCCGTCACCCTCCGCCTTTGGCTGTCGTGTAGCGACGGCGGCCAACGGGTGGCGGTAGCGGTGGCGGCAACCAGTGATCGGTGGTGGCTCCGAGTGGTTGGAGGTAGCTGTGCCAAGAGAGAGGAATAAAAGAAAAATAAAAAAGAAAATTGGCTTATTTCTAGAAATTGTTCTTGGGAACCGGAAGCAACTTTTTTTTTGCTTTTCGTTTCTGCTCCAAATCTATTCTCGGGCTAACTTTCTATTTGGGGAATAGAAAAACAACTTTGGCGTTTAAATGGATTTTTATTCTTTTTTTGTTCTGGGAAACAAAAGAATAAAAATTCGGAGGAATAGAAACATTACCATACAATGCCCAAACATGCTAAGGAGTTGAAACTATGAGAGATTGCGCAAAGCTACAACTGTAGTTGAGGATCAAAGAGACTTTTCTTCTGTAAGTACTGAAGATTTGCACTATCTTTCGTGCAGTCTTGTCGAATTTCAACGTGGTCTAGGTGAAGACGGGTAGAACTGTAGAGAGTGCTCGAGTACTTGCAAAAGCAGGCAAAGTGTGACCATCTGTGTTCAAACCCCAGAAGGGATCCTGCAAAAAGAGGCAGAGCAAGGGACGCAACTTCTACTTCAGCAAAGGACATGACATCAAGTTTTGGAAGGGGCATAACTTCAAGTTCGCGGAGCGGTGCAACTTTGAGTATAGGAAGGGGCAGAGGTACAGGAAAGGGCACCACTTCAAGTTCAGGAAGCGGCACGACTGTGAGTATAAGAATGGGTAGAGGTTCAAGTCCAAGAAGGGGAACAACTAAAACGGGCAGAAGTTCAAGAGCAGATCCGGATAAAGACTTACATTCTGCATCTGTGGGTGAAAGCAATTGACAGTACCTCCTCCATTGATGATTTCCGGTCAGATATGGGCAATGCTGACTGTCTTGAGGCCATGGGAAATAAAAGACAAACGAGTGATGGAAGGATTGGGCACTATGGCAGTGTCAATGGAGGGAAAATGGTGAGTATCGAAAATAAGAAGAACAAGAATGAGATTGGGAAACCTGCGAACCAAAATAGTGTTGTCTGATTGAGTTGTCTAAGGTGCAAAGGATTTGAACACTGAGAGATCCTGCAAAGCTACAACTGAAGTTGAGGATCCAAGAGCCATTTCTTCTGTAAGTACTGATGATTTGCATCATCTTAATTTAGCAGTCCTTAAAAACTACATGAAAATTCAACGTGGTCCAAGTGAAGAGGGATAGAAGAACTATGGAGAGTGACTGAGTACTAGCAGAAAGAGGCAAAGGAAGGGGCTTCTCATGTGCTTCAAAACCAGGAAGGGATCCATCATAGAAAGGTATGGCAAAGGGTATAGCTTCAAGTTTAAGAAACAACAAAGCTTCGAGGTTGGGTAGGGATGCAGCTTCTACTTTCGGAAAAGGGCACGACATCAAATTCAGAAAGTGGCATAGTTTCAAGTTCAAAAAGCAGTACGACTTTGAGATGAGGAATGGACACAACTAAAATGCATAATTTTAAGATCAGGGACAAACCAAGGCTCAAGCTCGGCCAAGGCCGAGCCTTAAGCATCAAGGTCAAGATAAGAACAGTAAGGCTAACACGACCAAGCGCTGCCGCAAGTGGAAGATCCAAGGTAATATAACATACATAGTAGAAATGCACGTTCTTTAGTGTCCGACTTACCTTTATTCTGTGTGTGTGCGCATGCCACACGCAATGCAAGGTTACAGAGTCTTCTTTTCGGAGGAGGCTCGAGACTAATATGTCCAAGTAACGTTCTATTTTCCTTGAATTTACCAACATTTTTCTTGGGGGGAGACTCAAAGCCAACAAGTATTTAATGGACGCGGATCATATGTCTCTTTCGATGAGCCAGTCTGTTGTCTCAATTCTGTTATAGGTGTTTCCCCTACTTCTTTTCTGCCCTCTTCCCTAGTTGTATCCCCAATCTGTTAGGTTGTTTTCCTAATTACTACAATAATATATTGTCCTATTACAGCATTTACTTCTCCTAAAGTGGCAGGTTTACTCCATTCCTCTTTCTCGCCACTCATCTTTTATGTGATGCTTTAATGTTCTCTCCTAATTTAAATCCAACCATAGGAGGATGATTGATCTTTGCGGTATAAAATATGACATAATATAAGTTGTATAATGATTTTCTATGTTATTTATATGTGCATTTTTTTGCTTTATGTAGAAATCAATTGAAGAGTTTCAGATTTACTTTCTCTCTGTTTATTTCTTCATATCATTCTTCTCGAAGAACCTTTCTTTCTCTTGAAAGTGTATATTTCGACAAACTATTTTCTTTTGCCTTTATTTTTCACTGAATAGGAATCGTCTTTTAAGCTTTTGTGTACTATTTTAAAGGAAGTGTTAATTTTGGCAATCTGGAAACGGAACCGAGCGTGGCCTTGGGGGTACCCTACATTTGCTAGGATGAGTAGTCGTAGACTCTTTTTCTTGGCAATAGAGGATTTGTACAAGTAGGATGTTACTTGGTCTTCTGTTTTTCCAATTCAATCGCAAACTATTCTCTCGTGCTCTGTTTCAGGGGTAAGGGAGCACGATGAATTTCATCGGTCTACTCTCGTTAACTTGATTTCTATTGGGCCACAAGAGAAAGGGAGAATGATGACCTCCGCTCGTCAATATATTTTTCATGTTTACGCATTACTACTGTATGTAATGGAGTCTCTTTATAAGATCCCACCACACATCTATAAGAATTAATGGATCGTCTTTGAGCAAAATCGAGCAAAGAAGTCGCAGTTCCTTCTGCTGCCGCTTCGTAAAACCTCCTCTCCATTTTCCCTCCGAAACGAATCCAGGCTTCATTGTTGCGTTTTGCTTGTGGCATTCTGCTTTAAGATGGCTGCGAAAGTCCGCTCATTTTGAGTCAAACATCGACATCCTTAATAGGAAGCATCTTCTCGTTGACGTTGGAAATTTGCCCAAAAAAAATCGTATGACACAAATAATTCATATGTAGGCGCAATTGAATGTAGTTTTGAGTGGTGTATGTCCTGGGTAGATAAAAGTTTATGAATTTTACTCAGCAACCATGTTATACCGATAAAAATAATTTTTTCTCAGAAACATAAATATATTTAAAAGTTATGTACATGCTGATTTTTTTCTAGGATCCTCTTGTTAATAAATTATTATATATGAGCGTAACATATATCCTAAATTGAATTTTGGTACTAAAAAAACATGATGGATTCAACGTGGATCCTGCTCTACAAAGCTAACAATCCAATTGAACTTAGTGAACGTATTAGCTACTTGCAATACTTGCTTGTTGCTGGACAATGCTGCTTTCATTTATCGTCCTTGAAATTATTTCCCCATCCCATGATGTTTGTACTCATGCGTGGAATTTGTTGTTTTTTTTTCGGTAAAGTCTGTGGAATTTGCTGTTGATCTTTATCGTTTGCAACTTTTCCAAACCTAATGAATATATGTGTGGCCCATTTCTCCATTACTCGTTGACCTTCTCCACTTTATGTGGGGCTATCGACGATGGTGGAGCAGCTTTGATTGGTCTAGTCGATCCTTTTAAAAGCTCGATTATTGAATGATGGCATTATCGAGGATTGATTCACCGTGTATTCCCTATTAGCACAGCGTAGCATCACATCACTCATCGAGGAGAGAGCCGACCCCAAAACGCCTGAAGGGGGGAGGTGGACCCCAGAAGTAAATGAACAGATTCGGGGGGCGGTTGGTGAGCGAGGAGATGGACACGGCCCGATAGACAAATATAATCCAGAGCTACCAAGCACCGGGCCGTTATCCATGGGAGAACAACTCCACAAATCACGAGCTACCAGTCCACATATGGGCAGGTGACCCTTCGATTCCCTCTACGAACGACCTTTGGGCTTCCCTAGGCCCCAAAGGCCTCTTGATTATCCTATTGTACAGATTATGTAATGATCATGGGATTCAAACCCCATCGTTAGATCGAAGAAGGGATCCACGGTTTAGATGAGTCCCACACTTGTATATATAGGGGCCCTCCCCCTTAGTTGTACTATCTTGTTCACAAGTTAATACACATTTGAGCTTCATTCTCTATACATTTCTTGTGAGTCGAGTGTGCGTGTGTGCAAAACCGACTTAAGAGAAATCTTAAGGCCACACGAGTTAGGGAACATGAGATCAATCAACCCGCAACAAGTGGTTGGAGAAGGGGGATGGAGGCTGTTTTCCAAGTCATGCGTATCATTTGCGTTGCATTGCTTGACTTTTAACTTGTACACGCTGTGACCCACGGCCATTTAAATGTAATAAAAACTCTAGTGATGAACAAGCAAGATTCTAGGGGGCAAAGCTTCTTGCAAGTATTGACTTCCCTGGTAAGGAAAATAAAGAAGAAAACAAATTCAGAAAACAAAGATAGAGGATTGGCCTTGCAAGAAAACAAACTTCTATGAGACTTTAAGAGCAATACCAAAAAAGTATCAAATCAAACCTATTGTACGAATGCCATTTCAATTCTAAATCTCTTAATTAGCCCATTTAAAGCATTTTGACAATTTGTCAACATAGTTGTTCCTATCACTTTTGAATGAAAATCACCGACAAGGATAATTTTTGTAAATCTTTTTTAAAAAATTCTAAGTATTTTAAATATTATTTTTTTCTTCATTGTGGCTGATGAGGTCGCCCGTGGGTGAGGGTAGGGCGAGCAATTATAGGCCCTCACTTAGGGGTTGGTGAGGGTCGCTACCCACATAAAGAAAAAAAGAGAGAAAAAAAGGAAAGAATACAAAAAAGAAAAAAATTATAAAAGAATAATAAAAAAGTCCATTTTTGTTTTGAAAATTTTAAAAAATTATCCAAATCGGTGCTAACCATCCTACATGACATGGCCAATGTCAACGTTTAGTGATTCCTACTAAAAATTGATCGAAATGACTAAATTAGTAAATTGTTAAAAGTTTTAGGACTAAATTGACCAAATTAAAAAGTTTATAATTAAATTGGCATTCTATAACTAATTTAATACTTTTTTGATAACTTTTCCATTGCTGCTGCTACAAGGTCACTTTTTCCAAAAATGTCACAAACTAGATTTTCATGTTGCACATAAGAAATGTTTTGCCAAGATGGTTTCAAATTTTCTTATCAATGAAGTGTTAATAATATCTTATCGATGTAATTTTTTACAAGATATTTCAATGTGTAAAAAATTATTTCAATGCAAATTGCAATTCCTGAAATAGTTCTTGATAATGTCGTACATTGTATGGGCCGTTAACATTATTCAATCGAGTGTGCGTGTGTGCAAAACCGACTTAAGAGAAATCTTAAGGCCACACGAGTTAGGGAACATGAGATCAATCAACCCGCAACAAGTGGTTGGAGAAGGGGGATGGAGGCTGTTTTTCCAAGTCATGCGTATCATTTGCGTTGCATTGCTTGACTTTTAACTTGTACACGCTGTGACCCACGGCCATTTAAATGTAATAAAAACTCTAGTGATGAACAAGCAAGATTCTAGGGGGCAAAGCTTCTTGCAAGTATTGACTTCCTGGTAAGGAAAATAAAGAAGAAAACAAATTCAGAAAACAAAGATAGAGGATTGGCCTTGCAAGAAAACAAACTTCTATGAGACTTTAAGAGCAACACCAAAAAAGTATCAAATCAAACCTATTGTACGAATGCCATTTCAATTCTAAATCTCTTAATTAGCCCATTTAAAGCATTTTGACAATTTGTCAACATAGTTGTTCCTATCACTTTTGAATGAAAATCACCGACAAGGATAATTTTTGTAAATCTTTTTTAAAAAATTCTAAGTATTTTAAATATTATTTTTTCTTCATTGTGGCTGATGAGGTCGCCCGTGGGTGAGGGGTAGGGCGAGCAATTATAGGCCCTCACTTAGGGGTTGGTGAGGGTCGCTACCCACATAAAGAAAAAAGAGAGAAAAAAAGGAAAGAATACAAAAAAGAAAAAAATTATAAAAGAATAATAAAAAAGTCCATTTTTGTTTTGAAAATTTTAAAAAATTATCCAAATCGGTGCTAACCATCCTACATGACATGGCCAATGTCAACGTTTAGTGATTCCTACTAAAAATTGATCGAAATGACTAAATTAGTAAATTGTTAAAAGTTTTAGGACTAAATTGACCAAATTAAAAAGTTTATAATTAAATTGGCATTCTATAACTAATTTAATACTTTTTTGATAACTTTTCCATTGCTGCTGCTACAAGGTCACTTTTTCCAAAAATGTCACAAACTAGATTTTCATGTTGCACATAAGAAATGTTTTGCCAAGATGGTTTCAAATTTTCTTATCAATGAAGTGTTAATAATATCTTATCGATGTAATTTTTTACAAGATATTTCAATGTGTAAAAAATTATTTCAATGCAAATTGCAATTCCTGAAATAGTTCTTGATAATGTCGTACATTGTATGGGCCGTTGACCTTGTGTAAGTTGATTGACGAGGCTTATTATACGCACAAGGAAAGAAGGATAAAGGTATTGAGAGTTACCGGACTGTTACAAAATGTTTAATCAGGTCCCTCAAACTTTTTTTTTTTTTTTGGTTTTTTGCAATTGGGTTTCTAAACTATATATATGCTTGGTATGAGTTGGTAATTTCATTATAAATACAAAGGGAGATGTTGGCGTGGCCGTTAACTGCTGATAGAGTAATTATGATATAAAATATTTTCGAAATATTATAAGATCAAAATTTGGAAAAGAGAGAAAATCAATAAAAGAAGAAAAATTAAACAAAAAATCATTTCGAAGGAATGCATGTGTCTCCATCTAAAGTAGTTTTGTGCTGCATTCTGGATTGCATTAGTTTGGCCTAAAGCTAAATTCAATGTGTAATACTAATTCTTGAAAATCATGAGAAATGCATTTGTTTCCTTCTACGATAGCATTCTTGGCCCATCTCGGTCCTCTTCACTTGCTCACGAAGCTTTTGGAGAAGCATAAGATCGTCCTCTTTGATCTTCTTCAACAAGCTGTCCACGATCAAGTGCCTCTCCAAGTTCCAGAGTTCTGCGACGTCCGCCGCCTCGGGGTCCATCATAGCCGCCCTCTTTGATCTTCTTGAACATGCAGGTGGAATCGACGAGGACCTCTGACCTCAGGTTTGGGCAAGAGCCGCCCTCTTGCCGCCTGACTGTAGTGTCCTTACCCTTCTCCTCTTGATTTTTCTTTTTCTTAACAATTTTTGCTCTGTTTTTTCAGATTTTTACTTTTTTAAATTCAGAAAATTAATTTTTATGATTAAAATTGCCTAATGAGGTGCAATATCAGCATACAATGGCCACTTTACATCTTCTTTTATAATTTTAATAGGAAAACCAATTCAAATGACAAAGATACAGTTTAGGAATTCAGTTGCACAAACAAGGTTGAGGAAGCTTATTGAATATTTTGAAATAGTTTAGGACCCGATGCCTTTATCCCGGGGGGCGGGCCTCGAGATTGACCTTTCTGCTCTCCCAAGGAGTCTTTAAAATTTCCGAACTTGATAAAAAGTCTTGGACTCCTCCACTGGCTAATGCAGAACGTTAGGTGGGACATAGACAATTGAATTTGACTTCAAAGTGAGTCGGTGAGTGGTTTTATCTTCATTACGGGTTCCACTTGGAACCTGAAACTTATCTCCTGATACAAGTTCCCCACTTTTTGGAACCTGGAACCTATCCATCGGAATCTGGAAATTGGAACTTACCTGTTACAGGCAGGGTCGGTTCCAGATTTTAATAATAATTTTTTTTATATTTAGTTAAACAAAATGAAAATGAACGCAATAATACCAAACAAGTTTGTCATTCACCGAAGAGAATACAAAACGAACAAAATTATCATGCATGTAAACCAGGGACTCTAGGTCATTTCTTCTGCTACTCGTTCTACCAAGTTGAGTGTGCACACTTGCAAATTAAATTGTTCCTCTGTATCAATATTTTTTTGGGTGCACGGAACAGTAATTACACAAAACATGTGGTATGTGCATATGAAGATACTAGTAATTTTAAATGAAGCGGAAATCATCTGGAGTTTGGTTGAATTTAATGTGCAAACCAGTGGAGGGATCTTGCCATCTTGTAGTTGCAAGGTCATGAATAAAAAATGAGACATGTGCATTTCTCCTTCACAATCACTAATTTCTAGGGCATAAAAGGATTTTATGCAATTGCTAGATACCTAATCCAAGGTCAGCCAGAAATAATCTTTTCTCTTCAGGAGTTCCTTGGGGGACCAAGCAAAAAGTTACTTGGTTGTATGTCACCGTGAATGTACCTACCCAGATAAGAAGCATAAATGAGAAAATCACAAATGCTGAACTTGGCATATATTTTTGATACTCTGGTCTAGTAGAACCTTAAGTGACTGCTCGATAGAGAAAATGCTAAGGAACATGTGATTGGAGTCAGCTATTACCCTTTAGAGTGCAGCTTCTCAAGTATAGAGATTACTTCAACGGCAATACATGCAATTGCTTCCAATGGCCGGCTGAAGTAGTAAGGAAGGAGAAAGCATCAGAAGCTGAAAGAGAATTGGGGATTGTTTAACAGAACCTAGAGTAGACACCGCAAAAGCTATTAATGGGGAAATATACGTTTGGGAAGTTGCTGATTGGAGGAGCTTTTAAACTAGGTCCAAGTAAATACATGACCTGCATATACAAAGAAGATCATCGAAAACTTTGCATTATAGAATTACAGAATACGAGTCGATGGAATTGTACATATCATGACATAATAGTCACTTGGTTGCCCCTTGTAATGAATTCGTGGCAGCGTTGTGCCATGACTTTCACTAAGATCACTGCACAATACGCAGAACTCAGATGCGAAGTTCAACACGCAAATCCAATTTCACATGCAAGAGCACCACTTGGCAAAATCGGCTGAATGTGATATAGGTTGATTTTGTGTGCAATGAGTTGATTTTCACTCGTTGAATGGACTTTAGAAAGAAAGCATCTCTGCACGTGATTCGTCAATTAATAGTCTCATGGGGATGGTTTATGATTTTCTTCTTGATATATATTTTATCTGTTACAGCCAATTCCAAGTTCCAACTCTTGATTGTTTGCGAGTGTCGAGCAATAGACTGAATCAAAAGCCATAAGTAGAAGTAGGAAGTAATAAGGACAGGGTGGCAAAACGAGTGTTGTATGTAATGTCATGTAGTGCATAATAGCGCTAGTACTTGAAAGAAGCATTTGGTGACATTACTTAGAACATCTGTCTAGCACTTAATGTAACAGTATTTGCTTGTCATTTGGGTTTATGATGTCTAAGTTTGGCTCAATCATAAACGAATTCTTTGCCAGGGTCTGCCTTGTCACTTATGCTTTGGTTTGGAGTTCCATAAGAGGGAAAGTGCTGATAAAATGGGGAACAAGATGGATGATTTTCTGATATTGGTTGTCTTCGAGGTGTTGCTTGATGAGTACTCACTCCAAGGAAACCAAGAATGGGTAGTGAAGCTCAATTCTTCAACTGAAGGTAGGCTGACTTTGTATCTCGCTACTTCTATTAACTATCATAGCATCAGTAGTCACGGGTGGTGTATGCAATACACACTCACATACTATGAGCTTCAATTCTATGCCGTTAGATTATCTTGATATAAATTTGTATAGACACCCCATCAAGTGAAAGGCCGTCTTGTTCTTTTTCACGATGCCTTCCAGCTACAAATTTCCATTGTTCTTCTTGAGATCTTTCACATTTGATGCAAGAGAACTGTGTTAGGTTTGTTGAAGAAAAGCAGCTTTAAATGAGGTCTGTGACACTTGTGTGTGATCCATCTTTGTTTCAGTGGTGACTTACCTTAACATTTCATTTTTGAGGAATATTGCACTTAAAAGCAGTAACAAAGATGGAAATCAAAAAATGTTATAACTTTGAATCATGCATCTCTTTTGGAAGTCGAGACAACTTTGATTTCATGGGTAGGATTGACCGGGAATATATTGCATGTTGTGCTTATCTTAGATTGAGCTATTTAGGCAACATTATTCAATTGATCTTTTCCATTTAGGGGACAAGTTCAGTATGATACTTCTTTTGAATGAGCATCAAATTTTGGAGCTGCATTGGACACTACCCAGATGTTTTCCTTGCCGCGATGATTTTCCTTCCCCCCCCCCCCCCTTTGAAGCCAATTATCCTACCTCGAGTCACAATTTCCAGGCATAATGTCAGAGAGAAGGGGCAGCTAAAGACTGGTTATAATTTCACAGTGCTGGGTCACTGGAAAGTACAGGTTGAGTGATGTCAATGGCACAACTAAAATGATTTATGCATAGTACACGAGACTCTGGCAGATTTGAAGTGAATTTAAGATTCAGGCGGGCAAGAATCTGTGACTTGATAAGTCAGCATGTGCATTATGATTACTACATCTGCCTATTTATAAAACACTAGGAATATCTCGGGTTATACGTTTTTTTTTTTCCCTTGTCTATGTTAAATCTTTCCATGGAATATAACAAGTTTACTGTGATGTCAATAACAGCACTGCTTGTAAGCAGAAAAATTTTCTCGCCATTTGATACCAAAGACTGCTTTTAAGGACAACTCCAATGCGGCTGCATTAATTTTGGAGGCATGCTCTGACAAGAAGCTTTAGTTATTGTGCGGTAGAGACAATTGCAAATTCAATTATTCTGTGTATATATTGTTAATGTGCCTTCCAAGTTAGCCATCTGTTTTGAGATAGTTTATCCATCTCTCAAGATTAACATATATCTTTTACTCCTACATACTTCACTTTACGGCCATTCTCACAACTTTACTGAACTATTGGAACTGTGGGTGCGTGCGTGCCTGCGTGTGTGTGTGTGGGCGTTTTCTTTGGTGTTATTTTTCTTTGGGAGGGTTGGGGGTGGGGTTCTGGTTGATATGTTCATGCATGAACTCCTTTTTTGAGAAATATAACATTGCATGCAACCATGATATTCTTATGATGAATTGACAGGTATGTTCGTGGATTTCTAGTGCAAGGGAGACAGACAGAAGATATAAAAAGTTGTTTGTCAAGAAAGTTTCCAGCCCATCGATTGGTCAGATATTTGCGGACACTGCTATCTAATCAAGGAATCAATGCTTTTCTTTGGCTCTATCGTCCATTGCAGGCAAGAGTTCTGTCCTTCTGCCAATTGGGCATTTTAAATGCAAGGACATGGTATGTTACTCCTTGTAATTGAGGTCTAGAGACTCATGAGGCATCTTTGGAGCATGGGTGTGATGAACTGTTCCTAGTTCGCTCAAAACGTACCTCAAAACTACCAGCAAAGGGTTCTTCTATGTTGAGAATATCACCGACTCTCTCTCTCTCTCTAGAATTCTCTGGATTTCTCTCTCTCTCCTGGAGTTCTCTAGAACTTTCTCTAGAGTTCTCCATATCTCTCTCCTCCAGATTTCTCTAGAACTCTCCCTTCTCTAGAATCAACTAGCAAAATCCATAAGCTGCGCCACTTCTAGACTTCTCCATAGAAATCTAGTTGTCAGGCTATAATAAAATAATACTTCTAGAATAGTGTAGAAAGTTAAGAAAGTCACCGACTTTCCACCCTATAAATAGGAGCAACTTGCTCCTCATTTGAGTGTCCAACAAGAGAGTGAGTGAGTAAGAAGTCCAAGGGGGTGTGTGGGTGTATGTGTAGGGGTCTTGAGAGTGTGTTGAGTAGAGAGTGCTATGTATGCACATGAGTGAGAGAAATTGTGTAGAGTTGTCTGAGTATTGTATGTGGTGTGAGAAATTATTGTAATAGTGAAAGTTATATTTGAACCACGTTTCCGCAAGGTTCAACAAGTGGTATCAGAGCAGGTCGTCGAAGGCCGTGCGAAGACAGTGGTCGGGGACCATTGTAAGTGAGCAAGGCGGTCAAGGATCGTCGAGCCAAGAAGCGAAGAAGCAAAGGACGTCGGAGTTCTACCAGTGCACAATCTGGGATTGTGAAGTCGGTTGGTCCGGGACCAAGCTTACTTGGTATAGTGCGGGGCATTATACTCAAGTCACCATGGTGGATTTCTCGAGTCCAGTGAACGGGATGGAGAAGCTCAATGACTTTAATTATAATAATTGGAGTACCCGCATGCAGTATTATTTGCTTGGACAAGATTTATGGGATATTGTTGGTGGCAACAACACCACACCACCCACAAATGATAGTGATTTAAGAAAGTGGAACGTCAAGTCAGGTAAGGCTCTTTACGTTCTTGCCGTGACTGTTGATGATGAATTACTGCAACACATAAAGAGTGCGAAGACCCCGAAGGAGGCTTGGGATAACTTGGCGACGCTGTTTGCAAGGACAAACGATGCCAAGTTACAATGCCTGGAGAACGAGCTCCTCTCAATCTCGCAACAAAGTATGACGGTAAGTCAATACTTTTCTAAAGTTAAATCTATTTGTGAAGAAATTTCAAAATTAGATCCCGAGAATGCTATCTACGAGACAAGAATGAGAAGAATCATAATTCATGGGTTAAGGCCGGAGTATAACGGTATTGTTACGGCCACTCGTGGATGGGCAAATGAGCCAACTCTAAGCGAGTTGGAAAATATATTGGCCAATCAAGAGGCCTTAGATAAACAAATGCCTAAGGTCTCAATTAAGGAGGATGAAAGTGCCCTCTTTAGTAATAAAAGAGGGTTCAAGGGCCAAAATAGAAATAGAGCAAGTGCAAGAGATGGCAAACCATGGAAAGATCATGGAGATTGGTGGAGGCAACCCGAAAAGAAGGGTTATCAGCCAGGGGGAGCTCGTCAAGATCATGACGACGACAATGACGAAGATAAGAGCAACAAAAGGCGTAGCAAACGGTGCTACGTTTGTGGCAAGGTAGGACATATTGCCAGATTTTGTTGGTATAGGCGAGAAGAAGGAAATGTCGTCACCACTTGCAAGAAGGAGATTGAAAGTGAAGAAGAATGGGATTTTCAAGCACCTGTTGCAATAAAGGAACGAGAAGAGCTTGCAACAGCTTGTATAGTTGAGTTGGATAATTCGACGGGTACTATCACGACCCCGAATAAGAGCAAGCCAAGGGAGAACTCGAAGAAGCTAACAATGCCAACAAGTAGTCGTGAAAAGAAATTGCATGAGATGCAAGATATGATAAAGAAGCTGAAAGTTGAGAATGCAAAGATGGAGAATATGTTGAAGAAAAGGGATGAGATGATAAGGCAAAAGGATCGAGAGCTCAAGGCAAAAGAAAGGGAGCTAGAGAAGTTCCGATGTGAGTTCAAGAAACTGCAGAAGTTTCAGGATCTCAAGCCCGCTATGATGTTCCCAATTGGTCATACTGAGAGAGATATCAAACAAATGAAGGAGAAAAAGAAAGTTTTCTTTGAGAAAAGGAGGCCATCTACACCCTACATCCCGTGGTGTAAGGATCGGTGGAATAAGATCAAGGGGAAGAAATTTTATGAGAAAAAGGATCAAGATATCTCCACTAAAGTGCTTCGGATGGGATTGAGTCGGCTGAAGCATGAAATGAAAGTCACAAATGAGAGGCTTGATCGAATGAGTTCTAATCTCAAAATTCTTAGAGGAGATATGCTAAATACGAAGACTGAATTGAGTAAGAAGAAGGAAAATGAGACTAAAGGGCAAAATGAATTGGCGTTGCAAAAATTCAAGGATCACAAAACTCAATGGAAAATCGCAAGAGAAGCAACTGAAGATGGAGCCATGGGGCCATCCCCATATGAGGAAGCTTCGCAATATGCTAAATGGAGGAAGACAGTTGAAGAGTTCAAAAAGCAATATCGGCACGGCTACTATATCTAAGTTAAGAGAGAGTAGTCGGTGAGGGGGAGTGTTGAGAATATCACCGACTCTCTCTCTCTCTCTAGAATTCTCTGGATTTCTCTCTCTCTCCTGGAGTTCTCTAGAACTTTCTCTAGAGTTCTCCATATCTCTCTCCTCCAGATTTCTCTAGAACTCTCCTTCTCTAGAATCAACTAGCAAAATCCATAAGCTGCGCCACTTCTAGACTTCTCCATAGAAATCTAGTTGTCAGGCTATAATAAAATAATACTTCTAGAATAGTGTAGAAAGTTAAGAAAGTCACCGACTTTCCACCCTATAAATAGGAGCAACTTGCTCCTCATTTGAGTGTCCAACAAGAGAGTGAGTGAGTAAGAAGTCCAAGGGGGTGTGTGGGTGTATGTGTAGGGGTCTTGAGAGTGTGTTGAGTAGAGAGTGCTATGTATGCACATGAGTGAGAGAAATTGTGTAGAGTTGTCTGAGTATTGTATGTGGTGTGAGAAATTATTGTAATAGTGAAAGTTATATTTGAACCACGTTTCCGCAAGGTTCAACATTCTATACCTTTGTTTCATTTGAGAAGGTTAGATTAACACATGAGAAAATGTGCATGTGCACACAGAGGAGAATTTATTGCGATAGTGCTAGAAACAGTGGTGACTCTCTATCCAGTTGCTCTTTAAAGGTTCGTGTGCTCATTGACGCTCAAAAATGCGTTTACTCTCTCCTGACAGCATGAGGAGGACATGATCATGGCTTCTTTGATTTGCATTGTGGATTTTGGTTGTGAGAAGCTCCTAGTCTGCAAATGGAGTTAGATTGTGGAAAGAAACTTCAGTTCAATACAGAGGTAGTTACAGATTTGAATTAATTCTTGTATCTGGTCCCTTTATGAACTATATTCATATGATTTGTTGTACTTTTTATTATCAGCAAAAATATTAATCGTCTTGAGTTGGTGGAGCTAATTTCAAGAAACATCTTTGCATAGGTGGACTAGTTTGTTAGAACTCTTTGTGGTGTCTCATGTGATGGACTTTTCCTCCCCTACGCAGGTTAATAGTGACTTGGGAAGGTACTGTCTTGCTTCGCAAGAACTTAATTTCAACTTTTTCATTAGTGATAGTTCAGTGAACCACTTCACTAGAAAGTCGCCTTTCCCAATGTTGGATAAATCTATAGAATATGTAGCCTCAATTGAAACTGTATCAGGTGATCGCTATAGTTTTATTTTCAGATAAACAGAGTGATGAAACATTTCAATTGCTTCATAGTTCATAGAATTCTACCTGAGACTGTGTATGTTATTAAAGTTGCTAAACTTACCTGAAAGAATTTTAATGGGACTGATATGTCCTATTTGAAAAGAAACTATTGCTTGACACTTTACCCTTTCATGCGGAGCAGCATCAAGAAAATGATCCGGTTTTAAAGGCCTATCATTTCTTCTCCTTTTCTCCTGTAATGCTCATGAATCTGTCGCAGTATAGGTAAAATTCGAAGCTGGTACTGGTTCTAGAGCATGAACTCATGGTTTCTAGCTTGTCAAGGAACAGGTTATGTGAGCGGATAGGCAGATAGCATAAAGCATTAGTGGAATATGCTATGTCTTTTCAATGGGAAATTTCTTGTGTTGAAACGTGCTCTTTGAGTCACCAGCTTATTTTTTTCCCCAATTTGACTAGCCTAGTTATCTATGTTGCAGACCTGATTCGGGCTGTATATTACCAGAAATGTCACGATCTTGATTGCAAAGTTACAGAAAATTTCTGCCCAACATTTATTTATTTTTTTCTTGTGAAAATGAAGGTAAAGTGAGCTTAGTAATAGCCCAGGTTACTGCTGTCCGCTGCGTCTGATCCTGGAGGATATTGTGAGTGATTTATCAGCATTCTTTAATTCTGGCGAGTCCTCTTGATATAACTAATAACGAGGTTGACATTGATGAAAACATGACAAATTGCTCCCCTATGGATGCTTGGTGGCTTGAAGCCATAAGAGTCACAAATACTATAGAAAACCAACAGGTCATGGGGTATGACCACAAGGCAAGTTATCCACTTTACTTATTTGTGCAAATATTGTAGGATCTTTCTGATAGGCCATGTAAGTTGAGGACTAGCAGGTGGATGTAAAAATTAGTACACCTCAGGGTGAGCTCTGAGCTTGAGCTCGACCATTCGAACGGCTAGGAGTTGCAATTATTTTTGGAGGAAAGTCGATCCGTCTCAGTTCTTCAGCTTGCAGACTTGAACAAGGGTAGCACTTCATGGATCCTTTCAATTCAATCACATCAGAAAAGGAGCATCAGACTGAAAGTAGTCACCGTGAAGATGTCGTTATCGACCAAAGCACTCTGAGTTCCGATGTTTGGTTTGAAAATTACTTTTGTTTGGCAGACGGTAGTACTTCAGAAGAGCCATGTTATTCAAGACGAAATATTAGGCCGCGAATCCATTCCGACTGCTCACAGATGACAAGAGTGTCATTTTATGGAAAATTCTTGGTTTATCATAAAATATAATATAGGAATATTTTAAAAATCAAAAAATTAAAAAAAATTAAAATCGAAAAAATATATAAAAAAATTCAGAAACTTCTAAAAAATTCAGAAAATCACGAAAATCTTAGAAAATTCAGAAAATCCCTGAAATTCAAAAAAATTCCAAATTTCCAAAAAAAAAAATCTTGAGGGAATTAAGAAAATAGCTTTAAAATAGTTATTTGGGTAATTTTCTCTTAGAAAGTGGGAGCTTTTTGATCTAAAATTTTGCTAAAAAATTGAACAAGACCTTAGGGCTTCATTATAGGGTTTCGTTTATTCTTAGAAGTGAACACTCTTGATTGTGTACTTTCACTATGATGATTATGACTTCCCTAAGCTTGGTTAAGATTGGCATTTATTAATTTCTTAGTGCTAGATGTTTGTTTTTTATTGTAATTTATTTAATGCTTTCCTTGATTGTTGATTATTATTTTAATGATTACGCACCTATATGATCATTTCATGTGTTAGTGAATAGGTTTAAAATCAATCCAAACTGTTTGACAAAAATATTTTGAAATGAACAAGATTAGGTATTAAAATAACACTAGTTGCTTGATTACGTAATCAAATCTTCGACCATAAATTCTCTATTTATTTAAGAAGTGATATATTTCCATACCCCACTTAATTTCTAGCCGACCCCAATAAATTAGTGACGACTCCTCATTAGAAAATTCTTGTAGCGTCATCTCAAATACAGCAACATCACGAGAGGTGTGGGCTTAAGAGAGTTTGCGTCTAATCACGAGCCATAGGCCCATCAATTTGGTAATATTCCTAAATCTATTCTCCCTCCCCCCCTCTCAAGGGATAGGTCATGACAGTTAAAAATTAATTTACTTGAATATCTAGTAACATTGATGGATGGTAACACTTGATTGAGTGACATCTTTTTATCAACCACTTGTGATTTCATAGTATTCAAGATGTTGGTATAAGCCTAATTTGAAGCTGTTGGAAATCTAACAAACCAGCAATTGCAAAAACAAACAAAAGTTATTCTCTAGTTTTAGCTTGACCGCAAAGTGATCAAACGTCCAAAAAGCAAATTTTTCAAGATGGATCGAGGATGAATGTATGTTTAAAAGGTGTGCCAGCTTATTAGAGCAAAATATGACATAGAAAATGTCACTTTGACTGAAATGACAAGGACACTAAAATACTTGAAAAGTAAAGTGCGTAGATTGAAATTGAAGGAAATCGGAAGGAAATTGTTAGAATCAAAGGAAATCAAAGGAAAATTAGGGTGGTGACCACTAAAATTAATATCAAAGTGCAAACAGAGGAAAACAAATCATTAAGAGAACTTCGCTCTATTTCCATGATTTTACTAACTCCTACGGCAATTGAGTCTCCTACAATGAACTGCCATTTCATTCATGATTTAATCTAATTTTGTAACCACTCCAGCCATTAGCTCAAACAACTCGAGATACCCTTTCTTAAGTTTGATTGAAAGGTCAACGATAAACCTCATCGAAGTTACGTCGCACAACATCCATGAGAAGCTAAACAGTATAAGCTCCGTATCAAAATTGGGATTATTATAACTTGATTCCTCATACTTCGCTTTGCTCCCCTAACTCATACTGATAATTGAATCTCTCTTCAGTATCTCAGCCATAAATTATCACCACCAACAGAAGCTAAAGAATTATGCAATAAAAATTCCTAAAAGAGGTGGTGCTGAAAATAAAGAGCACCAATGGGAGTAAAATATGTTGATAACTATCATTTTCTTTTCTCTGCTTTTACTAACACTTTGTCTTATTGCATTTCATTATATATTTCCATCGATGAAATTGTTTCATCATTTTGATGGCACGCATCACGCAATTGATAAATGTGAACTGGTCGACTCAAAACAGCATTTGTCCTCCTCTTCATTTCTCTCTCGAATTACCGATCCCTTGCTTTGTTTCTGGAGCTTTGAAGCACAAGGAAAAGAACCCCACTTAGGCCTTTGACGTCCAATGTGAACTGTTCAACTTCAACCGCCTCCTTTGCTTCTTTTGGGGGTCCATTCCGATGAGCACACACAGAGCACCGACCCATTATTTATTTAGTGGCCAACAGCCAAACCTGATAATAGGTTTGAAAATACTGAGAAATAATGCATGGACGATCAACCTCATTGAGATTTCCCAGGGGATTAAAGAATGCATGATAATGGAGGAATTAATTCAGTCCGAACAAATAGTCGTCACGAGTGCACTCTATTGCCCAAACCCTAAGATAGGAAAGCTTTAAGCTTGTAGATGGAAACAATTTTGACACTAGTCTAGCTGAAATATGGAATTTTTATGTCACGAGGCATAATGCACCAGCCTCTGTCAGTTGATGCTCATTGAAAGTCCTCACGAGACAAAAAGAAAAAAGGAATGACATTGATCTTATAATGTGCAAAGCAATAAAGATCAAGTCAATCTTGGTTCGTTGATCTTTGTTCATCTTCACTTTTTTGCTGGCCAAGGTTCACACATTATTAGTTCATATTAAAAAGCCCCACTCAGTTCTATCCCCACAAAACCACCTTTTTTCTTCGAGACAGTCTTTTTCTTTTTTGGTCTTACTCGGTCTCTCTTTATTATATACAGTAGTGCACGTTGTTGCTACACGCATAAAAGTTTAGAAAAAAATAAAAAAATATAGAATTTGCACTCCCTAATATAGACATAATTACATATCCCATCATCCCAAGTTATTGTTTACATTCTAAGTCTAAAATCTTTCTATTTGTTTGTCATTGTAACAGCTAGGAAAACTTTTACCAAGTTAAAGATATCCATAGATATGAGAGACAGAGATAAAGTAATATATAGAGTGTGTGATTGAGAGAATGCTAATGATCTCATAATAATGACAATATAATTTGTTAGAGAAGTTTTTTTGGGCCATAAAATCATTGGTTTCACACAACTAAATACTATTGACACCTAAATTTTGACGATCCGTATAATTACATATTAATTGCATAAAAAAATAGGGATTAATTTTTAACCCCTAGCAAATATAATTTTCATCAAATTGCATGACATATAGACATTAGAAGCGTTTGCATTACTAGTATTAAAATTTATTAGTTAGAAAAAATTATTATTAATTAAAAAAGGGAGCAGAGCTGAGCAGCACAGCCCCTTCTTCTTTTCCTTTTCCTTTTCCTTTTCCTTTTCCTTTCCCCCTATTGGGCCGGTCCATCCTCCTTTTTCCCTGGGCCGGCCCTCTCCTTTTCTCTCTTTCTCCCTTCCTCTGTCTTGGACGCTAGCTGAAGGACGACGCGAACAAAAGGACGGCATGAAGGAGACAAGGCAGAGTAGAGGGCGTCGCGTGAGACGTCCGGGGGCAGGCCAACAGCAGCAGCTAGCATGGCTGGAGGCCATGTGCACTGGATGGCTTTAATAGGGAGAGAGGAGCGAGCTCTTGGAGGGGGATTCGTTCGAAAAAGATAGAAATTGAGAGAGAGAGGGGGGGCCAGAATTCGCCTCGGCTGGGCGTTGCGCAGCCGTCCTCAACGCAAATTGACATACCGTAGTCGGCATGGATGGTGGTCGTTGGAGGAGGCGGTGATTCTTAATTTAATATAGGATAGTTGGCGTTTTGTTGTTCTGGGTTTAATGGACGTTGATAGTCCTAGGGCCGTGCGAGGAAGACAACAGGAGTAGGACTAGAAGGAAATAGGGATATAGAGGTGAGGGGAGGATATGGGTTTGGTCAAGCCTAATGATTTTTGGGCCAAAATAGGTTTTACGAGCTTGGGTTTATTCCGGATTTTGATTTTGGGTTTGACCCGGCTTTGGAAATGGGGGCCGAAGCTAGATTTTGTTGGATTTGGGCTTATTTGAGCTTAGTGTGTTTTGGATTCTGGATAGGATTGATGGGCTTGTTAAATTAGCTTTGGTCCGAACTTGATCCATTGGGATTGGGCATAGGTAAATGCTCGAGGAATTGGGCTTAATTCTATGAGTTGACCCCAATTCTTGTTTATAATCAATTAAAGCCTCATTACGTGTAAAGCCCATTTCGTGTCCTTGAGCCCAGATTCGTGTGACCTGCGGTAGCGCATCTTCCTGGGTCCCTATTTTCGGAATAAAAAAATTATTTTTTAAAATTATTTTAAAATATTAAAAAATTCCAAAAAACTTTGTTTTTTTCTTAAAGTTATGAAAAAGCTTAATATTTATATTTTAAATATGTGAAAATCCTTAATAAAAAATTCTGCTCAAAATTGAACAAGCTTTTAAAGCTTAACTATAGGGTTTGAATTTTCTTAGAGATGAGTGCTTGGTCGTTATTCAAGCGTTTCTCTTTCAATTATTAATTGATTACATGCTCTCAATATATTGATTATCGTTTCCATTTTAGCCTAGTCAAGAATGACATTTTTCTTATTTCTTAGCATTTAATTCTCACTTTGCCTTGCAACTTATTTAATACTTTATTGGCCGTTGATTATTATTTTAATGATTCGATTTCGTATAATTACATTAGATGTTAGTGAATAGGTTTCACATCAATCAAGACTGCTTGACAATGCTTCTTTCTCAAGGAGCAACATTTCCTCTCAAAAAATTTTCTTCTAGCAGGACATCTTCAGGGGTCATCCCTAGTTCAGAACTTGGCCTTCGGGAAGGACTCGCAGGTTGTGATGGACCAGAGGAAGAGGAAGAGGATGATCTAGAACCACTAGTCCGGATGAGGAAGCAGGAGCACCTGGACAATCTGCCGGATCAAGTCGCCCAACTGAACAAGGAGAAAACACCGGATCGGGACCAACATCAACATCACCGCACAGGCACAGCATTACTTGAGCATTTAGGCTGAGAACTCTGTGCTGAGAGCCCAAATGGGTGAGCTCAGCCACAGGTTGGAGTCACTGGATGAGATCATCGAATTCTTGAATGCGAGCAATGGAGCTTTGGATTTGGGGTTGCCCACGATGCCAAGAAGCTGACGAAAGGGAATCTCACCGCTCATTCGAGCAGGTGCTTGCCACGTCTCAATATCGGGTTGGTAGTGAAATTTGTCTTCTTTTAATTTTAGATTTTAGATTTTATTTATTTTATGAAAATGAATAATTTAAATTTTTTTAAAGATAATTTTTTATATCACTTATAAAAATGAATGAACCAAGAATATTTTCATCTTTTATGAAAAATATATTATTGATAATAAAAAATATTATTTAATTATTTTATCATTTATTTGATCTTTTTTAGCATGAAATTATTATTTGAGAAAACTGGATAACTGGTGTGGATATGGGACGATACTACGAGCTATTGTACGGATGGACAATCAAAGATAAAGTTAGTATGCTCTGAAGAATCTCATAAAAGAGAGGCGAATTACATTCAAAATTAGCATTATTCATGAGTAAATTTTATCTACAGCGAACCCCCCCCCCCCCCCCACTTACTCTAATGCTCCAATCATGCGATTTTTCAATGTTCTTGACATTTCTTTTTTTTTTTTCCCATTTTAATTCGCTTTAGTCAATTTGTGTGCGGAAGTTTATACTTGCTCATTCATTTGCCTCGGGCTAACCAAACACCTAGTTACGGTCTAATTAGGCCCTGGAGCTATTTAATCACAAACTGGACAATTGTACGTTTTATAAAGTCTCCACCTAAACCCCTCATATCAAGTGAACGACGTTATTATTTATTTATTTATTTTTATCACTGTAATTTCGTTTGTTCTTCATGCATTTGCTTTTTCAGCACCTTAAATTCTAGTATTCATCTTTCATTTACTTCAAATTTCGAGCCTATTAATTTCTTGTCAAATCAATGCAAAAATCATTTCACAAAAAAAAATAAAAAACCAAAATCAAACTTTAAATGGAAGATATCCCACTTCCTAAGTAAATTTGCACTTTTGGTGAAACAGAATGTATTGTCATTTTTTATTGATGGAATATTTAAATATTAAATCATATTTTTGCCCATCAATTTAAGTTTCTAAGATAGTTATCAATAGTCCCATCATATTCCACACTTATCTAGAAATATGAACTCTCTCTAAAGGATTTTAACCCTCAGTTTGATTTTCATGAAAAATTTTGGATATAGATTTAGTTTCTATAAAAACATGACTTGGGTTGGCACAATCAAACACGATTCAATAAATGCCTGAATGCACATAACGTGTTGTAGTCCCTAACATGCGCTGCAAGTCGCATATTTTAGTATAGACAAGCCAACCCTGATTGTTCAGGTGCTGCAGGCGCGTCTCTCCTCCCAGTGCATTCGCATGCTCGGAGCCTTTGCTTTTTTTGTTCTTATTTTCCCGGTTAAATTTGCTAATCTCGTTCCCGATCAATGGAAAATTCGAGTGAACTTTCGAACTGCACTTGGTGGATTAGGACTGAAATGTCTGTTACTGCGTTCAGTGTGGTATATTGCTTTAATGGGGAATGCTGGCGATTGATCGACTGACGGATATTATGGGGAATGCAATTAATGCTGCGGTTTATTCTGTTTTGGCTATTCCGTGCTCCCTTTGTGACACTTGTTATGGATTTGATCAGACTAGGCCACGGGAGAGAGAGAGGAAGAGATTTAGAAGGAAATGGCAGGAGGGAAGCTCCGTACATGGCAGACTCTACATTGAGGACTCTCACGCCAGGATCATCAAAGAATCAACTAAGGCTGCTGTTGAGGAAGGCCAGTTTATTGAGTTATAATCAGCTTTCCATTGCTACAGGACTCAAGCTCCATATTTAGTGCTTGTCCTGGCGAATGCTGATTGAGTTTCCATTTGTAACTTCTCAAATTGGCTCAACAACAATTAGAGCACGCAAGTCCAGCCAACGGCGGGGGATGCATATTTCTCCAGTGGTGTTCTACGGGTCTCCCGGTGCCTCCCAAAGACCATCTAGTTTGCTGCGATTGCTGAATGAGACGTGGGTTGATCACGCTGCACAATGTTCATAAAAGCTAAGGTCCTCGTATGTTTTATCGTATTCCCTGCACATGCACTTTGCTTCCACTTCAGTGACTTTTCCTTTAAGATATCTGGCTTTGTATCTTCCTTGCTTTTCCAGTAGAAACGTCACGATTCTCCTGGACAACCTGCATCTGAGGTGGAACGGTTTATGTCCTGCTTTTGCTTTTTTCTTCTTCTATTTTAATTGAAGTGCTCATACCTTCAGGATCCCACTTCAACACTTGCACCGCGTTTGCATTTTGATAGTCGAATAACCAGTTTACTTTTTCTTTCAACCGTATGAAGAATATATGGACCACATTCCCAAGGCAAGGGGAAGCGATAAAGTTTGCTTAGGGTCATCCTCAGGTTCGTGTGTTCAGCTACCAAGACCATTGTAATGGCCAGAAAAGATTGTACTTTCCTACCGGGAGTTCTAGAAGAGGTGGTCATCTTTTATTTGCTTTTTTAGGGTGCCTTTGCTAGGGATTAGTGTTTAATTGTGATATTCTCTTCAATTAGGTACAAAAATATGGATCCAAAGTTACGCCACCATTATGAAGTTTATTCAACTGTTACACTAGTGATATTTCGGTGAATTACTTCATTGGAAAGTTGCCTTTCCCAATTTTGGACAAATTCATGGTCCGTGGCCTCCATTGGTACCGTATTGGGTGATTGCTATCGTTTTATTTTCAGATAAATAGAGTGATCAGTCATTTTAATTACTTCATACATAGTTCATGGATTTCTACTTGAGACCGTGTAGAATATTAAAGTTGCTAACTCTTTTCAAGGAAGACAGTTAAGTTATATCTAGCTTTTCTGAAGTGGCAGACTTGAAAGAATTTTAATGGGACTGATATGTCCTATTTGAAAGGAAGTTGTTGCTGGGCACTTTCTCCTTCCATACGTAATGGCGTCAAGAAAATGATCTAGTTTTGAAGGCCTATCGTTTCTTCTTCTTTACTCCCATGATGCTGATGAATCTATCACGGTCTCGGTAAAATTCAAAGCTGGTGCTGGTTCTTAGTGCATGGACTTATGGCTTATAGCATGTCGAGGAACGGGCTCTATGAGCAGATAAGACGAGGGCATAAAAGCAATCACGGTATATGCCATGTCCTTTCAATGAGAAATTTCTTGTATTGAATCGTACTCTTTGAGCCTACCTTAGTAGACATGAGCTTATTTTTCCTCTATTCTGACTGGCCTAGTTTTCTATGGCAAAAGTACAGAAAATTTCTGCCCAACATTTTATCCATTTGAAACCTTTTTCTTTTGTATGTGGAATTGAAGGTAAAGTAAGCTTAGTAATAGCCCAGGCTAGTACTCTCCGCTGCATCTGATCCCAAAGGATATCGTGCCTGATTTATCGGCATTATTTGATTCTGGCAAATCCTCCTGGCGTAACTAATAATGTGGTTGACAATGATGAAAATACGACAAATTGCTCATAATATGTATGGATGGTTTTCTATAGCATTCGCGACTCCTATCTCTTCCCATCTCCATTGCATAATTTTTTATCACCTGCTCTTCCTCTATCTTCTTCCTCCATCTGTGCGTTTCCCCTCTCTCGAGCTTTTTTGGCCAGTCAACCATTGATTTTACTATTTAATAGAAATTGACAACCATTGATTTTACTATTTAATAGAAATTGACAACCGATTTAATATGAAAGAACAACAATCCGTGTACTTGGCTGTCATCCGTCAATTTTGGTTTAGTGTACGTCCATCTCATGCCATCTTAACCATTGGGGATTGGGCGCTACAGCAGTGTCCATGGAAGAAAAATGACGAGTATGGAAAATAGGAAGAAGGACAAGGATGAGATTGGGGAATTTGCCAACCAAAATGTTGTCATCTAGTCGAGTTGCCAAAGGTGCTAAGGAGTGGAACATGATAAGAGATCCTGCAAAGCTACAAGTGAAGTTGAGGATCAAAATGACCTTTCTTCTGCAAGTACTGAATTGCATCGTCTTAATTGTGCAGTCCTTAAAGCTTTATGTGGAATTGCAACGTGGTCCAGGGAAACAGGATAGAACTCTGACGATTACTTGCAAGAACAAGCAGAGAAAGCGAGACCAGATGTGCTTGAAATCCTAGAAGGGATCCTGCAGGAAGAGGCAGAGCAGGGGGTACAACTTCAAGTTCAAGAAACAGCAAAGCTTCAAGGTCGGTTTAGGGATGCAGCTTCAACTTCAGGAAAGGCGAGCCATCAAATTCAGGAAGGGGCATTACTTCGAGTTCACGAAGCAGCACGACTTTGAGTTCGGGAAGGCGGGCAGAGGTTCGACTTTACGAAAGGGGAACAACTAAAATGGGCGCAAGTTTAAGATCAGGGACGGACAAAAGTTCAAGCTCAGCCAAGGTTCGGAGCCTCAACCATCAAGGTCATGATAAGAACAATAACGCAAACTCAAACAAGCACTGAAGCAAGCAGAAGATCTAAGCTACGTTCTTCAGCGTCCGACTAACCTTCATTGTTTATGGGTGCCCATGACACAGGCAATGCAAAGTTACATACTCTGCTTTTCAGAGGAGTCTCGAGACCAATTTGTCAAGGTAAAATTCTATTTTCCTGGATATTTCCTACATTTATTTTTTCTCAAGGAGACTCGAAAATAACAAGTGGTTATCAGGGACCCGGATCAGTTGCCTCCTTCCATGGGCCAATCCACCTGTCTTCAAGAAAGGGGAAGCTGACACGTGTCTTCAGAGTTTTTCATGGCGTGTTTTCATTCTGAAATAAAGGTGGTGAGCCTAACGTTGTGGACAAATTTGTGCACGAATTCTTTACTAACTGTTCATTCTAATTTCATTATTTCTTCCATTACTTTATTTTCTTTTTCAATGAAAACGCATGTACTGGTGACTTTAAAAACAGAGGACCGTCACCTGCTCTCGAATTTCATTTCTTGGTCACCTCCAATCAAATTTAATTTCTTGTTGCAGCATATGAATGTTAAGAACATAATTACTTCGATTTACGATCCAACATGCACTAAAATTAAGGTTTATTAAATGGAACACCAAACCCAATAAAAAAACTAATGAAAAGAATTATATTAAATAATATTATTACCAAAATGATAAGTGCATTGAAACTTAGTAAAAAGGTCAAGCACTTTATGAATAAATCTCATCGCACCTTCCTTCATCAACATACTTATTGTAAAAATCGTAGGCATCTTGCTCACTCTTAAAAACCACAGCAACCGCATTTCACATGACCTAGAAATTTAAAAGGATCAAATCAGCCCAATTGAGTCACATTTCCAGTATATATCAATAAAAAATGAGAGACGAATCAAGAACTTCTGCTCATACATGATACTCATACAAATGAATGGAAATCTACTTCTATTCATTGACTTACTTCCTTGGTTAGCAAGATTTTGGGCCACTAGAGAAAGGTTAAAACATAGTGCCTAAAAATTTCATTAAAGCATGAGCGTAATACATGTCAACATGAGCGCTTGACAATCTCTTTACTACTCCCAGATAAACTTTAGCTGTCGCGAGATGTAGGGTTGATAATTTCTAAGAATTTGACTCTCCTACAACCTCGGATTCTCGTTCCAGAATCTCGTCCACGAATTTCACGTGTCCAAACAATGTTGTTGTATGTAATGAAGTCTCACTATAAAATCACACCATAAATGCTATCAAGGATTAGTGTATCGTCTTTGAGGAAATCGAGCAAAGAAGTCGCATTTCCTTCGGCTGCCGCTCCATAAAGCCCCTCTCCATTTTCACTCCGAAACGAATCCGAGCTTTCACAATTCCGTTTTGCTTTTAGCATTTGGCTGACGGCTGCGAAAGTCAACCCCTTGTAAATCGAACATCAACAAACCATCTTTTTGTTGACATTTCAAATATCTTTTTTAAAAAATTTGTTGATCAAGTCATCAGCCCAAAAAAACAGTAGGACCTGATTTATTCATACGCGGGCACAAATGAATGTGATTTTAATTGTTGTACATCATGCCAACCGGCGTGCTATTAACGGAGAAAACATATACTTTCAAAAGTAATGTATATACTGATTCGTACACTTCTTGTCTCTTGGTATGGGATGTATAAGCTTCTATGATGCATGGAACTCGTCTTTTAGTTTAATGCGGGGCTGCTTTATCATTAACAATACCAACTGTGTTTAAAAGTTATGTCTATGCCGATTCCTACGCGGTTTGCGGCTCAGTTTCCGGATCCGACATCGATTGTGTGTGCTTATGAGCATGACAATTGATTTCATAAGGTCTTGGAGTAGATGAATTGATGCTATTTCGTCTACTGGCATGCTTCGTTTGTGGCTAAAAGGTAAAGAGAGCCACCGGCACTTATTATGGAATACTGGATCAAGAGAATTGGCTTGGCGGATAGGCAGGCCCAAAAGATATGTCCATGCTCTCCGAGGTCGGGTCTGCACATGAATTTTGAACTGTCGGGGCCGGGTCCATTTGATAGACAATTTCAATTCGGGTTGGCCGGGCAAAAACACTCTCTTTGGCCCAATAGGTAAATCGCGATTCCAACTATTGCAAAGGCACGAGATGGCCGAAGCGCATATAGAAACAAACTTCTTCCGTTCCGCGGGCCAATCTGCTGGCTACTGGGAAGGGGACATTCACACGTCTCCAGATTTTCTATGTGCGCCCCTTGATTTCGAAATACAAGTGGTGACTTTTTCTTGGGAGAGGATTTTTAGGGTGTGTTGCTTATTTTAATGTATTGATGCATATATGCTTTGCATTCCAAATTAGTATAATATCCTTTTTGCCCCCACACTCGGTAATGCTCTTTACTTGTTTAATATCTATGGAATCCCGTCTTTTAATGTCTTGTTTAGGACGTGCGCTCCTTCATTTTGAAATACAAATTGTCACCTCTTCTACGGTGGGCCTGGACTGAAAATTTTGTCCATTAATTCTTTTACTAACTTTTCATTCTGATTTCTTTAATCCTTCTATTCCTATATTTCGTTTAATGAAAGGACATTCACCGGTGATTTCAACAATAGTGGACATTTGATCAAAAAAAGAAAAAAGAAAAACAATAGTGGACCACACCTGCTCTTGAATTTCATTTCTCAATCACATTCAATCAAATTTAATTTCTTATTTCAGCATCTGACGTGAATACATAATCTCTTCCATTTAATAGTGTCTTGAAAAATGGTGAACCATCACCTGCTCTTGAATTTCATTTCTTGATCACATTGAATCAAATTTAATTTCTTATTTTAGCATATTATGTTAAAGCGTAATCTCTTCCGTTAATGATCCAACTTGCGCTAAAAATTAAGGTTCATCAACTGAAACATTTAGAGAGTCCTGTGCATAACATTCTCTATAAAAAGGGTAAGCACCATATGAACAAATTCCAACGCACCCTACTTGTTTCGACTTATTTATTGTGAGAATAGCAGGCATCTTGCTCACTTTAGAATACCATGCCTACTGTTGATACGTATATCATGTCCTAGAAATTTAACAATGGTCAAAAGAAGCCAAGTTGAATCACATTTTAAAAATGCATCATGAAAAATGAGAGACGAGTTAAGAATTTTTGCTCCTACGTACTCGTACAAATGAATAGAAATTCAAAAGGAAACACGAAATTGGAAACTCGCGAGAGTACAAGTATCGTCGGGTTAGAGAAGAAGACGACGTCCGAAACCCTTCCGCTTCTATTAAGATACTGGGGCCACTAGAGAAAGGTTAAAACATAAAGCCTACAAAATTCGTTAAAACCCAAATACGGAGCTCGCATTTTCACCGCCCCAGCAAGTTCCCTCTCTCGAAGCTTTCATTGGACACGTGTCAGCTGATCCATGTCCGTGGATTGGACGAGTGTTCGGGATTCTCTCGGACGCGGATGTGGTTTTAGTATGCCATTTTCTTTCAAACAGGTCGTGCTGAATTAGCCCTTTGTTATTGGTGGGTTGGAATTAATAAATAGATTTCCATATTTACATTGAATGTAGAGGGTAAAGTCTCCGTATAACTGAATTTAAGGTGCCGAGAATTTCATTAATCTATGAAAGAAATAAATTCTCATTGTCTGAAAACTAGAATAAAAGCAATTTTTAAGTAAGAGAACCCACTATATTTTTGCAATATTTTATGCAAATAGGCTATTGAGTACTTTTATCTCCCACAAATGTATGATTGCCCTTTTCTATACTTGCCCAACTGCCGTTTCCTCAAAATTACCAAATTACCTCATCAATGGAAGATTCTTATAGAGTAGGTTCTAGTTAATTTAGCTATCAATTTTTTCCTTTATATAGACATTTATAAGATCTTATAATGTCCAAAGTGAAGAAATATTTAGCAGCTTAAACAAGTGTAAATGTTTCACGGGATATATTCACCAAAAGTCTTAAAACTTATCATGGAAGTGTAATTGAGTCCTAAAACTTACAAAAAGTATAAGTTATGGACAATATACATCGGGTTGTGTTTCGAAGGAGATAGTCTAAGTTTGTGAGAGCTTTTGAGTGTAATTGGAGTCTTTTTTACACTTGACAATTGTTTGCTCTGAGCGATTGTAGTCTCCTATAGTTGATTATGAAAAAACAACTCGTTGATTTCTCTTTATGGAGTAAACATGGTCGGCCGAACTACATAAAAAAACATTTATGTCAAGTTTATTTTCTGCTTTTATTTCTCGCTCAATTGTTTGCATTTATTTCCCACTTCGGCCATTTCACATCACATTAGCTTTTGAAATGGATTTTGCCTTTTTATTACCTAAAACTAGCAAATCCCAGCCCAAGTTTTCCATCTGATCAACACGTGTCCCCTCCTATCAATAATTAGGAGAAAAGGTTATTAACTAAGTTCATTCGTAAATGAGGATATATGACGAAAAAATAAAATTAAATATAGGCATGATCTCATTTTTCTTGTCGTTGGACGTGAACCCGATGACATCTCAATTTATACTTCCTTGATTTGATAAAATATGCATCGACAATTCTAATAAACTCACTTACTCCATTTCCTGAGGGAGGACAAAAAAAAAAACTGTCGAATTCCTAAGCAGTAAGCACTGTCACTGCTAGTGAAGCGATCCTCTACTGAATTGGCCATTTTCTAAAGGTCTATTTACTTAGAAAGAATGGAGAATTGTCTGTCTCATGTTTAAGCAGAGATCCAAGTGCTTAGCGATTTTAATTGTTTACTAATTGACGGATAGCTACCCTTGCAAGACTGACATCAGCCGTGTTAGCGTTTGCCGGACAATCGTACAACGGACCTACGTTTTGCGAATTCGCAATGAAATTAGTACAGAAGATAGATACACCGTTAAAACCAACAGAAGAGTACTTTTTAGGTTATGGCCTGCAACAAAGTATCACCAATGTCGCAGAATTGGATAAATCTCCATAGTCTGCGTTATGGAGAGAGTGACAAGGTTCGGTGAATACTATGGGGTGCATGATAAAAATTATTTCTGTTGAAATGATTTTTTTTGTTGCACCAATTTCGGAACGAAACTTATTTGATAACGTTACTCAAATTTTCTATTTCCTCGAAACGGGTTTATTCCAGAAATAGAAATGGAGGAGAAATCAAAAGTAGAAATTTTCTACTTCTGATTTCTCCCCCTAACCCTAATTTCACTCGGTTCTCCCTCGTACATCTCTGCCTCCTCTTCTCTGCCTCCTCCTCCTCCGCCTCTTCTCTACCTCTTCCTCCTCCTCCGCCTCCGCTCATCTCCTCGAGACATCGTCTCCTCTGCCTCTCCTCCGCCTCTGCTCATCTCCTCGAGACATCGTCTCCTCCGCCTCTCCTCCACCTCTCCTCATCTCCTCGAGACATCGTCTTCTCCATTGGACGCTCGGATTGTCTCCTCCACCGGACGCTCGCCTCTCCTCTTGCTCATCCACATCTCGCTCGCGAATCCACCCCCTCGCCGCGACCCACTGTCCCCGCTTGTTGTCCGAGCACCCTCGGCAAGCGAGATCTCGCGCCGCACCCCCGCCGCTCGTTCCCCTGCGATGCCAAAAGCCCTCTGCAACAGATCCGAGCACCGACGCCCCAAGCCGCTCCTGCTTTGCTCCGTCTCACCAAAAGCCGCCATCACTCCGCGACCTCAGCAACGCCACTCGCAAATCCGCCCCTTCGCCTCATCCAGAAGCCCTCTGCAGCAGACACCGGAGCCGCTCGAGTTCGTCCGACGAGGCCCACGACCGTGAAGTGCACAAAGAAGTAGAACTACCATTCTCCTCCCTTCTCTGGTTCGTGCCGATTCCTCTTCTTTTTCTCTCTCTGTTGAGTGCTCTGCTGCATTGCGCTTTGGTCGCGTCGAGTTTGAGGCGGGAGTGATGGGCCGAGACGCCAGATTCGGTGCCACGATTCTAGATGATTGGGGTTGTTATCGGGAGATTTTAGGGGAAGGAGTGCTTCGTTGCTCCTTTTGGAAGCTTTCGAGCTTGTGTGCTGCGAATCGCGCGCGTGCGGTTCCTTCATTCTCTCACTAGCCTTTTGGTTCAGGATCATCCACCGCGTCGCCTCCACTTTCGTCGGTAGCCCGTGGACTCTGCGCTCGTGTTTCGTGGTGTTTTATTGCTTCGGAAGCTGAACCGAATAAACCTGAAACTTCATGAATGATGAAGAGATAACTTTAGTGTCGCTCCGTGTTATTTGGTCTCGTGCAGCGAATACTGATGCTCACAAAACTGTGGGAATGTGATTGCGTCGGCGTTGTTGTTTTGTTAAAATGAATGAAAATTTTGTGCTTAGTTGATCTCTGCAATGGTGCTGACGAATGGAAAGTGTGTCTAAAGAATTCGTAATCACGTTAATTTGATTATCTAATGGAAATTGGGAAAAAGATATTAGCTCATTTTAGCCGGTAACCTTGTAGACCATGTATATTGTTCAGTTTTGTACGCACTGATTCCGTTTGCTAAAAACTTATAGGAGAAGGAAGCCCTGGCAAATGTAAATTTTTGCGATCTCTTAAGCCACATCTGGAATATGGGGATTTGGCTTGATGCCAGGAAGTGAATAGTTTATTCTTATTGTTAATAATATAATTGCTACTGCTATTATTCTCATTATTTTCATCATTGCTATTCTTTGTATTATACTAAAGCTGGATAGAGTCTTTAGTGATCTAGCTTTTAAGAGGACTGAAAGAGATTATTTAGAATTCATATAGTTTGGTTTTTCTAGCCGTATAAGTGATTTTCCTTCAATTTAAAGGAAGCTTTCGATCGAAACTGAAGATGGGGATTTTGAGATCTGTATTATTAATTGTTTTCATTGGCTGAATGTTGTTTGTAAACCAATTACCTACGTAGTCCAATACTGGGATGATTATATTTGTACTTGGCCTGAAGTTACAAATGTGGATTGGCAATCAAATTTTATTGGAGCCTGTGTTATCTACTTCCCTCCATCGATTGATGCTATGACCTGCTTTTGTTAGTCCACCACAGTTTGCTGCTTGGGTTCGATCTGATTGTATAAGCTTTCTTTTTGCCATAAGCTTTCTTTGTTGTAATATTTAATTCACATCAAATTGTGACTGGTCTATGGGTATAATTCTAACCATCATATAAATGTCATTGCAGCAGACACTTGAGCCGCTCGAGTTTGTCCGACGAGGCCCAGGACCGCGAAGTGCGCAAAGAAGCAAAACTACCCGTCTTCTCCCTTCTCTGGTTCGTGCTGATTCCTCTTCTTTTTGCATGGGTTCGTGTGCTTTTTTGCATATGAATCTTAGGATTGAAACTGGGTTTGCTGCATATGGATATGAATAAGAGATTGGAGTTGGTTTTGCTGCTCGTGGGTATGAATAAGAGATGGGTAGATTCGCCTGTCTTTGAATTTTCTGTCAAATGCCGTCTCTGTTTCACTGCTGGTTATTATGAACAAATAGATGGGGCATTGATTGGTGGGAATGGTTTTTTTGCTTGTAATATATGGTTGTTTGTAAAATTTTATATGAGGATTATTCTCTTTTTGCATGATGTGATATCGACATCAAAGTCTACGCGCTTGAACTGGTACACCAATTGATATGGCTCATTTGATGCTCAAGTAGTTAAGGTTAAATGGCTTCCCACAAAGAGGTTTGTATGGCAAAATGGACTGAGCTTTTGACCAATGAGCTTGTAAGCTTGTTGGTAACAGAGGTAACAAAGGGAAATCCCACCACTTCTACCTTCAACAAAACAAGATGGAATAACATACATGCCGAATTCAATAGCCGGATGGGACTCAACTTTAGTATAATTCAGTTGAAGAACAGGGTTAACAAATTGAAGAAACAGTATAGTAGTTTCAAGAAACTTTTGTCACAATTTGGATTTTGATGGGATAATATAAACAATAAGGTTGCTGTGGATAATCAAAGTGTGTGGGAGTCTCACATCAAGGTATCAATTTACCAATGTCATTGTGTTCATATTGTATTGCAAGCTTTGATTATATTGCTGACATCTGCCATTATTGTATAAATTACAGAATAATAGCAAATGGGCTAAATTCAGAAATGAAAGGTTTCCTCAGTATCCTGATTTATGTATCGTGTTTGGTGATACATATGCTACTGGAAACTATGCATCAGGAAATGCAGAAGAAGTGGTAGGATATGCTGAAGAAGTGGTAGTGTCCTCTGAGAGAGATGACAATGGTGGTGACAATGGTGATGGTGGTAGTGGTTATGTAGTAGGTGATCCAGAGGAATTTGATGAACAACGTTTTGATGAGGAGGCCTTCATACCTGATACGACTACTACCTCAAATCTTAAGAAACACAAGCATGATAGGACTCCAAATTCTAAGAGGAGGAGGAAGAGTACTAGATATGATGTTAGTGACACCGCAAAGCCATTCAAGAAATGATTAAAATCAGGACGGCTCAATCAACAAGTGGCTCTGTGACCTCGATGCCCCATCAAGCGTAGACCCCTACTCCACAACAGCCGTGGTTGCCGTCTTAAATAGTATGCCTGATTTAGAGCAGAATATTTACAACAAAGCTGTGAACCAATCATGTCTTCATGCCAGTTGGAGAGAGGCTTTTATCACAATGCTACCTGAAAGGAGACGTTGATTTCTTGAATCTCTTTAAACAGATGTTGAGTAGTATGCTATGGATTTATGTATTTTGTTTAATTTCACTATATGACTTATGTATTTGAGATACTTTGGTCTTTTTATGATGCAATTATGAAAACTTTGTCGCTATTGTTGATTATTATTAGATTCCTTACTTATATATTGTGTTTATCATTTTTTTTTTTGCATGTGAAGGCATAGGTAATATGGAGGGGGATGAAAGTAGCATGTGTAGTGATCAAGTAGCAACAAGTGAATCGGTTGAACCAATCTTTGATGATTTTGATATCGATATTATGATAGCATGGTTGAGCATGGTTGCGGTGGATATGTCTTTGCACTCGAGAGAACTTGTTAGGGATAGCATATTGTCAGGACCCGAATGGATGATGGAGGTTCTTCAAGGACATTCATATAGAATATATGAATCTTTTAGAATGGAGAGATACGTTTTTCTCAATCTTTGTGATTTGATGAAGGCAAGAGGTTGGCTGAAAGATAGTCGATATATAAAGGTAGATGAACAAATTGGGATATTCTTATTTATGATTTGTCACAAGAACTCGAATAGAACTTTATGCGAGAGATTCCAACGTTCGGGACAAACTATTAGCAAATACTTCACTATAGTGTTGCAAGCAGTTCTCAAACTTGCAAAAGAGATTATCGTACCGCCTTCCTTTGATGTGGTCCCAAATGAGATTCTTATGGATCCCAACCATAAACTTTATTTTAAGGTAAGATTTTCATAAATTCATTTACAATATCGGTTTCATTTTGTTGCTAATCTTATATAACACTAGTCTTTGATAAAACGACAGGATTGTGTGGGCGCTATTGATGGTACTCATGTTCATGCTTCTATACCTTTGTCGAAGCAAATTCCATTTAGAGGCAAAAAAGGAGGTACCACTCAAAATGTGATGTGTGTATGTTCGTTTGATAAGAAATTCACTTTTGTGTATACTGGTTGGGAAGGATCTGCCAACGATTGCCAGGTGTTATCAACAACACTCGAAACTCCTCGCTTGGAATTTCCTCGACCTCCACTAGGTATTTTTACTTGTTCTAGAATTATCAATTTTCTTTAAGATTGTATTGTATTTACAAATCACTACTAATATATGAATATTTTGTTATAGGCAAATACTATGTTGTAGATTCTGGTTATGCATCAATTCCGGGATTCTTAACTCCTTTTAGACGCGAACGGTATCATCTAAATGAGTATAGGGGTAGAGCAAGACGACCAAGAACAGCAAGAGAGTTGTTCAACTATAAGCATTCTTCACTAAGGAATGTCATTGAGAGATCATTTGCTCATTAAAGAATCGCTTCTTTATTTTGAAACACATGCCTGCATTTGCAATTCAAAAGCAAGCACATGTTGTAATTGTATGTTGTGCTATCCATAACTACATCCGTGATCAAGACAGGAGGGATAGAAACTTTTCCTTATATGGAGATCCAGAGTACTCATGTGAACCTGTACAAGATGAGGTTGTAGGTGATACATCGACCGAGGAGGAAATTGAGATGAATATGCTTAGAAAGAATATTGCCAATGAGATGGCAAGGGATCATAATATGTCGGAGATTCCATGAAATCGTGTTTTTAATTTTTGTAATGTATTTATATTATTTTGTATTTGGGGATTTACAATCTTTGCTTTTGTATTGTGATAATGTATTTGATGATTCCTATCTCAATTCTTATAATGTGATGTTCTACTTGATGATTTCCCTTATTTGTAATGGTCCTTGTTACACTTCGTAAAATTCGCCGATTTTGTAAAATTTGCCGCAAATTACCCAATACACTTCTTAGTGTTTCTTTCTAAAACGATTGCTCGATATCGTAAATCGTGGCGGCGATCAACGTGACACACTAGCATGAACGGGATTAGAATATGGTTGCCCGCCTTCATTCTACTATAATTTTGGGAACCTTCTATCATGCTCAAGAGTAATGCATATTGATCTCTTTTTTCTATTGTATGGAGACTATTGATAAGTATATTGTTTGACCGTAATTACCTATCTATGTGGATGCTAAAGAATTTTGTGTGAAAATTTAGAAAATTTGATATAACATCTCTTCCTTTGTATTTTTTTTTTTTTTTTTTTGCAAAAAAGGGAGACTTTACTTTTAAAAAAAAAATCATACTTTGTATTTGGGTCAATGATTTCATAAGCATATGAAATTTGTAAGAATGTACATCTCATTTGCTCCAAAAAAAAAAATTGTTTTAAGAAATAGAAATTTTATTCGGTTATCAAACGAATTTCTATTTCGAAACAGAAATTTTGTATTGTTATCAAACAGATTTTTTTCCTCAGAAACTTGTCCAGAAATAAAAATAGAAAAATTCATTTCTGTTCCAGAAACTATTTCTGGAACAGAAATGTTGTCATGCGCCCCCTAGGTATTCGTGAAAATGCCTTGGTGAAGTATGGAGATGAATGCTAGTATACTGGGTCAGTCTAAATAGTGCCTACTACAGGACATGCGAAGGCAAGATGCTTGATATGCTTTATCGCAAGGAAATGCACGGTCCCATAGAGAGTGATGAGGCTAACCCTTATTACACAGATCGACAAGCATTGTTCTTCCTTAGTTTGCTACCAGATAATTATGGGAAGGTAGTGACAACTCTCATCCCATCAGCATCTACTGGAAAAGAGAAGTTGGACATGGCGAAATCTAACTTGCTCGAATATGAGACTCGGTAGGAAAGCGTGGGACTTCATTCAACTGCAACTTCTTGTCTCAGAACATGGAGGAAGGATTAAATCTCGAGACTTCTACAACCGTGATAGATCCAAGTCAAGAAAAGGCATGATTGTTGAAATTGTGTAAGCCTGGCCACATAAAGAAAGACTATCGATCCTCAAAAAGAAGAAAGTAGAAGAGTAAATGCCAAGCATGAGAGGAATGACACTACCGAGGTAGGTTCCCAAGAAGACTTGTTTGGTTGGTCTACTTGTGATAATATTTGCGTTGATTTCTTTGCGAAGATGGGTAAATATGATGTTGCGAAAATTGTGGGAATTGGTGATGTGTGCGTTCAAACTAGCTTGGGCAAGAAACTAATGCTCGAGCATGTGAGGCACATTACCCGACCTTCAGTTGAACTCGATTGCTGCCAGAAAATTAGACGATGACGAATTGGAAAGTCGGTTTAAGGATGGGACTTCGAAGCTTGTCTCACCCATTGTAGCAAGGAGGAAAAAGAGTTGTGCTCTTTACCACACACGAGCTAAGGTCTGCAAGGACAATATTCATGATGCGGGAGAAGCAGTAACACTAGATCTATGGCTCATGAGACTCGATCATATGAGGGAGAAAGGCCTCCAAATTCTTGCAACGAAGGAACTCATCTCAAATGTAAAAGGACAATCAGGAATGCCAGATGAAAGTTATGATCGGTTGGGTAGATTACAAACAAAAAGAAAATTTACTATTAATGTAGGTAGATTACTATTTTCTATGGAACATTACGAGCTATACGAGCTGTAGAAAGTCATGAAGACGAACTGGAAATTATGTCCTTTAAGGAAAAGTTACAAAAGAATATTCGATTGGTAAATTATTAATTATGAGGATAATTACGAAAGCTACAGGAAAGTTACGATGAACGAAGTAATTCGCTACCGAACAGGGGAGGGAAACTTATCGTGGAGTTAGTTGACTATGTTTAGGGGAAAGTTAAGATTGATAGGAACGCAGACTTTACGAGAAAATGAGGAAAATTACCATCACTTGGGAATAAAAAATTACCATAATTGGAAGAATGTTAAGATGTACAGAAGGAAATTAGGATCAATGAGGTAATTTACTATAAATAGGAGAACAAAACTTGCGAAGTCCATGAGAAAGTTATGCGGAAAGAATCATAATAGTCACTAACAAATTACAATGTATATATCGAAGTTGCTCTGATGAAACAAACTTGCAGCAACCTTCAGCGACTGTATATTTCATTGTTGGTAATCGATTAAATTAATCGACTTGTTCATTTATTTATTTGACCTTAATAGGTGAAGACAACGGGATACAGATTTCAAAAATATAGCTCGCTTGCGTATGTATCAGAGCTGCCTGCTATTTCTTTCTTGATTTGAAGAAACCCAAAAGCAATTTATAGAAGTATGTCTCTGGCAATTTGTCTCTACTGATTCTTGAGAAGTGACCTTCGTGTAAGTACTATATATATATATATATATATATATATATATATATACATACATATATATATGTATAGCGTGTGTGAGTATATATATGTATGTGCGTGTGTGAGTATATATATGCGTATGTGTGAATATGTGAATATTACTAGTTATGGGATGTTGACGTGTATTCCTCATTAAGCTTATCAATAGACCATAGACTAATTTGATTCCCAATATGTGAATATTACTAGTTATGGGATGTTGACATGCATTCCTCATTAATCCTTATCAACAGATCATAAACTACTTTGATTCCCAGAAATGTTCCTTGATTATCTATTCCTCAGTTGGTGAACAATTGATTGAACAAGCTAGGTTTTGCCACCATTTTGCTCGCGAAACATTTCCTCTTTTTATTAGTTGCCTCAGTTCTTGTTTTGGCATTGGTGCAATGTAAAAAATTTACGTTTTGAATATGAACCGTAGACCTTATCACCAAATTAGCAATTACACCATAGTGGCTTATATATATATATTCTATAATAATTAATTATTGTATATGTGACGACCCCAACTCCAGGTCGCATGGTTATCGTTGCAATGTCTCAGGCGCGTCGATCCATTTCTTTCTAATTTTCGATTTAAGCAAATGTGGAATCATTACAACATCAACACCCGACCACAATACAACACAACAAACAAGTAGTTAGGAAAACACTACACAAACCATACTGCGACATACGCTAGTATATTTACAAGCTCTTATTACTGGCATCTCCTTTTTACATCATCCTCATATATTTGTGTAGGCCAAGAGGAATTCTATCTCCTCTAGCGTGACTTCAGCTCCCCAAATTGGTATGAGGCTTCCATGCCCACAACTCTGAAAAACAAGGGGTGAGTCCAAGACTCTATAAGTAAAAACCCCTAATCCTCTATTAAGATGACATCTTGTCATCAAATCTAGCATGTACAGTACTCGCATTACAATATCGATGGTAGATCGATAGTAATATTACTGCTTCACTTCGACTACATATATGTGCCCTTTCGGCTTAACTTTCATACATGCTTACCTTAGGTTTATCCATGAACACACTAAGTTACAAAGTAATAAATATACCGGCATGCATAAAAGGTTCATTAACATACATCCTAGCTTAACTAGAGCATCTCGACTAGATCGAGGCATCCAGCTTCAAGCTAAACTTCCAAGCTCGACCAAGGCATTCCAGCTCAACGGAGGCATCCCGAGACTAGCTCACTGGAGGCATTCGAGCTTAACTTAGGCATCTTAGCTCAACCAAGGCATCTCATTCTCACAAACGAGGCATCGCAACCAACGCTATGCGACGACAGTCTTCTTCTTTCATTGAATGATCACATATCATGTGTCGCACAAGTCAATTTATTATCTTCTATCTTAACCCACACATACAAGGCCCGATGGCATGCTCAAACAAGTGCATGTCATGTATTATGATACCGCAACTATATAATATGCCAGGTACAATTCAAGACGCATAGCCCGAACTGCCTCATCTAGATGCCAACCCTCCACCAAGTGAGGCTTAGACTGATGCGTCTCAATCTCAATTCATGACCAAATGAGATTCGGTCCGTCACGTTTTAATGCCGGCCCGAGACCAAGTGAGACTTGTTCATGTCCCGGGCATAAATCAATCAACACATAAGCAAACCATACAAAATGGAGCAACATGTAAATGATTACTCATGGGTAAGCACACGAGTAAACTCGCTGACATAGCATATTGCCTTAGCCAAGGTTTAGGAATTCTATTTACCTTCAATGAATTATGGATGGTTTTGCCAAGAGTTGGCCGTGCAGTGAGGTGGCGGCACGATGAGGGCGTGAGCGTGAGAATGAAACCAAAGTGGGAAATGTGGCGAGAGAGGGTGGGGGCGTGAGATAGAGAGAGTGTGTGTGTGTGAATGAGGGAGAAGTGAGGGTATGGAAATAAGGGGATGAAGCCTCTATTTATAGGTAAACTCATCATTATTACCCATTCTAAGTGGCACACCTATAACGAGAAGTGTCAAAGCTAATTAGGAATGTGTGGCAAGCCTAAGATCCTGAAAAGCACTTGGGCGCTTTTTATTGGGCCGCCTAGGCAATGATTCGCCTATGAAATGATGAGTAGGAATGATGATTTCATTAATTAGGGGACACTTAAACCATATGACTTAACCTAGCATTAATGCACTAAGGTCCAAAAACATTTAATGCATGTTTATCTTTAAGCCAAGAAGACTCTAGATTGGTTTGCTCCTCAAGCTGAGTGTGTAGCCCTCCTATTAATAAAGACTCTAAGGTGAAGAATAGTTTCGAGTAAATTGCAAAATCAGTGTCGTTACCTTATCAAACGGGCTCAAAAAATTATAAAAATTCAATATATTGTAGAGAGGAATGAACAATAAATCACCGAACACAACCCAATAGTTGTCTGTTGTATAGTTTCAATGAGCGCAGAGGAAAACCCATTTCGAAGTCCAAATATTCGTAAAACATTTTGAGATTTTTATATGTTATAGACATAGATGTTCTTTAGAACTTTTATGAATGAAGCATATCTAAATTCGAAAGGGAAAATTTTAGAAAAAATCGATAAAACAAATAGGTCACCATTTTTACCGAACTAGATAGTTTTAATGCAGTAAATGATTAGGCTTTCATATCACCATTTCACCTCAAAAAAATCTGAAATTAAATTATGTTGTAATTCAAAAATTTTAGAACAACTTTCATAGGGGAAGTTTTACAAAAATTCAAACTACAAAAAGCTCTATAAAATCAGAAAACAGTGAGAGTCCAACAGTTTCGAAAACTGGAAATCAAAGTTAGAGCTTAAGAAACCAAATGTGACAAGTCTTTGGAGGAGAGGTGGCACCCCTAATGTTCTTCCAAGACCATCCTTCATTAAATCTTCTAGACCAATGATTCACCAAGCATTTAGGGGTGGGAAGAACTTGTCTTCCAAGTCTCAAAGTAGTGGAATCATAGCCTAAGCTCTTTAGGGACACATAAACTTGTGACTCACCTCCTTCATTAATGACTTGTAATGATGACTATACACCTAAGCTTATGAGTAATTTTTTTCATTAATGGCTTATAATGATGACCATAACACCTAAGCTTATGAGTCATTCCCTTCATTAATTACTAGCTTCGAAAAGTAGTAAATGCATTCATTGGAAAGAAGGTAAACTGAAGGCCATCTCATTGAATGGGAATTATCTGAGTTTAACCACAATTGACTACCTTATTTGGTCCGAAGTTTGTGCTTAAGCTATCATCAGACGAAGTTGGACGCAACCAAGCTTAATTAGCGGAACCAAATTTGGAATTCCCTTTTATCGTATAAAAGGGGCTCTTGGATGGGTCCAAGGTCCAGTCCTTGGGCCTGTCAACTAGTCCTAGGGCCGGTCCTGTAGCCAGTCCAAAGTCTTGCGCCACAATCCATGGCCCATAACTAACTCTCGGGTCGATTTATGGCCTATTCTCGCCATTGGCATACAAATCTTTAGCCTATTAGTCAAAACCAAAATAAGGATCAAAATTGAGAATGTTACCGTATATCTTGACTAGTTTATGAGAATGTTGTTGAATTGTTAGCTTGTCGCCGAACGTGGCATTCGATGCCTGCCTAAAGTGAACAAAAACAATGATATTTCATGGATTGCATCATCCAATGGCATTCAAGCAGAACAAAACTATCATTTAAGATTATCTGATTCGTTAAGTTGCTTTTGTTGGTGGGCCGATCAATTCTTTTGAGTTTCATATTTAACATGATGTAATCGAGATGGTGTCAAATCGAGCAAAGAAATTGCATCTTCTTTAACTGCTGCTTTGTAAAGCCACCTCTCTATTTCACTCAGAACCATCGTCTTGTTGACAATGGAATTTCTTTAAATTTATTTACCAATTCATTAGCTCAAAGAAATGATATGACATTATTCGCTCATATATCGACACAAATCAATGTAGTTTTGATTGGTGTATATCATGTATAGATAAAATTTTATGCAATGTAGTCCACAAGCATGTTGCTAACAATGAAAGCATATGTGTATGTATATGTGTGTGTGTGTGTGTGTGTGTGTGTATAGTTATGTATATGTTAGATTCGTATGCTACTTGTAGCTTGGTATGGATGGATAAGCTTCTACATTCAATAAAATACATTTTTTTGGCTTATCATCATGCTCTGTCATTGGTAAAGATACCAACTATATTTAAAAGTCATGTCTGTTCTGAATTATACGGGCTTCGCGGCTTGGTTTCTAGATCCGACATCGGTTGTGTGTACTTACAAACATGAGGACTAATTTTATAAGGTTTCCGAGGAGATAAATTGACCTCATTTCGTCTACTGGCATGTTTCATACGTGGCCAAAATAGAGTTATTTAATATGGATCATTATTGGGTCAAAGGATTGGCTTGGCGGCTCGACAGGCCCAATAGACATGTCCATGCTCTCCAAGGATCGGGCCTGCACCTGAATTTTGAACTCGTGAGACATTACATTTAAAAGAGTTGGGAGTTCATATTGGTGTCACAGAGATTGTAGCTTCACCAACATGGTCAACCAAAGAATCCTCTCCGTGTTCGACCACAAGTTGCAGTAATTGAAGTCGCATCTCCTTCGATTTCTACTTAGTAAAGCCTCCTCTTCATTTTTGCTTCTTAAGCTTCGAAGGAATTGGGCTTTGTAGTTGTGTTTTGCCGGTTGCATTCAGCTTTAAGATGGCTGCGAAAGCCAATCCCTTCTTCTGAATCAAACATCGACATCCTTAAGAGGAAGCATCATCCTGTTGACATGGGAAATTTTTCTAAACTGTTGACCAAGCCATAAGCCCAAAAAAATACTAACAATAATAATATGACACAATTAGTTCGAATATCAGTGCAAATGAATGTAGCTTTGAGTGGGGTATCTTTTGTAGATAAAAGTTTATGCATTTTAGTCTACAAGCGTGTAGTTACTAGTAAAAATAATTTTTTTCCATAAAAAAATAAATATATTTGAAAGCTATATATGTGCTGATTTTTCTAGCATCCTCTAGTTCATGAATTATTGTTCTTAATGAGAAATTATTATAAATGAGAGTAGTATATATACTAAACTGAATTTTGGTACAGACATAATGATGAGTTCCACATGAATCTTGCTCCACTAAGTCTAATAGCTCGATTGAACTTAGTGAACATATTAGCTACTTAAAATATCAGCTCATTGTTAGTCAATGCTACTTTTATTTGTCGTCCTTGAAATTCAATTATTTATCCATCACATGATGTTTGTCCTCACATGTGGAATTTATTGTTTGTCTTTATCATTTCACACACAGTGGACTGGTCAATCCACTCCAACTTTTCCAAAACCCAATGAAATGTGACCCCTTCCTTCATTATTTGTGTACTTCCTCCACTTTTGCGCATAGACATGTACGAATCACACATTTATGTCAGCATAGCTGCAAGTCATTGGTTAAGGGGAGAGCGGAACCTAAAAACCCGTGAAGGACGAATAGTCATATAGTACTTATCATCATGTGATGTTAGTACTATATCATATTGCCACCACATGGTTTCACGTCTTTTCATGGCACGAGTAAATCAAAGCACATTTTACTAGACGAATGGTCATATATCATATCATGATGTAACTTTTATATGAGTAAATTCATTATTTCACTAAAAAGCGCAATTTATGACGAAAAGAAACGCTAAATAATTTTGAAGCAAATTACTTTAGATTAAAAAAATAAAATAAAACCACATACGGACTTTCGCAAATGGATTTGAATCAATGTGTCCCATGGTTATGGTTTTTTTATTTGAAAAGTAGAAAATAGAACTCTTTTATTTCCAAAATGCAAATTAATTGAATTTATATTAATGTTATAATAGGAAAACAAACTAACATTAAAATATAGTATTCCATGAAGTATGATAAAATTATCCAAAAATAATAGATTAATGAAATTAAATTAGAAATAAAATGGAGAATGGAAGCTCACTAAAATAAAAACATATAAAAAGAAGAAAGAGAAATGGAACTGTATATGTAATCAGACTCACTTTTTTTTTTGCTTTACTTGGTATAGTATGGAATAACTAGAGCAAATGACGATAAATACAAAGACATAAAATTAGTAAATCAATCTAATAATTAAACCATTTATGCCGTGGTGGAACAAAGTATGATGAGCTAAGAGCACCTTCATCCCTATCTATGTACATACCTGGGTAAAAGAATCCGAAAAGACCGTTCCTCCTGGTAGATTACAAGAAGAAATATGTGGAGGAAGTAGTAATTATGGCCTTTATGCTATCTCTTTTAGTATACTTTTTTCTTTTAGCTTTTGATCGCTTCCTCCATTTCCCTTCAAGCAGTCCTAAATTGCAGATTGCTTCATAAATCGCTTAATATTATAGAGGTTACATTTAAGTACGTAGATGCGAAGACTAGATGACAAGGAACTAACTAGCTGGCTGCTCCATTGGTGATGGGGTGCTGTTGAGATAATGTAGCTTGTCGGGTAGGTATGTTATCTACTGCTGAAGTAGTGATGTCTTTCCATAAATCTCAGCACCGTACTATGCATATGTCAACAGTAGCTACTTCCTAGGACTCGGGTATATGAGTTACTGTTCAGGTAAGCTTGAAATGTCAATTTAGAAAAGAAATCAAAGATTGGTGCTCAGCTTTGCTTCTCACACATAAGGCGTCCCGATGCTTCCAATCATATACCTTGACTTTAGGTCTTTCAGGATCTCAACGGTGCTTGTTTCTTACAATTGTCAAGTTATATTTGGTGCTTGATGCTACTAGAGGGTGAGATGAAAAGAGAACATATGAGAACGAATCTTTGCTGCACTTCTAACAATTTATATTCGTGTTTATCTTTAATTGTGTTTCTTTGGCAATTAGTAAAGAAAGCTGAAAATTGCTGTTATTTAACCTATTTGTGCAGAAGGTCCCTCTTGTTCACCCCTTGTTTATGTTTGTATGAGGTACTCTGTCATGCAATAGATGACATATCTGAATTCTGGATTATTCCATCTGAGAGATCTTGGATTGGGCAGGCTTATCCTCTTGTCGGTATTCTTCATGCTAGGATGCCTCTGCCCCTTGACCTGGCAATGGCAGAAGGGCCTGTTTATGTAAATGCTCAGCAGGTTCATGGGATTTTGAGACAAAGACAAGCACGTGCTAAGCTTGGAAAGCAGCCAATCAAAGTTAGACAGGTCAATGGCCTTTTTTTTTATTTTTATGTACGTTGATTTGGAAGCTCCTTTCGGCCTTTGCCAGGTATAAAAATTAATTATAAATCTTTTTTTTTTATTTGAAGGTACTCCGCTCGGGTTTGCTTCCTTACCACATGTTAATACTGTCGTTGAATGCTATTTTTAGGAAATTTTATTTTGTGGGAAATAGTCCGACTACATACTTCATCTTCGTTACAGCTTTTGCAGCTATCTCAGCATTTAACTCATTGGGGATAAACTTAATTGATATTTTTGCTTTGCTCGTTCTCTGATATGGCGTGTATCTTCATGGGTTGCGGCACCAGCATGCCATGAGAAGAGTCAAGGGAAGTGGAGGGCAGTTTCTTATATATATTGTTAAGATTAATATTACTAAAAACTTCAAACCGATACATATATGATAAATTTATTTTAAATTTATTTTTTAATAACCAAAAAACCCAAATAAGTATATTTATAACTAATATACCATCCATTAAATTGGATTAATATATTCGTCCACTATCATGTGTCATCTAACTTAGTAATTTAAGAGTAAAATTTAATAAAAATTAATAAAAGGTAAATTTGTCATTGGTGCATCAATTTGAGGATTTTAATAGTAAAAAATTAGTTTGATGTAAATTTGTCATAAATATATCAATTTGAAGTTTTTTCATTCATCAAAAAATTAGTTTTGTGTAAATTTATCATATGTATACTATATATTAACTCTATATGTTAAGCTGAATTTTTGCACGGAAAATAATGGGTTCCATGCATATCTCTTCCCCATCATATCTGAAGCCCGATTGAGCTTTAGCTATGGTAGATACTTGCTCATTGCTGGTCAATATTGCTTTCATTAATCGTCCTTGTAACTGGTCATCCATCATGTGAAGTCGTTTGTGAAATTTGTGGTTCATCTTTATCATTCCCAAATATCATTAACTCGGGATGCGAAGAAGGGGCAAGCTGCGTGGAAGAATCGACTTCCCCAGCAAAAAGGCAAAACGAATTCAGAGAACCAAAGATACAGAATTAAACTGTTGCTATTGGGTAATTATTATACATGAGTATAATATATATACTAAACTGAATTTTGGCACCTGAAAATAATGCGTTCTATGTAGATCTTGCTCTGCGAATCTGATGGCCTAATTGAGGTTAATTGATATGTTAGCTACATGAAATAGTTGCTCGTTGCTGGTCAATGCTGCTTTCATTTATCGTCAACATAATTAATCATCAATGATATGATGTTTGTCATTGTTTGTGAAATTTGTGGTTCATCTTTATTATTTCATATATAGTGGACTTCCAATTTTTCCAAACCTGATGAATAGATGTGGCCCTTCCTCCACTATTTGTTTACCTCCGCTTTGATGTGGGGCTATCGACGATGGTGGATCAGATTTGACTGATCTAGTCGATACTTTAAAACTCGATTATTGAACAATGACACTATTAAGGATTGATTCGACCTATATTCCCCATTATTGCATAGACATATACAAATCATATGTCTATGTTGGTGCAGCAACACATCCACGAGTCATGCATGTCGATAATGGCATTGCATTGCGTCACTTCAACTTGTTCTCACCATCGCCCATGCCATGCAATTGTAATAGAAACTCGTAACAAATTCGTAAATATTATTAACTCATGTTGCGAAGAATGGGCAAGCTTCTTGCAAGAACCGACTTCCCTTAAAAAAAAAAAAAATGAATTCAGAGAACCGAGATAGAGGATTGGTGTTGCAAGAAATCTACTTCTAATGAGACTTAAGAGCATGAACGAGGTAGTGCTGAAAAATTAAGAGCACCAATGAGAGTAATATAATAAGGATTATCAATTTCATTTCTCTAATTTTACTAGCACTTTATCTTCTTGCATGTCATACCATATTTCCAGCGATGATTTTTTTAATCATTTTGATGGCATGTATCATGCATTTGATAAAGCTACTTTTGATCTTTAAAAGTGAGCTGATCAACAAATACCAAGTTAGTTTGGTTGCCTTCACATTTTTGCTGGTGATGGTTCACTCATTATTGGTTCTACTGAAAACCTTCACATGGTTCAAGCCCCCAGACCCAGTTTATTTAGAGAGTCTTTTCTTTTTTGTTCTTACTCAATCTCTCTATATTGTGTACAGTAAGTGCATAGTGTTGCTACACACGTAAAAGATTAGAAAAAAAATTAGAAATTTGCAAACCTTTATATAGACATAACTACAAATCCCATTTCCCCGTATCTCTCAAGTTACTCTTTAAATCCTGAGACTAAGATCTTTATATTTAAAATTTCTTCGTGTTTTGGAATGCGCAGTGATTTTGTTGGGATTTTGTTGGGGTGTTTGGTTCAGTCTTTGCTCTCTACCTTAAGGTATTATACGATTTCTATGGACTGTGTGGTGATTTTCTTTATTTGTTGAAAAGTCTGGGGCATTTCATTTAAAGTAATTATCGGTCTTAGTCAAGTGGTATAGTCCACATTGACATGCGATCCGTGAACTTAAAATAATATGAAAAGTTGTTGGATTAGCTGGCACATCAAGTTACTACGAACGGAAAATATTCTAAAGGAGATGGCGGACATTCGTGATTGTCCAAGACAACAACGCTTTAGAGAATTGTTCCTTAATTAAACATCTCTCTGCCTTGGTTGTGTTCAGGATTGGCTTCCTTTCTAGCGAGCTTGGTGTCTCTACCACTTTAATTGAGCTCTTGATGCGGCTGCCCCTAGATGTGGAGGGTCCATGGTCATGCTTCCAGGTGGCCTCGATTTTCATGTCACGGCTGATTTTACCACATATACACACGGAGAACTAGAAGGTCGAGAATGAAAAGAGGGAAAAGAGGAAAAGAAAAGAAAATAGGCAGAGTTGAAATATCTCAACTTTTTAAGGGATAAATTTAGAATGCGAAATTATTTTGTAATTTATGAACGATCTCAATATAAGAAGCGTGAGCGCCTAAATTTATCATTTTGTGGACGGAATAGAAAATGCAGGTGGGCTGAGGGAAAACGGATTCGCATCCAACAAGAGTCGCTAGATCTATTATTCGGAAGAAGCTTCGTTGGATCAACTACATCTAACTCATTCACCGATTATTTTTTCACTCTTCCATCTCGGGATTTTACAGTTTATAATTATATGCACGGACCAGACGATGCCATGCATCACGAGGCAAATAGATCGTATTTGGGCTCTCATTTGTGAAGACATTGCTGATGACTCGTAGGGCCCCTCTAACCTGTAGCTAACTTCCGTAATTGACGCAGGAGAAGATTATTCGTACCAACAATCTAATATCCTTCAAACAAATATTTCTCCAATTGCAAGTCACGGGATAAAGCATGTGACCACATTTTACTTCCTTCCCAAATCCAAAATATATTGTTTATCATAGTCTTGTCCAAAATGATAGTTAAAAATCGTACATAATAGCTTACGTGGACAATGAGTCATGTGTAAAATTAGTTATTTATGGAGTCATTCGTCAAATTATTGACCTTTCTCATCATGGAAAAGACAAACAATTCATATAGAGAGATAATAATAACAGATTATCAATCGAACAAAACAAATAAAAATGTGCAAAAATCTTAAGCGACTAGAACAACTGATTCTCGCCTCAAATCCGCTCCCTGGCATATCACAGTGCAAAAATCTTAAGCGACTAGGGCCACTGATTCTCGCCTCAAATCCATCCCCTGGCATATATACACACACACAGAGATGTTAAGAATCCACTTGCACAAAAAAACAAAATTCAGGTTATGATTAAACATTTTACAATAATTTAGGGATTCGATTCGACCTTTTGATTGGCCATACATTCTCCCAAAGAGCCTTGAAAATTTTCCAAAACTTGTTAAAATTAGATTTTCCCAAAATAATTTGGCGATTAGCTGGAATGCATGGTGAGTTTGTTTGGAGTTTTGTGGGTGGTTGGTTTAGTCTGTGTTCTCCACCAGACGACACTATACGATTTGTGTGGACTGTATGGTGATTTTTTTTTCCCATGTATTTCTTATATTTAAGATAGATAATTTGGGATGAGATTTGTTGTGATTGAATCAACATGGACATGGTCACACCGACAGTAAATTATTTTTATCCAAGCCGAGGAAATCATTCACATTGAAAAAAACTTTGGAATGCTACTCTTTAGCGCCTACTTTTAATACATTGCAAAGTGGAAAAAAGACCCATGATAGGACCTATTGAAACTCGACTTGATTGTTGGATGAAAAGAATCGTTGATTCCTTCTGGTATTTGCTAACAGTATCATAAGATTAAACCACTTCCTACATATATTAGCAACTTCATATTTCATTCGGTGTCTCACACTGTCAACAACCAAATCAAGAACCACACGAAAATAGCACATGGCCATCTTCTTCTTATTTGCCGTTGATACACACGGCCTTTTATATCCATCAAAAACTAAAATAAAAAAGAAAGGCACGAGCTTTGACTTTAGAGGAAGCAAAGGACATGGCGTGTTCACGCGGCTTGCAGTGAATGTGCTGAACATGCGGCACCATTCATGCATCTGCACTGTCCCCGAATGCCTTTTCTCTCTCTCTCTCTCTCTCTCGAGCTTTGACTTTAGAGGAAGCAAAGGACATGGCGTGTTCACGCGGTTTACAGTGAATGTGCTGAACATGCGGCACCATTCATGCATCTGCACTGTCCCCAAGTGCTCTCTCTCTCTCTCTCTCTCTCTCTCTGCACCATTCTTCCCCTTCTCTAGATTTTTCTCCGTTTATAATTTTAAGGGAATGGCCAACTCTAACAAGTTTTAAAGTCCAGTTGCACAAGAATAGAACGAGAGACTTGATTCAACATTTTGCAATAGTTAAATGACTGATGTCTTTATTCCAAAGAAAAAAAGAAAACGAACTTCTTGTTGGCTTGTACGGTCTTCCACTAAGTCTTTAAAAATTTGAAAACTTGTTAAAAGGTCTTGGACACCTTCCCTGTGTCTGCTTGCTAATGCAGACCATTAGTTGGGAAATAGACAAGCCGGCCAGTTATTTAAGGTATTGGCGTTCGTAGCACTAGTTCATATCCAAAGCCTCAGTAGTTTTAAGCTAGCCCGCGCCACACCAACCTTTTTCTTAGGGAAGAGAGAGATTTCTAGAAGTAATAAGCTTCCTAGTTATGGCAAACTCAGAGGCTGGAATGAGCAGTGATGCTGCACAAGTATTAGGAGGCGAGTACCAAGTGTTCCTGAGTTTTAGAGGACCAGACACTCGTGCTGGATTTACTGACTTCCTCTACCATGACTTGGTAGATGCTGGAGTCCACGTATTCAGGGACGATGAGGAACTTCGTGTTGGCGATGTGATTGATGGGAGCCTTTTGCATGCTATCAACAACTCCAAAATCTACATACCCATCTTCTCTCAAGCTTATGCTTCTAGTAGATGGTGCCTCCGGGAGCTTGCACACATGATAGACAACGTGTCCAAGTCAGAGGGTGAAAAAAATATCATTCCTATTTTTCTTGACGTGGAACCTGACGATGTTAAACTCAAGACTCCACAATATGAAAATGATTTACAAGAACACAAGAAGAAGTTTCCTGCTGAAGTCGAGGCTTGGAGAGTGGCTCTTGCAGAGGTATGTAAAATCAAGGGGTTGAATGTGAAATCAAGGTAAAACTCTCTTAAGATTCCTACCTAATTATTTCATAGCGGAAATATTGAAAACTACGTCCAGTTGCGCTCTCTTTCAATAACTTTAATGACATGGACCTAAATATTCCTTTAAGCATTTTTTTTCATCTTTACTATCTCGTAAGGCTACGAAATTTCAAGAGCACCCATTTGCCTTTATTGTTTGGGATGATTATTAAACTCTTCTTCAGTTTTGGCACCCATTTTGATCTGCATTCTCACTAATTTTGACCCCAAAAATCTATTTCCCCTGTGGTAAGAATATAGTTTCCATTTTCCAAAAAAGGAGATCGCACCTGGTGCCAACTTAAATGTAACATAAGGGTAGAATGCATTATCATAGCATGTGGCCGCCCATTAGCTTTTCCAGTGTAAATGAGGTTTTTCGCACCATTTTTCATGGTGGGCAATCTCTCATGCTTTTGGGTTATGTCGGCCGCTTGATTTTTTTTATTTTTTTTTAAAAGCAAAATATGGAGTTTCTGGAAAGCAAACCGACAGAGCCTCTCCATTTTGCTTTTATATTGATAAGGTAGTCCACACTTGATGGTGTGGATAATCGAATGTGTATTGTGAGTCTAATTGACACAATTATCTTCATTCCTAATGGGAGTTGGATCTCTCTATTTTCAATTTTGAACAAATCTTAATGAGACACGGGTTTTTAAATGGCATTATACTTGATATAATCAGATCCATAGAAAACTTACATGCACAAATTAAGCTATAAAAATGTTACAGTAGCAATATGAAGGCACCGGGAAATAGTTATAAGTTTTGGGATTTTATTTTTCTTCACCAAAGCTGCAGTGTTCAATGGATGGCGTTGTATTTGTCTACCTTACCTCGGTTCATGATTCTTCTATTAAGAGTGTTGAAACATTTTCTAGGCTTAGCTATAAATGCCAAAATTTTGCTTATGCATGATATAGCTGCCACTTGGTAATTTTGGCCTTCGTGTAAATACTATGTTCTTTAGAAATTCTTGTAATCACATATGGAAAACATATCGTGAATTCTACTTAATTAGCCTATATTTAACTGTTCAGTGTATTTAGATATTTTTTGTGATGTACTTCAATCTTTTCAAGTTAAGGTTTTGGCAATCCCACCAATGATGCGTAGGTATGTAATTAATCTAGTCAACTAATGAACTTATGAAAGCGCTTTTGTACATGGCAGCCCAGCAAAAATTGTCAGATCGGTTGTTCAAATGGTTTTGGAGAAGCTTGAGACAAAACAAGAACCTGTGACTAAACATTTACTTGGAATTGATAATCAGGTAAAACACTTGATAGAGTCATTAGATGTCAATGATCCCGATGTGCGCCTCATTGGAATTTTTGGAATGGGTGGTATCGGTAAAACAACTATTGCCAAGGTTGTTTATAATGAACTATTGTCTCACTTTGGAAAGTGTTGTAGCTTCCTTGAGAATGTTCGAGAGAGGTCATCAACTGAGGAGGGCATAGTCAAGTTGCAGAAAAAACTACTATTGGACGTTGGCTCTAGATCTATGGAAAAGGTTGAGGATAGTGCAAAAGGAAAGAAGAGGATTCGAGAAACACTAAGCAACAAGAAGGTCCTTGTGGTTCTGGATGATGTTGATGATAAAGATCACGTTAAGAAACTAATAGGAATTTCCAAATTATATTCTGGATCACGGATAATCATTACAACAAGAGACACAACCATTATGGAAGTTGATGGATTTATAGGTCAAATTCAAAAGTATGAGATGCAAAAGATGGATGATAGTCTTGCACTTCAGCTTTTTTGTCATCATGCCTTTGTAGAGACGTCCCTTCGAATGATTTTCACAGGCTTTCATGTGAAATTGTCTCACTTATGGGAGGGCTTCCTTTGGCCATTGAAGTGGTAAGTTTGTTACTTAAGGAGAGGAAAGATGAAGAACATTGGAAAGAGGCGTTGGGTAGATTAAGGAAAGTACCTGAGGAAGCTATTCTTCAGAAGTTGAGGATTAGCTATGATAACCTCGACAAATATCAGCAACAAATTTTTCTTGATATAGCATGCTGCTTTTTCAATGAGAAGAAGACTGATGCAACTTACATATGGGCTGATTGTGATTGTTTTCCCCTAAGGGGAATTAAAGTCCTTACCGAGAGGTGCTTAATAAAGATATTGCAAGGTGAAAAGCTTTGGATGCATGATCAACTAATAGCATTGGGAAGGCAAATTGTCCGTGAGGAAAGTCAAGATGGCCTTGGAAAGCAAAGTAGATTATGGATTGCAAAAGAGGCCCTCAAAATCATAAAAACAGAAGAGGTAAGTAGGAATCATTTCATTTTAATATATAAGTTGTTTATCCTGAGATTTAGAATTTCTTTTTTGTTTAGGATCTTCATTATTTTTTTTTCTGCCCATTCGAGTTGTAAAAATGGTGGTTGGATGTTGAAAAATATCTTCAAATTATTGTAAAAATACCACTTGCAGAGGAAGGACAAGGTTCAAGTGCTACAGATAGTGAGACCATCTTACAACATAGAGATCACAAATGAAGAGTTTGAAAGGTTACAAAACCTAAGATGCCTCTGGTTAAACAAGGGAACTTATGTTGGGGACTTTGCAAGGTGTCAGTCGAATTTGAGATGGTTTTCTTGGCATTCTCCTAAAGTGATGGATTTTAGGGCAAAAAATTTGTATATGGATCATCTTGTTGTTTGTAAACTTGATGATCTTAACTTCAAGGATGATTCAAAAGCATGGGACTTGATCAAGGTAAATTTCATGTTTTAATTATAGTTTGATAGTTCCCTTGTATACTATGCGATGGTTCTTACACTTGACATATGATTTACTTTTACAGAGGTCGCAAAATTTGAAAGTTCTATCCATTACTTCATGTTATGGCATAACAACAATCCCAGACATTTCTAGATGCTCAGCTTTACAGAGATTGACTCTTGCAAACTGCTGGAATCTAAAGAAAATTGAAAGCTTCATTGGAAATCTACACTCGTTGATTGAGTTAAAGATTGAAAAGTGCAGTAATTTTACAGATTTGCCTGAAGAAGTGGGGGCGCTAGTGAAGCTGAAGCATTTCTCCTTGTTGGGATGTGAAGGATTAAAAGAAGTTCCAGATTCACTTGGCAATTTAATCTCATTGACAGAGTTAGATTTATCAGGTACGAGTATTGGCAAACTTCCAAACTCCCTTGAAGGACTAGTGAAACTTGAGTCTTTTCTTTTGAGAAACACGAGGATTAGGGAATTTCCCAACTTCATTAGAAAGTTGAAGTCATTACGTGTGTTGGGTTTGTCAAAAGACATATCATATTTTTGGCAGTTATCTAATGACATTAGGAGGTGGAAAATTCTTGGAGAGCATTTTGGGATGAGTGAACTTCTTGAGATAAGTGAACTTCCCTTCTTCAGAATGTTGGTACCATCATGGGAATCGCTGGTTTTATCATATTTGTCCAGGTCAGATGAGGGATCATATTCTCTGGAGGCTAATGTTGGCAGAATTCCAAGGACAATCAATAAGCTTTGTCACCTCCAAAAGCTCAATTTATGGAATTGTGATGTGATTAAAGGGTTGCCGAAGCTTCCCTCAAGTTTGACCCATCTTGCTTTTAAATCTAAATCATTGCTCTCAGTCCCTAATCTGTTGAACCTTACTAATTTGGTTGAATTAGAATTAAGTGATGGCTCTCGTGATATAGGCAAATCAAACCTAATCACAAAACGCAATTTCAGGGGATTGGGAGGTTATCTAAACTGGAAATGTTGTATTTAGATCTGCTAAGTACCTCTGCACCACCAAAATTTGCTTCTCTTTCTCATCTGGAAAAGCTTGATTTGTATGGCCTAGACCTAAGACCCATAGGGAAGCTTCCATCCTCTAGCTGGAATTGGAGAAATTTGTTGACTTTAAATTTATATGGGTGTGAATTGGAAGACATTCCACTTGGACTTCCACGACTGGAGAATTTAATAGTTAGTGGTTCTACAGAGCTTCAAAGATTATCTATTCCTTCGGAATTAAGCAAGCTACAGCGAGTGCATCTGCAAAATTGTCTGGAGCTAGTTGAGATACAAGTTTTGGGTCTTTCACATTCATTGAATTCCTTGAGGGTCTGTGTCTGCGAATCTTTGAAAAAAATTGGTGGATTATCATACTTGAAGAATCTGAAGAACTTGCAAATCGAAATGTGCAATGTACTTACTGATGTCGAGGGCCTAAATGAGCTAGAGTCTCTGCAATCCTTGTCGGTCAGCGTATGCCCATTATTGAGAAGCTTGATTGATGCATGGGGCACAAATAGGCCAGTTGATTGCCACGTCCAAATAGACATGTTTGGAGACTCTACTGAAGATCTTATTTGGAGTGGAAGGACGTCAAAGCATTCCAGAGAAGAGATTGCTTTGGCTATTCCATACAAGGTACATCTTCTTAATCAATATACGGTTGTCGTGTATGAACGCACGAATATGAAGACTGATTGGTTATAATTTTAGTTTGATAATAAAATTCGGTAAAACAACACAAATTGCAAAAAGTTAAATATTATTCTGAAATTTAAACAGGCGAAATTATATTTGCTAACCAAATGACGAATATTTATTAGAGATGATACTTAAATAATTTCAAATTCATTATTGTTCCTTCTATATGTTCTTTTTAATTTGAAATGTTCTTTTGTATCAATTAAACAAATATACGAATAAAAGCTTTAAAAATTTTAAATTTTAAATTTGTTACACAATTGAGTGTTGGATATTAAGTAATATGATATGTGTTTATTTTCATGTCATACATGTTTAGCAATAATTTGCCTCTTGAATTTTGGCATTATTACGCAATAGCCAACATCCTTTTCTTTCCCCTCAAGAAAACTTTTAATTTATGTTGCATCCATTAGCTTTTCAGTCTGCATTGCCATGAAGATTTACCTAAAATAGACTAATGTTTTTTCTTTACCCATTTTCTCTTTAATAATTTTGTTAATCATGCTTCATTCTCTATTTTCTTAACTTCATAAATCATGTAGCATATGTTATTCTAGTCAAATTAGATGGCCATACAAACGGAAGAAGTGATTGCTGAAACAAAAATAAAAGTGAGTTCAGTTATCTATACATTTTCATTGTTTGCATGCCACTGGGAAGATGTGCTAAAGTTCAGGAAAGCAATATGATATTTTTCAAAGTGTGGAGCTATTGTGGAAGGGGCTAAAGTTCAAGGGGGTTTTAAGTTATCCATAATGGCTAATATAAGAACGTCCATAGTAGATAATATTCAGAAATTTATTAGATAAATGAGGACTTTGTTTAATTTAAACTTCCATTAAATCTTTTTGTGCATTACTCTCCGTAATAGATAACCTAATATTTTAGGTTAAGCAGTCCAAATTCTTCAAAGAGCTAGAAACAGTTATGTAAATACATTTTAACAGAGAAACTTCTTTAATGAACAGTAAAAATGTAGGTCGAAGATGCATTCTTGTATTTTGTTAGTATCTAAATACGCAAAGCACATATTGTTGTGTTACCCTCTTACTTGCTGCTTTGCCGGTGTATGCATATTGTTGTTTAATTACCTTTTCAAAGTAAATTAAAGGACCTTGAATAAATAGTCTTACAGACTTTAATAAACTGAATTGAAACAATGTGTCCATGGTTGTGGATTTTTCATTCGAATAGTAGAAGATAAAACTCTTTTTTGGTTCCAAAATGCAAAACAATTGATTTTATGTTAGTATGATAATAGAAATAAATAATGAAACTGAAGTACGACAAAATTATCCAGAAAGAAAAGATTAATTTAATTAAAATGAAAATAAGATGAAGAGCTAAACTTCACTAATATATTAACATAAAAAAAGAGAAAGAGAAAGGGAATTGGATACGGATTTAAAGTAGCGACGCTCTTACTATTATTTTCCTTGGTCGGCATGGAACAATTAGCGGAAATGATGATAAATCTTAAAAATACATTAGTAAGTCAATCTAATAACTAAACCAACAAGGTTGTACTGGAACAAACCATGTTGAGCGATGAGCACCTTCATTCCTATCTATCTACCCTTCCATGAGTGTTTGCAAGGTGTTTCCTACATTTTTAAATTTGTCGGAATAAACCCTCTCCATAGAACAATAAAGTACCATTTTCTCCGCTAATCAATCAAATAACTTCAACCCTATAATGACCCGAAAATGTCATTGCCTTAAGTTTGTAAATGATTAATTTCAATAAAATAAAGATGAAACTCCCGTAATTAAAAGAAAAAAATTCATTGAGATTTGACCTGAATAAAGTAATTTAGATGTAGGACCGGCCAAATCTTTCATAAATGCCACAACCGTTGGTTTTGCTATCTAATAGGAATTGATTGCTGAGTTAGTCTGAAATAATAATAATAATCCGTGTACTTAGCTTTCATTGGTTAATTTTGGACAAGTTTACGTCCTTCTCGTGCCATCTTAAGCATTGATCTCTTGGCCATTCAACAGATCAGGTTAATTGGCAGCAAATTAGGTCAAGTTAAATAAAGGACAAATCTAGATTAAAGTATCATCCACTGATATTGTCTAAGAGGAATAGCTAGTATTTTTGCTGCAACACAATCTTCAAAATTGTTTAGCACCTGATTAACGAACTCAGAGAAACAGACTAAAGATCATCCTTCTTAACTGGTCCATACCCTAGACCCCCTTGAAGCCAACTGTCTGCTTTGATTCGACTCTGCTTTCCATTCCGAATCATCCACCTAACAAAGAGAGAAATGTAATCTCTGCCCATAGAAGACTTGCCATTCTAAAGATGCCCGATGCCCTTTTTGCTACATAAAGTATTAGGACAGGAAGCTATTCTCCAAGATTGCTTAGCAAGCATAGCTCTGTTAAAGCTCAATAGATATTGAACCCCATTTCCCCTTCCTTTTTTATCCAACGTACTCTAGTTCCATTTTAGAATTTTTCAAAAAAAAAAAACAGATGCTATTTTTCGCTCAATTGTCCTGCAAATAAAGTCCAAGATTTTAAATATTAAAATAGCATAGGTTGGAATTGCTTGCGCTACTTTAATAAGTACTCCCTTCCTAGTTCTTAATTGTAACTTTTCCTTCCACCCTTCAAGTTTCATGCTAACTCTAGCTAGGATCCAGGCAAGCAATTGTTTCTTTGAAAACTCCCAATCGGAAGTAATGCTCCCATACTTCCCATTTGTGCAATCTGTGAAGCTAAGCATTGGATATGTTTCCACATATGTTGTCATCTAATTTTTTTCTCAAAGGTCATGAAACATTTTTAAAAAATTTGGAACTTGTTTTCCTTCAAATTTATTGATTAATTTTTATATTCTGCATTTTAGATTCTTTAGGAGTTAGGCATCTAGTAACGTAGAAGAGCATTATTTGTTTTTATAATAAGATATGACAAAATCAATGATAGTAATCGCAAGACATCACTAATAGTTGCTGCAAAGAGTTTATAAAGAAGATGAACCCACATCTTTACTGTTGTCTCTTCCAATCTTTGGTCAACGCGAACTTCAACAAGATCTCATTCTTATAGATCTTGACTTTTTATTTACCTTTTTGTATTGACTAACATTGTGGTTCATGTCTTTACATTTTGGGATTTGTAGATTCGACCTTTTATATCTAGATTATCTTTTTCAACCAATTCAGAGCAAAAATTTCTACTCTATTAACGCATTCATTTCATGTTTCCAAAGGATTGTCTATTGAGCATGGACTATAGACAAACAAAATAATAATTCAAAAACTAACCAATACCCATTCATCCGCAAAAAAATGCAATATGTTGACCCGTGTGCAGTGAACGTGTTCCAAATATTTGTCTAACAGAATGGACAGGCATAAGAGTCCACTACTAACTTTGTCCTTCGAGTCACACTTTGATTGGACAGGCATAAAAATCCACTCCCAATTATGTCCTTCAAGTGTCTACCATATTATTTCAAACAATTTTTTACCATGATCTAGATTTAGAGCTGACTTGTATACGATTCAGTTATCAAATCATGAATTATCATTTGTTTGTTCTATAGATTGTTTCTCAAATCTTCTTATCTTATTAGTGAAACTGAATACTTGAAAAATATGCCATAATGAAGACCTCCTACGATAAGAGACAGAGCGCCATAAGCCAAAAAGTATCATTAAATCAACAAAGTTTGTAGGAGATATCTATCAATAATTATCTATATTATTACATAAAGTAAAGAAAACCTAATACTTTTAAAGTGCCACAAATCTTTTTTACCATCCCAAAATATACTTAATTAGTTTTTATTTATTTATAAATATTCAATCAATGGACAAATTTGTAAATTGATATTGTATTTTATCTCTCACATACTTCAATTTTAAAACTTGAATGTTTCTATCTTATAAACAACCTTTTCAAAATAATTTCAAATCTGAAAATACTTTTCACTTTCCACATATATGTTCCAATCTCTTTATACTATGTTGATAATATTTTTTTCTTCAATTCCTTAATTATTCAAATCTTTCACAATAAGGCAATTCTGTGAAATCTTTTAAATGTTCATTTTTTACATACACGATGCGTGCATATTTACTAGGATTAGAAATAAAATGCTCTATTGGAGCAAGATACCAATAAACGAAATTTTTAAATATTGAGGCCAATTAAAATGTTACAAAACATTCATTGAGAGTGCAAGTTTTTGGTGCCGGGATTTTTGTATATTCCGTTTGGTTAAAAGTCAATATATATCTTATCTTACCAAAACAAAATGTTAAAAAACATTTTAAAAATATTGAGGCAAGATACCAATAAACGAAATTTTTAAATATTGAGGGCAATTAAAATTTTACAAAACATTCATTGAGAGTGCAAGTTTTTGGTGCCGAGATTTTTGTATATTCCGTTTGGTTAAAAGTCAATGTATCTCTTATCTTACCCAAAAAAAAAAAAATTGTTACAAAAAATTTTAAAAATACGCTTATAATATATTATATAACATGACTAGCTTTTTAAGAATTACATTACTAAATTTTATGAATTATGCGAAACTAAATTTTTATATGCCAACCCAACTAAACCTAACATAGGTTATATGTAGATTTTATGTTCACATCAGCAAAGATAATATGTATTGGGAAAAAAATATTACAAGACTTATGAAATGATAGAATTAATAGATTAAATCTTATAGAAAAATCTTTAATGAGTGTAAGAAGTAGTGTATGATTACCTACCATCATAAAAAATTTACTAGGAGATAATTGTCAATCATAAAATTAGATAAAGATTCACTGCCGTATACAATATATGTACGACTATACGTTTTCAACAAAATGCATGCAATTATTTTAACATCACAAAAGGCATTTTTATCAAAAGTTAAGTTGATAATATTGTCTTAAATTAACCATTATTAATATAAAAAAAATTATTTTCATACAAGCATATGCGAGCAGCCATTTTTTTCTTTCCAAAAACAAGATTAATGGTTCTCTTTTGCGTCAAAACATCATAAATTTGCAATCATATATAAGTGTTCAGAACTATATAACCATATATTACAAAATTTTCACTTGAGAAAATTATCAACATGTGGATAGAAGAGGGATTGAAATTGAGCAAAGTAATTGATAAGGAGGTACAAGTGAGAAAGAAGTAGTGTAATCCTTTCAAGTCGTTAAGTATGATGAAAAGAAACAAGCTAGAAATAAATTGTTAGTAACTTTTTGCTCATTGGTGCTAGTAAAAGTAAGCATATATGATGAAGGATAATTTAGAAATATAAAAAGAATTAAAAAAAAGAAATGATTGAGTGATAATCTTTAATCTACTGTGAGAATAACAGCCTATTCGGGACCACAAAAAAAAAAAACAAATAACAAATAACCATAAATTGTTGTGAGACCATCTTTTTTAAGAATTTGTGGCTCACAACAAATAGTTATTCTCACAATTATTAAAAAATTATTATACTAGTAAATCCCAGAAAAAAAAAAAAAGAGAGGGTCTTTTTCGTGTTTCTACGAGTGGTTAGAAGATGACTACATTAGGAAGGAAAATTTACATGTAAGATAATGTACACATAGGAATAATAAAGGAAAGGAAATAGCTCTAGACTAATACTAGCGAACCAAAAATAAGTACATTACTTCACTAAATCTAGCATTCAAGTACAAAAGACAATCTTTTGACATCAATTGTACAATCTATTAAGTTACGAAAAACTTGTATACATAAATTGCAAAAGACTCGTGTGTCGGGCAGTTTAGGAAAATTTACTTGCTGTTCCACTTTGACTACAATTTTTCAATGTTAGCAAGGTAAACATTGCAATATACAAAGTAATCTCAGATGCGACACCCATCAAGATGTGGATAAAGCTTTATTTGAAGAGCGGAGATGCGATAGTTTATGTGTATCAATAAGAATTAATCAAGATAAAAGATAGCACTATGATATTCAAATAAATTTTTGTAAAAAGGTTTCTGTTGATCCGATTTTCCTGTAATTCTAACAGTATAAAGACAATGTTTCTCACGGGACCTAATATGTCCTGATTTGATAGGGAAATTTTATTTGCACTAACTAATATTAGTGAGATAGTACCCCGAGTTAGATAATAATCTAACTTATTTGATGTTTAATTAAGATTTACATCACATACTTATTAAAAGTTCAAATTTAGTTAATGAAAGAAAAATCCAAATAAGTATTATTGATATTTCATTTGACAGCTGACCACAAGATTGGTCTCTAATTATTAAATGATGTCTGTGCCGATTGGATTTTGGGTAAAAATGCAAACAGGTTTGATATATATGTCCCATACATATGTTGTTTGGCTCTGACGTCGAACTTTGTTACATCACAGGTGGAACTTCCCTTCACGAACTTTGTTACATCGCCGGTCGAACTTCCCTTCACGATCATATTCGTCCTTGGAGCAAAGAAGAAGAGCGAGGGGTTTGGGTTTGCTGGTGGCATAAAGAGGATAAAAGAAGATGTGACTCGAGGTTCAGTGACATATAGAGAATTGATTGCTGACGTCAAAGGTTGCGGCTTTCGTATGGAGAGAATGTGGTATGTGGATCCTGGTAAGGACCACGCGTTGCTCATAGAGATCAAGGGCGATGAGCAAGTGAACGAAATAGTGCAAGCAGCATCTCAAAAAGGGTTCATTGATTTGTACGTCGAGGTCGGGACTGACATTCGTTCGCAAGGAGTAATAATTTGGGCCAGCCAACGAGACTGCTCCGTACATTTGTTCTTTCTCATTTGTGCCCTTTTCCTGAGTCTCTTGCTTTCGCGGGTTTTCCCGGGAAAGCCGCATTTTCTCAATTTCTCAGGGTATAATTTGTACTGCGCGGTGATCTCTTTTGTTTGGATTCAAATGATTTGGGACTTTTGTTGTGATCGGATAGGATGAGTTTTGTTGTGACTGGATGAACCTGGACAACACAGGCAACCCTTTTTTTTTTTTGGTTAAGTTGAGAAAATCATTCACAATCAGAAAAAACTTTAGAATGCCAAATGAGCCTTTGTAGGTTTTGCGAGCATCATGTCAATTGTTGATGTGGCGCCTTGATGGACATGTATTCGCTGAGTTGGACTAAAAAAGTTAAAATTCTAATTTTTCTCCGCTCTTCTCCACCCACTTATTTCCCACAGACCTAGCCGTCGTCCATGGCCATGGCGCCGCGTTCAGGCATCTTTTTGGCCACCTCTTGACATCTGGCCGTCCATGGCCACCGGCGTCAAACAAGCCGTCATTGCTTATGGCCATGAGTTTCTGATCTGGAGACATGGCCGCGAGCATGACGGCTCTAGTCTAGAAGTTCGGCCAAGCAAAATACAGAGAGAAGGAAAAAGTTTGTCCATGATGGCGACGGGCACAAGAAAGGTTCAGCCATGAGTTCCAATAGTGAAGTTTTTCTTTGTTTTCATTTTCTCCGGGCACAAGAAAGGAAACTTCCCTTCATATTTGGCCATGCTGGCTCGTCCATGGCTATGGCGTGACTTCCAGTTATGCAACCATGCTCCAGCGCTCGTTCATGGTTGCGAGCGACAGTGGCCAACTTCATATTTGCAACTCTGTCCCCATGAACGTTGCAAAGACAACGTAGAGGGTTAGACGCCTGGCAGTCATCACCTTACACACGGCGCTGTCAACTCTGCTGGTGGTGAGGATGGAGGAGGAGGCGATCGACTTGAACCAAATGGAGGACGAGGAAGCGTAGATGGAAGAGGAGAAAGCCCGGGAACACCTCCTCCAACGGTGGAAACCCTAGATGGGGGAGGAAAAGTGAGGTGGGTGGTTCTTTTTTGTTTTGCTCATCTAATTCATACGTGTTAATTTATTATTGGTTCGGAGCAAAGGAATCATGCCACCTCAACTATTGACATGGCACTCGCAAATCACTTAATATTATTTCCTAAACCTGACGTTCGATCCATTGCAAAAAAGAAAAGACTAGCAATAGCATCTATTGGAAATTAGAGTTTGTTTGTTGGATTTCATGGTTGCGAGCGATGGTGGCCGACTTCAAATTTGCAACTCTATCCCCATGAACGTTGCAAAGACAACGTAGAGAGCTGGACACCTGTCGCGACCTTCCCAAAGGTGAATTACTCAAAGAAGACTAATGTATTACTAAGTCCGAAGACTGAGCACAGACCCTCCCAAGTTCTACCAATCGCAATTTGATATTAAGAAATTAACTCATTTAAACATGCAATTATACTCAATTTGGAGCCGCCACTAATCAATTATGGTTGATTAGAAACCCAAGTAAAGTATGGAATAATACTTTACTTCTGTGCTTTTCATTTTAATTTCAAAAATATTTTGTAGGCAGTCTTGATTAATTTTAACCTAAGCTACTAACATGTAAATGGTGGTCATGCAGGTGCACAATCAATAGAATAACATTCAATAAACTGAAGTGATAGATTGTAAGAAATTATAAACTACAACCTTATTAAAGTCTATCCTCTAAAAAAACTTACAAAAATGCTAATAAAAATGCATGCCCTAAACATGATTTCTAAATGACATGACACCTAAATTTTTCTTGTTTATTTTTCAATATTAATTATATGTAATCTTAATTTAAATTTAATATGCATGATTTTTACTCTAATAACATGTGAGATGTAATTCATATGACATAACTTGAACCATCACAATATGTGTTCAATCTAATTTACATAATCCTAAATATGCATATGTTACATAATATCGGATGTGTCACGCCCCGATCCTCGGACACGCACTCATCCTTCTACTTGATCGATTTTAGAATACGATATCCCAGGACTATATATCGACGACCCTTTTCATTTATTAAGACACGCCAAAGAATTATAAATCTCCAGACAATAAAACAATGGGATAGAAAAGTAGGCTATATTTTTCATATTGAAACTCATAACCAAACTTTTATACATAACACAAATCAGAATACTTCACAATTATTCACATCAAAGCAGGATTCACAAAAGAGGATGGGATCTCAGTCCTCATCCGGATCATACTCAAGGTCCCTCTCAAGATTATCTTCTTCTTCCAAAAATCTTTCTCCTCAGGTTTCACCTCAAAATTCTCTTTATCAGATTCCTCCTCCTCAGCTCCTCATCGGGGTCCTGAAATGTTGTCCCACAACCGGGATGAGATTATGTTTCAGCGAGTTATACCCCACTAAGACTCAATTAGGGGACTAATACACTACTCAGTTGCCTAAGCACAGCAAGAGTTAGATGACTTACCTTGGCCTCAGTCTCAACCTGCAATTCAAGGTTATATACAAACGTTCCATAAATCACAACGAACAATCAATCAAATCACAACAATCAGATCAAATCATTAATCAATCGAACTAGTCGATTACATGTCAGTCGGACCATTCCTAGGTCATTCTTTTCACACTATATAACCTCCCATAGTGCAATCGGTCACAGAGCCACATCAATGCTCTCGGGCGTCGCTTTCGCCAAGGTGACGTAAATAACAGACGGTCTACGTGCGTTCTTTAAGGCGCCGTTTTCGCACAGTGATATTTCTCATCACCGAACCACGCCCGTCATAGATCACAAACAGTCTACGTGCGTTCTTTAAGGCGCCGTTTTGGCACAGTGATATCCTTAGTCACCGAACCACGCCCGTCTATACTTCGTACTTGATCGGTCTCAACCAATAGAATTCTCAGTTAGCTCTCACCACTCTCTCCACTTACATTTCAACAACGCATTAAAAATGCTTAATAGCCATACTCGGCCAACTACCAATCAATAATTCAATTTCAATCAATTTAGGGTAAATCCCTAAAACATCACAATTTATTTAATTCCATGCAACGTAGAGCTCAAATAAATAAATGGACTACGCCACGACAATCAGCATGAGATTTCAGTCATCGGTTAACCCAGCCTTAATTTTCGAAAAATAAATAAATAATTAATAAATTTCGAAAATTAATAATTAATTACAATAAATCCAATTTAGCTCAAATCGGAGCTCAATTAAATAAATGGACTTCACCACGATTATCAGCATAAAATTCTGGTCATCGGCCATCCTAGTTGAATTTCCGGAAAATAAATAATTAAATAATTAATTTCGAAAATTAAATAATTAATATTAAAAATTCAATTTAACTCAAAATAAAGCCCGATTAAATAAACGGACTTCACCACGGTCATTAGCATAAATTTCCGGTCACTGGCAATATCCCAGTTGAATTTTTGGAAAATAAATAAATAATTAATTTAATTTCGAAAAATAATATTTAAATACCAAAAATTCCACTTAGACCCGAATTGTCAAATTGAAGCCCAATTAGGGTCGGGAAAAAATCCCGGGCTACCCTCAATAAAAAGTAGACCATGTCTACTTGCTAAATGCACACTCAATTTGTCTAATTCGCATCACAATTGACTAATAAACACTAATCCATACTAATCTAACCACATAAACCTAATTAATTAAAACTAAATAACCTTTAAGTGTAATTAGTCCACTAAGCAAGGATTAGTGAGATTACTCACCGGAATCGCGTGCAAATCGGATCAATCCGACGGGGATGGCATGAGAAACAATAAACTCCAAAGCACGGCTCGAGTTCGGGGCCCGGAAACGGCCCAAAACCAACCACAAACCGGCTGGATACCCACACAGCGGGGTTGCTGGTTTGGCTGCAAAACAGAGAGAAAGAGAGAGGGTTGGGGGCGGCAAGGGGTCGGGAAGGTAGGCGGCGGTCCGGCGAGGCTGCACGGCGGCTCCGGCGGTTTGCTCAGCCGCTCACGGTGGCTGAACAGAGGCCGAACAAGAGCTGGGTCGCACGGCAGGGACGGCAGGCGCGGGCGGGAGGCGGCGGAGTGCGCGGCGTCGCGCGGGTGGCGGTGCGGACGGCGGCCCGGCGGCGTGCGGCGGCGACGGCGAGCTGCTTCGGTCTTCAAGCGAGTTGCTCCGTTTCTGTTGTCTTCCTTGCTGGTTCGCACGAACAAGAGGAGGAAGAAGGAAGGTGTCGAGAGAGAGAGAGTGAGGGAAGAAGAGAGAGAAGAGAGAGGTTTGAAAAGTCAAAGAAGAAAAAGCAAAGTGGAAGCCAGCTAGCCATTGGAGGAGGGGGCTGCGCACGAGGGGAAAAGGAAAAAGGGGGAGAGAGAGAGAGAGAAAAAGAAAAAGAAAGAAAGAAAGAAAGGAAAAAGGGGTGTTTGGCTAAAAAGGGAAAAGAAATGGGAAATGGGAAGAAAGTTAAGAGAATTTCTTAAAATAGAAAATCCTCATCCCAATTTCTTTTTAATAAGCTCTATGATTTCCAAAGAAAATTCAACTTAGAAAGCACTTGATCCCCACTTGCAATTCTGCATCCAATTTCCTTCTTAATTTCTCTCAAATAATTCTCCCAAAAATCAATTTATATTTCCATTATCAAATTAATTATTTTCTTTATCCAAAAATCCCTCACGCTCCTCAATTTCACATTCAGAAATAATTCCTGACTTCAACTTAACGAAAATGGCCACACGACAACTTTTTCCCAAAAAGTGTAAAGTGTTAAAAATCTTCCGAGACCAATCGTTTCGATACTCCTAAAATTTATTGTGACATAATGGAAACTTCAATTTCTGAAATCGGACTTGAATTCACAGTTAATTTCTCTTGGCGCGCTTTTAGCGTGACCTAGACTATCGGGTAGTTTCCAGAACTTTTTAAAGCAAACAACCCGTGGTCGATTTTCTTCGAGCCACAATAAACCCACTCGACTCAATGGCAACTCTCGATTGTCGTGAAAATCTCAAGGGTTCAATTACGGACATGGTACCAAAATGATAGTAAAATCGGATTAGTATCGATTGATCGAGAATTTTCCAATTTAGTGGAGTCACCCACGATCGGCCATACATCTCAGTCGAATAGACCTATCTCTGATCTCAAATCAATTTTTAACTGTGTCGTAATGATCTATAAAGATGTCGAGAAACCGATTCTTAGTTGAATTCTCAAGTCTATTGCCTTAAAATTCTTAATAACTTCCTCAACTAGTCTAGTTATCTCGGGAGTGATCAGCCCTGAGAATAGCCTTATAGACGTGTCAATGAAATGCCCGATTAATTCAATAGAAACTAGGTTGAAAAATCTGGATGTCATAGGATGGATGATGTGGTAATTCTATATGCACGTTCTTTTTATGATTTTTCTTTTTTAAATATGATGCAACCCTGATAAATTATATTTTTTATATTTATGCAACCTACACTAAATAACAATGACATGAAATGGGATTAATTATGAATTAACCCTATTGACTAACCAAGCAAATGACATTTGTGTTTTCCTTCTTTTTTTTTAAAAAAAATGACTTAATAATTTTTATTGAAAAGAAAGCAACATAATGATGCAACGCTAATCTTTTGGCATTTTTTATTAAAAAAACTACATGATGGGAATACTAAGACATTAAATCTAAAACGCACGACTCACTAACTAATAACCTAAACCTTAATTAGCCTAAACTAATCACCCCCTAAGCATCATTAATTCCCTAAGTAGAGTTTAACAAGTAAACTCATCGGTTTAGCAATCTGGTGAGTCCACGACAACGGCAATGCGGAGATGGGCGACAAACAACCCTGTGGCGACACCAAACGCAGACCGGATTGGCACGAAAAAAAAGGCCACGAAGTCCAAAACTCCTTGCTAGCCTTCGGCTATGCTTTGGGCCGAAGGAGATGGAACCAACGGTTGAAACAGCGAGGAAGGGCTGGCGGAGGCTGCAGCGAGCGACGGCAGGCTACAGTGGAGGTTCCAGAGACCTGAACAGTGGCTTGAGGTGGCTCGGGGACACAGCTGGACACGAGACAGGCAGGACGAGCAGACACGGTTCACGGGCGCGAGCAAATGGCTCCGGCGAGCGTGCGACGGCGGCAGAGGGCTCCAGCGGTGGTCGACGAGCTAGAGGAGGGCTACCAGTTCCTCTCGGGTTTCTCTAAGCTTTTTCAAGGCCACAACAATGGATAAAGCAACTCAAACAAGAAGAAGAAGCCAGCTAAAGAGAGGGGGTCCCATTTTGCCTGAAAAGTCCATGCCTTCTATCCATTTCACCCTTGGCAAGGCCCCTCCATGCATGGCTGTCTTCCAAGGCCAATTTGCAGTAGCCAAAGCTTCCTCAACAAGCCTCCAAGTGGTCCAAAATGTTGTCTCCCCCTTGGCCTACGAATTTTGTACATTGGCCACTCAAATTAATCCAATTCCCCTTCAATTGAACTCAATTTGATGTCTATAAAATCAACCAAGGTGTCCACACTTGAATTCACATTTTTCCTCGCTAATTTGTCCAACTTAAATCCCAAAATTGTGATCAAAGTCGAGTTTTAGCGTCCTACCACGTGAGAAGCAGCTTCGGAATAGGCGTGTGATGGCAACACAAATGCGAGGGCTTCTATGGCTTTTCCCTCTCTCATTCTTCTCTCTTTCACAAATACACAAGTATTCTCTCAAGGATTCTTCCCCCTCGGCCTCTGTGAACGAAGCCTTGCACTATCTATTTATAGAGGAAAAAAATCAAGTTTGTTTTGCAAGTGAAGATTTTCCAATATGATTGCATATATTCACTCAATCGCCCAAGATCATCTTTCGAAAAGAGGGGATGCGCTTAACAAGAAAATGGCTCCCAAAATCTAAAATCTTTTGTGAAGATTTTCCAAGATAATTCACACAATCGCTGACAATCGTCTTTTGAAACGAGGGGATACGCTCAACAAGAAAAATGCTCCATTATCACAAAATCCAAAATCTTTCAAAATCTCCCTCCACAACCAAATGCTTTATTTTATATGTTATTTCTTATCCTCTCTTTTTTATTCTCTCTTTAAAAAAAAAAAAAAGATAAGCTTGATCCTAAATATTATTGTTACCTAAATGCAATGCTATGAAATGCTTAATGTAATTTTTATATGATGAACAAGTAAGTAGCATGGTCAAAATTAGGTGTAAACAACGCTTGGCAGTCGTCACCTTAGACGCCAACTCCATTAGTGGTGAGGATAGAGGAGGAGGCGATCAACTTGAACCAAATGGAGGACGAGGAAGTGTAGATGGAAGAGGAGAAAGCTCGAGAAAACCTCCTCCAACTGTGACATCCTGAAATTTCATTCTACTTTCAATTAAATTAATCGGGTTTTTCATCGACGTGCCTATAGTGTTATTCTCAGAGCTGATCACTCCTGAGTTAACTAGACTATCTGGAGAAGTCATTAAGAGATTTTAATGCAATAGACTTGAGGATTCAACCAGGAATCGACTATTCGACCGTGCTCATCTGCAGAAATCATTATGACATAGTAAGATTGATTAGAAATCAGAGATAGGTCGGTTTGACTGAGATATATGGCTAAACGTGGGTGATTCCCCTAAATTGTGAAATTCTCGTTGATCGGTACTAAACTGATTTTTCTATCGTTTTGGTACCTTGTGTCCGTAATCAAAACCTCGAGATTTTCACGACGACCGAGAGTCACCAATGTGTCGAATAAGTACATTGTGGCTCGAAAAAAATCCACCATGGGTCATTTGTACTAAAAATTCCTGAAAGCTACCAGGTCACCTAGGTTTACGTTAAAATCGTGTCATATTGAAATTAACCACAAATTTGAATATGATTTCAGAAATTGAAAATTCTATCATGTCACAAGTCATTTTAGGAATGTTAACTCAATCTCCGAAGATTTTTCTGCAAACCGAGATTTTTTTAGAAAAAAGTCAAGGTAGGGTTATTTTTGTCCGTAAAATCAAAGAACCGTTTTTTATTTGCAAAATTGGGAAGCAAGTAGGTTCTATTGACGAAGAAAAATGCCAATTTGATTAAGGATTCAATGATTGAATTTTTAGGAGCCAAATTAAGTCGATTCAAGAAGGATTTAAGGAGAAATTAAAGGAATTGCACTAAAATTCGTGTGCCCCAATGGCCATGACTTGTGGACCATCTTAACGCCTTCTAGAAGGGGCATTAAGGTCTGGAAAATTGTTGTGGACACCAGCTGAGGAGGTGAGCCAAGTAAGGGAACAAGAAGATGAGGATGAAGCCATTGGTGGCCCTTTACATGCAAACCGGTCCCCTTCTCCCTTCTTCAACCATCAAAGCCCCCTTCTCCCTCCATTCCAGCCACCAAAACCTCCCAGCAAGACTAGAGGAATGAGCCAGCGAGCCCCTCGCCGTTGCAGCAACCGTCGCGCCCTGGAGTTGTTCACTGCCCGCCTGCTCGTGCGCCAGACCAGCGCCTCCCAAGCTATTGTTTCGCCTCAACTGTGAGCCCAAGACATCCCTGGAGTCAGTCGCAAGCTATCCTCGTCGCCTGAGCCGCCGTGGACCGCCATTCGGCCGCCGCTTGCGCTCGCCAAGCTGTAGGCCTCGCCTTCGCTGGTTTCCGCCTCAACCAACCGACCAACCCTCCTCTCTTGGCCAAGATTAGTCCAACCACAAAAGCCGAAACTAGTGGGTTTCTTAGCACTGGTCAGCCCGTTTTTGGGTTGTTTTCGATCCCAGTTAGCAAGCCCGCTTTGGAGTTTCTTGTCCCCCGTCGTGTCCCCGTCGTTTTGATCCGAGCAGATCATTAATCAAGTGAGTTTAACTCACTAATCCATGCTCAATAAGTTAATGACACTTAAGGGTTGTTTATTTTAGACTAACTATGGATTAGGTGGATAGTTAAATTAAATTAGCAATTTAATTAATCGTTATTGCATTTTAGATGGTTAAAATAGTGTAATTAGAGCCTAGACAAGCTCTAGTATTATCTGGAGTGGTTCAGAAATTTTCCGAGCTCGTCTCGGCTTTTAATTAGGCTTTACAGGCTTAAGTCCTATTTATTTGCACTTAATAATTAATTTTCGTAATTATTTATTTATTTATTTATTTTCCGGAAATTAGACCGAGATAGCGGTGACCGAAACTTCGTGCTGATTTCAATAGTGTGATCCGTTTATTTAATTGACTATTATTTTGTGTAAATTGACTATGATTGGTGATTGTGGGTAATTATTCTAAAAATTGATAATTTTGTTAATTAATCAGAAAATTACCATGCGTCAATTTACAAGCCAAAAAAATGTTTTTATTGACTATATAAATGGTGGGAGTTTTGAATGTAAAGATATTATATTTTTGGTCGAGACCGATCGTGTACCCACACACGATTATTTTACTAGTTATTTTTAACCCGAGGAAAATAGGTCAAGGTGTTATGTTAATTGAGGAATTTAATTATGAAGTTCAATGTTGTTGGCTGTGGGTGGATAACCGTGGGATTTTATGAGTTAGATCAAGAAAACCGCCGAAGTATGGCTATGCTCGCTGGGCCGTAATTTACCACCTAACCAAGGTTGTGCCCATGGGGCCGTAATTAACCACCTCATAAAGGTTGTGTTCATTGAGTCGTAATCAACCGCCAAAGTATGGCTGTGCCCGTTGAGTCATAATTAACCGCCAAAATATGCCTATGCCCATTAGGCCGTAATCCACTGCCTAACTTGAAACAGGCTAATGCCCGTTGGGCTGTAATTTTACTACTGAAGATTTAGTAGGATGTGCCTATTGCACCGTAATTATTAGTTGGACTGAGTAGTTGAAATGACCATGTGATGGTTGTAATGACATGTAATCGACTGAGTTGATTGATTAATGATTCGATCTGATGTGATTGGTTGGTGTGGTTTGTAAGCATATGAATTATACTAACTTGTATGAAGAATCTGAGACAAAGGTAAGTCATTTATCTCGTGTTTGTGCTTAGATAGCCCTTATGGCGTATTTTCTTCCTAATTGGGGCTTAGGGGTGGAATTCGCTGAGATGATAACATTTTCAGGTCCCTAGATGGTGGTCATGGAGAACTTGAAGCCCTGGAGTTTGGGAAGGTAGAAGAACCTGAATCGGCAAACGTGTCTGACTAGTGGGTCATAAGACAATTCCCTTTTGTTGAGCCGATATTTTTGTAAACAGCGCGGTATTGTATATAAACATGTTTGTTTATAAAACGCTTGTTTTGGTTTGAAAATTTGTGACTCTACTTTTCTATCCCATCTGTTGTTGTATGGGGATTATATAATTGCTTCCGCATGCGCATATTAAAATTAATGGGTCGGCAGTGCGTCTTGGGACGTCGCTATTTAATTGACCGTAAAGGGATGGGCACATGCTCGGAGGATCGGGGTGTGACACCAACGGTGGAAGCCCTAGATGGAGGAAAAGTGAGGTGGATGGTTCCTTTTTGTTTTGCTCATCTAATTTATACATGTTAATTTATGATTGGTTAGAGAAAAGGAATCATGCCACATCAATTGTTGACATGGCACTCACAAATCACTGAATATTATTTCCTAAACTGATATTCAATACATTGCAAAAAAGAAAAGACTAACAATAGCATCTATTGGAAATTAGAGTTTTTTAGTTGGATAAAAAAAAGTGTCCATTCCTTCATTATTGGTTAAATTATCACATAATCTAACTGTTGACACCAAGTATTATTCTTAATTGACATGATGCCTATATATTCGAAGTTAAAGTTATCAATGAGTTATTGAAGGCAATGTCGATTACCGACAATTGACGAAATCCTAATACAATTTCGGTGTCAACTATGTTATTGACAAGCTGTTGATGGCCAAGAAACTGATCATGATTATGGACTACCATAACAGAGATTGATATACCATGGCGGTCGGTTGACACCAAAAGTTGGAGAAGTGTTGAATATAGAAGACCAAGCAAAGAGCGAGGGAGATATTGATTGGCAGTAAGCCAGTAATATTTGAAGAGTTGCAACCGCTTATAGAGAAGGATATGTGATCATGAGGGCGATTATGAAGCCTAAAACAATGTGATGTAGTTGTAACATGCAATTCAAATGCCATGTCAAATTATTGTGAAGGATTCGCAATTATCAATACTTGTGTCTTTTCGATTCCAGTTTATCGATTTATCAATTTATCAATTTCTTGTACTTGTGTTTTACTTTACTTTAGAATTTGTCATCCTTGTTGCACGAATTACTTTCTGTCCAAATCGCTGCTGAACCTGATCCAATAAAAATTAGAGATTAACCTTTGGTGAAAGATATTTCGCTAGTTGTGTTAATTCTTGGTGAAACACTAACCAATTCCTAGATTTTCAATTTTATATTTCATTTTTTGAAAAAAAAAATTCAAATTTCATTCATGCCATAGAAAGGATTGATTACTGATATGAAAAGTTTCAACACCGGAACCCTTGGAGTGCCAAAAGTTGGCACAAATGGACACTTAAGTGTCAAAAGTTACGAAACTTAAGTGCCAAAATCGGAGCAAAATGGATCACTTAAGTGCCAATTCGACCAAAATGCCGACATGGTGATTTTCCGGCGAAGCAAGTGTAAAACGGTGTCGTTTTGGTGCTAACGTGGTAAAAAAAAATAATATAAAAATTAATTAATTTAAATTTAAATTTAAATTTATTTAAAATATTTTTTAAAAAAATTAATATTAAAAATTTAAAATAATTATAAATATTTAAAGGGGGGGGGGGGGGGGAGGTGGCCGCGCCGCCTCCCCCGCCGTTGTCGGGATGGGTCGGCGACGGAGGGGGGAGGGTCGTCGGGGTCACCGGGGCCCGGTCGACGAGGAGGATCGCGAGCCCTCGCCCGGATCCGTGGCAAGGGTCGACGGCCCTCGGCGGCCGGGCCAAGTCTTTGCTGCTCGCTGGGGTCACCCCGGCGAGCGACGACCCTTGGCCCAATCGAGCAAGGGCTGCCGACTCTCACCAGACTGGTGAAGGCTGCGAGCCCTCACCACAAATCTAGGTGAGGGCTCGCGAACCCGCCGCGAGATCGGCCGGGGTCACCGGCCCTTGTCCAGGCCCAACGACCCCGGCTGGCCCTCCCCCTCCGTCGCCGGCCCTTCCTAGCGACGGCGGGGAGGGCGGCCCTTAGCGGCCTCCCCATTTTCTTTTTATTTTATTTTTTTATTTTTTAAATAAATTTAAATTTAATTAATTTTTGTATTATTTTTTTACCACGTCAGCACCAAAATGAAGCCATTTTTGCATTATTTGGCCATGTTAGAGTGCAAAACGGCGTCGTTTTGCACTTACTTTGTAGGAAATTGCGCACGTCAAAGCATTTTGATCGGATTTTGGTCGGAGTGGCACTTAAGTGATCCATTTACTTTCGAATGTGGCACTTAAGTGTCACTTTAGTAACTTTTGGTACTTAAATGTCCCTTTGTGACAAGTTATGGCACTTGAAGCGATCTTTTGCCTAGCTTGTCTTTGATGAGAATGTGGTACAAGACTCCCAGTGAATACCCCAATCAGCTCGGAAAGATCAAGAGCGTGATGAGGAAGTGAAGAGACTGGTGCAACTAGCATCTAAAAGAAGATTTATTCATTTGTTTGTCCAGGGAGGGGTGGAAAGTGAGTGAGTGGAAGAATACGAGGACAAGATGATGGAGCTTAGAGAGGAATTGACAATGAAGACCGACAAGTACTTCGATTAGGATGGGGCTGTGAGGGACGTTTTAGGTCCTAATAAAATTTGAAACCATTCATTTGTGGGTGAAAACGAAATTGATGGCACCTCCTCCATTGATGATGGTCAGTCATACCCAGGAAATGCTGAATGTTTGTGGCCATGGGAAATAGGAGGCAAATGAGATAAGGAAGGATAAGGCACTATCGTGGTGTCGATGGAGGAAAACAACAAGTATATAAAATAGGAAGAAGAACAAAGATGAGATCTATGAAATTTTATAAGATCACTATCAATTGTTTTAAAAGTTTAAGTTGTTAGGTAACGTCCCATCACGCTTAGTTTGGTCTTTTGTTTTTTAGTACTAAGCGTGGAAAATTTTAATTGGAGAAGCAAATGGAGTTTAGAAATATTTAAACTCGAGACCTCCAACTCAAATATCATATGAGATTTTATAAGATCATTACCAATTATTTTAAAAGCTTAACATATTCTAATATTATTGAACCTGCCAACCAAAAATGTTGTTGTCTGATCGATGGTGGTGTCCATGAAACTTATGTCAAATTTCAACGTGGTCCAGGTGAAGAGGGATAGAACTGTGGAGACTGACCCTGGAAGTGGGACCACATGCGCTTCAAGATAGGAATGGATCTTGCAAAATGGGGCAGTGTCGAATGGCTTCAAGCTCGAGAAATGATAAGCTTCGAGGTCAGGTAGGACAGTGGCTTCTACTTCAGTGAAGCGCACGACATCAAATTCAGGAAGGGGCATGGCTTTAACTTAACAAAGCAGCACAAATTTGAGCTCAGGAAGGGGCAGAAGTTCAACTTCAGAACAAAAACGGAGTCGTTGCGAAAAGCTTACTAAAACGACAAGCGCTATATCAGTAGACCTTACGAACCCTACTTCTACAGCGCATTTATTTTAAACCGTACGCATCTTGCTTACACTCAAGCACCATGCCAACTGACGGTACATTCTAGAAATTTAAAAGGGTTAAAATAAGTTAAGTTGAACCACATTTTGAAAATGTATCAATGAAATATCAGAGATGAATCAAGGACTTATACTCGTACATACTCATACTGTTAAAAAATTTCTCGAGTTTGAACCCAAAATAAAAATAAAAGTTTCCTAATTCCATCTTATTTTGAACAAGTTTCTTGATCGAATGATTTCCTAGTTAAAGAAGATTTGCCATATTAGATGCAATTATTGCCTATATATAAGAAGTGGAGGCTCCACCTGCATCAACAACGCTCCAGGCCGGAACCCCTTGTTGCCAAGTTCCTACTAACGGCCGTGACGACTGCTGCTCTCCATCACAGCAGCAACTCGAGTCCCTACCGGTGAACTTTCGACAGCGTTTTTTGGTGCTTCCCGTGAGCATGAACGCATGTACGTGACGGCGACTCCCAGGCGAAGCCTGGCTACTCTCCTCAACGCCGTTCCAGCAACTGAGCTTTCGCTTGTTGCCTCTTGACTACAGGGACGTGCCGGATCTCGCGCAATTGAGATTGGTCCTACGAATTGCTTTTCTCTGCAGGTTTTCCGACCAGTCTTCATTCATGCCTTTGCTTCCCGGCAAACTCAGTCTTTTTCCGGTGCAGCCTCGGTTTTCTTTGGTCGTTGATCAGGAATCGCTGTCGCTGCAAGCTGCCGCCCCGGTGCAGATTTTATGGGCATCTTTTTGGCCTCCCAACACATACCAGCGAACGTTGATTGTCGCTCCAAGTCCGGCTGAGTCCCACGGGTTGTCTTGGCTGCTACTCCTTGCCGTGTGTTAGTCTTTAATAGTGCTTGCTCGTCCGTCGCTGGCCATCGCGAAATCGCGCTGCCGGTCTCAATTTGGGCATGAACACCCCAAATTAGGTAATGATTCTAAACCGATTTCGGTTGCCATAATTCGTTGCCAAATTAGTGATATTTGAGATATATCATATCCAACTTGATTTGATTGATTTTAGGCCTTACCCAATTAGGAGATTTTCGTATATAACAAAAAAATCATAATAATCATTAAGTTGAGCCGAAAGATGTCAGAATCGTTTTTTTATTATTATGATTTTTTTGGATCTTGGTGAATATTTTAATGTGGATGTGGGTTTATTATTTGTATGTTTTTGACTTAAGGGAAAATTCTATATAAGAGTTTAAAGTGTTATCGTTTTTTTCAAATTAGGACATGAAATAAATATTATTTCAAATAAAACCTTAATATGTTCTCATTTTCTTAAATAAAAACTTGAAGTGGACTTATTCCAAATAAGAACATAAAGTATCATATTCATCTCAAAGAAGAACCTAACTTCATCAACTGATTGAGGAAATTTTCGTCCTTTATTTTTTTACTTTCTTTCTTTTTTTTTTCCTTTTTCTTTTTTTCTTTTCAAAAAAACTCAAAAAAGGAAAAAGTTAAAAATTTTAAAAAAAATAATAATTAAAAAAAAAAAAGGTGCGAAGGTTGGGGCTAGCCCTCTTGCCTGTGGCTGCTACCCCATTGCTAGTGGGGTGATGACCATGGCTGGTGGGGTCACCAGCGACCCTCGCCAAAACTAGTGACCCTCGCTAGAACTAGGAGAGGGTGACCCTTTCCATATCTAGGCGAGGGCCGCTACCCTCCCTTAGGAAATACTAGGAAATTAGAAAATAGGATTTAATAGAAATTACTTCCTAAGCTTGAATTAGGTAATCACGTTTTTTTCAAGTCATTTGATAACTAAACTTTAAAAGAAAATCACAAAAATGACATACATATATCATATTGGATTGATTGCATAAATTCCATTCATGTCATTGCCATATCATTTCCCTATCATCATCTTCCCACGTCATTGCAATGTCATTGTTGTCGCCATGTCATCACTTCTGCCACGCCATCGATGCCATCATATTTAGGGTCATATAAATCAAATTGCATAGTATGTTATTATAGTTCATATTAATTTTAATGGTCATTAAATTTAGGTCATATAGATTGCGTATTACATGTCATTTTAAAATAGCATCACGTAGGCATAATTTAGAATTAAAATTGCATCCCATGCATTGCATATAGTTTATTTCATTAAAAAGAAAATTCCAAAAATAATTTATTGTCTTTGCATTAAATACCATATTCAGGTCAGAGATGCATTTGTTAATAAACACACTGGAGATAGTTGGAAATTGACGAGGTTATGCTTTGTTTGCTTGAGGTATATAAGTTCTTGTCCTAATCTAACAATTTATTTATTACTTTGGTTTATTGAGTGTCAAATTATTTATTGCGCACCAGCATTATAACTCTTGCATAATGGTGGTTTAGGCTTAATACCAACCAAGACAGCTTGCAAATATTTTTGAAATAAAGATAAGAGGTATGAAAGGGCATTTAATTATTCTAGTGTAATCAAATCTCATATTCATGAATCTCTGGTTCACGAAAGTTAAGTGCTCTCCCACACTTTACTCAAGTGTATAATTTATCTATCAATAACTTATTAATTGCGACTCATGAATAAATTGATTTGCATGTTGAATTGCTTAAATCAAGTGCCAAATTAGCATTAGTAGGGTTTGGGAGAGTTTGCGGTGAGTTTTTAGGTTTAGTAATCCATTAACTTCCATTTGATGGTTCACTGTGGGAAGGTCAGCAAAATGTGCTATAGAATATGTTATTACTTTGATCTAAATAACAAAGGAAATTAAAGTGCTTGAAAGATTGGCATTGAAGGAAATCGAAAGGAGAGTGTTGGAATGAAAGGAATATTAAGGGAAATTACATGATGACCACTGAAATGAAAATGAAAGTGCAAATATAGGAATAAAAAGCACTAAGAAATAAACTTTACTAAAATTGAAACATCTTCAAAATTACAGATACATTTATCCTCCAATAAATGAATTATAACGAAAGCTAAACTGTTACTCACAAAGCACGTAAAAGGATAACAAACTTTCAAGGGCACACACTACGGAAAAACTCTAAATTATGCCCAATGTGATACAAGTATTCTTAACCTTTTTTGTATTACCCAAAACCCTAAACTGGTCTTTTGAAACATAATTATCCCTAACTTTTTTTTTTTTGGTCATGAAAAAGTTCCAACGTATACATATGTGATATATATAGTCTATTACAATTCCATCTAGGTATTTTTGTTACATGGTATAAATTTAGGATTTTTTATGACATAAAAATAAGTTTGGGGTATTTGTATTAAAATGGGCAAGTTTAAGGATTTTAGTGACAAAAAATAATTTGGGTTTTTGTTTTACAATGAGCATATTTTGAAATTTTTTATGATATTTGTCGTGACCAAAATTTTTGGTGAACCCCTAGGGTTTGGCTAATGGATTACTAAGCCAAAACTTAGCTCGGGCTCTCCCAAGCTCATACCAATTCGCGACTTAAGTTCAAGTTCTTAACATGCAATTAATTTTTCAATCAAGAGTTACCACTAATGTATTTTTCAGTAAGTCGATTAGAAACCAAGTAAAGTAATTTTACTTTACCAACTAGAGACTTTGGGTACGAGGACTTGGTTACACTAGATTTCTTTAATACCATTTTAGTACTATTTCTTTTATTTCAAAAAAAAAAATGCGGGTGTGCAAACCACCAATTTAACACTCAAAAAAGCAAAATAAATAAAAAATGCAGAACTTACTTCATAGCAACGAAAGCATCTGCATTGTTATATCATAATTCACATCAGCGGTTCTAGATATGATTTCTAATTAACACGCAATCACTCAATTTTTGTTTTAACTTATTTAATGAGAATATAATCCATATGCAATGCGCTTCTAATCTAACATGAAATGATATAGCATGACAATATCACCTAAGCTATTTGACATAAATAAGTATGCAGCCTATCCTGGAACACGAAATTAATTTATTCTAAGACAATTTTTTGGTATTTTTCATGAAATTCGAAATTAAAATTGTCCAATGGTTAAATGTGCAATCTAAATTAACCAAATGATCTAATTCTAATGACGGACAATTTCTAATTAAATGGACTTAGCAAGCGCATGATTTTTTGTATTTTTCTAACTAAAGTGAAAACTAAAGTGAAATGTTATCTATTCTAAATACATGCATTAAAAAAAAAAAAACTAACCTATCATGCAATCAATTATAATCTACATGAGATGCTAATGCAATATTTTTTGTATTTTTGGGATAAACAAAACAATCAAGAGATAAACACCAAATCATCCATGGTTATCAAAAATGTTATCCATCATTCGAATTTAGATTTGAAGTTGATTATTTCGCTAATAAAATCGATAAATTGATTTTTAAGCCTATCAATTTTACTCCCGCGTGCGTGATTAATTATTCCATTTAAAGCCTTATAAATGGAATAAAAATTCGTGTGCGGTTGCAAATTGAAGCAGTACATCGGGAATTTCAACCATGCATCGAGAAATATTTCAAATAAAGAAAACAAAACATAAAAATAAGATAAGATAGAATAAATCTACTTAATAAAATAAATTCACTACCTAAATTTGAATTTTTTCCAAAATCCACACGGCTCAAGTGAACCCCAATGGAGGCTCGGCACGGCTAAGGATGGGCCGCCGTGGCGGTGGGTTGCCGTGAGTGGTGGTTCACCGTCGGTCGGAGCTCCGGCGAGGGGCTTCACGGTCGAGTATCTCCTCGGTGAACGTATCTCTATCAGCCCCACGCTCACTTTCTGATGTTTTATTCTCTTTACCCTTGGGTCTTCCACCCCCCAGAGCAAGTGGCTTTGGGATTTGCTGCAAAGGTGGATATCCTCACAATAGAACAAGTGGGAGCGTTGCTGTTGGTGAATTGGCAGGATTGATTGCCAACGTAACTCCGACGCACACGGCACGTATTGAGACTCGTTGAGGACCGACGGCACAAGGAAATTCGCTGGCTAAGTTAAGCAGTGATCTCTTTGTCAAGGGCCAAAGGGATCCGCCACAGCTCCTGGGCTCATGAAAGCAGCAGGGACGCAACGGGTTTGGGCAAACAGCAAGGGCGTCCCGGATTGAACTCAGCAGCAACAATGTTTTCACAGAAGGGCAGCGTCGAGCAACGTTCACTAGTGGAGGATCGACTCACGGCTCAGTATGGTGCTACGGAAAGTGTTGGGAAGACGTAGGAGGCAGCAACTCGAACTCGATTCAGCGGCAACAGGGAATAACGACGACAGCTCGGGCTTGTGGCTGTGATAGAGATGCTGGCGTCGTGGCTGGGTCGCGGCAGAAGGAGGGCGGCGTGGCTGAAGCAGGGGCAAGCGTCCCGGCACGGCAGAGCAGTGGTGTCGCGGGTCAGCAGCAGCGAAACAGGGACAGCACAGTGGTGTTCGGACGGAAGGGCTCGGAGCCCAGGGGGTGGTGCGACAGCTTCTGGCTATATCTTCGGTGCGGCGAGGCAGTGGCTTCGTCGGACTGGTGGCGCGACGGTGCAAGCTCGCGGAAAAGAAACCAGATGCAGGCGGTGAGGGCGGGGCTGAGCAGGAGCAGATCTCCGGCGAAGTTGGTTGATGCTGGTGTGGCGAGACAGAGCAGGGTAGGAGTTGGGTAGCGCCGGTGTTCGTGATGGGTCGAGCGACGGTGGCCGGCGGCTGGGGGAGCAGGGGACGCAGGGTCGGAGGCGCAGGCACGGGCGGAGACGGTGGTGGGCAGATCTCGGCCTCTGGACAGCTGCTGCAGCACGAGCTCGCGGGCGATGGAGCGACGGTGGCAGAGGGGGTGTCTACTGCGTGACGAGCGGGGAGCGATCGGCGGCCGGCGCGGGGCGAACGGACAGCAGCGGCGGAGGAGCCTGCGTACGCCGGAGGTCGAGCAGGAGCAGCGAAGAAGAAAATCTGGTCTTCTTCCACTTCTGTTTTTTGCTTTCTTTTTCTTTTCTTTTGTTTTTTCTTTTCTTTTCCTGCTCACGTCCCCTCACCCTTCTGCTGGCTTTTCTCTCTCTCTCTCTGCAGAAGCAAAAGCTTCTTTCTCTGTTGACTTTTTCTTTTTCCTCAAAAAGCTTTTTGCTTTTTCTTTTGTTGTCTTGTGCAGAAAGAACCAAAGAAGTAAACCCCAAAAGCTTTTCTTCTTCTTTTTTTCAATGGAGCGGACGGAACAGCCGAGGGAAAACTTTTCTTCTCTCTTTCTGTGTTGAATTTTTTTGACCTAACAAAGAGCCCCGAAACCCTATATGTTTAATCCTTTTATAGGCAAAACAAATACAATATTTTTTGGAATATTTCATCTCTTTTCAATATACATGAAATCACCAAAAATCCTTTTATTTTCCTCACCTCCTGAATATTCTCCATCAATTTTATCGCCTATCGCTAAAAATAAGATTGAATGCGATTTTCTCAAATTCCAAAAATCCGTCGTAATATCATATCAAATTTCAATTTCTCACAAGATAATTAATTAAAAAACAACGAGCTCAAGCTAATTTGCTCCATTTATGGGTTTAGTCCTACGGCCTATCAATTTAAAGCTCAAAATCACTAATTCGAATACATTCACCACTGATCCAATAAAAAAATATAAATTAAAAATAAATACACATAAATTTATATGCTATATAATTAATATTTTTTCCAGCGATAAAATTATCGATAATTTTCTATACAATAAATAAATGATTGGATCACCAAAATTTAAGTGTTAATAATATTCATTCAATTTTTTCAAATTAAAATCTGCAATGAAAAGGCATTTGTTCAAATAGAAAATGATTAGGACGAAACTTTCGCAAAGGTTTGGCACGACTAGACCGTTCCTCTTTCTGTGTTCTTTCTATTTGTACTCCTAGTATTTATTTCGATGGTTATTGGAATTCGTGCATGATCCCCTCTCTACTCGCTCCACATTTCCTTGGTTTCCTCTATTTCCACGACTTCAGAAACTCGTAACCCTATGTCACGTCCTGCGACAACTACCGCTCATTCATCATTTAATCTAATTCTGCAATCGTTCCGGCTCTTCAATCGAACAGGTGGAGGTACGCCTCCCTTCCTTTAATCAAATTGGTCACCAATACACCACATATTGAAGTCAGTTCACAAGACCCTCAGGTGAAGTAATTGGTTAACCTTCATAATTGAAATTAGGTTTAGGGTGCCTCTGTTTGAGTTAAAAAAATTTCCTCGAATTAATTTTCTAGACTTTCACTGATTTGGCTATTTGAAAATGATTAATTAACGAAAAATTATTCACGGTCAAAGAAAACATACATATTTAAAGGTTGGAAAATGAATTTCTTATCTTGAAAAGGAGACAACATTTTCTTATAAAATGATTTCCTTCAAAGTAATTTTATGTTATTATAAAGATTTTTTGAAAAAAATACGTCCTCAATATGGCTTGACTCCTTATACCATCTCCTCAAAATCTACGCCATAAATGTTCAGCACTGATAGGAGCTAGGATAATTGAGAGCACCAACGAGAGAAGTATGATATGAACTATAATTTTCATCTCTTATTTTATTATTGCCTATTTTTTTGTCGAAATTTTAGCATTACTCTGCCTTACTGCATTTTTCATGCCGTATTTCCACACAATGAAATTGTTTCATCATCTTTGTGTGGTGCATGATGCGATCGATAAAGCTGCTTTGATCCTGAAGTAACCAGACCAACTGTTTTGATCATGAAGTAACTGGACCAACAGAAGACCAAGTTAGTCTTGGTCGTCTTCACCTTTTTAGCTGGTGAGCGTTGACACATTCACTTGGGTAGTTCATATTGAAAACCTCAGCTCACTTCTTAGCTAAAGCCACAAACATCCACCTTTTTCTTCATATAGAGAGACATCTGAAAGTAATAAGCTTCCTAGCTAGGGCAAATTCAGAGGCTGGAACGAGGAGTGATGTTGCACGCGGATTACGAGGTGGGTACCAAACGTACCTGAAAATCAGGAGATGGAGCCTTAAAGTTAAAAGTGGTAAAGCGGAAGGATGAATGAAGAAGCGAATGAAGTCTCTGTGTCAAATCCTAGAGCACTGCCAGACAATTATGCAACGGACCTACACTTGCGAATTCGCAACGACATTAACACATAAGACATACAGCTAAAACCATTGTAGAGCGGAGCACCAAAGCTTAATCAAACTCCCACAAAGAGTCTCCACGCGCTCCTCCTCCTCTTCCTTCGGTTGCACTGCCTTTGAGTACTTCGTTTGAGATTCTGATTCTTTCTGCATTCGACGGGTACTATTTTAAGTTTAAGGCGCAAAATGGCGAAGGATTAGATAAATCACTGTGCTCCATATTTCGCATCGTGGAGCGAGAGACGAGGTTCAGTGCACAGTAGCTGTTTGTGAATATTCCTAGATGAACATTGGAAGTGAATACCTGTAGGATGGTAAGCCTAAACACTGCAAACTATAGAACATGGAAAGTCAAGATGCGTGATTTGTGTTATTGCGAGGAAATGCATGGTCCCATAGAGTGACGAGTTAAGCCTAATTACACTGGTCAACAATGGGAGTTGCTAAATAGGCAATGTGTAGGTTTCATTAGGTAATGGTAGGGGGACAATTTTTTTAACACCATCTAGAGAATGAAACTTCGGCAAAAACACTATGGAAGAAAGTTGAAGTGTTGTATGAGAGGAATTGGCAAATAACAAGCTTTATTGCAGCAAGAAGCTGGTCATTTGAAATATGAAAAGGGCACTCCAACGGCAGATCACTTGAATGAGTTGCAAAGCTAGATAAATGATGAGCTACAAGCATTGTTCTTCCGTAGCTTGCTCCCATATAGTTATGGGATATTGGTGAAAACTCTCATCCCATCAGCATCTCAAAATGAAGTATGATACCGCGAAGTCTAGTTTGCTTGAGTATGAGACGTGGAAGAAACGTGTCTTGACTTCTCTGGAACACAACTTGCTGTCTCAGAGCATAAAGAATGGAGTACAACTCGAGACTCCTACAGCCGGGATAGATTCAAAGGAAGATCCAAGACATTCAAGGGCATGTATTGTTATAATTGTGGTAGTCCTGGTCACATTACACAACCGCGGGAATTTCCCATGAAGACTTTTTTGTTTGTCTACTTGCGATGATGATTGTTGTGCGGTTGGGAGTTGGACTGGGTCACAATAGATCGCGGTTCCTCATGTCATGCACCCCATGTGCTGTGGGGACGTCTTGGAAAGCTGGTCCAAAGGGGGGATTAAGAAGCTTGTCAAGGAATCGCTCATTCTAGCAAGGAGGGGAAAGTGCTGTGCTCTTTTCTGCTTATGTGCTAAGGTGTGCGAGGACCAAATTCCCGTTCTAGGAGAAGCAACGACACCTGATCTACGGCGTGTGAGACTCAACCATATGAGCGAGAAAAGCTACTTAAATCGTGCAAAGAAGGAAAATTACTGTATTTAGTGGAAAGTCATGAACAATAGGATCTCCAACTTTGCAAGAAAATAAGAAAACTTGCTATTATTTGAGGAAAATTACAAATAGAAAAAGAAATGTACAATGAATGGGGCAGACAAATCACAATAGCTATAAAATTTTCATTATTGGAAGAACGTTACAATGTACAACAGAAAATTAGGATCAATGATAAATAGGAGAAAGAAACTTGCAAATCCCTAGGAAAATTACATGAAAATAATGATAATGATCGCTAACGAATCACATTGTATATAGAAGTTGCTTTGAAAAAAGAAATCCGCAGCAACTTCGATGACCGTAAATATATCATTGTTTGTAAGTAATGTGCCATCAGGATTTATATAATTTTGTTGATAATCAATTAAATGAACTTCAATTTCAGGTTTGAGGCGTAATTTTGTATTCCATGATCTTAGCCGTCCATATGAATACTGTTAAATTGCCAACTTGTCGCAAAAAAGTGACATCGGTGCCTATCTGCTAATAAATGGAGAACTTGAAATGAAAAAAAGAAAAAGAAAAAAAGAAACGTTGTTTCATGGATCAGCACATGCAATAGCTTTTATGGAGCGAAACAAAACCGTCATTTAGATTATTGGGTTCGCTTGCCATTGCTTCTGCTAGGCTATGCTTATGAATAACAGAAAATTTAAAAAAAAAAAAAAACCCAAGGGCATATATATGAAAATTGTCTAATGGGTGCAGAAGTACACGTGTTCTTTCATGTGCCTTTCCTCGGGACGTTTTGGAAAATATTTTACCAGAGATATTCATTTTTTTGGAAAATATTGTTGCCAAAGTTTTCCCTCTGGAAAAAGCTTGTGCCATTTTTTGGAAGCTTAATAGTCTAGGTAAAGAGAGAGTTCAATCGTTATGTCGTTTTTGCTTTCTTCTTCGGGCTCCCAAAGACACTACTACATCTTGATTACCCTCTAATTCCTTCGATCGAAAACAAACCATGTCCGCGGGATTCACCTTATTCTCCTCCGTGCAGCGACTGAACTATAGTGACGAACATGGAGGTCCACTTGATTTTCCAAAGCATTCAGGGTTGAAGTTGTACGCCACTCGCTCGTAACGTCAAAAACAACGCTTTCAATCTTCTGCCACTACATCCATTTGCCTTTAGGTACTTGAATGACCGCCCTTGTTACCGGCCATTGGTTTGTTGATATGTTCCACACCAACCGTCTGTCCAAATTACTTTGGGGGGCGGGCTTTCGTCCAATATGCTTAGAGGGTCCTGCAAGAGAACAACTACGGCGGGCGATGATATCTCCATGGAAACTAGCAACTTTTGTTCTTGTTTTTTGTCGAAAAAGAAGGTCATTCATTCATTCACCAAGTAAAATCAGAACAAAACATAGAAAAGTTTCTGGACAAAGCATATTCCAAAGAGGCCCCTGTGGGTTAGCGATCGAGTAGGGAAGACTTAAAAGAATTTTCCGCCGACAAGCTTTGGCAACCCAGTTTGAATTAGCGGACTTCAGCTTGGCCAGCGGCATCTTGCGATCATCCACAACAGGATATAGGGCCCACGGGCTTTCTACTTTTCCGGCTTAGGAGCTCCGCTACAAATCTACTGTCGGTCTCTATCTCTACAAAAAGCTGATCCGCTTTCTCCTTCTTCAAGTACAGAAGAGCTCGGAAAACGGCTACGGTTTCGTTGGTCAACGCCGTATCGAGTTGAAACATCCAGGAAGATGGACAGAGACGACGGACGCGATGCGATTGGCAATCTGCCCGAGTCGGTTCTCCTCCATATTCTGTCCTTCCTGCCCACGAGAGACGCCGTTAGGACAGTGATGGTCCCAGGGTTCCGTTACCTCTGGACCTCTACCCGCCACTTATCTTTCGATCACTGTCCTTAGCACGACTGCCAAAAGTTGTAGACTGCTTTCAAAGTCGACGACAGATTCGTGAATTTTACCGACCACGTGCTGACTCGGCATGAGAGCCCCACGATCGATTCGTTTCGTCTTAATTTAAACTGTGCATCTGTGGTGGATCCCTATGTTCTGAAAATGAGGACTATGTAACTCCAGAGAGGAGAAGAACGTGGAACAAACTGGATATATGGATTCGTTTTGTAGCGAGAGGAAAGGTTAAGTTCCTTGATTTGGACTTCTTGCGATGTGCTAGGGAGGAGCTCCCACGTATTCTTTAATTCCTACTTAATCTTTACGCGCTGCCCATCATTATTCTTAGGTGTAGCAGCCTAGTAGAGCTGAAGCTGGCTTCCTGTGTGGTCAGACCGGTGGCGGGACGGGTCCAACGAAGGTCGCTTAGAAAATTGTTTATGAAGAAAATTGACTTAACCAACAACAAAATGACCGACATATTATCTGGTAGCCCGTTACTGAAAGAATTGTCTCTCGAAGATTGTTATTGCCTCCACGAGCCCAAATGCTGTTGTGGCCCATCTATTGAAGAGTAAAATTTGGAGAGGTGTGGAGGTCTTGAAAAGCTTGATCTTACATGATCAGATATCAAACATTTAATTATTGATCACTACAAGGATCTGGAGCTAATTTGTCTTAATCTGAATATTTTGGATATTGCTGGGTGTCTAGATTATCTGATTATGTCAAGGTGACTGATATGTTATCACTAGTTGATACATCCCTTTGCTTTGGTGATTATAAAATATTTTTGCCTGGAGAATATTGTGAGTTCAGAATGCTGCTGGAAAAGCTCAGCTCTAGTACTTATTTTATGCCATGCGATTAGTGCATACTGGTATGGTTTCTCTGCTGTTGCTCTGACCTATTTTGTCTTGCTTTGAGGTACTTTTGAATGATTTGGGTGCTGATCCTTCAGGTAAGGAGTATTACTATTTGTTTGATAGGATATTCTCACATTTCAACTGTCCTAAATTTGTAGAATAGAAGTTGGGTAAACTGATTTTGGATGGGTCTTACTTGAAATGGACAGGGGCTGTGCCGTTCCTCTGCTTTGGCTTCTTTGTTCTGTTGCTTTTTTTATGCTTCAGTTCATCGGGTAATGTCCTAGATGAAGAGTAAAAGAAAATATCATTTACTCAGGCTGGGTTCTTTTGTTTATGCCCACCTAAACTTTTATAAGGTGGCCTTCCTTGCATCTGCTGGCCTATGAACTTTGAGCAATTGTAAACTATTATTATCCACAACCCACTCATGTAACCGAAAACTACAGTTTATTAGGTGCCTGTCTTCCTTGTGTCCCTGTTTGTTTTCAATTTTAATGTGACATTTATCACTATTTTACATGTGCATGTCCATGCTCTTGTGATTTGTCTTTCTAATATTCTACATAATCTGATGAATTTCCTGACAATCCTCTGAATTCAATGGTATCATACAATTCATTTCAGTCAGTCTATACATACACGTGCTCTTGAGCATCCACAATGTATGTCCAGTACTAATTTCATTTAATGTCGGTCCAATTAATTCTTTTTAAATTAGGTATTAACTATGTGGGAGTTGACAAATCAGCCATGCCCATCTTTCGCCTGGAAACATGTGACACTACAAATGCATCTGAGAGAGTAGTACGTCCCTGGCATTTGTAGCTTGCTGAGGAGCTCTCATTTTCTTGAGACACTCACTATCTTTTTTATCCTGGAAGAGATGATGATAAAGCAAAGGTACAAATGCTTGAACAGTAAAATTTTATTGGAATTTTCAAATTTGGAAGTGACGGAGATTAAAAAGTTGCTTTAAATTTCTAGCTTACCGAAACAGGGTGGAAGCTTGCATTTGAGTTCAATGGCTATAGTTACTGGAGTTCAGTGGACGGCACATTTCCCTGCCTCGAGCACTAGCTTAAGCATGTTAAGATACATGGTTATGTACTGGAGCCTGATGTGATTGAGCTCATTGAATTTCTACTCAAGAGTGCACAGGTCCAGGAGAAAATGGAGATTTCTACCGAGAAGACTCTGCAGCGAGTAGGTAGTAAGTACATGTTCTCTAGTGATATTGGTCGTCCATCAAAGGATTATTGTACATCGGATGCGCTACTAGAGTTTTCACAGAAGTTGTTAGTTTCCCAAGGGCCTCAACACGTGCAGTATTACACCTGGGTTAGATACTGGTATTGGAATTGTGTTCACCCCATCTTTTGGACAACCCTGATGTTTCATATCAGGCATCTAACATCTGGTAGACTTTACAAAAGTAGTCGGCCTTTATGATGAATTCGCACTTTTGCCTCAGGTCTACGAATTTGCCACATCCACGACTCGGTACAGGCAGCTTCATGAATAGTTTGATGGTGGATGTGCCCTTTTTTTCAAAGAATGTTTCTCATAACAGCTTTTCTTTTCATATTCCCAGCGCTTGCAAATAGTTTGGCTAAAATTTTTGCAGTATAGATTTACTTGAACAATCTATTGACACCAGTTACAAGCTGTTCGTTAGTAGCCTTCGCTCTTGCGGCTGCTGTCTCTCTCTTGTTTTTTCATTTTAGTGGGTGCCATTTTTTTGTTGTTTCACTTTTCAGTTTTACCTACCATTTCCTTATCTTGAAACTAAGTCGACGCAGTTCAAGATTCTCGAGTGCTGCCCCCGAATGATTAGTATATCGACATCAATATCAATACAATCCTAATCTACAGTGCACCATAAAATATTGAGTTGTGCAGTCCTCCAAGTTCGTATCTTTTCTTAATGTCTACCCAAAAATTGCTATTATATGTGCTCCTCTTGCTAATTAACAAGATCATTTTGTCCCTTATTAAACGCGTGAGAGTTCCTTTTTCTTTATAAATAACATGAGTATCCAACTTTGTATCTTAAGGTAGTTTGGTGATCAATCCCTTATACCCTTATACTGTGAATTGCGTGAAATCAGTCCAACTTTGTATCTACTTCATCCCCTCTTGACATAGGTTTCCAAGGAGACTTTTCATAGTAACATGTTCGTAGAGCATCGATCGGTATACACACTTCCTTTGCCCCAATTCCACGATAATAAGTGGTGTTCTAATATGAGATTTTACAAAATGAGCACTCCACATTGTTTTCTGGAAACCTAATGGGAACAATGCCAAATTTGACCAAAGTGCAACTGAATGGAATTTGATTTCTAAACCAAATAGAGAGTTTTAACTTGATCAGGCCATCTCGATTTGGTTAAACATTTGAACAGAACTTTTCCCACTCGATCTATTTCATCGTAGTCCAAGTTGCTTCTTCACACTCCTCCACTTACTTTCCTTGAATTGATAATCACAATATCATGGGAGCTCACATATCGGCCATGTCCATCTTTAAGGCTTCAACTGCTTCTGAGCAAAGCGACACGTCTCTGGTATTTCTAGCTCGTATGGGAATTCTTATTGTCTTCGAGACCCTCACTATTTATGCTCATCCCGGATCTCATTGTATATTTATGTATGAATTTCCATTCAATATATCATGAGTGCTGGAGATGAAAGAACGGCTTGCATTCAAATTTCAGCTCACTAAAACAGGCTGGATGCAAGCACATGACATCGACGGTGAAAACCAGTGCCTCAACCAATAGCTTAAGCAAGTAAAGATATAGGGATATGTCATTGAGCTCATCTAGTTTCTACTTGAGAATGCACTATTCTTGGAGAAGATGGAGAAAATAGTAATTTAAGTTTCTAAAATAGTTGAAAAAATGAAATACAATTAAATTGTGAAAGCTACAGAATCTTTTCAATTAAGTTAAATTAAAGTTAATAACAATTTCTGCTCTTTTTTCCCATGAGTTAACTGAACCATCCATGTTATCGGCTACTTTTTACCATTCTTGCTCCTCTTTGATTTCCCCAAACCAAAGACAATTCACATTTGAATCATTTGAGCACTCTGCCGTGGGCTGGAATGGAACTGAAAACGTTTGACAAGGGGAAGACGAATCATCCATGTTCCCGGCACACGACATCACTTGGATTTTTTCTTGTTGCATTCAGGTGTTTTCGTACAATGTCCCGACTGGGTTCAAACTTCCAACCCCGTTTTAATATATTTATGTTTAGCCCCGAATTTTTCTATCAGATCCATTTCTTGCTTACTGCAGCGGTTTTGATCACATTTTAGCGGTGTACAATCCATAGACTCTTTTATCTGTATCTTCTGAAATCCTTTTTTCTGTTATGTATGTATGTATGATTCGCGGTGTGTGTCATGGAGTAGATAACCTACGGAGGGCAATAATGTGGTCGTGGAAACAGAAACACAAATAGTCGGAATAAAAAATGCGTATCCCACATACTTTATCTTTGTCTAAAAGACTTCGTCTATGATACAAAATTATGTTTATTGACCAAACAAAACACTGAAATTAAAAATGAGAGTGCAAGCACAGGAGTCAAAATCGCTAAAAAATAAACTTTACCCAAAGTTGTAATATCCTCAAAATTACAGACACACTGATGCTCTGGAACAAAAGCTACATTGGTATTCACAATGCTCATCAAGAATAACAAACTATAAGATTAAAACTACAATGAAAAGACATTGGCTCAAAAAGAAAATGCTTCGGAATGAAAATTTAGCGGAGGTTTGGCATGACTTGACCATCCCCTCGTTCTTTGCGTTCTTTCTATTTATACTTCTGGGATTTCTTTCCACGGTGGTTGGAATTCAAACAGGATCCCCACTCTAGTCGCTCCACATTTCCTGGATTCCACAATGTTAGAAACTCCCAAAGCAATCGCGCGTCCTGCAATCACTTCCCCTCCTTACTCTAAATTTAATCAAAAAGGTCACCGATGCACCTCATTTTGAAGTCAAGTCACACAACCCTCAAGTGAAGTTAAACTGGATAAGCTCTAGATCGAAGATGGGCTTAAGATGCGTTTGTTTGAGTGAAAAATTTTTTGCGACTTGATTCTCTAGACTTTCATGCATTTGGTTTGCTACAAAATAATCAATTGACGGAAAAACCATTTACAGTAAAAAAAAAAATAATTAAGAAAATGAATTCCTTATCTTGAAAAGGAGACAATTTTTTCTTAGGAAATGATTTCGAAAAGTAATTTCTTTTATTCATGAAGTTTTCCAGGAACAAACACACTTTTAGTGCAACTTGACTCCTTATACCATCTCCTCTATATTTGGGCCATAAATGTTCACCACCAACAAGAGCTAAAGAATAATTAAGAGCAGCAAGAAGTAATATGATATGAACTATCATTTTCATCTCTCAATTTACTAATACTCTATCTTACTGCATTTCATGTCATATTTTTGCCAACGAAATTGTTTCATAGTCTTCATCCTGTGCATTACACGATGGATAAAGTTGCTTTGATTTGAAGTCAGCCGACCAACAAAAGACCAAGTTAGTCTTGGTCATCTTCACTTTTTTTGGTGGTGAGGGGGGACGCATTCACTTGGCTAATTCATATCGAAACCTCAGCTTTGTTCTTATCTAAAGCTATACACAGCAACCTTTTTCTTTATAGAGAGAGAGTAGTTATCCTGCACGAGCATTTTGAAGAAGCCAATGACGTCTGTGGCAAATCCTTGAGCATTGCCAGACAATCAGACAACGGACTTACACTTGCCAATTCACAATGGCACTAGTCCAGAATGTATATAGAAGTTGCTTTGAAGAAACAAACTTGCAGCAACTTCAATGACATTAAATATTTCGTGTTGATATGTACAGTGCCGTTTGGATTCACATATTTAATTATTTGATAATCAATGAAATCAATCGTCTTGTTTATTTATTTATATATTTATTTGACCTTGATAGGTGAAGATAATGGGATAAGGATTCATATATAGTTTGCTTGGGTTATGTATCAAAGCTGCTTGCTATTTTATCTAGAATTGAAAAGACCCAAAAGCAATTTATAGAAGTCTATCCCCGGAAATTTGTCTCGACTGACTCTTGAGAAGTGAACTTCGTGTATGTACATGCGTGCATATATATGAATATGTGAATATTTCTAGCTAGGGGATGTTGATAGCATTAATCATTATTGACAGATCTTAGACTAATTTGATTTCCAGAAATGTTTCCTGATCATCTATTCCTCAATTGGTGAACTATTGATTGAGCTAGCTAGGTGTTGCCATTAAATTGCTCATGAAATATTTCCTCTTTTTATTAGTTGCCTTAGTTCTTATTTTGGCATTTGTGCAATGTAATTAATTTAGGCTTTGAGTATGAACTGTGGACCATATCACCTAATTAGCAATTACACCATAGTGGTTGTACATATATGAGAAATGATTGGTTGACAATTTTTAATCTACTATGAGAATAATAATTTGTTATTTGTTAATTTTATGGGATTGCTACCTAACTATTCTAAAAATTTAAACTGTTAAATGAATGCGTGATTTAATATTTTAATTATGCTAATACTCCCCTATCATGCTTAATCTGACCTTTTGGACATATTTAATTGGGGAGGTAAATGGGATTTAAAAGATTTGAACTAAAGGTGTGGTTTAATATTTTAATTATGTCTAGTCTTTTGGACATATTGAATTGGGAAGACAAATCTTGTGAAAATTTCTAATATCCCAGTTCAAGTGAAATTTTATTCTAAAAACTTAAGTTGTTAGTCGTAATTTAATATTTTAATTATATGACTATTTAAAAGTTTAAACTGTTAGATGAATACATATTTTAATATTTAAACATTCTAATAATATAGAGCCCGTTGGTCAAAGAGAACCCATAAAGATTGAATTTGTTTTCCTAGTTGGACTTCAAGAAAGAAATGACTTGGTCATTATTCTGGACAGGTAGTAAATTGCCATGCATGGCTTGAGAGGTCAAACACGTATTCAAATTCAATTTTATACGGACAATTTCTTCTCGTAAAATTTTGATAAGGAAAAGTGAACTTAATCGGTTCGCTAAACATCATCGTTCTAACTTGGAATTAGAAATGGGGTTTAAAAGATGACTATCAATGGCCAGTAGCTAAATATCGAACACTTCTACTAGAATTGGAAGGATAAAACCAACTTCCTAAGAAAAAGGCGGTGAGAAAAGTGTGTATACAAAAGAATAACCAACTCTTTGTTAACAATAAATGATGGGACATGATCGGTTAATCAAGAGTGATACAAGAGGATAATTGAAGGACACGAGTTAATTGACGGCTACACCACAGGGTAATCGGTAACGAGCGGGGAATGATCGACAAGTATCATGGCTCAGCGACAAAGCAAAGGAGTGGTAAGTCGTCATGAATTTTACCATGCGTTGGGAAAAGAGAACACACGAGTGCACATATAAATAAATGCCGAATAACGGTACTAGTATCAAGTGGCAGTTATCTCAATAAGATGGAAAATTATAATTACTCGGTTATTCACGTGTGAAAATAGAACCTAAAAACTTGGAGAACGCAATCGTGGTTATTAGTGAGGTAGTAACCGCTGATACGTAACCATTACTTTGTAGATTACAAATAAATACCCATTGTATGTATTGTAATATCTCTCCTCGAACACCCTTACATCAAGTCAATTAAGGTTATTCGTTTATTCACGGCAATTTCGTTTTGTTCTTTGTGCATTTACTTTTTCCGCACCTTAAATTCACTGACCTTTCATTTACTTTAAAATTTCAAGCCTAGTAATTCCTTGTTCAAGATCCATACGAAACCCATTTCACAAAAAACCGAGATCAATTTTTCGATGAAAGATATTTCGCTTCTCGGGTAAATTTTCATTTTCGGTGAAACAGAAAGTATTGTCATTTATTATTATCTAGGAATATGAACTCTCAACGCTCAGTTTGATTTTCATGAAAATATCTGGATATAGTTTTTTTTTTAGCAAAAAATTAAAAAGTGCGGCATCGTCTCCTCCCATTGCTTTCTCCTTCTCTCGATTTCATTCCCAGCGCATTCGCATGCTCAAAGCATTTGCGTCTTTTGTTCCCCGGTGGAGGATTCGGGCGAACTTTCGAACTGCACATGGCGGATTGGGTCTGAAATGCCTGTCGCTGCGTTCGGTGCGCGGGGTATGCTTTAATGGGGAACGCTGGCGATCCATTGATTGAAGGACATTCTCGTGGAATGCATATATATGCCGCGGTTGATTCTGTTTTGCCCGTTCCGTGCTCTCTCCGTGGCATTTGTTCATCGATTTGATCAGAATCGGCCACGAGAGAGAGAGGAAAGGATTTAGAAGGAAATGGCGGGAGGGAAGCTCCATACGTGGAGGTTCTACAATGAGTGCTCTCAGGCCGGGATCATCAGGACAGAGGCATGATGAGGCAGCAGACATTCAGCTTTGCACCGAGAAAGTATGGGCGATGTTGGCTGTTGTTTTTCGCTACAGTTCGATTTTCGGGTCGACAGATAAAATTTATTTCCATGTCTTCGTGGATGAGATGGGTTATTGCCATCAAAGAATCCCACTAAGGCTGATGTTGAGGAAGCACATTCGTCGAGTTTTAACCAGCTTTCTATTGCTATAGGACTCAGCTGCATATTTAGTGCTTGTCCCGGCGAATGCTGATTGGGTTTCCGTTGGTAACTTCTCAGCTCGGTTCAATAACAATTAGAGCATGCGAGTTCAGCCAATGGTGAGGGGTGCATATTTCTCCGGTGGTGTTCTACAGGTCTCCAAATGGGGTGCCTCCAAAAAGACCATCTAGTTTGCTGCGATTGCTGAATGAGATACAGGTTGATTTTGTATGCTATGAGTTGATTTTCATGCGTAGAATGGACTTTAGAAAGAAAGCATCTCTCCACGTGATTTGTCAATTAGTAGTCTCATGGGGATGGTTTATGATTTTCTTCTTGATATCTGTTTATCTGTTATAGCCAATTCCCAAGTTCCAGATTTTGCTTCCAACTCTTAGATTGTTTCTATGAGTGTTGAGCAGTAGACTGAATCAAAAGCCATAACTAGAAGTAGGAAGTAATAAGGACAGGGTGGTGAAATGAGTGTTGTATGTAATGTCATGGAGTGCATAATAGCGCTAGTATTTGAAAGAAGCATTTGGTGACATTACTTAGAACTTCTGTCTTATACTTAACGTAACAGTATTTGCTTGTCATTTGGGTTTTTGAAATCTAAGTTTGGCTTGACCATCAACAAATTCTTTGCCAGGGTCTTCACTTATGCTTTGATTTGGAGTTTCATAAGAGGGAAAATGCTGTCAAAATGGAGATGCGATGGATGATCTTCTGATATCGGTTGTATTGGAGGTGTGGCTTGACAAGTACTCAATCCAAGGAAACCAAGAATGGGTAGTGAGGCTCGATTTTTCAACTGAAGGTAGGCTGACTTTGTATCTCGCTACTTCTATTAACTATCATTGCATCAGTAGTCACGGGTGGTGTATGCAATACACACTCACATACTATGAGCTTCATCTTTATGCCATTGGATATCTTGACATAAATTTTTGTAGACACCCCATCAAGTGAAAGGCCGTCTTGTTCTTTTTCACGGTGCCTTCCAGCTACAAATTTCCATTGTTCTTCTTGAGATCTTTCACATTTGATGCAAGAGAACTCTGTTAGGTTTGTTGAAGAAAAGCAGCTTTAAATGAGGTCACTGACACTTGGGTGTTCCATCTTTGTTTATGTAGTGACTTACCTTAACATTTCATATTTTAGGCATATCGCACTTAAAAGCAGTTATGAAGATAAAAATAAAAAAATGTCATAACTTTGAATGATGCACCTCTTTTGGAAGTGGAGACAACTTTGATTTCACGGATAGGATTGACGGGGAACGTATTGCATGTTGTGCTTATCTTAGATTGAGCTATTTAGGCAACATTATTCAGTTGATCTTTTCCATTTAGGGGATGAGTTCAGTATGATACTTCTTTTGAATGAGCCTCAAGTATTGGAGCTGCATTGGACACTACCCAGATGCTTTCCTTGCCACGATGATTTTCTTTTTTCCCCTCTTTGAAACCAATTATCCTACCTCGAGTCACAATTTCCAGGCATAATGTCAGAGAGAAGGGGCAGCTGAAGACTGGTTATAATTTCACAGTGCTGGGTCACTGGAGAGTACCGGTTGAGTGATGTTAATGGCACAGTTAAGATGATTCATGCATAGTATACTAGATTATGTGTCAGATTTGAAGTGAATTTGAGGAAGGCAGGAAGAATCTGCGACTTGATGAGTCAGCATGTGTGTTATGATTACTACATCTGCCTATTTATAAAACACTAGGAACATCTCGTGTTATACATTTTTTTCCCTTTTCTATGTTAAATCTATCCATGGAATATAACAATTTCACTGTGATGTCAATAACAGCACTGCTTGTAAGCAGAAAAGTTTTCTTGTCATTTGATACCAAAGACTGCTTTTAAGGACAACTCCCATGCAGGTGCATTAATTTTGGAGGTATGCTCTGACGAGAAGCTTTAGTTATTGTGTGGTAGAGACAATTGCAAATTCAATTATTCTGTGTAAATATTGTTATTGTGCCTTCCAAGTTAGCCACCTATTTTAAGATGGTTTACCCATCTCTCGAGATTAACATATATCTTTGACTCCTGCATACTTCACTTTACAGTTACAGCCATTCTCACAACTTTACTGAACTATTGGAACTGTGTGTGTGTGGGCATTTTCTTTTGTTTTATTTATTTATTTGGGTGGGTCGGGGGTGGGGTTCTGGTTGATATTTTCATGCATGCACACCTTTTTGGAGAAATATAACATTGCATGTGACCATGATGTTCTTATGATGAATTAAAAGGTATGTTCGTGGATTTCTAGTGCAAGGGAGACAGACAGGAGATATGAAAAGTTGTTTGTCGAGAAAGATTCCAGCCCATTGACAGGTCAGATATTTGTGGACACTGCTGTCTATTCAAGTAATTGATGCTTTTCTTTGGCTCTATCATCCAAGGCAGGCAAGAGTTCTGACCTTCTGTCGATTGGGCATTTCAAATGCAAGGACATGGTATGCTATCCTTGTAATTGAGGTCTAGAGACTCATGAGGCATCTTTGGAACATGGGTGTGATGAACTGTTCCTAGTTCACGCAAAATGTTCCTCAAAACTACTAGCAAAGGGTTCTTTTATGCCTTTGTATCATTTGAGAAGGTTAGATTAACACATGACAAAATGTGCATATGCACACTGAGAAGAGAATTTACTGTGATAGTGCTTAAAACAGTGGTGACTCTCTATCCCAGTTGCTCTTTAAAGGTTCATGTGCTCATTGACACTCAAAATGCGCTTTCTCTTGACAGGGTGAGGAAGACATGATCATGGCTTCTTTGATCTGCATTGTGGATTTTTGTTTGTCAGAAGCTCCTAGTCTGCAAATGGAGTTAGATTGTGGAAAGAAACTTCAGTTCGATACAGAGGTAGTTACAAATTTGAATCAGTTCTTGTACTCAGGTCCCTTCATGAACTATATTCATATGATTTGCTGTACATTTTATTATCAGCAAAAATATTAATCATCTTGAGTTGGTGGAGCTAATTTCAGGAAACATCTTTGCATAGGGGACTAGTCTGCTAGAACTCTGTGTGGTCTCTCATGTGATGGACTTTTTCTCCCCTATGCAGGTTAATATTGATTTGGGAAGGTACCATCTTGCTTCGCAAGAACTTAATTTCAACTCTTTCATTAGTGATAGTTCGGTGAATTACTTCACTGGAAAGTCGCCTTTCCCAATGTTGGATAAATCTGTAGCCTCAATTGGAACTGTATCAGGTGATTGCTGTAGTTTTATTTTCAGATAAACAGAGTGATGAATCATTTAAATTGCTTCATAGTTCATAGAATTCTACCTGAGACTGTGTAGGATATTAAAGTTAGCAACCTGAAAGAATTTTAATGGGACTGATGCTTCCTATTTGAAAAGAAGCTATTGATTGGCACTTTCCCCTTTCATGTGGAGTAGCATCAAGAAAATGATCTGGTTTCAAAGGCCTATCGTTTCTTCTCCCTTTCCCCTGTAATGCTGATGAATCTGTCACAGTATAGGTAAAAAATTCGAAGCTGGTACTGGTTCTCAGAGCATGAACACATGGTTTCTAGCATGTCAAGGAACAAGTTCTGTGAGCAGATAGGCAGAGAGCATAGAGCATTCACAGATTATGCCATGTCTTTGCAATGGGAAATTTCTTGTGTTGAATTGTTCTCTGAGTCTACCTTTAGTAGAGACACTAGCTTATTTTCTTCCCCATTTTGACTGGCCTAGTTATCTATGTTGCTGACCTGATTCAGGCTGTATATTACCAAAAATGTCACGATCTTGATTGCAAAGGTACAGAAAATTTCTGCCCAACATTTATCCATTTGAAACCTTTTTTTCTTTTATGTGTGAAAATGAAGGTAAAGTGAGCTTAGTAATAGCCCAGGTTACTCCTCTCCGCTGCATCTTATCCTGGAGGATATTGTGCCTGATTTATCAGCGTTCTTTGATTCTGGTAAATCCTCCTGATATAACTAATAACATGGTTGACATTGATTAAACCACGACAAATTGCTCCCCTATGGATGCTTGGTGGCCTGAAGCCATAAGAGTCGCAAATGCTATAGAAAATCAACAGGTCATGGAGTACGACCACAAGGCAAGTCATCCACTTTACTTGTTTGTGCAAATACTTAGGATCTTTGGACAGGTCATAGAAGACGAGGTAGATGTAGAAATAATACACCTCAGGGTGAATTCTAAGCTTGAGCTTGACCATTCGAACGGCTCAGAGTTGCAATTATCTGGGAGGAAAGTGATCCGGCTTAGTTCTTCAGCTTGCAGACTTGAACAAGGGTAGCACTTCATGGATCCTTTCAATTCAATCGCATCAGAAAAAGTGCATCAGACTGAAAGTAATCAACGTGAAGATGTGGTTATCAACCAAAGTACTCTGAGCTCCGATGTTTGGTTTGAAAATTACTTTTGCTTAGGCAAAGAAAGACTTTAATTTAATTAGTATGTTTTCTTTTATCCTTCAGAAGAGCCATGTTATTCAAGACGAAATATCAGGCTGCGAATCCATTCCGACTGCTCACAGATGGCAAGAGCGTCATTTTATGGAAAATTCTTGGTTTATCAGGCCACGAAAGTTGAAACTTAAGATTTTTCATTTCAGAAACCTCTGTGTTCTCGCTCACTACATCGGGGTCACTTCGCGCGACGATCATTGGTCTGAGCAGAGGCTCTTACTATTCAAGTTTTTCCATTTTGTGCCATATTTAATTAGGTGCCTTTATGCTTTTATCATGGCACTTATTTTAGGTCATCCAATTAGTGGTATATTTTCGCCCTTGCACCTCGTGAATTTGTTCTTTCTTTCTTTGAGGTTGATGGCTACAATAACTTTTTTGTACGCACTCATGCAGGGTGCTGCATCTGTTACAAGGATAGCATCCAGTCCAATGCCAAAAACATTTTAAGAATAGGTAGAATGTATTCTAATGGAAGCGACATGTATCAAACCATGACCTAATTCTTTGTACACATACCAGTAATTGCGATTTAGGTGTTCCCAGTACATAGGACCCATAGTGAAACGACCTAATTCTTTGTACACATACCAGTAATTGCGATTTAGATGTTCCCAGTACATAGGACCCATAGTGAAACGAGACACTGGACAACATAAAGTGTGGCCTAAGAACAGGCGTTCACAAATATGAGGAGCGGTAATAACTCAGTCAAGACATAGTACCCTATTTTAATAAGGAACAGTAATAGAAGTGGTTAGATCAGTGGCACGGTAGAAAAATGAGTATAACGTGAATCGCAATTCACAATACGAGTAAAACTTAGAAACATGCACAAAAGTACAACATACTCAAAGCGCATGGTGATAAACACCAATCTTATTCTCAAAGTTCAATGAGGCTTTGGAGCTGTGTTTCTTCCATGAAACCAGATTCAAAATCTTGCTCTTTCTAGAAAGATTCTTGCACTAACGTGGCCACGGCAGGGTGCTTTGAGGGGATTTTCAACTTGTTTAGTGTGAAGTAGGTGCATCAACATTTTATATAAATTCTATTAAAAAAACCCAAATGATGTCGTGTTATTATAAAAATTAGGAATAATTACATAAATGGTCCCTAAACTTAACCTCCATATGCAATATGATTTTTGAATTTTAAATTATTTAGTGTGATTCTTGAAGCACAATGCACAATTTCCTAGGGGCGTGCAATGGGAATGGCCCGAATCGGGAACTGCTTGGACTAGACTAGACTTGTCGGTTTTGGGCGGTTCCCACGGTCGGTGGTCTGATTCCCGATTCCTAATCTTGGAATGGGAACCAAACCAACCGGACCAGACCAATTATATATATATATATATATACATATAATATATATAATATATAATATTTATATTATATATAGAACTTATTGCAACTGAAATTGCAATTGTTCTTATGTGACCAAAAGACCATTAAAACTCTTCTTGTTACTCTTTATTTATAGAGAAAATCTACTTGTTAGTTTCATCTTCTACTCAATTTGGGACTAAGGCTTCAAGAGACTCACGAGGCACTTCAAACCTCCAAGAGTCTCACATCGACTAAACATTCAAAGAGCATAAAATAGATTGTCTATAAAATCTAAGCCAAGCACAACCTCTAGCCAGATTGTTTATAGCCTTTATGATTAAGATTAAGTGTGAAACACATGAAATGTGATTAATATTCACGCAATTGTAGTTTGAATTTTTTGCATGTGAAAACATGTGTGATTAGTTTTATTAGATCGCCTAAGAACCAAATTAGATTGATCGGTTCAGAGATTAGTCACTCTTTAGTTATAAAAAAAAAAAAAAAAAAAAAAAAAAAAAAAAAAAAAAAAAAAAAAAAAAAAAAAAAAAAAAAAAGAGAGCGCCAATTTTGTTGCATTGGACTAAATCAAAACCGATGGTCCGATTCCTAGTCCTAGGACCAAACGGTCCGATCCACGGTTCCCAATTTTATGAATCGATTCTCCTTGTCCGGTTCCTAGTCCTAAGGTGGAACCGGACCGAACCGGGAACCGATCACCCCTACAATTTCCCTATGAAGTCAAGAAGTGTTGGTCTTGCCCACATAGGTGCAATTAAGGGATGGAACCTAAATGACCTTCGATGAAGGACCGAAGTTCTTCGTCAAATCATTGGCTTTTCTCAACCTAAAAAGAGAAACACTCATTAGAGAGTGATAATAACTCTCTAATAATAACAAATGACTTAAAAGAGAATATCAATTGAACGAAACAAAGAGATAAGTGCAAAAATCTTCATAAATGACTAATCAATTAAGGGTTGGATGATTAGTAGAACAATACATTTGAGGTAGTTTGTTGGTTATTCATTGAGAATAGTAGGATTCAAATATATAAAAAGACAATGTTAACAAAATTATATTCTATCCATGAAGTAGAGTCCAATATTTTTAATAAGAAAAATTATCAAAAAAGTCATATATCTATTACAAATATGCCGATTCAATCCTAACATTATTTTTTTAATTAATTGAGTTTTAAAACTTTTGCAATTATGTCAATTCATTCAATCTAGTAATGCTCGTTTAGTCAAACACAAATTCAATTTAAATCTATAAATACCATTTCATTCATTTGGTCTATAAATACCATTTCATTCATTCAAAAGCAATACTACTCGAGCGAAGTTGATAAGAATCAATACCTAATAAATCCCGAAGAGGTAAGGGTTGCCTAGACAATTAATTGAAGGGGAGGGTCTGTTTTCGGTGGTTTTTGGCAATTTGGCTTTGGACTTGGTTACCTTCCTATGGGTAACAAGCTAGAGGAGCGCCTACTAATTGGGCTAGCGGTGCATTGCATTCCTCAAAGAGACATCTCAATGCCCACGGGCTCGAACTTGTTTTAGCAGTGAATCTAACAGTAGATTCATTGTCTGACGGAACAGTTGCGCACCACCAATTCATCCTTCAGTGCGGACGCCTCCAGCAGCCAGAGCAATGCTTCTTTCACCACAAGGGATTTGATTTCGAGTTGAGAAGAATTTCATATGAATTATGATAGGCGTAAAAAGATTATATGTTAAGGATTTAGCAATGAATGTATCTACTGCTATTTCATATTTCATAACAAAAGTTCTATTTGATAGTTAATAAAAGGTTCTCTTCTTTGCTCTCTCGTCTTCTGACATTTTCTTGCTCCATAATTTTTCCTTTGCACGTCTTTTAACCCTTTTTTCCTTTTTTTAATTCTTCCGCGCAGAGCTCCCGTTTACCTCTTGCTTTGCCCTGCGAAATGAGTCGAAAAAGCTCGACGAAGATTACCAATTTTCAAACCATTCGAGAGTATGGGATTCTGAAAAAAAAAAAAAAAAACTTGTTGGCATTTAGCCACATTGGAGGCAGATTTATTCATTTACAGGCCAAATCTAGCCATTTGATATTTTTAATGATAAAAAAATTAGATTGAGGTAAATTTACTATAAATATATCAATTTGAAGTTTTTCACAGTCAAAAAATTAATTTTACGTAAATTTATCACATATTTATTAATTTAAGATTTTTTGTGATATAAGCTGAATTTTTACACAGAAAATAATGAGTTTCATGCGGATCTCTTCCCCCATGAGATCCCGGTTGAGCTTTAGGTACGGTAAATACTTGCTCCTTGCTGGTCTGCTTTCATTTATTGTCCTTGAAACGGGTCATTCATCATGTGAAGTTGGTCGTGAAATTTGTGGTTCATCTTTATCATTTCGTACACAGGACTCGTCCAATTTCTCCAAATAAATATATGTGGCACATTCCTCGTACCTCTTCCACTTTTATGTGGAGTCATCGATAATAGTGGAATAGATTTGATTCATTTTATGAATACTTTTAAAACCTCAATTATTGAATGAGGACATCTCATTATCATACTACCAAATATTGACTCTGACATCTATGTATGTGGCCCATTACTCCGTTATTTGTGTACCTCCTCCACTTTTAAGTGGAGTCATCCATAATGATGGAACAAATTTGATCCATTTTATGGATACTTTTAAAACCTCAATTATTGAATGAGGACATCTCATTGTCATACTATCAAGAATTGACTCCGACATCTATGTACGTGGCCCATTCCTTTCTTATTTGTGTACCTCCTCCACTTTTATGTGGGGTCATCGATAATGGTGGAACAGATTTGATCCATTTTATGGATACTTTTAAAACCTCAACTATTGAATGATGTCACACTATCAAGGATTGACTTTGACATTTATGTACGTGGCCCATCCCTCCATTTTTTGCGTACCTCCTCCACTTTTATGTGGGGTCATTGATAATGGTGGAATATATTTGATCCATTTAATGGATACTTTTAAAACCTCAATTATTGAATGAGGACATCTCATTGTCATACTATCAAGGATTGACTCTAACATCTATGTACGTGGCCCATTACTCCGTTATTTGTGTACTTGCTCCACTTTTATGTGGGGTCATCGATAATGGTGGAACATTTTTGATCCATTTAATGAATACTTTTAAAACCTCAATTATTGAATGATGACATCTCATTGTCAAACTACCGAGGATTGACTCTGACACCTATGTACGTTGCCCATTCCTTCGTTATTTGTGTACCTCATCCACTTTTATGTGAGGTCATTGATAATGGTGGAACAGATGTGATCCATTTAAATGATACTTTCAAAAGCTCGACTATTGAATGATGACATCTCATTGTCATGCTATCAAGGATTTATTCTAACATCTATTCCCAGTTAGTGCATAGACATATCCAAATCACAGGCCTATGTTGGTGTAGCATCACATCCATGAGCCATGCATGTCATTTGGCTTTGCATTGCTTGACTTTGACTTGCTCTCGCTATCACCCACGCTTATGAAATTTGTTCTTGAGAACAAAAATTTTACCAAATGCAAGTCTGTTCCCAAACTGCTCCCGGGAATAAAAAATCAGAACCAGACACTATTTGGATAGTTAACTAACAAGCCCTTATAGAATTAATTACAAATCCCATCCCCCAAGTTACTCTTTATGTCCTAAGTCTAACATTTTTACATTTGTTTGTCATAATAATTAGGAAAAAAGCACTATTTGGATAGTTAACTAACAAGCCCTTATAGAATTAATTACAAATTCCATCCCCCAAGTTACTCTTTACGTCCTAAGTCTAACATCTTTACATCTGTTTGTCATAATAATAAAGAAAAAAGTTACAAAAAAACCCAAATTAAACTCACTGTGACACATTTAATCCAAACTTATATTTATGTGACACATTTATCCTCTCTCAAAATTTCATCAGATGATTTTTCAATCAAACCAATGTTATTTTTATCTCATTTAAGCCTCGCGTGTGTCATATCAACATCGTTTACTTTTTGGCGTCTATGTAGTTAGATTTTTAGCAATTCTCATTGGTTGAACTTCGATGGGCGGTAAATGTATCACACAGTTACGAGTTTCGGATTTTTGGTGTTACAAAAAAGAAATGTTTTTACCACCACCCGCGGTGGCCGCGCGATTAAGAGCTTGGTACCCTTTTCGCAAGAGCGGAAGAGTTCGAAACTTCGTGGACGCAGTGTGTTATGCACAAACGCGTCTTAACTGCGAAAGGGACTAGTGGTGGGAGGCCCTAAGCTCCAGGGTTTCTTTCTTCGCGAAGCCTTTGATGCGGAGGTTCCCTGGGTACCAAAAAAAAAAAAATTGTTTAGAATATATATGTTACAATAGATATAATTAGACGTTTGTTTGTGGCTTTTATCCTAAAAACAACTAGCAACACTTCTACATATCTCATAGTAAAGATAATCCCATATAATTTGGAAAAAGACAATAAGTTTTGTGGACCATACAGCCATTGTTGTCACACACCTTCTAAATACTGTTTACATATCTCTCCTCCTCGGTCACGTAGTGTCTTGTTGTTACCCTCTAGTGACGCCAATCCCCTATTGAAGCCATGATGATCACCGCCATCATCTATCACCATGTAAGGATCAGCATGATTCCAAAGTTGGACAGACATCAGAGTACCGGATCTGTGAGAACAATCTGATTCTAGGTTTTAGAGCGAGAGAGTTCAATTTTCGGTTTCACTTTTTTAAGAATTGCCCATTCCCGATCTGGTTTGGTTTTATAGAAACCGAACCGAGAATATTGAACCGGGAAGGGAACCGGACCGGAAACCCTGTGATTATATAATTATACTCTCCCGTTCCCCCGACTCAATTCCATTTCTCTCCACTTTCACCTCTTTCTCTCCTTGCACGACGTTGAGTCCTTGTGCGACGCTGCATCTCATCTCTGTCACGCTGCTTCTCCGACTCACTTCGTTTCCACTTCTCCATCGTTTTGCTGTCACCACTGCCAGCCGCTGCTAAAGATCCGAGGAGTTCAGTGAAGTCACAGTGAGTCTCAACTCACACTCCCACTCACCGAGTCGCAGTGAGCGAGCGACCAAGTGGGACTAGAAATTTAAGATCTTCTTCTATTCCTCATGCTTTCTTGTCTCTTTTAAGATCGACCTCAATCTCCATTAATTCCTCTCCCTTCTGAGACCAAAACCACGAAAATTTTCGTTGCCTGCGCCCCTCTCTCTCTCTCACTACAGCAGCCATCATCCAGCAGGTAAGCTTGTTGTTGGATCTGCTCGATTTCGTGCTTTATTCGATTGCTGAATCTGCGTGTGCGTACAATTACGCATGTGCCTTTTCTTTTCTCGAATCGGCTCGAGGCTGGTTGTGTATGTCGCTGGCGTTTGTTGCTGCTGATTTTGCGTTTCGATTGGTTCTGAGTGCTCGGGATCAAATGCCTTCTTTAGCTCGTTGCTTGGTTACGATTGGTCTAGGGCTTTTGTTAATAGGCTCAATCGGACACGTTGCGTTGTGAAGATGATTGACTGCCCGATTGCTGGTATTTGGATATTTTTGAATTCATGATGAATGACCAACGTTGAGCTCGAATGAGTACTTCCTTAATGGGTGCTATCTGGGGAATTTGAGCAACTAATTTCTAGAACCTTGGGGTAATGGTCTATATGGTTATCTGCTCAAAATCTAGTGATCTTGAGCAATTGACTATTCGAGTGAAGCTCCCTGATTTGGGCAATAGCTAGGATAAGAGGTGGAAGGATCTCGGTCATTTGCTTGTCATGCATTACTGAGTAGATTTCCTCAATGAGTTTACATTTTCCCTTTCCATTCTGATTGTTGTTTGGCTGGTTTTGTGGGCTGGATTCACCTTTGTCCCAAGGCACAATTTGTCCCGATTGCACTGGAGCTTGCAGGATGAAATCATTTTCATGCTATAGTTGAAGTATTAGATGCAAGAAAATGCTACCTTGGCTTGAAGTTTGTTTTGCTATTTTGTAAATGTTTGATCTTTATTTTGAAATTTCTAATGATGTTGTGCGTATATGAAGTTGACATATCAAGATAACATTCCTAGTATCCAAGTATCTTTGTTGTTCATGGCGTCCATACTATTGTCCCTAGATTAGGATTGACTTGATGGATGCTTGTTGAAAGGTGACCCAAAAGCTTTTTAATTCTCCTGTAGGCTTGCTTCTTGCTGTCATCTTTCTTTCCTTTTTCCTACATCCCATTTTGTTTGTGGTCCTAGATATTGTCTTGATCAACATGCTAGTCTCTCGTAAATTCTATTGCATCAGTTTAATGTATAACATCAAAGCACTTGGTTAAGGAGGACACTAAGTTTCGATGAGATAGGACTTGCCTATCGCTTTGATGATGTCTTGTTTGTTATACTTTATCTTATTATTTTATCATCATTAGCCAGTACTCTTGTTATATAATCTTCTAGGTGAAAATTAACAATATCTTTCAATTTTACAAAAAAGAAAAAATATCTTTCAATTTTACCAAAAAAGAAAAAAATATCTTTCAAGAATGTCATGACTTCTCATTTTAATTATATTTATTTGAACCGTAATGCCAGGAAAACTAGGCTTTTGTATTCTCTTTGGTGAATGACAAGCTTGTTTAGTACTCAATAGACCAAAAATGCTCTAGAGGCTCCTTATTTGGTTGACTGAATCAATAAGAAGCTTTCTTTTTTATTGTTGTGCTCATTTTTGTTTTGCTTAACTAATAATGAAACCTAAAAAAAAAAAAAAAAAAAAAAACTTGTTAGATCCTATAACCTATAATAGGGTAGGTTTCAAGTTTCGATGGGTAGCTGTCAGGTTCTTTAAAAATGAAGAACCATACCCAAGTGTAGGTTCTAAGTGGAACCTGTAAGAAATTTGGAATCACTCACCCATGAAAGAAGTAGTGATGAAAAATTAAGAGCACTAATGAGGATAATATGATAAGAACTATCATTCCCATTCTCCTTTTGCTAATATTTTATCTTATTGCATTTCATATTATATAAGATATGCTTACTGTGGCATAATTGGCACAAATTGAGGTAGAATTTTAAATTAATTTGAACCTATATTGTATGCTTGTTGTTTCGAAGAGATAACACGTCTCTCGAAAGAGATACTTGTTTGATTTCTTTTTATGGACAAAAGGATGGGAACGAAGACTAGTACAAGTGCCATTCATGGGGATTGCCATAAGTCTTCCGCATCGGTAACGTTCAATTTGAGTATTAAAAATCATCCTCTAGGATTACGAAGGTCCAAGGTTAACGAACCCATAATGGCAATCCGAACTGCATAACAATAAATACACAGTAAATACTCATTAAAGGTGCATATTTTTCAATTGACATATTATCAAGATTATGGCAGATAAGGTAGGTCATAACATCATCCTATCCTTTTTTTAAAAAAAAATTATGAAAATTATATTGATATGTAACCAGTTATCTTAAGTTTATGTTTTTTCTTTTTTATCTTTGTTCTTTTTGGTATCAATTTGTGTTTCATTTAAGGTCATAGCCACACAGCCCCAATCTTCTCTGCAACCCGTTATGTAAGTCATCCGGTTTCCAAGGAATAATTTTGTGATTGAAATCTGTCCATCACTTTTTGATGAAGTTTCCTGAATATTATAGGGGGCTGACAGACGAAGACCAAGTTAGTCTTGGTTATCTTCACTCTTTTGCTGGTGAAGGGGGATAAATTCACTTGGTTAGGTCATATCACTTACCTCAGCTTGGTCATTAGCTAAAGAGACACACCATTCCTTTTCTCTAAAGAGAGATCTGGAAGAATCTTTCTAGCCATGGCAAACTCAGAGGCCGGAATGAGTAGTGATGCTGCACAAGCATTAGGAGGTGAGTACCAAGTGTTCTTGAGTTTCAGAGGAGCTGACACTCGTCATGGATTCACCGACTTCCTCTACCACGGCTTGATAAATGCCAGAGTCCGTGTATTCAGGGACAAAGATGAACTCCAAGAAGGTGAAGTAATTGGTGACAACCTTCTTCATGCCATCGACAACTCTATACTTTACATACCCATCTTCTCTCAAGAGTATGCTTCTAGTAAGTGGTGCCTTCGTGAGCTTGCGCTTATAGTAACTAATGTATCTAAGTCAGAGGGTTAAAAAAGTATCCTTCCCATTTTTTTCAATGTGGAACCGGAGGATGTTAAACTTAAAACTCCTCCAGATAGTGCCACTTTATTGGAACATGAGATGAAGTGTCCCATCGAAGTCAAGGAATGGAGAAAGGCTCTTGAAGTGGTAGATAAAACCAAGGGATGGATAGTGAAAAAGAACCAAAGGTAACACTCTTTTAAGATCCCTAGCTATTTCTTCTTCTTCTTTTTGTAGGGAATACAACTTACCTAGTCAAATGATTTCTTATTTTTTTTTTTCAACGGAAAATATTGAAAACCACTTCCAATTTTTCCCCATAATGTCATTGACCTCAATGACATGGACCTGCGTGTTCCTTTTAGCCAATTTTTCCTCTTCATTTTCTTGTCACGCTACGAAATATACAAAAGAACTCATTTGCATTTATTATTTTGGATGAATACCAAAATCAACTACAGATTTTGCATAGATATTGATCTGTATTCTCGCAAATTTAGATCCAAAAAATCTATTTACTCTCGTGATAAGAATATCAATTTCAACTTTACATTTAAAAAAAAAAAAAAAAAAAAGGGGGCCGCCGAAACTTCGCGTCAGTGCAGCGGTTGAAGGTCAATTGTCACAGATTGAGGAGAGTGGTGAGGGTAATTTAGATAAGAAAATGGCTATTGGATTAATAAGTTACGACAACTTATGCAATTTGAAAATCATGAAAAAATTGGGGAGTCAATTTATATGTAATGAAATGTGGAGATGGAAGTTAATATGTGTGGAAAATAGCTTTTACAATTTCTCCTTAGCATTGTCCTTTTCACCTTTCTTCAAGGTTGTCTTAGCTCTTAGGCAAACTAAGGGTGCATTTGGTTCAGCAAATGCAAAGCAGTTTAGCCTAAATGATTTTAGGCAAAGGCAAAGGCTGTTTGGTAAACTATATTTTGAGAGCAACTTTGAGAGAAATTATGTTTGGTAGAAAATACATTTGAAAAGCTCTTTAGATGATTAATATTAGTTTTTATAATTTTATAATGCTAAAAAATCAAATACATATATATATAATATATATTTTTTTTATATAAAAAAAAGAAGAAGACCAAACCCTTCATTAGAACTTTTAAATCTTTAATTGTTTAAAATTGAAAAAAAAAAATATGCAACTTTTTAAATATAAATTTTGACAATAATACTAAAAAAATCAAATACATATATATTTTTAAAAAAGACCAAATCCTTCTTCGAAATTTTTTAATTTTTTTTTAAATTTGAAAAATAATATATGTGACTTTGTAAATATAAGTTTGAAAATAATGCTAAGAAATCAAATGCATATATATAATTTTTTTTAAAAAAGACCAAACCCTTTGTCTGAATTTTTATAATTTTTATTTGTTTAAAATTGAAAAAAATAATGTATGCAACTTTTTAAATATAATTTTGATAATAATGTTAAAAAAATCAAATATATAAATAATTTTTTTAAATACCAAACTATATTTAATTTTTTAGCATTTATATATATTAGCATTATTTTGGCATTTAAAAAAATAATAACGAGGGCAAAATCAGAAATTTGAAGAATGAGTGAGGATGGTTTTGGAAGAAAAAATAAGTTTCAGCATTTGGCCAAATACTGGCTTTCACTTGAAAGCTACTTCAAAATAGTTGCCAAATAATCTAGCATTTCTCCAAGGGGCTTTGGAGGTTTAAAGCCCGTTGGAAATGTTGAACCAAACGCATCCTAAAAAGCGATGTAGTAATCACTTGTCCAATTTAATCCAAAGTAACGAAGGCAGAAATGGATAATGGGCGGGGCACAACATGGCAGCGGCATGGCCCCACATGGCATTTGTATCTTGTTTCACGTCACGTGGCATTTACATTAACAAATTAATCTGCTTATCATCATTCATCAACAACATCACATAATTCGGCTATCAATTGGTAAATTTAGAATTAACACCTAGTATTCATTTGGGGCCTCCCATTAGCTTCTCCAAAGTAAATGAGCTGTTTTTGCATAATTTATTAGAGTGCGCAATATCTTATGCTTTTGGATATGTAGTCAATGTGCCAATATGCCGTTGAGAATCGTGGGTTTTTGTTTTCAACCTGAAGATGGAGATATCGAAAAGCAAACTGAGAGGCCTCTCTGTTTTGTTTTTATATTGATAAGGAAATCCCGCTCAAATAAATGAACTCCGAAACTATAGCTTGCTAACTCTATGCACCAGGTAAGGTGCAGGCCAAAGCTCAAGTAGATGGTCCAAACATAGGAGTGTATTTAGTTGATGATTCGGAAGATCAAACACGTGTTGTGCGTCCAATCTGTACATATCTTCATTCCTTAACCACCAAGTTGATCCGATGGGAGACCGTCTCTCGATATTCAATTCTAAACCAATATTAATGTGACACTGCTCTTTAATTGCCATTATACTTTACATGATTACATTCATAGAAGACTTACATGCATTAGTTAAACCGATGCAGATGTTTTGTGCTTTTTTTTTCTTCTCTTCCTTTATTATTTTTTTTTTGGGGGGGGGTTCCGAACCATACTGTAGTATTTAATGGATGACGTAGCCATTTGGTAACTTTTGATCTTGTAGCCATTATTATAATCTTCAATAATTTGTATAATCATTAATGTTCAACATATCAAGTGGATTCTACTAAATTAGCCTGTATTATTATATATTCGTAGTTTATACTTCAACCTTTTCATGTGAGAATGTTGACAATCCCATATGTGATATGTGGGTATGAAATTAATCTAGTCCACTAATGAAAGTGCTTTTGTACATGGCAGCCAAGCAGAGATTGTCAACTTGGTTGTTCAAACAGTATTGGGGAAGCTAGAGATAAAGCAATTCATGACTGAAAATTTAATTGGACTTGATGAGCAGGAACAAGAGTTGATAAAGTTATTAGATGTCAACCATTGTGATATACGGCTTATTGGAATATGGAATGGGTGGGATCGGTAAAACAACTGTTGCCAAAGTCATCTTTGATCGATTTTTATCCCACTTTGGAAACTGTTGTAGCTTCCTGGAGAACGTCCGAGTAAATTCGTCGACCAAGAAGGGCATAGTTGAGTTGCAGAAGAAATTATTGTCTGACGTTGGTTCTGGATCCGTAGAAAAACTCGAGAATAGTGAACATGGAATGCGGAGGATTAGAGACATCCTCAATACAAAGAAAGTCCTTGTGGTTTTGGATGATGTTGATAGTAAAGAGCACTTTAAGAAACTGATTGGAAATTCTTCGTTACATTCAGGATCGAGGATAATCATTACAACAAGAAACAAAGATATTCTGCAAGTTGAGGGATTTGAGGGTCAAATTTTTCCCTATGAGATGCCAAAGATGGATGATGGTCCTGCACTTTAGCTTTTTTGTTGGCATGCCTTTCATCAATACTTTCCTTTGGATGATTATTGTGGGCTTTCTAGTAAAATTGTCTCAGGAATAGGAGGGCTTCCTTTGGCCATTGAAGTAATAGGTTCATCGCTTTATAGGAAAGGCCAAGAAATTTGGGTGGAGAAATTGGAAAGGTTAAAGGAAGTACCTGAGAAAAAGATTGTAGAGAAGAAGTTGAGGATTGGATATGATGACCTAGATAATAATCATAAAGATATTTTTCTCGATATAGCATGCTTCCTTTTCAATAAGAATAGGACCGATGCAATTTACATGTGGACTGTTTGTAAATTTTTTCCCATACAAGGAATTGAAGTCCTTACCAGTAAGTGTTTGGTAAAGATATTAGATAATGATAAGTTATGGATGCATGATCAACTTATAGCACTGGGAAGGCAAATTGTCCGTGAAGAAAGTCGATATTACCTTGGAAAGCGGAGTAGGTTGTGGAATGCACAGGATGCCCTTCAAATCATCGGAACCGAAGAGGTAAGAATCGATTTCCTTTTTGTTTAGGACCTTTAACAAATTTTTCCCGCCTATTCGAGTTGTAAAACATAGTGGTTGGAAGTTGACAAACTTCTGGCATCATTGCAAAATTTCACTTGCAGACAAAGCGCAAGGTTCAAGCGCTTGAGATATCTACGAATGGTTCCCCCATAGAGATTAGAAATGAAGACTTTGAAAGGTTGCCGAACCTAAGATTCCTCAGTTTAAAAAGGGGAACTTATGTTGGGGACTTTGCAAAGTGTCATTCAAATTTGAGATGGTTTTCTTGGAGTAATCCTTCTTCTTGGGAGGATCATGGGATGAACAAAGTCGATTTGGATTTTAGGGCAAGCAATTTGTATTTGGATAAGCTTGTTGTTTGTAAACTTCACGGCCTTGACTTCAAGGATGATTCAAAAGCATGGGACTTGATCAAGGTAAATTACATGTTTTAAATTATAGTATGATAGTTCCCTTGTGTACACTACAATGGTTCTTTAACTAACATGTCATTCATTTTTACAGAGAGCAGAAAATTTGAAAGTTCTATCTTTTACTCGGTGTTCTGGCATAACGACAATCCCAAACATCTCTAGATGCTCGGCTTTAGAGAGATTGACTATTGTTCGATGCTCCAGTCTAAAGAGAATTGAAAGCTTCATTGGAGATCTGCAATCATTGATTGAGTTAAAGATTATAGATTGCTCGAATTTAATTGATTTGCCAAAAGAAGTGGGGGCACTGGTGAAGCTCGATTGTTTCTCCTTGCAGCATTGTAAAAGGTTGAGAGAACTTCCAGACTCACTTGGGAATTTGACCTCATTGATAGAGTTAGACTTGTCAGGTACTCACATTGCCATACTTCCAAATTCCATTGGAATGTTAAAATTTAAATATTCGTAGTTTGAAACTTGAGAATCTTTCTTTTGACAGGAATGATGATAATGGAACTTCCCAACTTCATTTTACAGTTAAAATCATTAGAGATCTTGCGCTTTCCGTTGTGGCCCTTCAATGTTAAGGAGTATTATGATTGGCAATTAACTTGTGGCATTAGCATGTTGGTAAATCTTAGAGAGTTGGATCACTCTAGGCGTAATAGAATGAAATGTGAAATTCTCATTGAAAATGAAGAACTGTCATATATAGAAATCCCAAACTTAGATTATACTCTTTATGGTGGAATTCCAAGGACAATCAACACGTTTCATGACCTCCACATCCTAGACTCAACTGATTGTCATGAGATTCAAGAGTTACCGGAGCTTCTCACAAGTTTGACCTATCTACATCTTCGACCCACATCATTGCTTAGAGAGCCTATTCTGTCAAAACTTATTAATTTGGTTAATCTGCTACTATGCGATGGCTCTAATTATGAAGGCAAATCAAAGCTAATCCCAGGATGCGACTTAAGGGGGATTTTGAATTTATCTAGATTGAAATGGGTGAAGTTAAGACTGTTGAACATCCCTGCAAATCCACGGTTGACTTATCCTTCTCAACCACAAGAGATTGTTGTGGGACACTTGGACTCAAAACCCCCTGTGCAGCTTCCATCCTCCAACCGGAGGTGGAAAAATTTGTCAACTTTAGAGATCTATTTTTGCGAAGTGAAAGAAATTTCGCTAGATGGACTATCGCGACTAGAGAACTTAAGGGTTTTTGAATGTGCACGGCTTCATAGATTATCCATTCCTTTAGAATTAAGGAAGCTGCGGCAAGTGATGGTGGAATCTTGTCGAGACCTAGTTGAGATACAAGTTGTGGATGTTTCAAAATCATTGGAAGGCTTGACTGTCATTCATTGCGAATCTCTAACATTAATAAGTGGGTTATCATACTTGAAGAACCTGGAGAGATTGGAAATTGGATATTGCCGTGTACTTACTAATGTTGGGGGCCTAAATGAGCTGGAGTCTCTGAAAGCTTTGTCGGTCTACCGGTGCTGGTCATTGAAAAGGTTGATTGATGCATCTTGCACAAAAATACGAGATGATTGCATCGTCCATATATGGGATTGTGGATACTTGATCAAAGGTTCTATCAAAGATCCTACGTCTATGGAGAGAACACTTTTGAAGCATTACAGAAAGGAGATCCTCCAGAATACATCAAAGAAGGTGCAAAATCTTCTTCACCAATATTTAATTCCTTTTTTGGCCAAATATCCTCCTTCCTTCTCCACACAATATCCACCCTTTTAAAGTTGCCATTTTTTTGTTGCACCCTAATTTCTTAGGTGGATGATTTATTTCCACCGTTTTTTTGTGTCGGACATTTGCTGTTCCTAAAGCAACCTTTCCTTCCTCTTTTGTGGCTCCCATTATGTGTTGTGCTTTAATTACTTAGGCTATATATATATATCATCTCTACTTGCCTTTTTAGTGTTGTAATAGTGCCGGTAAACTCAATGAATCATTCCTTCAATATTAATCATCAAAATTACTTTCATAGACAAGAAGTTAGATAATCGATCGCCAATTATAGATTTCAAAAGCAATTGATAAGAAGGAACAAGTAGGGGTGAGCATGTTCGGACCGGACTGGACCAGTCGGTGTGGTCCGATTTTTGGAGGAATTGGTCTAGTTCTTGGTTCCATAAGAATGGAACCGGTGATTGTTAGTCTGATTGGACCGATTGTTTTTTTTTTAAATATATATTTTTAATTTCTTAAAAATAGTAGCTACTCTAGTATTTTTTTTTAAAATTTTTAAATTTTTTTTGCTAAGTGATTGGTTCCATGGGACCGGACCGCTAGCTCCCAGTCCTAAGATTGTCCAGTCCAGTCCCCAATCCCAAAAATTGGGAAATGAGAACCGATCATTACTAGGAACAAGTAAGAAAGAAGCATCACAACCCTTTCAAGTCAGTGGGTTTAATGAAAAGAAACAAGTTGGAAATAAATTGTTAGTAACTTTTTAATGATTGGTGTTTGTCACTGGAAGCAGATTAAGACATTAAAAAGGCAACCCGCCATCTAAGGTAATCTACAAATAGGAAGTGTAAACAAAAGAAATAATACCCACCAACTCTAGCCTAGCATTAACGGACTTAAGTAAATACACTACATCACTAAATCTAGCATTGATGTACCAAAGACAATCTTTTGACATGAATTGTACAATTTATTAAGTTACAAATAATTTTATGCAATAAAGTGCAAAAGACTATCTCATGAATGGGACAATGTATAAAATTTTAATTATTGTACCACCTTAAGTACACTTTATTAGCAAGTTAACAATTGCAAGATACAAAGTAATCTTAGGAGTGAGACTTGTCAAGATGTGAATTAAGTATTTCAAGTGCCTAGATGCAATAATTTGTGTATCAATAGGAATTAGTCAAGCTAAATGTCAGCCATATAATATTCAAAAAGAAATTTAAAAATATTTCTATCGATGCCATTTTTGAATAATTATAGCAATATTGAGAAAATGTTTCACAAGCGACCTCATCTACCCTTAATTTAATGGTTAATGAGAAAGTGAATAGTTATTGTCCCCCAATCAATAGTGGTAAAAACCACTACTAGAAAGTTTTATTTACAATGACATTTTAATTTTATTCTCCTCCACTCCCCCTCCCCCCTCCCCCCTCCATAGAAAAGGGAATTTGTGATGAGATAGTACTCCTAGGTAGATAATTATCTTACTCGATGTTTAATTTAAATTTACATAACATATTTATATTACTTCATCAAAATTGCTTTCCCCCCTCCATAGAAAATAACATGCTAGATAGATAGTATCAGAAATTATTGATTTAATTTAAAACATCACATATTTATGATTTATTGCTTTCAAGATAACATTAGATTTTCAAAATTTTGATTTCAAAAACAATATATGATTTATGTCAACTATTTTTTTTTTTAATTTTGCAATTGACATAATTAATGCACAAATTTAATACTGTTCATATAATAAAACTAATTATGAATTGGTTGATTCGATTATTCCATTAATGTGCTTTGGAGAAATTAATGTCCAATTCGTAGTTGTACGAAAGGGGAAAAAAACACAAGAACTCATTAAATTCTGCCAAGTGTCGTCACATGGAAAAAATAAATGATGAAGGTAGATAATTCATTGTGTGTATATATATTTGGTCGGTATGTATATATGCATTTAATATTATGATGATTTATCTCCTATGAATTTGTTGGTTTCCTCTTGAGTAAACATAATTGGATCATCTAATTTGCCTTTTTCTTTATTATTTCTGTTAGACTATTTATGCAAATTAATATAGGGCTAATCCATCCACTCACAGATTAAGCAATAAATGTGTTACACGTTTGTTTGCTATTTTGCTGATGCATGCATATACAGTGGGCTTAACTATTGAGTTAGGATGTAATTTTTATGTCAGAGTAAATTAAAGCACATACTGCTTGGGAAAATAGTCACACATTGAGTTAGGATGTAACTTTTATACGAGTGAACATATTATTTCACTAAAGATTGTGACTTATGATGAAAAGAGACTCTAACTAATTTCCAAGCATATCACTTTAGAATAAGGAAGAATGCAAAAACATAAACACTTTCATAAACTAATTTAAAACAATGTGTCCCATGGTTATGGATTTTTCATTCAAAAGATAGAAAATAAAACTCCTTTTTAGTTACAGAATGCAAAGCAATTGAATTTATACTAGTATTTTAACCGAAATAGATTATTAACATTTGAAGATGGTAGTAAATGAAGTACCATGTGTAACTAAGGTGAAATAAGATGAAGAATTAAAGTTTACTAAATTAATAACATAAATAATAGAAAGAGAAATGAAACTGGATATAGATTTTGGTTAATTACAATTTCAGTCCTAACCTATTGTACGGATTCCAATATAATCCTAAATCTTTCAATTGTTCCAATATAATTTTATATCTTCCGGCCGATCATTATCGTCTTACATGGCACGATCGTCGATCTAACGTGAAAAAAATGAATCGAAACATTGTTGTTTTATTTGGAGAAATGTGCAACATATAACAAAATAAAATCGACTAAACCACAAGAATCCCCAAATGAACTCCCCTAATTCGTTGACAATGTCGATTTCCATCGGAATCACCAATTCCCTCAAACCGAACCATAGTTTGCCATCACAATCACCAATTTCCACTCGACTACGTCAACGCCTAGAGAAGAGATTAGCTATCTTGAGATTTTGCAACATAAACGATAAAGAGTGCTCATGTTAGGTGTATATTGAAGTTGACAGCCTTCTATTTTTTTTTTACAAAAACCAGAAGAAAAGACAAAAAAAGGGTCTTAAGGTAAATATTTCATTGCGGTCTCTCTAAGTGTATTGCCTTTCTTATAATCGGTTTGTATTGGGATACTATTGCTGGTGTTGCTAGTGAGACCATATTGGCGCATGTTAATGGGATTGTAAGTAGTGGTTTTGTTTGAATTTTTAGGTTTTATTGGCTTTTTTGGTTATTTGTGTTGGAGAAAACTCCTTGATGTTTTGAAGCTAACAAAACTTATCCAAAATCTATAATGAAGATTTCCAAACTTTAATGTCAAAGTCTGAAGACCACCAGACTTTAGGCTTAAAGTCTGCCTACACTGACGAATTCCAGACTGAACACGATGAAGAACGAAGATGAAGTCAGATTCAAGATTATCTTCAAAGCCTTGGTTTGTTACAGGATTTATATGGCTTTCTGGTTGGATTCAACAGCTACGAGATTGGCTATCCTTATTTAAATCAATTTCAATACACCAAATCTTTTTGAAGACAAGTAATTTTGGAAAGAATCTACTTATGGAAATCAAGATCCTGATTGTATGGACAAATATGATTGATAGACTTTCAGCATAATCTTCAATAGCTCGAAGATCTCCTTGATTGATTTTGTCTAATAGGTTGATTGGAGGAATTCCTTTGGAAAGTACCAACGGTTGTGAAGGCATGAAGGAGTATTTAAGGAAACACCTCTAGTTATTTGATAGAGTGCATGAAAGAAAATTTCAAAGTCTGAAGCTTTCCAGTTTCTTATTATTCAATATTCTGAGTTGAAAATTGTACTCAAAAGAGAGAAAGATTCATACTGTGACATTGTGAGAGATCACTAGAATCTTCACTGTGAAAGTCGAGATTACAAGTTTGTAAAGTCTCTTTTGATTCATAGTGAAATCCAGCTCGAAGGCTACTAGCGTGGGAGAGTGCTAGTGTGGGAGAGTAGACATAGGCTTGTTCTAAGCTAAGCTACTATAAATTCTATGTTTTTATCCCTAAACTCCTTTATTTTATTCATAGTTTTATTTAACTGCTAAAGTATGAATTTGCTCAAAGTCTGTTGTTCTTCAGACTCAGTTTCTAAAACAAAATAACTTTACTACTTTATGCAAAAAATTTCTTTACACCTATTTACCCATCTCTAGGTGTACTTACTAGCATTATTACATTGTGAATTCTAGTCATGTCAGCTCAAGAGTACAAGTGCTAAACACAGCAAGAGGCAGAGAAATGATGATCATGCAAGCCATGCCAACACCACAACAAAGAACTCAACTCATGGCTAGTAGAGTGGCATTCCCCAGCATGTTACAAGAAGGACCACCAGTTGAAGTAGCAGCACTTCCCGTTGAAGCTATAGGCCCATCAAGAAAGAAGAAAAGGAATGAAGGCAAGTAGGCCAATCCTATAAGAAGAAGTGCCAGGCTTATGAAAGGCACAACTGGAGGGACAAGTGGTATTGTGCATCTAAATCGATAGTCACCTGGGATGTTTGACTGGATTGTGAGATCATTGTAGTGTCACTTTTCTTTTTTTGGTGGATTCTGGGTTCAGTGAGCTAGTATGGTTGGATTGATAACATACTTATGACGTATTGCTTGCAAATGTGCTGCTTTTAGCAATTAACACGAATATATTTTGTGATCCCTCTCTTATTGCAATCTGCTTTCTCTGTTTCATTGCTGAATAGACATCGGTTGATTAGATGATGTCATACTAGATTGTCTATAGAACACTTGTTGTTGTAAGCCCAATTGTTCATGCAAAACTACTATTTTTTTTTTTAACACAGTCCTAGCACCATTATGCCAATTTCAAAAATTTAGGCTCAATCTGGTATGACATAGAGGAACCAGCAAATCAAGTGTATGCAAGTCCAGTGATATGTGCAAAATGCTCATTAAATTTCATTTATGCAAAACATGTCCATGACTAGAAAACAAGTATTAGAACAGCTCACACGTGCCTAAACACAAAACAAACTCTACTAACATAGTTTATGGCGGACTCAACACATCCTTCCCTTTAACCTTCCCACACATGTGAGCTAAAATAATTGGGGACACTCAACACGATCCATATTGTCTTCAATGTGGATTTGTCTTCCTATAACTTTGTCCCTTCTTGTTTCAAACATCACTTGTGTTTGTTCCTTGCTTCAGCCCTTTTGCATACCACTAGCTTTCGAAAACGGGTTCTTCATTTAAAAAAAAAGAAAAAACAGTTGATTCGAATATAATCAAATGGCACATCATACGACATAAGAAACACTCAATTAAGTATGATAATTGTTGCCTTTCATTAGTCGGACCTCGTTTATTTGGTCTGATGCTTTATAAGGCAAATCACGACGTGGCTTTTGAGCGTCCACCCTGATTAGGAAAGTGATGGGACCAGAAAAATTTATTCACTTCTTGGATTAAGGAAAGTGTGGAGGAAATCGGCGGTGCCTCAACATTGCACCTGCACAGGACTAGCAGCTGCACCTTATTAAACCAGCAAATATGCCATTATTACCTAAAATTCATTTTGTAAATGACAATGTACAAGGTGAATAAAATTAAATATTGGAATAATCTCGCTTTTCTTATTGCTCGACCTGATAACATCTCAACACATGATCGGTTGATGTGATGATATATGTGTAAACAATACTAACAACCTCACTCCATTTCTTGAGGGAGGGAAAGGAAAAACTCTCTAGTTTTCTGGAGTCCTGCCATCTGTCACGCTGTGTACTCTCATATGAAATTGATCGCCTGTTGGAGGAAGAGCATGATCGTCGTCTTCGTCGTCACCATCCGTGGTTTTTGTCTCTGGCAAGAACCATCTTTTCAAATCAGGTTTTGGCCGTCAACAATCAGAAACCTCTGGATCCCTTTCGCTACCTACTCCTCTTTTAGTCCACCGTTCGTTCGTCATCACTTCCTCTTCGGAGTGACCTCTGTTTTTTCAGGCAGCAGAAGAGACTGAGGGATGGCTCCCATTGCAAGACTGACGTCAGCTGTGTTAGCGTTTGCCAGGCAACCATACAATGGACTTAACAGATGCGAATTCGCAATGCAATTATTACAGAAGATACACAGCTAAAACCATCAGTAGAGTCGAGCACGAAAGCTTAACCAAACTTCTCTGTAGCTTGCGAAATCATGTGATCTCATGTTCCATGCTCGAACATGACACCCGTAGCTCTCCTTCAAGCTTATACTTCGGTCGCACTGTTGCCTTCGAATACTTCGTCTGAGATTCTGATTCTTTCTGCTTTCAACAATACTCATTTATGTTACGGCACAAAACCAAATATGACCTGTGGTGCGGAATTTGATTAATCCCGGGGCTCCATGTTTTGGCATTATGGAGAGAGTGACGAGGTTCGGTGAACACTAGGTGTTTGTGAAAATTCCTTGGTGAAGTATGGAGGTGAATACCAGCATACCTTCAGATTCTTCAACTGAAGGTAGGCTGACCTTTTTTTTTTTTTTTTAATTTTGGTAAGGAAGGTAGGCTGACTTTGTATCTCGCTACTCCTATTAACTTTCATTGCATCAGTAGTCACAGGTGGTGTATGCAATACATAGTCACATACTATGAGCTTCATCTTTATGCCGTTGGATATCTTTACATAAATTTGTGTAGACACCCCATCAAGCGAATGGCCCTCTTGTTCTTTTTCATGGTGCCTTCCAGCTACAAATTTCCATTGTTCTTCTTGAGACCTTTCACATTTGATGCAAGAGAACTGTGTTAGGTTTATTGAAGAAAAGCAGCCTTAAATGAGGTCTCTGACACTTGTGTGGTCCATCTTTGTTTGAGTAGTGACTTACCTTAACATTTCATTTTTGAGGAATATTGTACCCAAAAGCAATTATGAATGTGGAAATAAAAAAATGTTATAACATTGAATGACGTACCCCTTTTGGAAGTCGAGACAATTTTAATTTCATGGATGGGATACGGGGAACATATTGCATGTCGTGCTTATCTTAGATTGAGCTATTTAGGCAACATTATTCAATTGATCTTTTTCCATTTCAGGGACTAGTTCAGTATGATACTTCTTTCGAATGAGCATCAAGTATTGGAGCTGCATTGAACACTACCCATATGCTTTCCTTGCCGTGATGATTTTCTTTTTTTCCCCTCTTTGAAGCCAATTATCCTACCTCGAGTCACAATTTGCAGGCATAATGTCAGAGAGAAGGGGCAGCCGAAGACTGGTTATAATTTCACAGTGCTAGGTCACTGGAAAGTACTGGTTGAGTGATGTTAATGGCCCAGCTAAGATGATTTTTGCATAGTACACTAGAACTATGTGTCAGATTTGAAGTGAATTTGAGATTCAGGCAGGGAAGAATCTGCAACTTGATGAGTCAGCATCTGTATTATGATTACTACATCTGCTTATCAATAAAACACTGGGAATATCTCGTGTCATACCTTTTTTTTTCCCTTGTATATGTTAAATCTTCCCAGGGAATATGACAAGTTTACTGTGATGTCAATAACAGCACTGCTTGTATGTAGAAAATTTTTCTTGTCATTGGATACCAAAGACTGCTTTTAAGGACAACTCCCATGTGGGTGCATTAATTTCAGAGGTATGCTCTGACAAGAAGCTTTAGTTATTGTGTGGTAGAGACAATTGCAAATTCAATTATTCTGTGTAAATATTATTGTTGTGCCTTCCAAGTTAGCCACATGTTTTGAGATAGTTTACCCATCTCTCAAGATTAACATATATCTTTGATGCCTGCATACTTCACTTTACAACCATTCTCACAACTTTACTAAACTATTGGAACTGTGTGTGTGGGCGTTTTCTTTTGTTTATTATTATTATTATTATTTTGGGTGGGGTTGGGGGTGGGGTTCTGGTTGGTATGTTCATGCATGCACACCTTTTTGGAGAAATATAACATTGCATGCAACCATCATTAGGGGTGAGCAGCGGTTTAGGGTCGACTCTAAATCGACCCTGGATCGGCCCAACCTAGCCGGTCCTGGTCCGGTTCCTAAGGGGACTGGGTCGGTCCTTAGTCCTGAAATTCCAGGACCAATACTGTGCGGGTTGATCTTCGGTTCTAAGAGTTTTGGGTCGGTCCAACCCTGGACCAATCATGTATATTATATTATATTATTTATAATTCTTTTATATATTCAAACCTAAGTAAAATGTTTGTTATATTATATTATATTATTTATAATTCTTTTATTTATTCAAACCTAAGTAAAATGTATGTTAAAAAAAAAAACATAAGTAAAATGATTTAAAGTTGTTGACTCCTTAGGCTCACAGTCACGGACAGACGCATCCAATTCCAAAAGGCGTGGAGTTTATGCTGTAAAGGTCTTCATGGTGTCCTTCACAGTCCAAAGTATGTTCTTCAATCTTCACCGTGAGGACCAAGGAGTCCTCATAGTCACAGACTTGCGACATCCAAAATGGCGCAAAGTTTACGCCGTAAATCTCCTCACGGCTTCCTTCCCCAAAATAGGTTCTCTTCCATTCTATCTTCCTTGTTCTTCAATTTGCCAAAATCAAAAGTAGCAACATCCCGCTTGCCTCTAGTTGCCCACGCCGCTCACCTCTGACCGTGGGTGCCACTCGCATCGCTCGCCGCTAGCCTCACTAAATGCTCGTCGCTTGCCGCTGGCCTCGCTCAATGCTTGTCGCTCGCCAGTTGACGCTTGCTCCACTTGACGCTTGACACTTGCCACTCGCCACTCGTGCTGGTCACCTCACTTATCGCCGAGTAAATCATAAGGAAAAAAAAAAAAGCCCTAACTAGAAACCCTAACGCTCAGCTCACCCTTGCTTTCCAAACACAACTTGGCTGGTGAGTTCTACTTTGTGCTTCATTTGAGATCTTCAATGCTCTTGATTTGTGTTGAATTTTCATTTTTCCACGTTTGCTTCGCGTACGTGATCAGTTTGGCTGGATATTAGTCCCCATGACCTCCCCTTTTGGACCCTCAATTGACGGGGGCAATTGCATCTGATGTGTTCTTTATGGGCTTTTCTTTCCTTTTTTGGAGATGGGTTTTAGCTTTGATTGGAGATCTGAATCGTGCTCATTATCCATCGTGATTTTAACTGAAGTAGCAATCGAACCGTATTGATGTCATGTTGTTAAAATCTAGATTGTTGCATGTTGGAACAACAAGTTCGATAAAGACATGAGCTTGTACTTTATGAGCTGAAATTAGGTAAAAAAATGCCAAAGTTTTGCTGGGAAAAGAAAGAAAATTTTGGTGAATATGTATTGGTATTTATAGTTTAGTTGCATAATGATGCATTGTCGATGGATGTGTAATTTGAATTTGTAGATTTACTTTTTTAGGGAGTATAACAAACAAGACGAAAAAAATTATTAATTGGTCTCGGTTGACTCTGGAACCTGACCAAACCCATCGGGTCGGTTCGGTCCTTGGTCCCAAGCTCAATAGGATCGGTTTTCGGTCCTAAAAATTGAGGACCGACACTGTACGGGTTGGTCCTACGGTTAGGGGTGGCCCGGATCAACCCAGACCATGCTCACCCCTAACCATGATATTCGTATGATGAATTGACAGGAATGTTCATGGATTTCTAGTGAAAGGGAGACAGACAGAAGATATGAAAAGTTGTTTGTCGAGAAAGATTGCAGCCCATCGACAGGTCAGATATTTGTGGAATCTGCTGTCTATTCAAGGAATCGATGCTTTTCTTTGGCTCTATCATCCAAGGTAGGCAAGAATTCTGTCCTTCTGCTGATTGGGCATTTCAAATGCAAGGACATGGTACGTTACTCCTTATAATTGAGGTCTAGAGACTCATGATGAATCTTTGGAACATGGGTGTGATGAACTGTTCCTAGTTCACTCAAAATGTTCCTCAAAACTACCAGCAGAGGGTTCTTGTATGCCTTTGTATCATTTGAGAAAGTTAGATTAACACATGAGAAAATGTGCATGTGCACACAGAGAAGAGAATTTATTGCGATAGTGCTTGAAATACTGATGACTCTATCCCATTTGCTCTTTAAAGGTTCATGTGCCATTGACACTCAAAATGCGCCTACTCTCTCCTGACAGTGTGAGGAAGACATGATCATGGCTTCTTTGATCTGCATTGTGGATTTTGATTGTCAGAAGATCCTAGTCTACAAATGGAGTTAGATTGTGGAAAGAAACTTCAGTTTGATACGGAGGTAGTTACAAATTTGAATTAGTTCTTGTATCAGGTCCCTTTATGAACTATATTAATATGATTTGCTATACTTGTTATTATCAGCAAAAATATTAATTGTCTTGAGTTGGTGGAGCTAATTTCTGGAAACATCTTTGCATGGGTAGACTAGTGTGCTAGAACTCTGTGCGGTGTCTCATGTGATGGACTTTTTCTCCCCTGCGCAAGTTAATATTGATTTGGGAAGATACCGTCTTTCTTCACAAGAACTTAATTTCAACTCTGTCATTAGTGATAGTTCAGTGAATTACTTAACTGGAAAGTCGCATTTCCCAATGTTGGATAAATTCATAGAATCTGTGGCCTCCATTGGAACTGTATAAGGTGATTGCTATAGTTTTACTTTCAGATAAACAGAGTGATGAAACATTTCAATTGCTTCATAGTTCATAGAATTCTACCTGAGACTCTGTAGGATATTAAAGTTGCTAACCTTACCTGAAAGAATTTTAATGGGACTGATATGTCCTATTTGAGAAGAAACTATTGATGGCACTTTCCCCTTTCATGCGGAGTAGCATCAAGAAAATGATCTGGTTCTAAAGGCCTATCGTTTCTTCTCCTTTTCTCATGTAATGCTGATGAGTCTGTCACAGTATAGGTAAAATTTGAAGCTGGTACTGGTTCTCAGAGCATGGACTCACGGTTTCTAACATGTCAAGGAACAGGTTCTATGAGCGGATAAGCAGAGAGCATAGAGCATTTGCAGAATATGCTATTTCTTTTCAATGGGAAATTTCTTGTGTTGAACTGTGCTCTTTAAGTCTACCTTTAGTAGAGACCAGCTTTTTTTTTTTCCTCAATTTGACTGGCCTAGTTATCTAGTTTTGGACCTGATCTGGGCTGTATATTACCAGAAATGTCACAATCTTGATTGCAAAGGTACAGAAAATATCTGCCCAACATTTATCCATTTTTTTTTTTTTTTTGTTTTATGTGTGAAAATGAAGGTAAAGTGAGCTTAGTAATAGGCCAGGTTACCGCTCTCTGCTACGGCTGATCCTGGAGGATACTGTGCCTGATTTATCAGCATTCTTTGATTCTGGCAAATCCTCTTGATATAACTAGTAACGTGGTTGACATTGATGAAAACACGACAAATTGCTCCCCTATGGATGCTTGGTGGCTTGAAGCCATAAGAGTCGCACATACTGTAGAAAACCAACAGGCCATGCAGTATGACCACAAGGCAAGGCAAGTCATCCACTTTACTTATCTGTGCAAATATTTTAGGATCTTTCGACAGGTCATGGAAGACAAGGACTGGCGCTTGGATTTAGAAATTAATACACCTCAAGGTGAGCTCTGAGTTGCAATTATTTGGGAGGAAAGTCGATCCGGCTTAGTTCTTCAGCTTGCAGACTTGAACGAGGGTAAAGAGCATCAGACTGAAAGTAATCGCTGTGAAGATGTGGTTACTAACCAAAGTACTCTGAGCTCCAATGTTTGGTTTGAAAATTAGTTTTGCTTGGCAGACAGTAGCCCTTCAGAAGAGGCATGTCATTCAAGACAACATCAGGCTGCGAATCCATTCCGATTGCTCACGGATGGCAAGAGTGTTATTTTATGGAAAATTCTTAGTTTGTCAGGCCACGAAAGTTGGAACTTGAAGAATTTTCATTTCAGAAACCTCTCTGTTCTCGCTCACTATCTCGGGTTCACTTCACACGACGATCATTGATCTGAGCAGAGGCTCTTACTATTCAAGTATTTCCATTTTGTGCCATATTTAATTAGGTGCCTTGATGCTTTTATCATTGCACCCATTTTAGGTACAGAGCAAAGTTCTCCAATTATTGGTACATTTTTGCCCTTGTACCTCGCAAATTTGTTCTTTCTTTGAGGTTGATGGCTAGAATAACTTTCTTGTATGCACTCATGCAGGGTGCTGCATATGTTACAAGGATAGCATCCAGTCCAATGCCAAAAACATTTTAAGAATAGGTAGAATGTATTCTAATGGAAGCAACATGGATCGAACCATGATCTAATTCCTTTGTACATACACCATTTATTGCGATTTAGGCGTTTTCAGTACAAAGGGCCCAATAGTCAAACGAGACACTGGACAACATAAATTATGGCTTGAGAACAGGCGTTCACAAATATGAGGACTAGTAATAACTCAGCCAAGACATCGTACCCTAATCCAACAATGAACAGTAATAGAAGTGGTAAGATGATTGGTACATTTGAAAATGAGTATAACGTGATCACAATTCACAATACGAGTAAAACTCACAAACATGCACAAAAGTACAACATACTCAAAGTGGACACAGACAAACTCCAATCTTATTCTCAAAGTTAAATGAGGCCTTGAAACTTTGTTTCTTCAATGAAACCAGTGTTCTTTTGAGAAAGATTCTCACACTAACATGGCCATGGCAGGGTGCCTTGAGGGGATTTTCAGCTTGTTATTAGTGTGAAAGTGGATTGCAGCTCGTAGTCTACCTAAGCTCAGCTAATCTGGTGCATCAATATTTTATATTAATTCTCAAAAAAAAAAAACAAATACTATCTTGCTATTATAAAAATTAGGGATAATTACATAGATGGTTCATAAACTAGGCTTCCATATGAAATATGATCCATAAACCTTAAATTTATTCAATGTGATCCTTGAAGCACAATGCGCGATTTAGTTATGAAGTCAAGGAGGGTTGACCTTGCCCACATAGGTGCAATTGAGAGATGAAACCTAATGACCTTGGATAAAGTACGTCTACCCAGTTCTTTGTCAAATCATTGGCTTTTCTCAACCAAAAAAGAGAAACACTCGTTAGAGAGTGATAATAATAACAAATAAATTAAAGAGAATATCGACTAAAATCAAACAAAGAGATAAGCACAAAAATCTTCATAATTGACTAATCAATTAAGGGTTGGATGATTTGTAGAACAATACATTTGAAGTAGTTCGTTGGTTATTCAATGATAATAGGATGATTCAAATATAAAGAAAAACAATGTTGACAAAAATTCTATTCTATTCATGAAGTAGAGTCCAGAAAATTTGATGTGGTTACGCAATGTGTTTAGTTTTAAAAAGAAGAAAAAAATGCAAATCACGTGGTAAACATACCATCCAAAAGCAAACATAATCTAAATTGCTATTGAAAAATTAGATAGATGTGTCTATTCAACCATCCTATTTAAAGAAGAGGTGTCTGCATTTGGGTTCAAGTGTATCTCACCCTCGAGTGGCGCTCTCCTCAGCTCTACGACCTTGTCCGATGACAGCACCCTTCTCGGCCCCTCTACATTCCCCTGCAGCACCGCCGCCACCAGTGCCCCCACCTGGCTGTTGTATGCATCGTTGATCTCGTGCATGGAGTCAGTGAAGAGAGCTGTGATCGAGGGAAGGGCACCCAACGTTGGTAGTTTATTTGCAAAACAAACTAAAGAGGTGTCTTGAATCACATTAAAAAAAATAAAAATACATGGACTAAATTTGGCATTAATTCTCAATTATTTTTTATTTTTATTTATTAAAATTCGAATTTATAATATAAAATAATCAATGTTTCCTATTGAAACGGTGACTATTCATACTAGATTAACCATTATTTTTTATTATTTAATTTTTAATTGATTATTTTTGCTTAATGATTATTAAGCACTCTTACAACTGAAGCTAAGGATCAAAGAGACCTTTCTTTTGTAAGTCTTGAATATTTGCGTCTTTTGTTGCGATCCTAAGACTAATGTGGAATTTGGACGTGATCCCGGTGAAGAGTGATAGAACTATGGAGACTGACCGAGTACGGGCAAAAGGAAGCAGAGGGAGCGAGACCCGATGTGCTTCAGACCTAAGACGGGATCCTACGAAAAGAGGCAAAGCAAGGAGTGTCGCTTCAAGTTCTAGAAATAGCGAAGATATGAGGTCACGTAGGCACGCAGCTTCTAGTTCAGGAAAGGGCAAGGCATCGAAGATGAGAAGAAGAATAACTTCAAGTTCACAAAGCAGCGGGATTTTGAATATGGAAAGGGGCAAAAGTTCAACTTCAGGAAAGGGCACAGCTTGGAGTTCAGAAAGGGGAACGACTTTGAGTTTAGGAAGGGGCAGAGGCTCTACCTTAGAGGTCCAAGTTCAAGAAGGGGCATAACTAAAAAAGGCACAATTTTGATGGACAAAGGTTGTTCAAGTTCGGCCAAGGCTGAGCCTCAAACACGAACAAGCATCGAAGCAAGTGGAAGATTTAAGCTACTACGACATATATAGTATATATGCATGTTCTTCAATTGCTGTGCAGGCAATGCACGGTTACTATTAATTTGTAATTGATATGTATTATGGGGTCATTATGTAATTACATTATTTTATGTTCTCGGACTATAAATAATTGATTTTATAAATACATATCTTGCAATCCTGATTGGGGCCAAACCACCACAAACACTTTATCATTCTCTCTGCTCTTTGTGACTCTTCAAACTCTACCTTTCGAAGGAGACTCCAGGCCAATATTTCTAGGTAAAAATTTTCTTCGGCTTTTCTTACCTAAAACCAACAAGTGGTCATGGATGTGGATCATCTACTCCTTCCATGAGCTAATATGTTGTCTTACTTCTGTTACAAGTGTTTCCAGTTCTTTTTTGGCCTCTTCAATAGTTTTATTCTCATTCTGTTAAGCTGTTTATCTAATGACTGCAAGAACAAATTACTTTAATTATCTTATTTTCTTTTTCAGCCCTATCATGCGTTGCGCTCGATCTTGCTCAAACCAGCTTCATGAAATATCATATCGGCCTTTCCACAGCCGCCATATTTAGAGGATAAAGACCTCCACCATGATCCGAACGAGAATCGGTGGATCATCTCTTAGCAAGGGCAGTAAGGAAACTGTATCTCCTTTAACCTCCTATTCATACAGTCCTCTTCATTTTCGATCTGGATACAAACCTGAGCTTCATTACAAGACTAATATATCTTGCTATAAGATGGCAGTGAAAGTCAACTCTTGATTTCGAAATGAAATCTCAGCTCCCTTGGACCTCAGAAATTCATCAAATTTGTTGAACACTAAAAGTCATTATTGATTAATGAGTTGTTGTTGGTTAGCCCGTGACTCATGGAGCTGCAAGAGTTAAGTTATCTTCTTTCAAATTCTACATGAACCACTTCATAGAAGCCTAAGACTAGAATGTGAAATAATTTCAATGGTACGTTCAGAGTGGAGGAAGAATTTGCTATCTAAGGAAGTCAACCCAGACTTGGATTAAATTATCTGCAGAACTCATGCTTTGTCATTGTTTGTATGATTTATCATAAACACATTATTGATACAAGGAAACAAGCCTGTCATTTTTCTTCGTAAGTCACAAACTAAATCTCGTTCCTCTCCGTCTAGGACTTGTTGCGACGTCTTTGAGCCCTTCCATAGGTGCGGAGGTTAATAAATTGCTAAGTCTAGCCTTAATTCAAGTCTCCAAAGCTCACTAATTCGCGACTTATGATCCGAGTTTTTAACCAGTAAGTTATTTTCATTGAAGAGTCGTCACTAATCGATTTGTAATTACTCGATCAGAAACTCAAGTAAAATATTGTAAGAAATATTTTACTTTTACGCAACCAGAGAATTAAAATCGATAACTTAATTATACTAAATAATCAACTAATACCCTTTCGGTTTTATGTAGCATGTTATGCCAATCATGGGTCCTAGGATTTAATTCCTGACCAAGCTAAAGAAATAGCTATTCATGCATCACAAGGGCGTAATTGAAATAAAGAATATATGCAAATAGCAATCCAACATTTGCTTACAATGATTTAAACACAATCTCTTTTTTTGTTTTCTTTTAAAGATTTTCACATATCTTAAGGAAAAACGTCTCAAAGGCTATTTTAAAGCTTTTTCTGATTTCTTCGGAAAAAAATTTCCGGGATTTTTTAATATTCTTTTAAAAAATATATTTATTATTTTTAAAATATTAAAAAATAATATATTATATTATTTATTTAAAAAAAGGGATCCAGGTCGGGTCTCCTCATCTAGTCGGGTCCGAGACCGACCCGGACTCGCCAGCCCAGGTCTCAGGACTTGGGCCCTCGACTGGGATGGGCTCAGCACATTGAGCCCATTTCGGCCTGAAGAAAAATATTAAAAGGCGAGCAGAAGCAGCCCAACCCGAGAACATTCCAAACCAGAATTAAACTAATTCAGCCCAGCCCTCATCTCTTATCCTAGGCCCACTACGCCTAGTCCCAATGAGCCTAACAAAAGCCAGTTCATTAAATTCACGCAAACCTCCCCAACCCCACTCATTCCCTATTTCAGCCAGCTCAAGAGCACTCTAAACCTACACAAGCCCAGCATGCCGCTCTTGGTATTGCGTGGTAGGGGATGACCAGAGACGAGCAGCCTTGAGCTGGTTCGTCCCCGACCGCGCCCCGGCCCGCGAGACCAACTCGCCATCCCCCTTCTGCGATTAGCCGCGAAAGTCGTTGATTCCCAGAGAACTCGTCCTCGGTCATCAACGGATAAGCGCTATCGAAGCAACCCGCATAGGGGTATGCCAAAGAAACGACCATGACAGCCGCGATCAACAAGATAAAGTCTCGCCCAGGACAAACTCAGTAACTGAAGATCAAAATAATGCCACGTGAGCTTCGGGTAAGGCAAAAACAGCGGCTATTCTTACGGAACCGTCTCGAGGACATTTTATCGAACATTTAATATACGCAAACTGAGGGGCAAGGAGCGAGGACGGCCGAGCAAGAGCGCGAGCCGGGATTCCGAATGAACTACCTACCAGTCCCCCAAAACCGCAGCGCGCGCAGAAATGAGGCCAGAACTCGCGTGAACCGGACAACGTCAGCCCGGTCCGGCGAGCCCGGAACAGAGCACAAAAAGGGGTACGGGCGTTCGGATGAAGGAGCCCTATCCTTCTCGGCGGCGTCGGACGGTGGGCGAGCTCGATAGATCGAGCTACGCTCGTCCACCTCGCGCGTCTCCGAGCCGGGATCCTCGGTAAATCGACGCCCGAAAGAAAGGCGAACGAAACCGAACCAAAACCTACCTTGAGCTCGGCTCGGGGAGAGGGGTAACGTCGGTGGGTCGTCGGCCCGCGCTCACCATCAGTCTCTCGCTCGGCTCTCTCCGCTCACGGCGTCCCTCTCGCTCGGATCTCTCCTCCCTGCCTCCCCCCCTTCCTTTTCCCTTTCTTCTTCTTATTGAAGGGCCAAAATGGAAGACGAGTTCTCAGTAGCACATTATACGCTCAGGATACATTGAGACAAATTTAGGTGTCGGCTGATTCATTTGGAAAGTCGACTGACTTTGTTTTTATTTTCTCAGTGTTTATTAAGCAAAAATACTATTTGAATACACCGAGACATAAACGTAGATATTACAGACAATGTTAGGAATTTTCAGGTGCTATTTATTCGTTTGTTCCGCTAGGCATACCTTTCACCTGTAGGTATGCAGCTGAAACGTGTGGAGTCATTAGAACTAACAAAGACAAGAAATAATTCTAGAAAACAAAAATAATACATCAGTCCCAATAGCATTTCGAAGTAAACTTGCCATTCTTTTTTAAATACGAGACAATGCCATTGACATTTATTGGACCTTAGCAAGTTTTATTAATAAGAGAAGAACAGAGTTTTAAATCGAAGAGGTATGCATTCGTTTGACACCAAATTTTCCTCAAATAATATAAATTAATGATATACAGATACGTTGATTGTGAATAACAAAAAAAACTTCTCTTTTCACAATAATGAATTCTGTTAGCCGTTGAAATGTGGCTCGAAATTTGACTCTATTTTGATTTGGATGTGAATCGAGATTAAAGTCCAGGACATTTGAAGCAAGACAAATGGTTCAGAATGCGTGATGATACATTTCAGATGTCCTATATCAAGTGGTGGACATCTGAATTAAGTGGTGAGCCAAGACGACGCTACTATGGGTACAAATTGCAGATTTTGGATGTCTAGAGGCAAGATTGGACAATTGGCCAGACTCGCTAGATGTTCTTATGACATCTTGAATTTATGTCTAGCTATATTAGTGAGCCACATAGGAATTCAATTTTTCGATAATCGAATTAAGTGAGCGAATTAGGGACGAAAGCAGTAGTATATGCCTTGTCCGGTGTGTGTATGTGCCTAAAGTTGTACCTTAGGACATAACTAGACTTTTAATAGACCTATATATATGTGTGTGGCCAGTCCTATTATTATTTTTGCATGGGATTTAATTTTTATAATTGCCCTAAATTATGTTGCCGCCCCTATAGCCCAATGGAAATGCTAGAAATTGATCAAATTTGCTAAATAGGCTAAGGATAGCTTGATCATGAGCTTCCTCCCTCTTGATCCAGTTAGAGTTCATGCAAGAAGTGTATTGAGGAAGACACCTCCCTTTTCCTTCCCTTGATCGGCCGACTCTCTTCTCTCTCTCCCTCTCTCATTTCATTTCTCTCATCCCACTCTCTCCCTTTCTCTCGTGCAAGCTCTCTTCCCCTCTCCCTCACCGAACATCTCTCTCATTTCCTTCCATTTTCCTCTAAGGATTCAAGGTCTTCTTCAAGGAAAGAAAGTCTGGAGCTCAAGATAAGCAAAGGCAAGGAGTAGTGACTTTCTTCTACTCTTCTTGATCATTTTTAGGCTCGGTTTTTGCTAGAATAGTAGCTGTTTTGTGTTGCTTCTTGCCTGCATGTCCTTGTTAGCTTGAGTAGATGTAGAGAATGTGAAATGATAGCTTAATTATGCTGTGATTCCGAGATTTTGTGGAAGCGAAGCATCGCATGTCATTTTCGTGGCCTATATAGTCTTGCATGTGAGTTTCGTGTGTTCGTTTGGCCCTCACGTACGAAGTGGTTGATTATAATTGGAGATGGATATTGCATGTGGCTTAGGACTTCTGGTTTTGATGTGTTCTGAGCAAATGGACTCGTGTGGTGCAAGTTTTACATGAGTTCGTGTACTGTGGTTTGGATTTCTAGAACTGAAATTGCTGGACTTTATCTCTTTGTTAATTCTGTGGAGCTTGCTGTGATTTGAGTTTGACGAGACTTTCTACATGAAAGTTGTGCAAGGCATATTGATGTAAAACATACTTTAATTTTAGATTTTTGAGAGGTGATATGGTTGGTACGAAAGCCTAGTCATTTATTGGGTATGATCTGCCCAGTGCAGTAAGAACAGTAACCCAATTGTCTTTGTGAATTTTTATAAAATTTTACCTTTTGATTTTGAATTTGTTTCCTCATAAAATTTGTAGAGGACATTTTGATTTATAACATATCCAAATTTCAAAAAAATTCGACACGTTTAGGGCTATTAGATGATTATATCTTTAAGATCAGTTGCTCTATTCCAGTGAACCAGATTCTTCTTTATATTTTGCAGTTTACTGCTCTTTATACAAATTGTTTTGGACTTAGTTTCCTCATGAAAATTGTTTGCTGGTCTTCTCTATAACATATTAGAATTTTAGAAAATTTCGAGTTCATTTACTATGGATTTAGCTTTGATTCCTTTGACTATGCAAATCTGTTCGTTTCTGCCTTTGATCCAAATTGCATTAAATTCTTTAGGAAGGTGATGGAATCTTGCTTGTTGACCTACTGATGACAGTAACGGCATTTGATAGACTTTCAAATGGTGTATTTTGATTGCCATGTGGTACCATTTACTTGTAGAAATTGGGTTTAAAACATAAGAGGACAGAATCTGGAATTTTGGATTTATGTGGTTTGAGTGTGCCATGAAGGTAGTGAGTGAAACATGCGTGGTGGCATACTGCCCTAAGTGTCATGTGTGCTGAATAGGATGCATTTTATAATGCGCAAATGCTATGTCACTACGTGAGTGCACTATGCTTGTGATGCATGAGATGGATTATGATATATGATGCCCAAGGTTGATAAACCTTGGATGCCGGACAATGGCCTGGAGTGAATGTCGAAGGTGAATGCCTTAGCTAACAATCAAGATGCCCTGGTTGTAGTAGGGATGTTCGGGCTGGTGACAAACCCCAGAAGTCTTGACGATCAACTCAAAAACTCAACAATGACCCAAAGTGGATGTCGGAAGTGAATGCCTTACCTAACAACCAAGACACCCTGGAGTAGGGACGCTTGCAGTATGGAACCATGAATGCCTGGTTAGTGAACCAGAGGTCACTGCATGAGCCACCTACAGGGACTGGTTGAGCAGTGAAATAGGGATGGACCCCAATGATATTGTGCATGATAAATGTGAAGTGTGATGCACCCATTGCATAGTAGTGTGACCCATGTGATTGTATGTGACGCATTGCTAGTGGACGGTCGCCTGTTAGGAACGATTCCATCCCCTGATGCTCCTGGTGTAGCTGGTGATAGAGGGACGTGAAGGATTAGGAGATGGAGTAGGACGGAGTGCAGAGAGATCGTGCTTGTATTTTGGCACCATCGTAACTTTTTTTGGGGTGCGCGATTATGTAGTCGGGACGGTCGGATAGAGTGATGTATGTACGGACAAGGATCTTGCTATAGCAGGGGTCTAGGGAAACTGGAACTTTTTTTTAGTGCTCCCATCTTAGGTTTTCCTTTTGATGTATAATCTTCCACCCGATGTATATATAAGTATGGTAAATAATTGAAGCATGATTCCCTTTACTATTGGTATTCTTAGAGGCACGTGTATAGTTCATTTAGAAAAGACTTTTGTTTGCGTGATAACCTAAAGTAAATAAAGAACAGGGATTAGTAAGTGGCGGATTCGGACGCCACAGTTCGACCATGGACATAGTGAGCAAGAGGGAGCAACTTCGAACGTCCGATCAAGCTATGGCTAGATATCTAAATTAGACCGAATTTTCCCGAGAAGATTTTTGATGGCCGAAAGCAGGATTTTTACTAAATGCAGGTTTGACCTAATTTTGCACTGATATCAAGCCTGACTTAGTGAGAACTCAGGGAATCGTCAACGAACGTAAGTGTGAGAAAAAACTTTGTATCTCTTTGATTTGATTTTGCGAGACTTTTTTTAGTATAATTGGAAACTGGAAAACGTTTGAGAATTGTATATTTCGAGTGAATGTAATTTCCTCTTGTTGATTATAATAAAATATCTTGTCGATCTCTTCCTATGGAATAGGCACACTAGATCAAATAATATAAATCCTCTGTGTCAATTTTTTTTCTGCGATGGTTTCTGGCTTGATTGTGCTTGTTTGTCGCTTCCACCATTTTTGAGTAATAAAATCGTATCTACGTTGTTGATGACAAGCAATGGTTGTCATTTCACTAAATAGAAAAATGGCCAAAATCAGCTCATTTGAATCATGTATAGAAAACTTGGAAAAATGACAAGCATTGTATGAACAAAATTTCATGGAAACCGACTTCTTCAATGAATGTATCGCATAAATCTTAGGCATCTTGTTCACTCTTGAATACCAATCCAACTGTCAGTTGCACCCCCCTTCCCTCAATGACCTAGAAATTTAAAATGGCCAAAATCCGCTCATTTGAATCAAAATTTGAAAATGTATCAATGCAAAATGAGAACCAAATTAGAAATATTCTACATAGTTGTTCTAGATGATAAAAATGATGTAGTGTTCACTCCTAGTTTTAATCCAACCACAGGAGGATGACTGGATCTTTGGGGTTTTCCATATACCATAATATAAGTTATTTAAATAATTTTCTACGTCATTTATACTTCCTTGTTTTAATCTATGTGGAATTTCAGATTTACTTTCTTTTTGTTGTTTCTACGTATCATTCTTCTTGGCAAACCTCTCTTTCTCTTGCAGTGTATATTTCTGTAGACTATTTTCTTTGGTTTTCATTTCTTCTGAAAGGAAATCTTCTTTTAAGGTTTTGCAGTCTATTTTAATGGAAGTGCTAATAAGTTTATTTCGAAATCTGAAAGCATGAGCTAGGTACATTTGCTAGGATGAATAGTCGTAGATGCTTTTTTTTTTCTAGCAATGCAGGATCAATCCTATGAGTAGGACATACTACTTGTTCTTCCGTTTTTTCTAATTCCACTGCAAACTATTCCCTCGATTTCTTTTTCTGGGATAAGTGAGCCCGATGACCTAGAATATACTTCATATGAAATTCTTGTCTGAATTATTTCTTTATTTAGCTTTTCTACATTCAATTTCATCGATCTACTTTTATTAAAATTAATTTCTATTTCTCAATCTTTATATTTACTAGAAAAAACACCATACAAATTTTTAAAATATGTTCATTGTGACTCCAACACCTTCAAATTTCCTTTTAAGATCTTCAAAAACCCCAAATTTATACTTGCTTGACACATGTCCTCTTCGATTCTGGTCAAAGGTCATCCTAAAAAATCCTACTACTTACGTGGACAACAGAATGCAAGAGAAGTTGATGTGGCGCCATGAAAACAACGACGTCATAATGGTGGCTGACGTGGACTACAAGGGCGCCATTTTGCGCTCTCTTAATCTCGGTTGCCGAAGTCAATTTGGGTCAAATTTCTAGGGTTCGTGGTTCGTGTTTGCCCTCCCTCTCGGTTCCTTGCCAAATCCGTGGCTTTTTAGCCAAGATATATTCAAATCAAGCTTCGATTCAACTTGGGTGACTGATTACGAGTTCACATTGCTCCAAATCCGTGGTGTTTTTCTGATTCTGGGTTTCGCCACCTTTTCTTGCTCCTTGGTTATGTCATTACCAGAGTTTGTGCATTTTCTTTGCCTCTTCAAGATTCCTGTGAAGAGTTTTTGCTTCATGTCCAGCACTTTATAACCCCTCAAAATTGCGTTTCTTAATCCGGCAACATGAGGTTCTTTATCTTACATACTCATTAGAAGAGATGGATTATATATTTGCATTACTCAATTTTGTCAGCTCTTTAATTTTCTCATATGTTTGGTGCATCTACATCTTACCAATATTATGTAAGTTGATCAGGATTATATACCACTACTCTTTAATTTTCTCATATGTTTGGTGCATCTACATCTTACCAATATTATGTAAGTTGATCAGGATTATATACCACTAAGATTTGATAATTCAGTGCAAAGATAGTAGTTGAATGTACCATTAGGAACCTGGATTGAGACATTGCTGGTGTGAACTTGGTGCTCTCATCATTGTTTAAAGCTCTGAAGGCCACCCTACTTGGATTTAATGGGCTTATTGGATTTGGTCATTGGAATCATTTTGCTAAGTGCATTGTTCTTGTTGTGCTGCATATGCTTTTGAATGCTAGGGCCAGAAGATAACATTATATTATGACCCTTGAGCTATAGAGGAGCAAATGTCTGTCTTGGCTTTCTTTGTAAGTATACGAGCTAGCTATGAGTCACTTTGTTATTTGCATCAGTTTTCAATGCACTATGCAATGGTTAAGTTTCAAGATTCTAATGATCATATGTTGTCTAGTGGAAGGAGGTTCTATTGCTGGAGGTGATGGTTTGTCAATTTTCTACAACACACTAGAAATTGATGAGTTAGTACATTGTCATTTGAATTGGTTGCTTGTAATGGCTAGTTGAGTATAGGACCAGTTCATTGTCATAGGTTGTTCATTGTGGGTGGCTAGCTCAACATTATGTGCTATGTATTGGCCAGTTTAGTGTTAGACACGGATATGGTTGCTTTGCTATGTGATGTGCATTGTTGAATTTAATTTGATGTGCTATGTTTGAAGGCCTCTGTTTCACATAATTTCTAGTGTTTCCATTCAATCAACCTATTTGCTATATGTTCTGTTGTGCATTGTTTAATTTGAAGTTCCCATGCAAAAGCGTACACTATTGGAATTTGAATCGATTGCTTGTATCAGGCAAGTTGATGATTGCAGTTTTTTTTTTTTTTTTTTTTTCAAATGGATTGATCCTAAGTCCTCATTTCATGGCAGAGAAGTGACTTTGGATTGATCAGTGAAAAGAAAGCACTAGTAAATAGAATTGGAAGTGTGGAAGTTAGTTGAAAGTATCTGAGGAAAAAAGTCCACATTCTCAAAATGCAACTAGAAAAGAGTAAGCAACAAGACAACAAGATAAAAGTAGAAGTGTCTCCATTAAAAAAAAATGGTAAAAATCTATTTTGGAAGCAAAGGGAAAATGATCTCTATCCTGATAAACGTAGTGTCTCCATTGGAAACAATGGTAAAAATCTATTTTGGAAGCAAAGGGAAAATGATCAATTTGAGAGGCATAGTTGTATCGAAAGGATTGATGTGCCAACCCTAATGTTGAAGTTGGACTCAAAAAAATAAAAAATAAAAACAACATTTTTTTAGATTAACAACAATGTTATATTAGGGATGATTGTGTTGTTTGTCTATCTTTTTTGCTTCTTGGTAGTGTAAGTGGAGGCTAGATGTGAGGCAAGACCAAGGTTATGATGCAAAAAAAATTATGAAAGTGTGTTAAGTTGTATTAGCAAGTCCAAGTTCAACTGTGTTCAATGTATTAGCCTATCCACATTCAACTGTGTTCAATTGTTTGTAGAGAAAGATGTCATGTTCCCTATACTGCATATACTTCAGATTCCTGTAGTAATACTGTCACATTATCATGTCGCACAGACTAAAAAGGTAAAGGATTTAGGTCCTCAAGAATTTAATAACTATGGTCGTCCTAATTGGAAGGGGAAGGATTTGCTTGGAGATGAAGAAAATAAGAAACGGAGCCACCATGCATCCACAAACAGAACTACTATCGCCAATTATATGCTTCCAATGAGGTCTAAAAACCTCTTTTTGCTTAGAACTTGGATGATTACAATAGGAAAACCCAAGTGGACAAGTTGGTATGTGGTTAAGAAAACAGGAATAAGAGGAAATCACAACCAACTTAAACAATGACAATAGAAAAACACCAACTGGACATTAGCTACCAAGATGGTATATGGTTCAGACAACCAAAAAAAGAGGAAATTTACGACCAACTCAAATCATCACAGTAGATCCATCACAGAACAACCATCAGAGCCATATGTTGTTGCTCCATTAGTCTTTGTAGTGGCTGCCACACCAAGTCCTTCCTTCTTATCTCTATGCTACAAAGAGATTAGAAGAAGATAAGCATACCCAATCTTGGAATCATCGGTAAGAGCATTCCACAAGAATTAGTTTCCCAAATACTTGCAAACCAATATCATGTCAAAATTGAGAAACTTTACACAATGAATTCCTCAGAAAAGGCTTCACTAGATAACTGTGATTTTAAAAGCATTATCTAGGAATTCTCAGAGTCCAAAAACACTTTTTTTTTTTTTTTAATTTCTAAGTTTTTAACCAGGCCATTTGGTAATGTGCGTCAAAAATTAGCTTGAAGGACTATATTGGTAAATTGTTAAAATTATTATGACTAAATTTTGCCAAATTGAAAAATTTATAATTGAACTAAAATCCATTTCTCCTTTGTCAACAAGACAGTGATATGGATATAACAACATTTGTTTAGATTAACTACACAGTGAAAAGTGAACATAACAGCTCGTGCTCCAAAACCACAAAACAAGACAACAACGTTGCAAGGACTTTCTACCAGCCACCCCTGAAGTTATGGAATAGAATTTGGGATCTACCTACGCCAAAAAAAAAAAAAAGAACTGAAAATCTTCCTATGGAGCTTATGTCAAGATACAATACCGACAAAGGAAAATCTGTTCAAGAGAAGAATATTACTCGACCCTTTATGCCCTCTATGCTCAAAACACCCAGAGACCGTCGAACACCTGCTTTTCTTCTACAAATGGACTTGAAATGTTTGGTCAAACCCACACCTCAACCTCAACAACATCACAAGGATAGTAACTAGAATGGACAAGTGGTTGGCAAATTTTTTGAAGCAAGACCGAACTCACCAAAAGAGGGATTAGTGACGGAAGTGCTCTGGCATATCTAGAAAAATCATAACAATTAGGTCTTCCATGGTAAGCCTCACCAACCAGACGGCATTGTCGGAGCAGCCCAAGCACAAAGCCAGAGTTTCAGTCTATGGAATCCATGCACACGAAAAGGAAAAGCTAAGATGCGGCATCTACTTGCAAGATGGGAGGCACCGGACAACCAATCTTTGAAGCTAAATATCGACTACTCATGGGTGGACAGAGATATGCCAAGCTCAATCGCAGGGATCTTGCACAATTCAAACGGTGCGATCATTGATGGCTTTGCCGAGGAGATCCATGCTTCCTCACCGCTGCAAGCAGAAACCCTCGCTTTGTTGCACGGTTTGCAACTGCTGAACTAGAGAGAAGAAGTTCACATGGGGGTTGGAATAGAGAGTGTGAAAGTGACAGTCTTCTGTTAGTGGAGTTAGTCATGGGCCGAATAGAGGAGTCTTGGGTTGTGAAAAATTAATTCAGGAGTGCAAGAAGCTCTTGGCCCAAACAACTTGTGTAAATTTACCCATTGTCCTAGAGAAGCAAAGCAAGCTGCCGATTAGGTTGCAGAAGCCCACCGACTCAAAACACTTCCCCCAACCTGGATGTTCGATCCCCATGGTGCCTTTGGAACATTTTATGTTCGGAAACCTATCTATTATCTTTTTGTAATCCTCATTTTAATGAATGAATGAACACACTATTTTAGACAAAAAAATAAAAATGAATTAGGATCCATATAATAGGTTTCAATTTTGTTGTTCTGATAATTATCCCATTGTAAAGTCAAATCCTCCAAAAACCGTTCACTTCATGTTGTCAAGAGCTCTTTATGTGGGATTGGATTGGACTCCAATCTTGGGCTTGCATAGTACAAGATGCACCAAGCCCCAATAGTGTGTTGAAGCACGTTATGCATCCATAATTCAAGATACATTCAAATAATTCTTTTAATATGGCCAAATTTTTTTCTAAATATTTTGACAATTTGCTAATGTTGTCCATTCAGCCAACTTTTGCCGGAAATAATTGACACGGTCATCAAGCATCTTACGCAGCATGGCTGACACCCAACTAAAGCTGACGTGGACAATTTGTGCAATTTTTGAATATTATATCTTAATTTTTTTCCTTTTTCCATATATCTTCTTTAATTTCTTTTATTTTTTAAATGAGATCGTGGATATCAAGCGAGGACATCGTGACCTTTGCCCAGGCCCTTCCCAAGATCTAGGCAAGGACTCTGGGCCCTCATTTAGGGTTGGTTGGCAACCTCGCCCACCAAAGTTAGAGGAAAAATGAAAGAAAAGAAGAAAAAATTTCAAAAAAGTTCAAAAGATTGCAAAACTTCACCACATTAACACCAATCGTCCTACATATCGATCGTGTCATGTAGTATAACTAGCATTGACTAGACCATCATATTAGTGATTTTCAACAAAAAATCGCTGAAATGACTAAATTGGCAAATCGTAAAAAAGTATAGGATTAAATCGGCACAATCTTTGATTAAAAACATTGGCGCAATTGAAAGGTTTATGACTACATTGGCTACCGTACAATAAATTCAAGGTTTTTCGGACAATAATTTTGAGAAAAATTTGACAAAGTTTTGGCATTTTTTTGTTGTTGGTGTTTTGGCATAGTTTAAGTGTCCCCTCTTTCTCCATGTTCTTTCTATATATACTATCAATATTTCCATTAACAATCATTGCAACTCATGCGGGATCCCCACTCTAATTGTGCCACATTTCCATGATTTCCTCTATTTCCATGATTAAAGTTACTTCTAAGGTAATTTTGTGTCATGCAATAACTGCCCCTTCATTCAAGATTCATCTATTATGTAATTGTTCTAGCACTTAACTCAAACAATGCAAGGTACCCTTTCCTTATTATAATTGAAATGGCTAGCAATGCACCTCATATCAAAGTCATGCCACACCACCTCTAGGTGAAGTTAAACTAGATAAGATCCAGATTGAAGTTGGGCCTATTATAACTAGAATTCTTATACTTCATTGATAGTTGAAAACTTTCCTCAATATCTCGGCCATAAATGTTCATCATCAACCGGAGCTAAATAATAATGTTGTGAAAATCTCTAAAAGGGCAATAATAATAAAGTAAGAGTACCAATGATAATTGTACGATAAAAACGGCAATTTTCATCTCTCATTTTACTAGTACTTTATCTTTCATTTCATATCATGCTTCCACTAAAGAAATTATTTCATCATTTTGACGCCATACATCCCATGATTGATAAAGCTACTTTTAATTTTTAAAGTGAGCCAACCAACAAAGACTAAGTTAGTATAGGTCGTCTTCACTTTTTGCTAGCGAGGGTTCACATATTATTAGTTCATAACAAAAATTGTTAAGAATTATCACTTTCATTTCTTTGCTTTTATTAAATACTTTATGTTACTGCATTTCATATCATATTTTCACCGTTAAAGTTGTTTCATGATGTTGATGGCACACATCATGCATTTTGATAGAGCTACTTGTGATATTAAAGTGAACTAACAACAAAGACCAAGTTAGTCTTGGTTGTCTTCACTTTTTTGTTAGTGAGGGTTCACACATTACTCATTCATATTTAAAAATGTTAACTATCATTTTCATTTCTCTGCTTTACTAACACTTTATCCTATTGCATTTCATATCATTTTTCCATCAATGAAATTGTTTCATCATTTTGATGGCATTCATCACAAGATTGATATAGCTACTTTTTATCTTTAAAGTGAGCCAACCAACAAAGACAAAGCTCGTCTTGGTCGTCTTCATCTTTTTTTGCTAGTGAGGGTTTGTCACGCCCCAATCTTCAAGCGCGTGCCCATCCCTCAGTGGCCGATAAAATTTTGTGACTTCCCAGGACAAGTCGCCAACCCTTTCTTTTTATTGCACATGCGGAAGCGAATAACAAATCGCTTAACAGTAACCATCTCATGATAAATAAGCAGGACAACATATTCTCAAACAAAACATACTTTTAAATACACACTGAGTCAAGTACAAAAGTCTACAACCAAAAGACTTCAAAAGACTGACTCTCCAAAAGAAACGATTCTATCTGATCTACACTTCAGATCACCTCAGTTCGACTCTAGGTTCTCCACTCTACGATCTTGAAAAATTAAGCCTATGACGGGATAAGATATAAATATCAGCAAGTTCACGCTCTAAACCTCGATTAGGAGGGTAATATGCCTAGAGCGTCCTAACCGCACGATCATACAACCACAGAGACTTACCTTGTCTTAGACCCTCCCTATAGGTCAGTACAGTTCATATTCCACCTATATCCATATAGCAAATCCACACATCAATTGAACAATTAAATCAATCACTGCTCACACAAGCAAGAATTACCAACACATATCGGTCCATCAATTTCACTCAGCATGCACTCCAATTAATTATTACTACCCGCACAAGCAATTTGACTCGACACACGCCGATCCTCTATCCACCGACACACACCGAGGATAGGTAACGTCCACCGACACACACTAGAGATAAGTTACATCCACTGACACATGCCGGGGATAGGTAATATCCACCGACACATGTCGGGAATAGGTAATATCCACCGACACGCCGGGGATGGGTTCTCTTAACCAACACACGATAGTTCAATTTCGGCCAAGGACATTGTGCTTTGCACTCACATGCCTCTATTAAGGTAACGACCTTGGCCCATTTTCTTCTTATTAAAAACATCCAGTAAAAATATTGTGTGTGGGTATATGGTCAAATCGAACCCGAAAAATTGATATCCTCCTTTTTAAAATCCCACTGTTTTATATAGTATATAAAATCATTTTCGATATTAAAACCTGACACTTGGGATTTTTTGAATAATTATTGGAAATTCACAATTTTTGGGATAAATGACCAAAAATCCAATCGGCACTTAATTTGCACAATTTAACACTCAATTGCAGAAATTAACCACACCATTGCAATCAGCACAAAATTCCAGTCATTGGCTATCTTGGTCTAATTTCCGAAAAATAATTAATAATTAAATAATTACCAAAATTAATTAAATAACACAACTAAATGCTATAAATAGGAACTTAGGCCAGAAAAAGCCTAATTAAATATCGAGATGGGCCCGGAAAATTCCCGAACCAATCTAGATAATTAATACAATCTATTTAATCTCTAATTAATCTAATCTAACCCCCTAACATGCAAAATTGGATAATTAAATCACTAATCTAATCTAATTAACCACATAATCCATAATTAACTTAAACTAATCATCCATAAACGTCATTAGCCTACTAAGTAGAGTTTAGTGCATAAACTCACCAGTTTAGCGTGAAAACCGATTCAATGCGACAGCGGCCAAAACCCGAACTTTTGGCGGCGTCAACGGACACTTGGATCGGGCCAAAAAGGCCTTGCAAGCCACATCAAACTGCTGGGCTTGGCTGAACTTGCGGCAGGAGAATTCAACTAGACTGGGCTACTGCACTCGGTTTAATGGGCTGGAAGATTGCGGGCTGAATTGGAGCTCAAAGTCGTGGCCTTCGCTGGGAATTTGACTCGATGGATGAAGAGAGCTGCTCGGCCCGACGCTCGGAGTTCTGTGAGTCGCTGCTGGGCCGAATAAGCAAAAATGAAGGAGCTGCTGGCGTTGATTCGGTCGTTACTGCTGGAGGTTGACCGAATGTGTGGCAGAGATGGATGGACGATGCAGGCGTGGCAGCGTGGAGAGGAGATCAGTGGTGAGACCAAAGATGGTGGGGCAGCTGCGTGGCTGCTACAGAGTTCCGTCGTTGCTAGGGGGAAAATTTGACCCGCTAAAGTTTGACTGGAGGGTGAGCTGGCGGTCAAAGATGGGGCAGGGAGATGGAGCTGCTTCAGCGGCTTGTCTTCGTGCAACTGGATGAAGACACGAAGAAGGAAAAAAGAACGAAGGGGCAGAAGGCTTCGGTGGAGATGGCGGTCAGCTGCAGAGAAGAAATGAAAGCGAAGCAGAAGACCGAAGGAGCTGCACGCTCCTTCGAAGAAAGTGAGAGAGACAGAGGCTGTGAAGGAGGGAGACAGCGACGGAAGGGCCAGCTGGTTTTGCTTGATCAAAAAGATTGGAACAAGGGCAAAGTCAACAAAATTTATCCCCTCCAATGGATGCTTTGTCCCCTATTTCTTTCTTGAAATAATGTCCCACAATAATCTAATTTGAAGCCAAAAATTCCAGCCCCTTGCCTAGCTCCGAATTCTTCAAATTTGGACTTCATTCCTTTGGCGAAATTTCCCGATTCAACGTCCAATTTTGATGAAGAAAAAGCCCACGCAATTTTTATAATTTTCTTTCACCAAGTAGCTCGGTAAGGAGGCTAAAAACTCCTTCGATTTGGCCCGTCCGAATTTCCGTTATTTTCCGAATCATCCAAAACGATTTTCCGTAAAGATCCTGAACTCGCCGAAAATTCTTCGGATGATAAGTTGACGTTCCTAAAATAAATCGTGACATAACAAAACTTTCAATTTCTGAAATTGGGTTCAAATTTGTGGTTAATATCAATCTAATTCGATTTTAGCGTGACCTAACCTACCATGTAGCTTTTAGGAATTTTTAGTGCAATTGACCCGTGGTCGATTATTTTCGAGCCACATAGTACATCTTCAACACATCGGTGACTCTTAGTTGTTGTGAAAATCTCATGGTTTCAAATACGAGCACAAGGTATCCAAAACGACAGAAAAATCGATCTAGTGCCGATCGACGAGAATTTTGCAATCAGGTGGAATCACCCACACTTAATCACACACTTCTATCGAATTGACTTATCTCCGGTTTCTGATCAATTTTTAATTGTGCCATAATGACCTTTATAGACTAGCACGATCGAGCAGTCGATTTTTGGTTGAATTCTCAAGTCTATTGCGTTTAGATTCCTTAATTACTTCTCCATATAGTCTAGTTATCTGATGAGTGATCAGCTCAGATAATAGCACTATAGGCGCACCGATCAAAAGCCCGATTCATTAAATTGAAAACATGACTGAAATTCCAAGATGTCACAGGGTTCATGCATTCATATTAGAAAAAGTTGGCAACCATCATTTTCATTTACAACCAGCATTCATTTTGACCTTTAAAGTGAGTTGATTGACAAAGACCAAGTTAGTCTTGGTCGTCTTCACTTTATTGCTGGCAAATTCGTACATTGTTGGTTCATATTGAAAACCTACGCTCAGTTCCAACCACACGGTCTTAGACCTAGACCCATCTTTTTCTTGAGAGAGAGAGAGAGAGACTTTTCTTTGTGAAATTGTTCATCATCAACTGGAGCTAAAGAATAATGTTGTGAAAATCTCTAAAAGGGCAATAATAAAAAAGTAAAAGTACCAATGATAATTGTATGATAAGAATGGTAATTTTCATCTCTCATTTTACTAGTACTTTATCTTTCATTTCATATCATGCTTCCATTGAAGAAATTATTTCATCATTTTGACGTCGTGCATCCCATGATTGATAAAGCTACTTTTGATTTTTAAAGTGAGCCAACCAACAAAGACTAAGTTAGTCTAGGTCGTCTTCACTTTTTGCTAGCGAGGGTTCACACATTATTAGTTCATAACGAAAATTCTTAAGAACTATCACTTTCATTTCTCTTCTTTTATTAAATACTTTATCTTACTGCATTTCATATCATATTTCCACCGTTGAAGTTGTTTCATGATGTTGATGGCACGCATCATGCATTTTGAAAGAGCTACTTGTGATCTTAAAGTGAACTGACAGCAAAGACCAAGTTAGTCTTGGTTGTCTTCACTTTTTTGTTGGTGAGGGTTCACACATTATTCATTCATATTTAAACATGTTAACTATCATTTTCATTTCTCTGCTTTACTAACACTTGATCATATCGCATTTCATATCATTTTTCCATCGATGAAATTGTTTCATCATTTTGATGGCATGCATCACAAGATTGATATAGCTACATTTTTATCTTTAAAGTGAGCCAACCAACAAAGACAAAGCTTGTCTTGGTCGTCTTCACCTTTTTTTGCTAGTGAGGGTTCATGCATTCATATTGGAAAAAGTTGACGACCATCATTTTCATTTATATGATTTACTAACACTTCATTTTACTACATTTCATACCATATTTCTACTGATGCAATTGTTTCATTATTTTGATGGCATGCATCACACAATTAATAAAGCTACTTTTGACCCTTAAAGTGAGCTGACCGATAAAGACCAAGTTAGTCTTGGTCGTCTTCACTTTATTGCTGGCAAGTTCGTACATTATTGGTTCATATTGAAAACCTCCACTTAATTCCAGCCACACGGTCATAGACCTAGACCCATCTTTTTCTTGAGAGAGAAAGAGACTTTTCTTTTTGGGTCTCACTCAATCTTTATCTATCGTGTACAGCGGGTGCACGGTGTTGCCACCTGCACAAAAGATAACAAAGTAGAAATTTGCACCCCCTAATATAGAGATAATTACATATCCCATCTGCCCAACTTACTCTTTACATCCTAAGTCTCACGTCTTTACATTTGTCTGTCATGGTGACCACCTACCATACTTTTGCTGAGTTGAAGACATCCGTATATAAGAGCAACAAAGATAAAATAATAAATAGAGCGTGTGATTGAGAGAGTGCTAACGATCTCATAATAGTGACAACATAATTTGATAGAGATTATAAGTTCTCTAGACCATAAAGCCATTGTTATCATGCAACTTAACACTATTTACACATCTCTCCTCTCAGTTGTATAGTGTCTTGTCACTACCCTCTAGTGATGCCAAGCAATTGTTGAATCCATGAGATAACCACCACCACTAGTCACAAGGTTGGATCAACCGCTCATCCCTAATCTCTCGCTTGCACATGCCTCTAGCTGACAAATCCATTAAAATCCTGTATTTCGGCACATTTTTTATTTATTTATTTTGCTTTTGATAAAGTATATGATTTTTTTTTCCAATATTGTGCGAAATGTCAATTGCTACTTCATTTTTTTCTTTTTGTGAATAATGCCAGCTTTTACATGTTCCAATGGACAACACGCGCAAATAAGAAAGGAACAAAATTACCCTTCCCATATTTATGACAATTTTAAGCTTAAGACTTGGCTTTATAGAGATGCGTTTCTAACGCACGAGAAGCAATTTCGCTATGAAGTCAAGGTGGGACAAGATGCTCTTACCCAAGTAGGTGCAATTAAGTGATGGAACCTAAATGACCAAGGAGTGGCGAGATACTCTGCCAAGTCATTCCTGAAATCACTGGCTTTTCTCCAGATGAAAAGAGAAAAATTCATTAGAAAGAGATAATAGTTAACAAAAAAATGAAAGAAAATATATCAACACAATGAAACAAAAAGATAAGTGCATAAACATTAAGCATCGACAAAGTAATAAAGGTTTGTATGATTTGTAGAGTAATACATGTAAGGTAGTTTGTTGATTATTCATTGATTTAGTAGTAGGATTCAGACATAAAGAATAGATATGTTGACAGAATTTTTATTTGGTCTACTGTCAATATTAAAAATTATTTACGCTTTAATGTATAATTAACATGTTAAAAGTTTCTACTACATAGCTATCTTGAAACACACATGTCACGTGTTCAATGTTAACTCCGTTAGAAAAAATTACATTGGTATTAAAATAATTATAATCCTTAGCGAATTAGGCATATGCTCATTCAACATTGATATATATATAAAATATGAATGGGAATGAGAATGTCGTGAACTCAATTCGTCTTAAGCAAGAAAAGAACTTTCGTGTATGAGAGATCATTCTATACATGAAGTAGAGCTTAGTAAAATTTAATGTGATTGCAGGATTTATTCAATTTTAAAAAGAAGAGGAAATGCAAAATACTTACTAGACATACTATTTAATAACAAATACCATCTAAATTACTACCGGAAATACAAAGAAATGTGTCTATTAGAATATACTATCTTGAGAAGATGTGTCTGCATTTATTTTATATAAAAAAAAAAAAAAAGACGTTCATCTCTACAGTGTTTGTTTCCTATATTTGTCAAATTATATTTGGTAGTTGGTGCTACTAGAGGGTGAGATGAAAAGAGAACATATGAGAAAGAATCTTTGTTACACTTCTAACAATTTATTATGCTTATGTTTAATTGCGTTTCTTTTGCAATTAGCAAAGAGTACTGAAAATTGCTGTTTTTGTGATGAAGGTCTTTCTAGTTCACCCCTTGTTTATGTTGTCTGAGGTGCTCTGTCACGCAATAGATAACATATCTGAATTCTACATTATGCCATCCGAGAGATCTTATATTGGGCAGGCTTATCCTCTTGTCGATATTCCTCATGCTAGGATGCTTCTGCCTCTTAACCTGGCAACGGCAGAAGGGCCCGTTCATGTAAATGCTAGGCAGTATCACGAGATTTCGAGACGAAGACAAGCACGTGCTAAGCTTGAAAAGCAAAATTCAAAGTTAGAAAAGTGAATTGCCTTTTTTATGCATGTTGATTTGGAAGCTCCTTCCAGACTTTGCCAGTTATAAAAATTAATTATAAAGCTTTTTTTTTTTATTTGAAGGTGTTCCGCTTGTGTTTGCTTCCATAGCCACATGCTATACTGTCATTAGATGCTATTTTTAGGAAATTCTATTTTGTGGGAAATAGTCTGACTGTATGCTTCATCTTCGTTACAGCTTTTGCAGCTATCTCAGCATCTAATTCATTGGGGATAAACTTAATTGATAACTTTTCTTTGCTCTCTGATATGGTGTCATTCCTCTCTCTTGTCTTGGTTTAATTGGATCTACAGCCGTATCTTCATGAGTCGCGGCACCAGCATGCCATGAGAAGAGCCGGAGGAAGTGGAGGGCGGTTTCTTGATCCAAGTAAAATCAATGCTTCGAATGATGCAGCTGAAGAGAAGGGCACAAATTCTGCTCCTGCTCTATCTCCCAATTTGCCAGTTCATTGGGCTCTATTTGGCACCTGTCTCCTTTGAAATCTGGAATTCATCTAGTAGTCACATGGCTGGAAGGTCGGTGGTGTCAATAGTTCAATGTGATTTAAGTTTTCAAGAAATTCGAACCGAACCAAATTATAGGGGTGAGCAGCTAAATCAAACCAAATCGCAATCTGAACTAAATACAACCTAAATGAAAACCTGATTCGATTTGGTTTAGTTTTCTCTTCTTCTTTCTTTTTTTCTTTTTTTTTTTAATGAGAAAAACTGTTGACAAGATTGCATTTTAGTCTATAAGCGAGCAATTACCATTAAAAATAATTTTTTCCCTCAAAAAAATGAATATATGTAAAAGCTACGAGTGTGCTTCTTCTTTTTTCTAGTTTCCTCTGGCTCATGAATTACTTTTCTTAACAAGAAATTTTCATACATGATGGTAGTATATATACTAGACTGAATTTTGGTATGGAAATAAATATGAGTTACATGTGAATCTTGCTCCACTAAATCTAACAGCCCGATTGACCTTTAGCAAATGTATTAGCCACTTGAGATACTTGCTCATATTGGTCCATGCTGCTTTTATTTACCGTCTTTGGAATTCCATCATTTATGCATCACGTGATGTTTGTACTCATTTGTGGAATTTATAGTTCATCTTTATCATTCCGTACACAGTGGACTAGTCCACTCTTAACTTTTCCAAAACCTAATGAATATGTGGCCCCTTCGTCCATTATTTGTGTACCTCCTCCACTTTTTTATGGGGCCATCGACAATGGTCGGTAGATAACTTACAAAATCCAAATGCTTGAGGATGTAACTTAACTAATATCAAGATAAGGACCAAGACCAAATGAATCTCCGTTTGATAGATCAATCAAATCAGTACTTTAAAAGCTCGATTGTTTAATGACCGTGCTACGAAGGACTGACTCAACATGTACTCTTAATTCGTGGCATAGTCATGTACGAATCATGTGTCTGCATCAGTATAGCTGCACATCACTCGTCAACGAGAGAGCCAACCCCAGAAAACACGTGAAGGACGTGGGGGACCCCTGGAAGTAAATGAATAAAGAGGAAGGTTCGTCACTGCGTTGCATTGCTTGACCTTGACCTGCTCACGCTATCATCCAAGGCCATTTAAATGTGTTATAAACTAAATTTTTATGTTGCATTTAAGAAATTTTCTTTTCGTCAATGTTTGCGATAGGAACGGTGCAAAAATCGGTAGTAATTTTTATTATCTTTTTGATACCTATAAAAAGTCTAGTTTCCTACGATACGCACGCAACTTGAGATTTTCTTTCGAAATATAGAAGACACATCGAAATAGGAGTTTCCTCCTTCATCTTCACTTCGATATTCTACTATATTCTTTTTCATATTTTAATTAACTCAAGCCAATAAGTCATTGATACGTTACGGGTTAGTAAAAGTAGTTTACTTGACTATTTAGCTATAGTGATGGATGGTGACAATTGATTAAGTGACACTTTTCATCAATCAAATGTGGTTTTGTATTTCATCAGCAGTCGCCGAGGGCTTCATGGCCATTGCCTAGTGGTCGGCGAGCCTCACTAGAACCTCACTGGCCATTGTGGAAGAAAAAGCAAAAGAAGGAAGAAAAGGAAAAAGAAAAAAATTCAAAAAAATATATATCATTAAAAATTGTCAATGTCATGCCGGTCGGCGTAAATTGGCTGGATGGACCGAACTAGCACAATTACAAAATATTTGGAATTGAATTGACAAAGACAAACGTTTAGGATTCAATTGGTATAATTATAATAGTTTTAGAATTTTTTCAGTAATTTTCCCAAAAAAATAGGCTCTCTTGTCTCTCTGTCCCCTCATCACTGAAAATAAAAATAAAACAATGCCAAGAGTTCAGAATAATTTATGCAGTATGATCCAAAGCATTAGCAAATTAATTAGAGTATTTTAAAGCAAAAATCATTTTAGTTTTCTTCAATCCAAGTGCATGGGACACAACGTCTTTCATTGTGGAAGCAAAAAAACATGCCACGTGATTCACTTTCATCTTCTACTTTTTTTTCTGGAGGGCCAACAATATTCCCAAGTGCTGTTATGGATGGCTTGCGCAAAAAAGCATTGGGCTTGTTCCATGATGTACCTAACTCGAGAAAAACGAAAGTGATTTTTGCTTCAACAATGAGAGAGATACGACACTCCAGCATCGCACCACAATTAAAGAAATTAGAAAGCAATCATTTTCGCTTTAATAAAAGTGAGCTTTGCTTTCATTTTCCTTAGATTGAAAAGATGCCAACACCCATTTCATTAGTCAAAAACAAAGAATCATGATTGTCGTAGGATAAATTAGTCCGATGATTTTGCCATTCAAAAAGAGATTTTTGTTGTGAAAAGCGGTTTTCCTTCTAAAAAAGGAGAGGGAAAAAAAAAGTTGGAACATGAGAGCTGGGTCATCGAAAGTTGTTTCATTTGAGACAACGATTTGATTTTTGTGTTCATCTAGATAGAGCAAAAATTATTAAACTGATACTTGTCCCAAAAAATTATTGAATGGATATAACTCTGCTTCCAGGCGTTAAAAATTATCGAGTAGAATCTTTTTTTTTCTTTGCTCAGTTTTAATGTGTTTAAAGGGATCTACAGCAAAAGATCTTGAAGAGTCACCCATCTCGATAATGTTCCCAGTGTTTCTCATGAAAAAAATAAATGATGACTAAATTATCTAACAAACAATTGGAGAAGTCACAATTGGCTACTTTAATTAGTGTTCTCCACCTATGAAGCTTTTACATTTCTGTTCTTGAGGAAAGGCGGACAAGAAGTCCAAAATCTTGTATATGGAATACAATCAAGTCCTAAATTCAATTAAGTCTCAAACCTTCTTCAAAAGTACAATTGAATCTTTTTGATGAACAATATCTAAAATTGTTTCATGTCACTCAAAAAGTGTTTATAAATTGCACTTTTGAACATAATTTTAGGATGTAATTGCATTTTTCAATAAAGGTAGAGGAATTAATTCAATCAGTTGAAAAGTAAAGTACTTAAATTGCATTGTTTGCTAAAGGTTTAGGACTTGATCGAAATAATTTAAAAGTTTAGGATTGAATTACATACATATAAGATTTCGGACATTTAAGAGTTGTAATGCAATTTTTTTCCCAAAGGGAAACATCTCAGAGATATTAAGAAGTAACAGATGGAATAAAGTTATGCGTACGGTACATGAGAATTTTCCCTTTTTCCACTTCAACAAGAATATAAAGGGACTCCGCCCATACCTGCTTTCTCCATTAATTTTTGGTCCATGCACTTACGAAAGTTGAAAATCATGTCGATCTCAGTGTTTCAAATTCTTCTGCTTCTGGTTTCACTCAAGTTGCAAGCATCAGGTGCTGCACCTGGACTTGCGAAGCCTAACTGTCCTGAAACATGCGGGAACGTCACCATTCCCTTCCCCTTCGGAATAGGAGCCGAGTGCTTCTTCGAGGAATGGTACCAGATCGTCTGCCAACAAAACAACACCATTCTGAAGAAGATTGGATTGCGAGTTCTCAACATTTCACTCCCCGATGGAGACGTGGATGGCATGATTAACGTTAGTCTTCCTGTAATTTACTCAAATGCAAGTTGCGGGGGTGACGGACGTGCTGCGCGTGTAAGCTTGGAAGGAAGTCAATTTGTCTTCTCCCAGAAAAGGAATGTCTTTACATTGGTCGGTTGCAACACCCTGGCCACACTGGATACCACGATTTCAGCTGTTGTCGGTTGCAGGTCGAGATGTGCTGGAACCAACACCAGCATTAGCTGGAATGGTGATTGTTCCGGGAGGGATGGCTGCTGCCAGACTATGCTCCCTCGTAACCTTCAGGGCTTTAGTGTGGATTTCAAAGAAGAAGGTGGACATGAGGGGTGCAAGTACGCTTTCTTGAGGTCTGACTTTACAGGTTTATATGATTTGAAAGTGAATGAGACGGTTCCAGTGGTGCTGGAATGGGGGATTGCGAACGATACTGAATATGGACGCAGGCTTATCCAGCAGTCGAAGACTAGTTATCCTTCCTCTTGTCGCAGATACAGCGTTGACAACAGTGAAATGCTATTTACACAGTGCTATTGCACACGGGAGTATGGTGGTAACCCATATCTTATGGAAGGATGCAAAGGTAACCCATTCCATGCTATCATGTTCTGTATTTTTTATTTTGATATATAATAGGGAATGTGCTTTCACATTCCGTATTTAGGGGCATCATGCAGTGAAGTGGTTTGTTCATTTTCAGATTTTTCTAAGAAGAACGCATTCACACTGTATAATGATTGTATACATGCTTTTCTACCTTCTTTTTCTTAGTTTTTCCGCCCAAGATTACACAAAGTGAACGCACTTTCAAACAAAATTGATCAAATTACATTGATAATAATTTACTGGAATTACAGGGGAACAAGACAGTCCTTTAGTTACAAGCACAATATTTTAGTCATGGAATTAACAATTTATGAGGAAATGTGACCTACTAGTTTCCGTAATTTTACTCAAGGAGATCGGTTTTGCTGTTAATATATTTGCTGCTGGTTTCACAACCATTAGGAGCTGCACCTGGACCTCAAGGCCATGACTGTGCTGAAACATGCGGGAGCGTCACCATTCCCTTCCCCTTCGGAATAAAAGCCGGGTGTTTCTTGGATGACTGGTACCAGATCGACTGCCAACAAAACAACAGGGTTCCCATTCTGAAGAAGATTGGATTCCGAGTTCTCAACATTTCACTCCCTGATGAAGACGTGAATGGCATGATCAACGTTAGTCTTCCTGTGATTTACTCAAGTGCAAGCTGCGGGGGTGACGGACGTGGTGCACTGGTAAGCTTGAAAGGAAGTCAATTTGTCTTCTCCCAGAAATGGAACACCTTTACAGTAGTCGGTTGCAACACTCTAGTGACAGGGAACAATACAGAATCAGCTGTTTTCGGATGCCAGTCGAAATGTGCCGGAACCGACTTCACCATTAGGAAGAATAGTGCTTGTTCTGGGAGGGACGGATGCTGCCAGAGTTTGCTCCCCTTGAACCTGCAGGGCTTTGGTGTGGATTTCAAAGAAGAAGGTGGACATGGGGGGTGCAAGTACGCTTTCTTGAGGTCTGATTTTACAGGTGTTTATGATTTGAGATTGAATGATACGGTTCCAGTGGTGTTGGACTGGGGGATTGCAAACGATACCAACTATGCAATTAACCGTATCCGGCAAGGTTACTACGATGATTCTTTCCACTGTATAAGTGTAGAATATTCGGCCCGTACAAAAAGAGGAAGTATATATGATAGATATGGAAGCTACATCGTCGACAGTGGTGAAATGCTATTTATGGAGTGCCATTGCGCTAAGGGGTATCGTGGTAACGCCTATGTTGATGGAGGATGCAAAGGTAACATATTTCATGCTATCACATTGGGAATTTAAGTGCACCATACAGCGAAGTGGCTTGTTCATTCCCAGATTTTTCTCTGAAAAAAATTTATTCACGCTGTTTAATGATCATATATATGATTTTATTTTTATTTTTTTGCCCAAAAATGCACAAAGCGAATGCACTTTTAAACAAAATTGAACTTATTATATTGATAAAAATTTACTGGAAATAAAGGGGAACAGGACAGTCCTTTTGTTACAAGCACGATATTTTAGCCCTGGAATTAGCAATTTTATGAGGAAATGCGACCTACTAGCCTCCTTAATTTTACTCAGGAAGATGGTTTTTGCTGCTAATATATTTATGATATCATTTGTCATCAGCCGAATGTGATCCAAAGCGGTGCCCCGGGACTTGTGTGTACAAACGAGGCTCCTTTCGCTGCGTCGGTGGTGGAAAGACCAAGTTCATTCTTATTGGTAAGCAGATCTTTTAACCTAGAATTTTAGACGGCTTCATTCTGGAGAATTGCTAGAAAAAGAACAGCATAGCATAAATTATGTTCAGAAAAGGTACATAAATAAGATTTACATTACCCTTCGTTCTAACATGATTGCGTAATGATTATAGATAAGTTTCCATCAATAGTATCTATCAGGACAACCTCAAAACTTTCTTCGTGCACGAATACTTATATGTGATAGCTAAGACAGCACTTAGAACTTTTCTAATGTTGCCGCTTCAGATCTATCAAAAGATGACCAAGGTTCCTACTTACTCTTGTCGTATTTGAATTGGAATTATTACAATCATAATCAAGATGAATGCTGGTAGGAATATTTTCACTTTCATCAATGGTTTTCTCATTTCCTAGTAAGGCAGATTAGTTGTACAATCCAGATGTATGTATAAAAATATCACTTGATGGAACTTAGCAGGAGACAAATTAATTGTTCAAGATTGTTAAGAAAAATCCACATGAAAGGAGCTCAGGTTAATCACTCTTATATGATTTCCTCTTAATGAGATTCACTAAAATATTTTATTATAAGACCTTATAGATAAAAGAAGGGTGCATTTATTGGACTTTTGCCCCATAATTTTTTGTAATGCAGGGGTTGGGGCAGGCCTTGGGGCACTACTTTTGTGTCTTGTCTTATGGAGGCTGTACAAATACATCAAGAAGAGAAAAGAAATCAAGCTTAAAGAGAAGAACTTCAAACGTAATGGTGGTCTTTTGTTGGAAAGTGAGCTATCTTCTGAAGGCCATGTCGAGAAAAACAAATTGTTCAACTCCAAGGATCTAGAAAAGGCTACTAACAATTTCAATGAGGATAGGATACTTGGGCAAGGTGGACAAGGTACCGTTTACAAAGCAATGTTAACAGATGGAAAAATAGTTGCTATTAAGAAATCAAAAGCAATAGACGAGGGCAAAGTCGAACAATTTATAAATGAAGTCATCATTCTCTCACATATCAACCATAGGAATATCGTTAAGTTATTGGGTTGTTGCTTGGAGACAGAAGTCCCACTTTTAGTATACGAGTTTATACCAAACGGGACTCTATACCAATATTTGCATGACCCAAAGGAAGAGTATCATGTATCATGGGACACACGCCTACGAATTGCAACTGAAATTGCAGGAGCCTTATTCTACTTGCATTCAGCAACCTCAATTCCCATTTATCATCGAGACATCAAGTCCACTAATATCCTCTTGGATGAGAAATATCGGGCCAAAGTGGCAGATTTCGGTACTTCCAAGTCTGTTTCCCTTGATCAAACTCATGTAACCACGTTGGTGCGAGGGACTTTTGGCTACCTAGATCCCGAGTATTTCCAATCAAGTCAATTTACAGACAAAAGCGATGTGTATAGCTTTGGAGTTGTTCTTGTTGAACTCTTAACGGGACAAAAGCCAATCTCGTCGCTAAGGGAACAAGAAGGCAGAAGCCTTGCGACCTATTTCATAATTTCGATGGAAGAAAATCGATTGTTCGACATTGTAGATGCTCAAGTTTTGAAAGAAGGTAAGAAGGAAGAGATTGCATCAGTTGCTAACCTTGCAAAAAGATGCTTGAACTTGAATGGGAGGAACCGGCCTACAATGAAAGAAGTGGCAATGGAGTTAGAGGGGATGAAGAAGCTCCCAAATCCTTTGGGTATTCGGCAAAATCAAGAGGATGGGGAGGCAACTAAATCTTATGTTGCTGCATGTGAATCCAGCAAGTCAAACATCGACACAGATGTCATTACATTTTCAGATGTGCAACCATTCTTACCTAGTGAGTCGTGGTGAAGATCTGTTTTGCCTCTACACTTATGAGTTATATTGCTGTGTTTGTCATGGAAATCGGTTTTCAGAGCAAAAGATACAGAAAAAGAGGGAAGGGAGGAAAGCTTGTTAGTTTACTAATAGGAGGATTTTGGTTAGTTATTTATTGTTAATGAACTTATATTTAGTGTTTGGGATCAATGAACTGTTAAGTCATGCCAATCCCAAGTTTATTCTAGTCCTGTAATTAGCATGATGCCGTGATTTCATTTCATCTTGAGATCTTTGAATATTTGCCGTCAATTCGATTGTTGCAAAACTTACATCGATCATGCATGGCACCAGCCTTTGCAAATCAATTAGATTTGTCCTTGCTGGGAAGGAAGAAAACAAGAAAGACGTTTCCCTTCTGAAAAAGAAGGCGAATTTGCATTCGCTTTCCCCGCCCGTCTCTTCCTCGAAGATCACACCGAATTGCTAGTGGCATCGAGGGATTGTTGCCAATTTTCAATAGCAAAAACAAAACCAGTAAAAAATCAATCGGGCATGGACCAACTCGTATATAAGAGATATTTACTCTCCTCATTTAAAGCATAGAAGATGTTGGGTGCTCTTTTTTCATATTTCCATTGATTTTTCACGATAGTAGTGTTTGATTAAATGCCCTTAAGAAACGTAAGTCATCTTGTTTGTAGAATAAAATTCATAGAGATCATAAATTAGTTTTATGTATTCATTATTGATGTTGACACCCGATTTTTTGTAAATATTTTAAATATTCATTTATTTTGCAAAAATATAAAAATTTATAGAAAAAAAAAGTAAAAAAAAAAACAGAAATCATAAAAAGATGATGATGATGATGATGAAGTAATAGTAATGAAAACATGCATGAGAGTGAAAAAAAAAATGATGAGAAAATAATGGAAAAGTCGAGTTGGCTGGTGTAGCACGGCCCATTTTTTTATTTCTTTTTGAGCCCACTCTTCTATTTTTCTTCCAGCCCATCATCCCTTTTCTCTCCTTTGCGCACGCGCGCCCGCACACGAGGGAGGGGGGGTGAACCCAGCGGCAATGGCGCCAGTCCAGTGACGCCAGCAGCGATGACGCCAGCAGAAGGAATATTCCAGCTGTCGTTGCTCGTCAGAGGAGTGGAGGAAGAGGAGAGAAAGGAGGAAGGGAGAGACGCAGCGAGAAGGGCGTGAGCAAGGCAGAAATAGAGGAGAGAAGGCTCAGCTCGTGGGGGGTTGACTAGAGAAAAAATGAGATAAGTATATTAGAAGGGTCAAAAGTCATATATAACGGTCACTTTAATATCAAATTTTGTTGCCGACTGTATTAAATGCTAAATCAAAATAAAAACGATTACTTTAGTGCCAATGGCGATAAATTTCAGCTAAATTGATTAAGTATAATTTATAATTATAATTATAATATGACTAGACAAAATTTTAAAAAAATCCGATCCACATGATATTTTCACATGGCATGCTTGGCACTAAAGTGATTCTTTTTTAACAACGACTAATACTTAAATGATCAACTTTAATAAAATTAGGTACTTAAATGATCACTATTTACAACTTTTGAATAACATCATTTAGGAATTATATGTTGACTAAGCACACTAGCTAGCCACGTAGGACTGAAAAATAATAATATATAGACACGTCGGATTTCCAACCATCCGGATCGGAGTTGGTACTTAGATGATCATTTTTTTCAAACAAAAGTAGTACTTAAGTAATTCAAAAAAATCTTTAGCATTAAAATGAGCGTCGTACACAAATACTCGATATACTTCTTAAATGAAACATAGAATGTTCGAGAACCCCGAACTCAAATAGAGAATTTTAAGTGACTCGTGATAGACTGAGATGGGTTTAATATGAAAATGTATTGATTGCAGCCTTTATGCATCATGTTTAGTCCATAGGTTACAATAAATTTCGCTTTAGAATGCATGCTTAAAATCGCATTTCAACCGTTTGATAAAATGGCTGAGAGAATGCCGAGTATTGATTCATCATTGAATCCCGAGATAGATCCGTTCATGTTTGCTTCTGGGTTGGTTGAATCTGCTCTGATATTCTTTTTCTCTTTGTCTGGCTATGTGATTCTATGGGAACGATCGATCGCCGGCGAGCGAGCCGAGAGTCCCCCCTTTGGCTGAAGCTCTCACTCCACATCGGCGAATCCCGCTGTCCAGGGCTATTCTAGTTAAGCCATTCTCTCCATATTCGTGTATTTATGTTCGCTTGTATTTCTGATTTGCTGATTTCAGAACCCATGGTTCGCGTAGTTTTTGTTTCGGTGAATTTATTTTGGGTCGCCAGAGTAGACGGCCGGTGATGGGCCGTCGGTGGTTAGGGGTAGACGATAGGCCGGCGAGTGGTGGCCTGAGTGGACGACCATGGAGGGTCAGGGCTCGGTGGCGGCATGATTGGTCGAGGTCCCCTGGTTCGGTGAAGATGAATTTGCAGGCGGTGGAGGAGATGTTCTCCGTCCGCGAAGAAGAATGAAGGTGCAGGAGAAGAAGACAAAAGAGGGAAGAAGACAAAAGGAATAAAAACAATTAAAAAAGGAAAATCAATAAAAATACCAAAAATCTAAAATCACATTAAAAAAATCCTTTTATAATCCGAAGCGGGTCGGATCCGGATAGACAGGTTGGGACAATGGGTCGGATCAAGTAAACCCGGTCTAAACCCGTTGCCTAACTATAATGATAATAAAAAATATTACAATTTCTAAAAAATTGTAAAAATCATTATAAATCAGAAAATTTATAAAAAACACTGTATAAATTTACTTAATTAGAAAATTAAAAATTGATAAATTTTATAAAATTCAGAAAATCATAAAAATTTCGGAAATTTTAAAAAATCATTAAAATTATTAAAATTATTTAAAAATTCACAAAATTCACAAAATTCAGGAAAAAAAATCCAGAAAAATACAAAAACTATGAAAATTGGAAAACTGTTAAAGAGTGAAAATCCAAAATTGGACAAGTCTTTAGGACTTTATAATAGGGTTCTTTGTTTTGAATTGTTTTCTCTTTTTTAGAGATCGTTTAGGATATTTATGTTTTTTCTTTGCGATTATACTTGGTTGTGCTTCTTTAATACCTTGGATGTTATTTTCTTTGTTTTAAAATGGTTAGGATGAAACCTAGAATTCTCCAATAGATTCCCATAACGTTAGTTAGCATTCAATCAAGTTAGGCACTGAAAGGACATCAGTCTTATGATTAGTGTAATCAAGTTCTCAAATCTAGAATCTCTGGTTGCAAAAATTGTAAGATATCTTCCCATGTTTTATTTGATTTCTAGCCGACCAAAAAAGATTAGTAGCGGCTCCTGAATCAAAATTTATATAGGATTAATTGATCAAAAAATGAACGTCCGATGTCGCGTGAGAAATGGGCTTAAAAGAATCCATGTTTATAATTGATGAATCATTTGCAATATTAACAATCGAATGGTCCATCCGTGATCATCATTATATGGACCATTCGATTCATCTCATAAGCAAGTATCTTAAACCTAATTTTACCCTCATTGGAAGGGGTTAGTTGCAACGGCTTGAATTATAAATTGAGTACAAAATCATGGAATTTATACTTTGGAATTTTTCGTAGTTCAAACAATCCGAGACACTACTTTTCAACAACATATGCTCCTTGGGTTGTCTAATTTTTGTATTTCCGTCTCGAACTTCACAATTACCAAATTCTTTGAGTAAGAACTTTTCTATTAAGATGAAGATATTGGAATATCAATTTGGAAGAGACAATGAAAACGGGAGTTCATTTTGGTGATTTTATTTTCACATGTGCATTAGATCTGTTCCATGAAAAACATCAACAACTGTGGTTTTTCAAAATTTTATCTACTTTTCTATTCAATTGATTATAGATCTATGTTTATTTGATAATCACCTTCAAAACTGCAAGTAAGAAAGAGGGATCACGACCAATGTTGGCTTCTCTTTGTCCGAAGTTTTTCTTTTTTAACTCTGACATATGTTTTTTCTTTGTGAATACTTCATTTTTTAAAAAGTTTGGTTTATAATGGAAAGTTTCATAAATGGTCTCATAGCTCGTAGTACACTTCTCTGAAACCCAAATCTTCTTCCCAAAAAAGTTCAATATCCAATTAATTGGGCCTCTCTTGCAGCCAAGCCCCCCTTAAACCCAGATCCATTTGCCAGACATAGAAACGACAATGAAAAGGAATCGACAAAGCGTGGCCGACCCAACGGCTATAATTGGGAATCGAAATCTCAAATTGGAATACAAATTGTCCACGTTCATGCTTCTCTTCTCTCTCTCTCTCTCTTTCAATCCTAATCAAGTGTGTTTGGTTCAACATTTAAAAAAGCCCATAAAAAAATACAAAGCAGTTCAACCTAAAGGATTTTGAGTACATGCAAAGGCCATTTGATAAACTACACTTTAAAAAATAATTTTGAGAAAAATGTTATTTGGTAGAAAATATATTTGAAAAGCTATTTGCGTGATTAATATTAGTTTTTTTTTTAATTTTTATTTGTTTAAAATTGAAAAAAAAATAATGTATGCAACTTTTAAAACATAAAAATTAACAATAATGCTAAAAAAAAAAAAACCAAATATATATTATAAAAAAGGACCAAAGCTTACGCCAAATGATTGCCGGTGAGCTGATTTGGCGACAACGGCCGTCGGAGGTCACTCGACCTCAGGCGACCCTTGGTAAGGGTCACATGACCAGGCAATGTGTGACCTAGGCGACCATTGCCTAGGTCTCGCAAGGGTCACTTGACTAACGGCTTGGGTCACACATTGCCTAGGTCATGCAACCTTCGTGCGACCCTCGCCAGGGTCGCACAATGGGCGACATCGACTAATGACAACTGTAGCTAGATCTAGTACACCGATAGCCATAGCTCTTCGCCAATTCAGTGAAGGGTTTGGTCATTTTTTAATTAAAAAAAAAGTAACAAAGGACAAATCGAAATTTTCAAGAATTGTTGAGAGTAATTTTGGAAGAGAAAATGAGTTTCAATATTTAGTAAAATGCTGAAAGCCTAATGCTAGTAGGACTAACATTAAGTTTTCAGCATTTTCAATACTGACTTTTACTTGAAAGCTCCTTAAAAATAATTGCCAAACGATTCAATATTTCTCCAAGGGCCTGGTGGCCAAAAATGCTGAATCATACGCACTTTTTGCAAAAAAAATATTCCAAAGAGGCATCAATGGTTCTTACCAAAAAAAGAAAAAAAAAGAGGCGTCAATGAGTCTTTGTGATCTCCTGAGGAATAGAATTTTCCGACCTTTCAACCCAGTTTGAATTAGCGGACTTAAGATTGGCCAACAACACCTTGCAATCATCTACAATAGCAACGGATATAGGGCCCACGAGCTTTCTACTTTTCCAGCTTAGGAGCTCTGTCAGAAATCTACCGATGGTCTCTATCTCTACTAGAGCCGTTCAACGGGTGGGTCGGTCGGGTTTGGGTCGGGTCATTAATGGTCCGACCCAAATTGACCCATTAACCCATTTATAACCTATTTATCTTAATGTAAATTTTTTGAGCCAAAACCCGACCCGACCCGACCCATACCCAACCCATACCCGACCCGACCCAACTCATATTAATAAAATACTTTCATATTTAACAAATTTAGAAAAACTTATTCCTATGTTTTTTTTAAAGATTATATTATTAAAATACTTCCAAGCTTTTATATATATTATTTTTTTAAATTGTATTGCTAAAATATTTTTATACAATATAAATTTAGTGGACAATTTTTATAAATATTAAAATAATTATTTAAAAAAATCGAAATTTAATTATTTTTTAAAAAATTAAATTTTTAATTATTTTTATTTTATTTTTAAAATATAATTTTCTTTTTCTTTTTCTCTTTTCTTTTTCTTTTTCTCTTTTTTCTTCTCCTTCTTCTTCTTCTTCTTTGGCCGGCCGCCGGCCACGATGTTGGCCGGCGACCGGCCACGGGTGAGCCTCGAGCTCGCCGACACCGAGGCCTTTGCCTCCGGATGCAGGCGAGCTTGAGCCTCGCCCGACGCCCGCCGAGCTCGAGGCCGGCAAGCTCAAGTCTCGCCGGATCGGCTAGGCTCAAGCCTCGCCCGACGCCAGCGAGCTCGAGTCTCACCGCCGGTGCGAGCCTCCGCCTCGCCAATGCCGGCGAGGCCTCCGCCTCGCTAGATCCGGCGAGGCTCGAGCCTCGCCCGACGTTGGCAAGCTCGAGTCTCACCAAATCGGCGAGGCTCAAGCCTCGCCCGGCGTCGCGAGGCCTCCGCCTCGCCGGATCCGGCGAGCTCGAGCTCGCCGACGCCAACAAGCTCGAGGCTCGCCTAGCCGGTCGTCGGCCGTTGCCGTGCCGGCGACCGAAAGGAGGAAGGAGAAAAAAAAAAGAAAGAAAAAAAAGAGAAAGATAAATATAAAAAAAAGGAAGAAAAAGAAAAAGAAAATAAAAATAAAAAAAATTATAATTTCGATTTTTATAAAGTTAAAGAGAGAAGGGAGGGATTATAATGTTTTTGTTAAATATGAGTTTTCAACCCAACCCATTTAAAACTCACTTAAGACCCACCTATCTTAAACCTTTAATTGTGAAATCCATTTAACTATCTTTTGTTATAAACAAATGACCCATTTTAACACCTCTAATCTCTACAAAAAGATTATTTGCTTTCTCCTTCTTTAAGCAGAGGTGTACACCAAAAACTGCCTGGACCACATTGGACCAGCCGGTTTTGGGTAGTTTGGATCGGCTAGTTTTGGGCGGTTCCCATGGTTGGCGATCTAGTTCACAGTTCCTATTCTTGAAACCAGTGGCCAGTCGGTCTGATTTCTAGTTCCAAGGTCGGAAGAATGGATGGGACCGGACCAATTATATATATATTAAACTTATTGCATCTGAAATTGCAATTGAAGTAGCAACTTCTCATGTGGTCAAAAGACCAACAAAATTCTTTTTGTGACTCTTTATTTATAGAGAAAACTTACTTGTTAGTTTATTATTCTACCCGGTGTAGGACTAAGGCTCCAAGACACCTTCATTTCTCATGCTCACACACTCTCTCTCTTGCTCCCCTCACTTGCAAAAGACAAGGCATCCAAGCCTCCAAAAGGTCCACATCAACTAAGTACTTAAAGAATAAAAGAGAGAATGTCTATAAAGTCCAGGCCAAGCACAACCTCTAGTCATATTGCTCATGACTTTTATGGTTATGAGCAAGTGAAGTTTGAATTTTTTGCACGTAAAAACATGTGCGATTAGTATTAACAAATCGCCCGGGGACTGAATTTTAAAAAATAATTCTGGTTTTTTTGGACCAGACCACACCGATGGTTTGGTCTGGTTCCGGCGGTTCCCGGTTCCACAGGAACTGAGCACCCCTATCTTTAAGTGAAGAGCTCAGAAGGGAGCTAGGGTTTCATTGGTCAACGCCATATCGAGTTGAAATGTCCAGGAAGATGGACGCGATGCGATTAGCAATCTGCCGAACTCGGTGCTCCTCCATGTTCTGTCCTTCCTGCCCATGAGAGACGCCGTTAGGACAGTGATGGTCCCGGGGTTCCGTCACCCCTAGACTTCTACCGGCCACTTGTCTTTCGATCACTATCCATACCACGACTGCAAAAAGTTGGAGACTCCTTTTGAAGTGGACGAAAGATTTGTGAATTTTACCAACTATGTGTTGACTCTGCACGAGAGCCCCACGATCGATTCGTTCCATCTTAATTTGAACCGTGCATCTGAGGTGCACCCCTATGATCCCGAATATGAGGACTATGCAACTCCAGAGAGGAGAGAACATGGAACAAACTGGATACGTGGATTCGTTTTGCAGCGAGGAGAAAGGTTAAGTTCCTCGATTTGGACTTCTTACGGTGTGCTTGGGAGTTCTGACATTGTCTTTACTTCCCACTTAATCGTTACGTGCTGCCCAGCATTGTCCTTAGGTGTAGCAGCTTAGTAGAGCTGAAGCTGGCTTCCTGTGTGGTCAGACCAGCGTCGGGACGAGTCCAACTAAGGTCGCATAGAAAATTATTTATGAAAAAAATTGACTTCACTGACTACGAAATGGCTGACATACTATCTGGTAGCCCGTTGCTGAAAGAATAGTCTCTTGAAGATTGTTATGGTCTCCACGAGCCCAAATTCTGTTGTGGCCCATCTATTGAAGAGTCAAATTTGGAGAGATGCGGTGGTCTTGAAAAGCTTGATCTTACACGATCAGATATCACACATTTAATTGTTGATCACTATGAGGATCTGGAGCTATTTTGTCCCAATGTGAAGACTCTGGATATTGCTGGGTGTCTAGATTATGTCAAGGTGACTGATATGTTATCACTGGTTGATATATCCCTCTGCTTCGGTGATTATAAAATATATCCGCCTGGAGAATATTGTGAGTTTGGACTGCTGCTGGAAAAGCTCAGCTGTAGTCCTTATTTTATGCCATGCGATTGGTGCATACTGGTATGGTTTATCTGCTGTTGCTCTGACCTATTTTGTCTTGCTATGAGGTACTTTTGAATGATTTGGGTTCTGATCCTTCAGGTAAGGGCTATTAATATATGTTTGATAGGATATTCTCACGTTTCAACTGTCCTATATTTGTAGAATAGAAGTTGGGTAAACTGATTTTGGATGGGTCTTACTTGAAATGGACAGTGGCTGTGCCGTTTCTCTGCTTTGGCTTCGTTGTTCTGTTGCTTTTTTTATGCTTCAGTTCATCCGGTAATGTCCTAGATGAAGAGTAAAGGAAAATATTATTTACTCAGGCTGGGTTCTTTCATTTATGCCCACCTAAAGTTTTATAAGGTGGCCTTCCTTGCATCTGCTGGCCTATGAACTTTGAGCAATTGTAAACTATTATTATCCACAACCCACTCATGTAACCGAAAACTATAGTTTATTAGGTGTCCGTCTTCCTTGTGTCCCCGTTTGTTTTCAATTTTAATGTGACATCTATTAATATTTTAAATGTGCATGTCCATGCTCGTGATTTGTCTTTCTAATATTCTACATAATCTGATGAATTTCATGACAAGACTCTGAATTCAACGGTATCATACTAATTCATTTCACAATGTATGTCCTGTACTAATTTTCATTTAATGTCGGTCCAGTTAATTCTTTTTAAATTAGGTATTGACTATGTGGGAGTTGACAAATCAACCATGCCCATCTTTCGCCTAGAAACATGTGACACTACAAATGCATCTGAGAAAGCAGTACGTCCCTCGCATTTGTAGCTTGTTGAGGAACTCCGATTTTCTTGAGACGCTCACTATCTATGTTTATCCCGGAAGAGATGGCAATAAAGCCAAGGTATAAATGCTTGAACTGTAAAATTTTTTGGAACTTTCAAATTTGGAAGTGATGGAGATTATGAAGTGGCTTTAAATTTCTAGCTTGCCGAAGTTGGGTGGAAGCTTGCATTTGAGTTCAATGGCTATAGTTACTGAAGTTCAGTGGACCGCACATCCGTTGACATGTACGGTGCCGTTTGGATTCACATATTTACATTGTTGATAAACAATGAAATCAATCGTCTTGTTTATTGTCTTCACCTTGATAGGTGAAGACAATGGGGGTAAGGATTCATATATGACTTGCTTGGGGTATGTATCAGAGCTGCTTGCTATTTTATCTTGAATTGAAGAGACCCAAAAGCAATTTATAGAAGTCCATCCCCGGCAATTTGTCTCTACTGACTCTTGAGAAGTGAACTTTGTGCGTACATGCGTGTATATGAATATGTGAATATTACTGGCTAAGGGATGTTGACATCATTGATCATTATCGATAGATCTTAGACTCATTTGATTTCTAAAAATGTTTCCTGATCATCTATTCCTCAATTGGTGAACTATTGATTGAGCTAGCTAGGTGTTGCCACTAATTTGCTCATGAAACATTTCCTCTTTTTATTAGTAGCCTCAGTTCTTGTTGTGGCATTGGTGCAATGTAAAATTTAGGCTCTTAATATGAACCGTGGACCATATCACCTAATTAGAAATTACACCATAGCAGCTATACACATATAAGAAATGATTGATTGACATTCTTTAATTTATTGTGAGAATAATAATTTGTTCTTTGTTAAATTTAATAATACCACCGTCAACTGTTCTAAAAACTTTAGCTCTTAAATAAATGAGTGGTTTAATATTTTAATTATGTTAATACTCCATCTCACGCTTAGTCTGGTTTTTTGGACATTTAATTGAGGAGGTAAATGATGTCTGAAAAGATTTAAATTTAGAACCTCTAGCTTTGATATCATATGAGAATTTAGTGGAAATACAGCCGACTATTTTAAAAGTTTAAGTTATTAGATGAATGCATGTTTTATGATTTTAATTACACTAACAAACACCTCATGCTATGATAGCAAATGGGATTTTGTACGACCACTATCAAGTTGTTTAAAAGTTAAACTATTATATGAATGTGTATTTTAATATTTAAATATTCTAATAATATAGAGCTTGTTGATCAAAGAGAACCCATCAAGATTGAATTTTTTTTTTCCTAGTTGAACATCAAGAAAGAAATGACTTGGTCGTTATTCTGGACAAGTAGTAAATTACCAAGCATGGTTTGAGAGGTCAAACACGTATTCAAATTCAATTTTATATGGACAATTTATTCTCGTAAAATTTTGGTTAGAAAAACTGAACTTAAGGTTCGCTAAACTTCATCGTCCTAAATTGAAATCAGATAGGAAGTTTAGGAGATGACTCTCAATGGCCAGTATCGAACACTTCTGCTAGAATTGGAAGGATAAAACAAACTTGCAAAGAAACATGCGGTGTGAAAGTGTTTATACAAAAAAATAACGGACTCTTTGTTATCGATAAATGATGGGACATGATCAGTTAATTAAAAGTGATACAAGAGGATATTTGAAGGACTTGAGTTAATCAACACCTACACCAAAGGGTAATCGATAACGAGCAGGGATTGATCGATGATTGAGAGAGGAGAAAAGAAAAGTTAAAGTACACTACCCTCGACTCTTCCTTCTACTCCCTCTTTGAACCTCGTTCTTTGGCTTTGATATCCTCTCTTGTACCATGGCTTAGCTACAAAGCAAAAGTGGTAACGCGTCATGAATTTTACCATATGTTGGGCAAAGAGAATACACAAGAGTGCACGTTTAAGTAAAATGCTGAATGACGATGCCAGCATCAAGTGGCAGTTATCTCAGTGAGATGGAATATTATATTTGCTTATGGATATAGGTTATTTGCGTATGGAAATAGAGATTAAAAAATCAGAGAACGCAATTGTAGTTATTATTGGGGATAGTAACCGCTTATGTGTAACCATTACTTTGCAGATTATAAATAAATACCCATTATATGTATTGTAATATCTCTCTCCGAACACCCTAACACCAAGTCAATTAAGGTTATTCGTTTGTTCACGGCAATTTCGTTTTGCTCCTCATGTATTTACTTTTTCTGCACCTTAAATTCATCTGCTCTAAAATTTCACGCCTACTAATTCCTTGTTCAAGATTGACACGAAATCCATTTCACAAAAAATCAAGATCAATTTTTCAGTTAAAGATATTTCGCTTCTCAGGTGAATTCCCATTCTCGGCGAAACAGGAAGTATTGCCTTTTAAGGTCCTGGAATATGAACTCTCCCTGGGGGATTTTAACGCTTACTTTGATTTTTCATGAAAATATCTGGATATAGGTTTAGTTTTTTTTTTTTTTTTGAGCAAAAATAAAATAAAAAGTGTGGCATCTCTCCTCCCAGTACTATCTCCTTCTCTGGATTTCATTCCCAGCGCATTCGCATGCTCAAAGCATTTGCGTCTTTTGTTCTTGCTTTTCCCGATTAGATTTCCTAATTTCGTTCCCCGGTGGAGGATTCGGGCGAACTTTCGAACGGCACAAATGCCTGTGACTGCGTTCGGTGCGCGGGGTATGCTTTAATGGGGAACGCTGGCGATCCATTGATTGAAGGACATTCTCGTGGAATGCATATATGCTGCGGTCGATTCTGTCTTGCCCGTTCCGTGCTCTCGCCGTGGCATTTGTTCATCGATTTGATCAGAATCGGCCACGAGAGAGAGGAAAGGGTTTAGAAGGAAATGGCGGGAGGGAAGCTCCATACATGGAGGTTCTACAATGCGTGCTCTCAGGCCAGGATCATCAGGACAGAGGGATGATGAGGCAGCAGACATTCAGCTTTCCACCGAGAAAGTATGGGCGATGTTGGCTGTTGTTTTTCGCTGCAGTTCGATTTTCCGGGTCGACAGATAAAATTTAAATGCATGTCTTCGTGGATGAGATGGGTTATTGCCATCAATGAATCCCACTAAGGCTGATGTTGAGGAAGCACAATTCGTCGAGTTTTAACCAGCTTTCTATTGCTATAGGACTCAAGCTGCATAATTACTGCTTGTCCCAGCGAATGCTGATTGGGTTTCCGTTGGTAACTTCTCAGCTTGGTTCGGTAACAATTAGAGCATGCAAGTTCGGCCAATGGCGAGGGGTGCATAAGTCTCCGGTGGTGTGCTACGGGTCTCCACATCGGGTGCCTCCAAAAAGACCATCTAGTTTGCTGCAATTGCTGAATGATATACAGGTTGATTTTGTATGCTATGAGTTGATTTTCACGTGTAGAATGGACTTTAGAAAGAAAACATCTCTCCACTTGATTTGTCAATTAATAGTCTCAGGGGGATGGTTTACAATTTTCTTCTTGATATCTATTTATCTGTTATAGCCAATTCCAAGTTCCAGCTTTTGCTTCCAACTCTTGATTGTTTCTGAGTGTCGAGCAATAGATTGAATCAAAAGCCATAAGTAGAGGTAGGTAGTAATAAGGACAGGGTGGCGAAATGAGTGTTGTTTGTAATGTCATGTAGTGTATAATAGCGCTAGTACTTTAAAGAAGCATTTGGTGACATTACTTAGAACTTCTGTCTAACACTTAATGTAACAGTATTTTCTTGCCATTTGGGTTTTTGAAATCTAAGTTTGGCTCGACCATCAACGAATGTTTTGCCATGGTCTGCCTTGTCACTTGTACTTTGATTTGGAGTTCCATAAAAGGGAAAATGCTGATAAAATGGAGACGAGATGTATAATCTTCTGATATTGGTTGTCTTGGAGGTGTTGCTTGACAAGTAATTAATCTGAGGAAACCAAGAATGGGTAGTGAAGCTAGATTCTTCAACTGAAGGTAGGCTGACTTTGTATCTTGCTACTTCTATTAACTATCATTGCATCAGTAGTCAAGGATGGTGTATGCAATACACACTCACTTACTATGAGCTTCATCTTTATGCCGTCAGATATCTTGACATAAATTTGTGTAGACACCCCATCAAGTGAAAGGCCGTCTTGTTCTTTTTCACGGTGCCTTCCAGCTACAAATTTCCATTGTTCTTCGTGAGATCTTTCGCATTTGATGCGAGAGAACTGTTAGGTTTGTTGAAGAAAAGCAGCTTTAAATGAGGTCTCCGATACATGTGTGATCCATCTTTGTTTGAGTGGTGACTTACTTTAACATTTAATTTTTGAGGAATATTGCACTTAAAAGCAGTTACGAAGATGGAAATAAAAAAAAATGTTATAACTTTGAATGATGCACCTCTTTTGGAAGTCGAGACAACTTTGATTTCATGGATAGGATTGACCGGGAACATATTGCATGTTGCTATTTAGGCAACATTATTCTATTGATCTTGTCCAAATACTTCTTTTGAATGAGCATCAAGTATTGGAGCTGCATTGCACACTACCTAGATGTTTTCCTTGCCGCGGTGATTTTCCCTTTTTCCCCTCTTTGAAGCCAATTATCCTACCTTGAGTCACAATTTCTCGGCGTAATGTCAGAGAGAAGGGGCAGTTGAAGACTGCTTATAATTTCACAGTGCTGGGTCACTGGAAAGTACTGGTTGAGTGATGTTAATGGCACAGCTAAGATGATTTATGCATAGTACACTAGACTGTGTCAGATTTGTAGTGAATTTGAGATTCAGGCAGGGAAGAATCTGCGACTTGATAAGTCAGCATGTGCATTATGATTACTCCATTTTCCTATTAATAAAACACTAGGAATATCTTGTGTTATACATTTTTTTTCCCTTGTCTATGTTAAATCTTTCCATGGGATATAACAAGTTTACTGTGATGTCAATAACAGCACTGCTTGTAAGCATAAAAGTTTTCTCATCATTTGATACCAAAGACTGCTTTTAAGGACAACTCCTATGCGGGTGCATTAATTTTGGAGGTGTGCTCTGACAAGAAGCTTTAGTTATTGTGTGGTAGAGACAATTCCAAATTCAATTATTCTGTGTAAATATTGTTATTGTGCCTTCCAAGTTAGCCATCTGTTTTGAGATAGTTTATCCATCTCTCAAGATTAACATATATCTTAGACTCCTGCATACTTCACTTTACAGCCATTCTCACAACTTTACTGAACTATTGGAACTGTGTGTGTGTGTGTGTGTGTGTGTGTGGGCGTTTTCTTTTGTTTTATTTTATTTTATTTTTGGGTGGGTTGGGGGTGGGGTTCTGGTTGATATGTTCATGCATGCACACCTTTTTGGAGAAATATAACATTGCATGCAACCATGATGTTCTTATGATGAATTGACAGGTATGTTCGCGGATTTTTAGTGCAAGGGAGAGAGACAGAAGATATGAAAAGTTGTTTGTCAAGAAAGATTCCAGCCCATCGATGGGTCAGATATTTGTGGACACTGCTGTCTATTCAAGGAATCGATGCTTTTCTTTGGCTCTATCATCCAACACAGGCAAGAGTTTCTGTCCTTTTCTGCTGATTGGGCATTTCAAATGCAAGGACATGGTATGTTACTCCTTGTAATTGAGGTTTAGAGGCTCATGAGGCACCTTTGGAACATGGGTGTGATGAACTGTTCCTAGTTTGCTCAAAATGTTCCGCAAAGCTACCAGCAAAAGGTTCTTTTATGCCTTTGTTTCATATGAGAAGGTTAGATTAACACATGAGAAAATGTGCATGTGCACACAGAGAAGAGAATTTATTGCAATAGTGCTTGAAACAGTGGTGACTCTCTATCCCAGTTGCTCTTTAAAGGTTCATGTGCTCATTGACACTCAAAAATGCGCTTACTCTCTCCTAACAGCATGAGGAGGACATGATCATGGCTTCTTTGATCTGCATTGTGGATTTTGGTTGTCAGAAGCTCCTAGTCTGCAAATAGAGTTAGATTGTGGAAAGAAACTTCAGTTCGATACAGAGATAGTTACAAATTTGAATTAATTCCTGTATCAGGTCCCTTTATGAACTATATTCATATGATCTGCTGTACTTTTTATTATCAGCAAAAATATTAATCGTCTTGAGGTGGTGGAGCTAATTTCAGGAAACATCTTTGCATAGGTGGACTAGTGTGCTAGAACTCTGTCTGGTGTCTCGTGTGATGGACTTTTCCTCCCCTACGCAGGTTAATATTGATTTGGGAAGGTATTGTCCTGCTTTGCAAGAACTTAATTTCAACTCTTTCATTTGTGATAGTTCAGTGAATCACTTAACTGGAAAGTCGCCTTTCCCAATGTTGGATAAATCTATAGAATATGTAGCCTCAATTGAAACTGTATCAGGTGATCGCTATAGTTTTATTTTCAGATAAACAGAGTGATGAAACATTTCGATTGCTTCATAGTTCATAGAATTCTACCTGAGACTGTGAACCTTACGTGAAAGAATTTTAATGGGACTGATATGTCCTATTTGAAAAGAAACTATTGATTGACACTTTACCCTTTCATGCGGAGCAGCATCAAGAAAATGATCTGGTTTTGAAGGCCTATCGTTTCTTCTTCTTTACTCCTGTGATGCTGATGAATCTGTCACAGTATCGATAAAATTCAAAGCTGGTACTGGTTCTTAGTGCATGGACTTATGGTTTATAGTATGTCGAGGAACAGGTTCTGTGAGCAGATAAGAAGAGTGCATAAAGGCAATCACGGTATATGTTATGTCTTTTCAATGAGAAATTTCTTGTGTTGAATCATACTCATTGAGCGGTTCAACTTGAACCTACCTTCGTAGACACGAGCTTATTTTTTCTCTATTCTGACTGGCCTAGTTTTCTATAGCAAAGGTACAGAAAATTTCTGCCCAACATTTTATCCATTTGAAACCTTTTTTCTTTTGTGTGTGGAATTGAAGGTAAATTGAGCTTAGTAATAGCCCAGGTTACAGCTCTCCGCTGCATATGAACCCGGAGAATATCGTGCCTGATTTATCAGCATTCTTTGATTCTGGCAAAACCTCCTGACGTAACTAATAATTTGGTTGACAATGATGAAAACACAACAAATTGCTCATAATTTGTATGGATGGTTTTCTATAGCATTTGCGACTCTCATCTCTTTCCGTCTCCCCTGCATAATTTCTGGTAATTTCTGGTCAACTGCTCTTCCTCCATCTCTGCGTTTCCCCTCTCTCGAGCTTTTTTGGCCAGCCGGCACAGCCCCAGCAGAGAGAGAGAGAGAGAGAGGGAGGGAGGGGGAGGGGAGAGAGAGAGAGAGATTGAAAATTAAATTCCACAACCATTGATTTTACTATTTAATAGAAATTGACAACCGATTTAATATGAAAGAACAACAATCCGTGTGCTGGGCTGTCATCCATCAATTTTTGGTTTAGCGTACGTCCATCTCATGCCATCTCAACCATTGGAGATTGGGTGCTATGGCAGTGTCCATGGAAGGAAAATGACGAGTACGGAACATAGGAAGAAGGACAAGGATGAGATTGGGGAATTTGCCAACCAAAATGTTGTCGTCTGGTCGAGTTGCCAAAAAGGTGCAAAAGATTGCCAAAAAGGTGCAAAAGAGTGGAACATGATGAGAGATCCTGCAAATCTACAAGTGAGGTTGAGGATCAAAGTGACCTTTCTTCTGTAAACACTGAAGATTTGCATAGTCTTAATTGTGCAGTCCTTAAAGCTTATGTGGAATTGCAACGTGGTCCAGGTGAAGAGGGATGGAACTTTGACGATTACTTGCAAGAACAAGCAAAGGAAGTGAGACCAGATGTGCCTGAAATCCTTGAAGGGATCCTACGAAAAGAGGCAGAGCAAGGGGTACAACTTCAAGTTCAAGAAATAGCAAAGCTTCAAGGTCGGGTAGGGACGCAGCTTCTACTTCAGGAAAAGGCGGGCCATCAAATTTAGAAAGGAGCATACTTTAATTTCACGAAGTAACGCGGCTTTGAGTTCAGGAAGGTGGGCAGAGGTTTGACTTCAGGAAAGGGGAGCAACTAAAATGGGCGCAAGTTTAAGATCAGAAACGGACAAAGGTTCAAGCTCGGCCAAAACAGTAATGCAAACTCGAACAAGCACTGTAGCAAGCAGAAGATCTAAGATCTACGCTAGTACAACATATTAAGTAAATATGAACGTTCTTGAGCATCCGATTTGGTTGCCACAGGCAATGCAGAGTTACATACTCTGCTTTCTGGAGGAGTCTCAAGACCAATATTCAAGGTAAAATTATATTTTCCTACATTTTTTCTTAAGGAGACTCGACATTAATAAGTGGTTATTTGGGTAACGGATCAGTTGCCTTCTTCCATGGGCCAATCTACTTGTCTTCAAGAAAGGGAAGCTGACCCATGTCCCCATAGTTTTCATTATGAGATTGAAGTGGTGACCTCTTCTGTGGTGAGCCTAATCTTGTGGATCTAGACTGAAAATTTTTGTACATGAACTCTTTTACTAACTGTTCATTATTTCTTCCATTACTTTTATTTTATTTTTTCAATGAAAATGCGTGTACTGGTGACTTGAAAAATAGAGGACCATCACTTGCTCTTGAATTCCATTTCTTGGTCACCTTCAATCAAATTTAGTTTCTTGTTCCAAAAGCATAATCTCTTTGATTTATGATCCAACATGCACTAAAATTAAGTTTTATAAATGGAACACCAAATCGAATATAAAACTAATGAAAAAAAAATTTAGATTAGATAATATTATTACCAAAACAATAAGTGCACTGGAAACTTAGTAGAAGGATGAGCGCTATATGAATAAATCTTGTCGAACCCTACCTCGTCAACGTATTTATTGCACAAGTCGTAGGCATCTTGCTCACTCTTGAACACCGCGGCAATCGTACTTTTACATGACTTAGAAATTTAAAAGGGTCAATTCAGCCCAGTTGAATCACATTTCCAAAAAATAATCAAGAACTTATACTCGTACATACTCATCCAAATTAATGGAAATCTACTTCTCTCGATTGACCCGTTTCCTTGGTAATTGATATATTGGGCCACTAGAGAAAGGTTAAAACATAAGGCCTAAAAGCTTCATTAAAGCCCACATATTTGTCATGGGTGTAGCACGTCTGCGTAAACGTTCGGCAATTTCTTCACTACTCCACGATGACCCTTAGATGTCGAGGTGCAGGGATGACAATTCCTGAGAATCGGACTCTCCTGCAAGCTCAAATTCTTGATTCCGAATCACGTGTCCAGACAATGCTGTTATATGTAATGGAGTTTCACTGTAAAACCACAACATAGACCTATTCAGGAATTAATGGATTGTCTTTGAGCAACTCGAGCAAAGAAGTCGCCTTTCCTTCAGCTGCTGCTCCATGAAGCCTCACATTCATTTTCACTCTGAAACGAATCCGAGCTTCCATAATTCCGTTTTGCTTTTAGCATTTGGCTTTAAGATGGCCGCGGAAGTCATCCCCTCGTGAATCAAACATCAACATCCTCAAGAGGAACCATCTTTTTGTGGACATTTGAAAAATTCTATAAATTTATTGACCAAGTCATCAGCACAAAAAAATAATATGAAATGATTTCGGCCCAATTGAATGTGGTTTTGATTGATGTACATCATTTGTACCGACTTGCTGTTACAATTGAAAATACATACGTTTAAATGTTATGTATGTACTGATTTTTATGCCACTTGTGGCTTGGTATTGATGTATAAGCTTCTACAATGCATAGAATATATCTTTTAGCCCAATGTTATGGTCTGTTATTGGTAACAATACCAAGTGTGTTTAAAAGTAATGTCCATGCTGATTGATATGCGGTTTGTGGCTTGGTTTCTAGATCTGACATCGGTTGTGTGTACTTATAAGCATGAGAATTAGTTGTATAAGGTTTCGGAGCAGATAAATCGATGTTATTTTGTCTACTACCGTCCTTCGTCCTTGGCCAATAGCCCTGTCCATGCTCTCCAAGGATCGGGTCTTCACATGAATTTTGAACTATCGAGGCCGGGTCCATTTAATAGACAGTATCAATTTGGGTTGGCCCAGAGAAAACACCATTTTGACCCTATCTACTAGCCTTGAATCATCTTCTACGTGTCATTCAATTCAGGTCTCTATTTTAATTTCTGTATTCGTTGGGTGAATAGGAGCCAGCGGCCACCATCGAGCCACATCTCAGTCGAATCAAGTATGCTCTGTCAAATGACAATATCCACTATAAAGGATTGATGTGCCAACCCTGATGTTGAAGTTGGACCCAAAAAAAAAAATGTGTTTAGATTAACAATGATGTTATATTAGGGATGGTTGTATTGTTTGTCCATCTTTTTTGCTTTTTGGTAGTGTAAGTGGAGGGTAGATGTGAGGCAAGACCAATGTTATGATGCAAAAAAAGTGAAACTATGTTAAACTGTATTAATAAATCCAAGTTCAACTGTGTTCAATGCATTAGCGAATCCACATTCAATTGTGTTCAATTGTATGTTGAGAAAGATGGCATGTTCCCTATTCTGCATATTCATTTCAGATTCCTATAGTAATACTGTCATATTATCATGTTGCATAAACTGAAAAGGTAAAGGATTTAGGTCCTTAAGCTTTTAATAACTAAGGTCGTCCTAATTGGAAGGGGAGGGACTTGCTTGGAGATGAAGAAATACGAAATAGAGCCACCATGCATCCACAAACAGAAAAACTATTGCCAATTATATGCTTCCCATGAGGTCTAAAAACATCTCTTCACTTAGAACTTGGATGATTACAATAGGAAAAACCAAGTGGACAAGTTGATACGTGGTTTGGGGAATAGGAATGAGAGGAAATCACAACCAACTTAAATGGTGACAACAGAAAAAACGGACATTAGCTACAAAGATGGTATATGGTTCAGACAACAGAAAAAAGAGGAAACTTACGACCAATTCAAATCATCCCCATCACAGAAAAACCATCATAGCCGTATGTCGTTGTTCCATTAGTCTTTGTAGTGGCTGCCATACCAAGTCATTCCTTCTTATCTCTATGCTACAAAGAGATTAAAAGAATATCAGCATGCTCCATCTTGGAATCATCGGTAAGACCATTTCACAAGAATCAATACTTTGAAATACTTGCAACCAATATCATGTCGGAACTGAGTAACTTTACACAGTGAATTCCTTGGAAAAAGCTTCATCAGATAACTGTGATTTTAAAAGAAGTATCTGGGAATTCTCAAAGTCCAAAAGCACTTGTTTTTATTTTTTTAACTTTTAAGTTTTTAACTAGGCCACCTAGTAATTTGCAATTTTGTCCAAAATTAATTGGAAGGATTATATTGATAAATTGTTAAAAGTATTATGACTAAATTTTGCTAGAATGAAAAATATATAATTGAATTATCCTCCACATAATAGGTTTTCATTTTTTTTAAATATAATTATCCCATTGTAAAGTCAAATCCTCCAAAAACCATTCATTTCATGCGGAAGTTGAGGGTTTTATTTTTTATTTTTTTCCTCTATCTTCTTTTTACTGGGGGGCCAAAATGGAAGTTAAAATTGACAAGAGCTCTTTATGTGGGATTGGATTTGATTCCAATCTTGGGCTTGCATAGTATAAGATGCACTAGGCCCTAATAGTATGTTGAAGCACGTCATGCGTCCATAATTCAGCATACATTCAAATAACCATTTAAATATGGCTAATTTAGTTTTAAATATTTAGACAATTTGCTAATGTAGTCCATCTAGCCAACTTTTGCCGGAAATAATTGCCATGGTCGTCAAGCATCCTAAATAGCATGGCTAACACCCAACTGACATTGACATGGACAGTTTGAGCAATTTTCAAATATTATATCTTAATTTTTTTCCTTTCTTTCCATATATCTCCTTTAATTTTTATTTTTTAAATGAGGTCGTGGACATCAGGCGAGGACGTTGTGGCTTCGCCCAAGCCCTTGCCAAGATCTAGGCTAGGGCTCTAGGCCCTCATTTAGGGTTGGTTGGCGACCTCGAGCACTCGAAATTAGAGGGAAAAAAATGAAACAAAAGAAGAAAAAATTTCAAAAAAGTTCAAAAGATTGCAAAACTTTACCACATTAGCGTCAATCGTCCTATGTATTGGCTGTGTCACATAGGACAACTGGTGCTGAATAGACCGCCATGTTAACGATTTCTAACAAAAAATTGTTGAAATAACTAAATTGGCTAATCATAAAAAAGTATAGGATTCAATTGACACGATCTTTTGATAAAAAAAAAATTAGCACAATTAAAATGTTTATGACTAAATTGGCTGTCGTATAATAGATTCAAGATTTTTTGGACAATTATTCCAATGAAAATTTGGCATAGGTTTTTTTTTTTTTTGGGTTGGTGTTATGGCACAATTTGAGTGTCCCCTCTTTCTATATATATAGTATTTCCATTAACGATCATTGCAACTCATACGTGATCCTCACTCTAATTGCTCCATATTTTGATGATTTTCTCTATTCCCACGATTTAAGTTACTCCTAAGGTAATCGCATGTTATGCAATAACTGCCCATTCATTCAAGATTCAATCTATTCTGCAATTATTCCAGCACTTAACTCAAATAGGGCAAAGTACCCTTTCCTTACTACAATCGAAATGGCCAGCAACACACCTCATTTCAAAGTCATGTCACACCACCTCTAGGTGAAGTTAAACTAGATAAGCTTTGAATCAAAGTTGGGCTTATTATAACTGGATTCCTTTGCTGATAGTTGAAATTTCTCCTCAATATCTGGGCCACAAATGTTCATCACCAATTGAACTAAACAATAATGTTGTGAAAATCTCTAAAAAGGTAGTACTGAAAAAAAGAAAAAAAAAAAGAGTACCGGTGAGAGCTATATAATAAGAACTGTAATTTTCATCTCTCATTTTACTAGTACTTTATCTTACTACGTTTCTTATCATGCTTAGAGAAATTATTTCATCATTTTGATGTTGTGCATCCCATGATTGATAAAACTACTTTTGACCTTTAAAGTGAGCCAATCAACAAAGACCAAGTTAGTCTTGGTCATTCTCACTTTTTGCTAGCGAGGGTTCACACATTATTAGTTCATAATGAAAATTATTAATAACTAGCATTTTCATTTCTCTACTTTTGCTAATATTTTATCTTGCTGCATTTCATATCATGTTTCCACCGCTAAAGTTGTTTCATGATGTTGATGTTGTGCATCATGCATTTTGATAGAGCTATTTTTAATCTTAAAGTGAACCAACCAATAAAGACCAAGATTAGTCTTGGTCGTTTTCACTTTTTTGCTAGTGAGGGTTCACACATTACTCGTTCATATTGAAAAATGTTGAAAAATATCATTTTCATTTCTTTGCTTTACTAGCACTTTATTGTACTGCATTTCATATCATATTATAATCGTTGAAATTGTTTCATCATTCTAATGGTGTACATCACACGATTGATAAAGCTACTTTTGATTTTTAAAGTGAGCCGACCGACAAAGACCAATTTTGTCTTGGTCATCTTCACTTTTTGCTGGTACACATTATTTGTTCATATTGAAAAATGTTGACAACCATCATTTTCATGTATTTGCTTTACTAACACTTCATCTTATTGCATTTCATATCACATTTCCACCGATGCAACCGTATTATCATTTTGATGGCATGCATCACGCGATTGATAAAGCTACTTTTGATCTTTAAAATGAGTTGACTGACAAAGACCAAGTTAGTCTTGGTTGTCTTCACTTTTTAGCTAGCAAATTCGCACATTATTGATTCATATTGGAAACGTCCACTTTGAAAACACCCACTCAGTTCTGGCCCCACATTCATAGACTCAAACCCATCTTTTTCTTTAGAGAGAGAGACTTTTCTTTTTGGGTCTCACTCAATCTCTATTTTATTGTGTACAGTGGGTGTACAGTGTTGCCACGCACATAAAAGATGAGAAAAGTAGAAATTTGCCCCCCACTGATCCCATCTGCCCACTTTACTCTTTACATCCTAACTCTCGCATCTTTGCGTTTGTCTATCATAGTGACCACCAGCAATACTTTCATCGACTTCAAAGATAGAGTAATAATTAGAGCATGACTGAGAGAGTGCTAACCATCTCTTAATAGTGACAATATAATTTGGTAGAGATTATAAGTTCTCTAACAATAAAGTCATTGTTATCACGCATCTAAACACTATTTACACATCTTTCCTCCTCAGTCAATATAGTGTTTTGTCATGTAGATTAGAATTGATTTCCTAGATAAAGTTGCACGATAGAATAGTTTTTAAAATGCATGTAGTATCTACGTTAGATAATATTTTTTGGATTGAATTGCATGACGAGATAATTTTCTAGATTAAGATAGGATTCAGATTAGTATATTCCTAACTTAAAAAGATAATGTCTCGCTTTAGTTAGATTTTGATTTTTAGCAATTTTTAATTACGAATTTCTTTAAAAAAAAGTACAAAAAAAAATCATGCCCATATAGAATTAGGTTCATGAAATGCATGTCATTTAGTGATTGTTGATTGGTCAATTTAATTAAAAATTGTCCGTCATTAGAATTACGTCATTAGGTTAATTTATATTGCACATTTAATTATGCAACAATTTTAATTTCGAATTTAAAAAAAAAAAGAAAAGAAAAAAAGAAAACTTAGAGTTATGGCATTTTTTGCACATCATTGCATACTAGGGTAGGATTGCATGTTTAATTTTCTACTTAGTTATAGTTTTAGATAATTTTATCTAGGATATGTTGCATGCTTATTAAGGAAAACACAAAAAAATATCATACTTACATCATATAATTTAGGTCATATTGTTATGTCATATAATTTTATTTAGATTAGTAGCATGCATTGCATAAAGCTGTTTGTCAATGTGATTGCGTGTTAATTATAAATTATATCTAGGATCATTGATGTGAATTTTGATTTAACAAATTGAAAAGAGAATTTCCATAGTGATTTTACCTACTTAACTCATCAATTTCATATGGAGATTTGTCAAGATGGACAATTCATTGGAGTGATATCTAATGCTTAAGAATGTGAAATGAGACGTATTAGGATGATGAAAGGCAAGCCTTATCCTATACACTATCCCATACTTATACATTTGTGAGATGAGTGTAAAGGTTCCATATCCACAAGGTAAAGAGTTCTCTCGCAAAAGGTATGATAACCAAAATGATGATGAGTAATTCATTTTCTATTCCAAGCACCATAGGTGATCCATTGTTTAACCCTTTTGAGTCCCATATACTTGTGGAGATTCTTTTCAAATTACCCTTGTCAAGAATCACCCCACATCGGGGCAAATTGAAGGGTAAGATGGCATCATGAGATGAGGAAAATGGAAATAAATTTTTTTGCTTTCACTTGCATCAATCTTCAAGTGGTGTTATTACATTGAATTCATGTGGTAATTTCAGTGCCTTAGGATGATAAGAGCATTTTTTTTTCTCTATCCTACATACTTATATCATTTGCATAGCCCACTTGAACCTGCAATTTCATTTTTTAAATCTAGTTGGTGATCATCCCCACACTGGGGCAAGGCAAAAAGCATTGTTCAAACAATATGGATGCATATAGATGTTTGGGGCTTACCCAGTGTCCATTGCCTAGAAACTCACACTACTACATCACCCTCATTGATGACTTCACAAGGAAGGGATGAGTTTATTTTCTGAAAAATAAATTTGATGAGTTTGCTACTTTTAATTAGTGAAAATTCGAAGTGAAGAACAAGACCATTCTAAAGATTAAATATCTAATTCCACCAATGGTGGTACCCACAATAGCATAAAGTTCAAGGATTTTGTTTATAGAATGGAACTAGAATAACAAGAACAGCTCCCAATAGACCACGGCAAAGTGCACTTGCTAAGAGGACGAACAAGATCTAAATGAGTATGCAAGAAGTATAATTAGAAAGCAAACAAAAGTTGGTAAACAATAAGAAAAGTTGGCAATTAAAACAAATTGGCAAAAAGAATTAGTAATTATAAAAGTATTTATTATTTATACCGACAAATTACTAGAAAATCAAGTGACTAGCAGTTTTTCTCGATCAAAAGTCTTGTTTTATATGTTTGCCAATTCTTTGAAAAATTTACCAGCACGAATGGACAATCCCTTTTTCGAGAACGGACCAATGGAATCCTCGTCGATTAGGTCCATTTTATAATACCCTACGTAGGTTCTCTTTATTTCTATCCTTCAAGATTGGTTGCCACTTTCTATTTTATTATATCAATGTGCTTCTTTTTATGGCTAGTGTGAAAAAAAAATGTTTTGAAGAGTTCAAATTTCATCTTCCCCTGATTTACTATCCTAGTACTCAATATGGAACCAGCAAACTAGTAATCAAAGTTCTTATAACACTGGCCAACGCAGCTGAGATCAGGAACGGCGGCGAACGGCGGCGACGGAACAGTAGCTTGATCGTCTCCAGCCCCCTCGACCGATTCTCTTTATCTTCTCGAACCGAAATCTGTTAATCTCTCAGTGACGTCACGTGCTCCTCCCGTGCCGTTACAGAGAATCTCTCGTCTCCAGCTACGCAACATCTTCTAGATTCTTCGAGGTTTTACTTCCGTCACGTCTCCCTTCTATCCATCACACGAAAGTCCCTCTCACCCGCATATCTTCCAACCGTATTATCCTTTTTTTTTTTTATAAATATAATTCCTCATCTCATGCTCTGTTATCGTACTTTTTTAAAAAAATAAAATAAAAAAAAATGCATTTGATTTAATATGACTTTTGAGTTTCCTAGATTTTTGCCAATTATTATGCATGCCTGGCTTTTAAGTCAAACCAAAGTCTCACTTGATTTCCCCTCGAAACATGGAAGAAAAATTATTTGCGTTTCACTACAGAAAAAAAGAGGGAAATTCGCCTTTTCACTTAAAACCAAAACACTGGGTCGGTAATTGTCAATTAGGAGGGTGCACTAATGGATAAAATAAAAATCACGTGGACTATTTCCCTCTTGAATCATGATTGTTATGATAACATCAATACTTTGGTTCTCAATATCTTTGGTCCCTTAGATAGTAAATGCTTAGTAAATGCTTTGCTATCAAATAAATGATGTAGAGATATGATCGAGGGACAATGTAGTGACTTCCTAACTAGTTTTGAAAGCAAGGTCTTGAGCTAATTATGTATGATGGAAGCCTATGAGATGGAAAATACGCCCTGGTAGATTAGAACACTACCGACAAAGCTTCCAATGATGAAGTTCCAACTATTAGAAAAGAATTTCGATGTCAAATGAATAGAAACCTTGTGTTCCAACACTAATTATAGATTTCTTGGTCCTAAGTTATAAATGAAATTGATGAGAGTATATCATTTGAAAGTAATGTTTTAATATCAGGTTGCCAATGAGTAAGAGCCACATTGGAGAAAACATGGATGCACCCCCGAAATAATAGTATTAAAAAACCAATTACAATTTTTTTGACACGTATTTTTAAATATAAAGATAGATACATGCCCTAATGATACCTGTTCTTATGAATAATAGCTTTCACTGGACCTTGAAGATGGTTGGGTATTGTTTGCACAAAAATAAACTGTGACAAATGGAGAGTAAAATCTCAAATTTTACCAATCAACTATCACGTATCATTTAATTTAATAATTTGATAGAAAAATTTAACAGAAAAATAATATGGGATAAATTTGTCACAAGTGTACTAATTTGGGGTAAATTTGTTAAAGGTGTACCCGTTTAGGATATTTAGTGGTCAAAAAATTAGTTTTTGATAAATTTATTACATATATACTAGTTTGAGATTTTTAAGGGTATTAACATATTCCCATTGTAGGATTTTTTTTCATTTGACACCCTCACAAGAGTTGTTTAACAAAATAGACAGCAGAGAGTAGAAAGAAACGCCAAAGGACAATCATTACTAGTTCAATAATCGATCATGACAAAAGCTAACAACTGTGAAGCTTAAACAAATTTTTTTATATTAATTAAAGGAAAAGTCCTACTAAAATAAGGGAATCAAATATTATATTAAGATATAGCAGACAAACCTGTAAAAATCATCCTTTACTTTTATTCTTTTTGGTGGAAAAAACTGATTCTTTATTCAAAAGCAAATCTGATAAAGATTCTAGATTTCCATTCTACGCCAAGGAATGAGGGGTCTCATTTTGGCTTGGTTAGCGTGTGGAATTCGGCTCAATGAATCACTAATGGATTTGCACGGAAGAAGTCGGATAGATCGATGCCTGTGTGAAGAAGAACGAGGCAAACTCTGCCCATCGTTTTCGCTTTAAGATAGTTGGACCGATTCTCTGCGAAAATGACATTTTTTTTCGTTGAAGAACATTGCGAAAATCTTCAAGCCACAATGTTGAATTGTTGATTTGGTGTTCCTGTGTTTTCTAAGGCGGCTATTTCACTCGTCTTGCGTGCACTTTAAGTTGTTTCATGGATCGAAATCTCATGTATTTTTATTTTTTTTGAACAGGAAATCTCATGTACTTGATCTGTAAGGACTCCGACAGATATGAATCTCCTGTTAGGTTTCGATGCAACGCTGCTCACTCGTCTTGTAGCTGAGAAATGAATGGGCAGAGGCTTATGAAAGTGAATGCAATATACTGAATAAGAAGCAGATGGGCTAGCTACTAGCGTGTATTTTACATGACAGATCATATGAAGACCTCACGCAAAATCAAGATCTAGAGATATAAATGCCTTATTTCACGCATTTTGACTTGTCTATCAGTGATACGATAGACACCAAGTCTTGGCGTGCTACGGCTCATTAGGCAACACCAACAGAGGGCGGACGTTTGAGTTTTTGCAAATGTCTCGACACATACTAAGTGATACAGCAGACTGCTATTAAGGCGGCCGCTGTTTTAGCCCGTTAATTCAATGATCATGTCCAGGAAACCCCAAAAACTTGGCTGTTTTCAAAAAGTGCAGTGAGTAAGCTATGGGGTTTCCTCACGTGTTGTTGCCATAAAAACATCGTTGTAAAGCAAGAGAAACGAGGCTGGTCGCTATGGAGATCTAAGGTCATTGTGAATAAAGCAGAAAACTTGAAAAAGAACATGTCTCGAGCAAAAAAAATTAAATGAATTGAATTACGAGGGAAGCTACCTGTTTTTTTCCCCCCTAATAACTAATATCGATTGGATGATATCTAAGGTCATTGCCGCATGATATCTCATGAAAAACATGTCAATAGCGAGACGCAGATGTTCCTAATTCCATGTTTTTGTTCACCTCATTTGACTTGCAAAGGCACGTATTTGAAAAAAAAAAAAAATAATAATTTTCTTAACTAGAGACCAGAAAACGAAGACCTTGACTATCTCCACCGCAGATGAACAGTATAGCTGATCAGCAAGATTACCACTCCACGTCGCCAAACTGATCGAGTGCTTCTGTTTGTCGCATTGCTTGATAAGAAGGTAGTTAGGATGGTAATAAATGGTATAGTCATTAACATCAATCAAAAGTCAAGTCGATTGACTTCTATTCCAAGCTACTGGCTGCGTAGAGCGGGAAGAGGGAAAATATGGCCCGACAATATACGAGGAGATACAAGGTTTTAAGTGATGATAGGGTATTGTTTGTCGAGAAACGTTAGTTAGAAATAATTAGTTGTCTCAGAAAATCGTCAACCGTATTATAGTCAGGGCTAATCAACAGGTAACAATTGTGAAAGCAGCTTTCTTCTCATATAGGTTGTACCGACATGCGACACGGACATACGACATGACACGATACAACATAACACGTCGACACGTTATTTATCAAAAATAAAAAATTCCGACACGTTGTGATATATTATATATTAAATAAATATTTTTTTATTCTTAATTAATTTGATTCAAATTTATAAATAATTAATTAATTAAAAAAGAACATATAATGAATTTACACTAATCATTCAACATATAGTACTTTTATTTTTTGAAATTAATTTTTAATTTCATTTAATAATTTTTTTGATTAAATAAAAAGTCCCCTTGGGGTTCTACAGCCCCCTCCCCCCCCCTCCCCTCCCTGCCCAAACTCCCTTTTTTTCCCTCGTCTCTTTCCCTACCCCTAAATTTTTTTCACTTTTTTTCCCTCCCCCACCACCTAACAGGCTTCACTTCCCCCTCCCTCCAACACGCCAAGTCTCCTTTTTATTCTTTTATTTTCCTTCTCAAAACCATAGCAGCGCCTTCTCCTCCTCCTCCTCGCTGATGAAGACTTGATCAAGAAAAGCACCAGCATTCGCCGAAGGAGCGGAAAAGGGAGTAACCCAGAAAAAATTTCAGTGAAAAGGATCGGAAAAGAAGGCGGCTCACATTGAATACGGTGAAAGCGACTTCCTAGGGATGGAATGCACGGTCCCTGTGCACTGAGAGGCTGCACACCGCCATGAACTCCTCCTCCTCCTCCTCCCCCTTGTCGCCACCGCTGCCACCCCACTCGACGATGCCTCCCTCCCCCATGCGTGCCTCCCTCGTGAAGTTCCTCCTCACAGCCCTCGCCTCAATCTCTGCTCTTTCTCTGGCTGTCTCTCCTTGTCGTGGGCTCACCTTTGCTCGGCCTTGTCTCTGCTCCCTCCCCTCACCTCCAGCCTCCATTCAGACATGACATGGAAGCACGTGTAACGTGTCCGTGCAACATAGCTTCTCATTAGGAATCCAGAAAAGGGAAAACAATAGACATCGAAACCATATTGCTGATGGTTTTCCACGACTCGAGAACCTACTATGAATTGCAGAATTTTCCTGGATGTCCATAGCGTGCCGTTATGATGTCCTGTCCAATGTTGACAATTCATCCGCGTCCCCAACTTCTACCTTCCCCGGTCAGTCCAGCATTTCTCAAGCCTTATAAATACCTCCCATGCGCAGCTTAGTCTCCAAGTAATCAAGCCGCAGCCACCGTCTCATTTCCAAGTTAATCCCCATGAGGGCGTCAAAAACTCTACGCTTAGGGTGTCTACTCTTCCTCATCGGCATTCTCAAGTGTAAAGCTTGGGCCCAGTACACTTTTGTGGTAAGTTCGAATGAGTGCTCTACCGACATTTCCACATTGTTATATGCATGCAAACAATGGTTGGACCGCGTTGCTCAAGTGTGTGAGATATTACAGGTCGAAGAAACGCCATACAAGAGATTATGCAGCATGAAGAACATTTTGACTGTGAATGGGCAATTTCCTGGGCCGACTCTATACGTGCACAAAGGCGATACCATCATTGTTGATGTCTATAACAAGGCTAAATACAACATTACCATTCATTGGTATAAATAGTGTTTCTCAGCTTTTACATTATGAAGCATCGTCTTGAATATAATTCTATAATTAGCATCTGAGTATATTAGTTGCAGTTGTTAGATAAAAGTGACTTTTTATATGTGAAAGTAATTTATGTGTCTTCCTTGTCATCAGGACAATCCCCGAATTTAGAGTATATAGGCACTCAAAAGTCATCAGGCATAGCCCACCCCTTTTCAAACCATATGAAGAGCATGTCCTTTTTAGTAGATTTCTTTGTACATTACTAGCTTTTTTCAACTACTTTTTGTTACCTTGTTCTAATAGATATGGTTCTTGAGAACAAAATCTAAGCGTCATCCAATGGCTGCTTAAAAATTTGTCCTAATTGAATGGCGGATGATTTTACTATAGGCACGGCGTGAAACAACCAAGATATCCGTGGTCCGATGGACCAGAGTATATAACCCAATGCCCAATACAGTCAGGAGCTAAGTTTAGTCAGAAGGTAATATTCTCCACAGAAGAAGGGACCTCATGGTGGCATGCTCACAATGACTGGTCAAGAGCCACCGTGCATAGAGCCATCGTTATTTACCCAAAAAAAGATTCAAGCTATCCTTTTCCGAAACCTGATGCTGAAGTACCTATTATATTTGGTAATTCACAAATCTGGTTGAGTAATTAACATGTGATTGTTGGCTAATACATTTTCATAAAAAAGTATAGTGCAATCAAACATAATTGATCTTTGATCATTCAAAATGTTCAAACATAATGATATATGTGCAGGAGAATGGTGGAAGAAACCGATAATGGAGGTCTATCATGAAATGCTCAGAATCGGAGGAGATCCAAATGTTTCAGATGCTTATACTATCAATGGTCAACCTGGAGATCTTTACCCATGCTCAATGCAAGGTCTAAGATGCCATGTCTAAACTCTTCTTATTTTTCTCATTGTTCTTCCACTCCCTCCATGGTTTTTGACAAATCATCAAGTAAAGGCAATAAGGTTGCCTAGTGTGATAGAAATTAATGGTAAAATTTAACTACACCTAATTACACCTATTGTTTTTTATTTTCACATATAATTGTCTAGATACTTGCTTGCTTTGTAAGAGATTCCCATAGTCTTTAATGCATGCGTACACCGACATGTAAGGATTTGACCCTTCATCTTCTTGCTTTGGAAAGCCATATAACATTCCAGGAGCTGTTGCCGTCCTCCTATTATCATTTTATGTTCTTTAATATGAAAAATATCGGTCTCATTTTTGATGCAAACCCTACTTCCATCAAAGGATTTCGACTCCCACGCCCTGCAAGAGGCAAGACAAAAGTCTGAGAGTGAGTGTAGAGTAGGAATAGAGTAGGACTGACAAAAAAAAAAAAAAACTCCCACCAAATGCTGTTGAACAATAAATTATATTAATTGTGCCATAAATTCAATCATTGTTGGTTTACCATGCTCAGATGGATTGTTGCCCAAATGGAATACTCTAACGGTGGGACTTTGTGCTTAAACTATCTTTGGCTTAGACATTAATTATCGTATCTACTCTACAGTTTTTCTTCCGTATGTTTGTAATTAGGTGAGGCCTAATTTTGTTTCAGATACTTTCAAACTAAGGGTTGAGCAAGGCATGACATATTTGCTGCGAATAATCAATGCGGCGATGCAAGACGTCCTCTTCTTCTCCATTGCCAATCACAGCCTCACCGTCGTCGCAACGGACGCGAGCTACACTAAGCACCTAACGAGAGATATCATCACAATATCTCCCGGTCAAACCATCGACGTCCTCCTTAAAGCCAACCAAAACCCCGACCACTACTATATGGCTGCTAGGGTTTACTCTAGTGCTCTCGGTGTGGCTTACGATAACACAACCACCACGGCCGTGGTGGAATACTCTGGAAAGTACACTCCAACCTCGCCACCTCCTTTGCCGCAACTTCCTTATTACAATGACACATCCGCGTCGGTCAATTTCACTGGCAGCCTCCGAAGCTTAGCAAACGAGGAGCACCCCATCGATGTCCCCAAGAATATAACCAACCATTTCATCTTCACGATCTCCGTTAACTCATACTCGTGTCCAAACAATTCCTGCGCTGGCCCCAACGGGACCCGTCTCGCCGCAAGCGTGAACAACATAAGTTTCGTGAACCCCTCGATTGACATCCTCCAAGCTTATTATTACAGCATCAATGGCGTGTTCGGAACCCGGCTCCCCAACTTCCCACCATACGTCTTCAATTTCACGGCCGATGACTTGCCGCTGGACCTGGAGACACCAAAGCGCGGGACGGAGGTGAAGGTATTGAAGTATAACTCGACCGTGGAACTCGTTTTCCAGGGGACGAACGTGGAGGCCGGGACCGATCACCCAATGCATCTGCATGGATATAGCTTTTATGTCGTTGGTTGGGGACTTGGGAACTTTGACATCAAGAAGGATCCTTTAAACTATAATCTAGTGGATCCACCTTTGCAGAACACCATTGCGGTGCCGAAGAACGGATGGGCTGCGATCAGATTTAGGGCGGACAATCCTGGTGAGTTTGAACTAATGTTTGACTTAGACGCTGTAATTGTGTTCATATCTATTGGTATTATCTTGGCACTATATTCTTTTCCGTGCTTGTGTCTTTTAACCTGTGCTTAAATTTAATGTCATACAAAGTCATTTATACAGATATCTACTGCGTAGATAGAAAATTACTGATACTTATTGTGACAAAAATGGGCAGGAGTGTGGTTCATGCACTGTCACATAGAGCGGCACATGACTTGGGGCATGGACATGGTGTTCATCGTGAGGAATGGAGTTTCCCTGAACACCCACTTGCTGTCGCCACCACCGGACATGCCGCCTTGTTGAATCCCCTTCGCTTTTCGTCCATTTCGGGGGAGACCTGATGAAGACACTTATCATCGCCGGCGATTCACAATTTGGTTTTTTCATGCTTCCATATAGTTTCGCTAATATGCCATCACAATAACCTTCACGCGATGGTATCGATTTGGATGCCAATGCGCCCCGCGGTAGAACTAGTCTTTTCTTGCAATAAGATGGTCGTCTATTTATCCATTTATTAGGATTTGGTCTCACCTCTCTATCTCTTTCGCAATGTTATTACGTGAAGTGTGTTGGAAGAAAGTCGGTGGAAGACGACTTACTTGTTTCCGATGCGCAGTTAACAATTGCAAATGAATCACGAACAAAAATACTTCACGTTGGTCTGAATGCAATCATGACGAAAGCATCTGATTTCCACAGCATAAATGCCAATTGTTTTTATCAAGGAGAAATGGAACGCTTTCTTTTTCTTTTGATGGAAAGGGGAAAAGAAAATGAGAGGAATTTCTGAACGTACATTCTGCCAACCCCCTCAATGATTGTCTTAGGAGTCTTTTATATGCCACCTTCATACCCTTTCAAATGGTGTCTTTCCATCATAACATATCAAGACGAAATGGTGCATTCTCATCGCATCCCATCATGGACATATTAATAAAATACTACATCTCTCACTCGAACATAATAGGCTTGATAGCACTCTATCAAGAATATAAGGCATTCAGCATTCATCAACTTTACAAAACAATTCATACTGGCAAGTAAGCCGTGTGACTAGTGAGTACACTTGCACTTGGGAGCTCAAATTATGCATTTCTTAGGGATGACATAATGGCTACAATCCTAAAAAGAAATAAACAATAGATGTCTCATAGTGCCCCAGACATATTTTGTTACATCAATCCAAGTATACCTATCATTTTAGGACTATACTTGACTATTCTAAAAAAAAAAAAATCATGTATTTACAATAATATCTGCAAACACAGAAGGTGATATAATTGGTCGACCGATAAATACAAGTGATAAATGTAAAACAACAATAGTTTTCCTTCGCATTGATGTCTTTCTTCATTTCAGAACAACTGCTATCCTAGACACATTCTATAAGGCCATATCTATTCATGATCACCGGTAACATGCTAAAGTAGTAACATTGATCTTTCACTTCGAGAACATAGTCAGAAGTAACATGTGGCACAAAATGAGGTAAATTATAAATTACCTCAAGGGCTCACATGATGAGTAAATATGGATAATTTTACTTACCTTCCCTTGTTGGTCGAACAATGCACATGTAGTATGAATTACATGCTATAGTGGATTTATCTTTCTATAAGAGCATATGTCATTTATTAAATATATACACTATATGAATCTTAGTCTAAACATAGTCACATACTTCTCATGTACTCATGTTTAGCTTGAATGCTATATCAGCTTGCTTTCTATAGCGTCCAATTAAGTACTCGCATCTCATATCTATCAAGCATACATGATTGTGAGACTATCATGATCGGTCTTATTATAAACAAATAGAGACCTCATCTTAACTTCAATCAATGTGACATATTATTTTATGTACTAAACTTGCTCTTTAGCATTTATTTGTACATAATGTCTTATCTCAATGTGTTAACTATAGCAATTGAGGTGATTGCTCGTCTAAGTGAGACCATCATTACTTGCTGACATACTTTTCAATAATATATGTGTGTACATGCTAGTCTCATAATGGATTTGTATTTATTGATAAAACATCAAGTCACTAATAAATAAACAAGTACAATACATATGCCCACATATATATAAACCAATGATCTTCTACAATAACATATATCACATTCTACGCAATCCTAGTGACATCCTATGGGTTAAGAATATGTCTCTAGGAACAGCCTTCGTAAATGGATCAACAACCATTTGATTAGTTGAAATGCATTGTAGGATCACTTCTTTCTACGCTATAATATCTCTAATGAAGTTGTTCTTTATGTCAATATGCTTCGTCCTTCCATGATACTTGGGATCTTTTACATAAGCAATGATTGCTTGACTATCACAATAAACTATCATTGGTCTTAGAACCTCAGTGACAATGGCTAAATTTTCCAAGAAATGTTTTAGCCATACTGCGTCTTGTGCTGCGACAAAACATGCAATAAATTCTGTCTCCATAGTAAACAATGACGTGCATGTCTGTTTCTACTATTCTAAGAAATTGCACCTCCGTTAAGTAAGAATGCATATCCAGAAGTCGATTTACGCTCATCCAGGTCTCCACCCTAATCAGTATATGAATAGCCTAATAGGTACAAATAATTTCCTTGGTAACAAAGTCAATAGTCCATGGTGCCTTTCAAGTATCTCAAGATTCTCTTCATTGCTTTCCAATGTGCTTGACTGGGATTTGATTGATATTGACTCACAAATCCCATGGCATAACATATGTTGGGTCGAGTATACATCATAGCGTACATCAAACTTTCGACCGCACTAGCGTAAGGAATAATTTCCATTACTTTAATTTATTCTAGAGTTTTAGGACACATCTCAGTATTTAGGCCTTCACCTTGCATGATAGGAGTATCAATGGGATTATAGTGCTTCATATTGAAACATTCAAGAATCTTCATAATATAAGACTCTTGTGATAAAGTAAAGAGTTTCTGTAATCGATCCCTTTTGATCTTAACTCCTACTATATAAGCATCTTCTCCTATGTCATTCATTTCAAAATTGGAGAACAATCATTCTTTTATGGTGATAACCAAAACCTTGTCATCTTCAGCCACTAGAATATCGTCTACATAAAGTGATAAAATTACAAATTTATCTTTTGACCGCTTGACATATACACAGTAATCTTCTTCGATCATTGTGAAATCAAAAGTTGTTATGGCTCGATGAAAACAAAGATATAACTGTCTAGATGATTGCTTAAGGTCATATATTGAGCAATGAAGTTTGCAAACTTTATGCTCTTAACCTTTAGTTATGAAACCTATTGATTGTTTCATATAGATTTTCTTATTTAGTTCTCCATTGAGAAATGCTGTCTTTATATCCATTTTATGTAATTCAAGGTCCAAATGTGCAACAATGGTTAGGATAAGGCGTATCGAGGCAAACCTTACAACTGGTGAAAATGTTTCCTTATAGTCTATACCCTCTTGTTGAATATAACATTTCACCACAAGACGAGTCTTATACTTTTCAATGGATCTATCCGCCATTCACTTAATCTTAAAAACCCATTTGTTTCCAATGGCCTTACGATGAGAGAGCCTCTTGAACAGTCTGAAACTCGACATCGTCTTTTTGAGCAATCATAATGATTCCCATTTGTCGCGACCTACCCCTCGGGGGGAGGGAACAGGTTTAGGGTGTATTACCTAAAGGACGGGTGTAAGGCTCATGATTAGGCGTGAGCTCTTCCAAGCCCATACCCCCCGTGACATTTGGATATTTCTTATGAATTTTGCACAAAAGGAGTCGCTACTAGCCTATTGGGGTCGGCTAGAAACCAAGTGAGGCACGGGAGGATGCCACACTTCCTACGCAACCAGAGAATCTAGGGTCGGGGACTTAATTACACTAATTGACTAATTAGTGTTCTTTTGGTACCTAATCTTGTTCATTTTAGCAAAATGATTTTTCGTCAGGCAGTTTGGATTGGTTTTACTCATCCACAAACATATTAAAGTGATCATACGGGTGTAATCTAAACATGTACTATTAAACATACCATATGACTACACACGTACCATTAAACATAACAAGATATACAATCTAAACATGCGATGTAATCAAAATAAATGCATAATTATACTTAAAATGACAACACCTAGCAATTCCTAACCAAACTCTTATCATTTTTTTTTTAATTTTTTTTTAAAATTTTTTAATTTAATTTTTTATTTTTTAAATCAATTTTTTTAAAAAAAATTTCTAAACCTTTTGATTGATGATTTTTTTTAATGTTTTTTCTAATTACTACTGAAAATTTCACTTTCTGGATTTTGGAAGTTTCTGAGATTTTTTTATTTTCCTTAATTTTCTGATTTTTTTCTCTTTTCTTTTTTTTTTAATTAATTTTTTTACTCTACTCAGCAGGTCCATCTTTCTCTAGTGCGCTTACAACTTTTTCAAACGCACAGAATACTAAAGTATTCAACTTCAAAAGCCCCAATTTTCAACAACTTGTATACACACGAGAATAATATCCGCATCGTCGACAATCCCCGATCACCATCACTAGACTAACTCCACCAAACCCTTCGAGCTAACATTTCGAATCGCCCAGCAAGCAAGAAGATGGGCTGGAGAAGGAAAAGTATGGCTATAAACCCGAGAAAACCACACTCCAAATCTCGATTAATAACGTGACGACACGCAAATACATCTTTGGATTTGGCTAAACTAGCTCCCAAATCTCGTTAAACCTACCAAGCCCATTGCTCACAACTCACGGCCATTTCAACGCCAACTTTTCTTCTCATGAATATTTAGTCATTTACACACACTTTTTCCAGTAAAAGGAGAACACCCATGGATTTACAAACCAACGCATTTGATTTTCAAACAGAAAAAATAAACTCACGTCTCAGGGAAACAAACGTAATCTACATGAACTAAAGTCAAACGTTATGACTTTTCTAAAATAATCAGATGTTTTGATTTGAAAGACCCTCTTCAAACGAGGAGGCAGCTTCGCAGTCAACTAGCATGCACAACACAGAGATAGGTTTACACAGTTTTCGTTCAAGCGCTTCATCGAGCACGTAGCGGGCAAGAAATGAGGAAAACGACGCTGGCCACTTCTTAGGACTCGAACTTAGACCTAGACCAGAGCGAACACATGGAAACGCTCAACATCAAACAAGTTGACACAGCTGGACACAATAAACTCGTGAATCAGAGAAAACTCGCTTGGCTATTCCATCACCAAAACAGGGCAGTTTCGAGAGAGTTCATGGGAATGAGTTTCAGTCATAAATCCCTACTCGGCTCGAAGACGGCAGCGTGAAGGCCAGTTCAAGACAAATCGAACTTCAGTCGACCACCTCGCCATATCCCCGAGCCGAGATCCTCGGAAACAAACAATTTGGACAAAAAGGAAACTCACCTGAAAATGCCGAGATTTGGGAATGAAAAGTTTTGCTCTCGAGGGCGTCGGCTAGAAGTCAGCAATTGGCCTCGAGGAGGGGCGAGCAACACTCCACCCAAGTAGCTTCTAGCTTTCTCCCTAATCGTCTCCTTCTTTCAAGCTCGCTCTTTGCTGTTTTTTTTTTTTCCTGCTGTTTTCCTCCCGGTTCCAGTCCTGTGTTTCCCCTTTTCACCTTTTTCTTTTTGCAGGTTATCATGCGAAGACCAGCCATGCTAGCTGCCAATCGGGCCGCTCCTGACACGCGGATCATGCTGGCCGTCTGCCACCCGATCCTCTATTGCTCCTGCTTTCGCTGCTCGCTCTATTCTCTGTCTTCTGCTTGTGCAGGTGTTTTTAGCGAAGACCAACCGGATGGAAGAAGACCTTCGTTCATGGGCTGGACTGAAAGAGAAAACGGGCTGGGCTGGGCCCAGTGCGGGAGGGGGGAAGATAAAAGAAAAGGGACGCAGGACGGGCCAACGCCAAGTCTGGCCCAACTCAATTTTTTTTTCGTTTTTTTTTTTTTTAACCTCTAATATTATTTTTAACTAACTAATTTATGTGAAATTTAGGTGTCAACACCATTCAATCTCAAAACGACGACGGATAATACTTTTACGATTACTTTTATGCAATTGAATTTCTCTTGAATGCAATTCGTCAAGCGATGCAACACTCCCGTTAGGTCTTGTGTGTTGAGGTAAATCTTCATTTCTCTCTACAACATTAGTGAGTATATTCTTAGGATCTTCCATCTTATATAATTAGAAGTCTTTAAGTACGCTTTGTTAGCAAGTTAACAATTGCAAGATACAAAGTAATCTTAGGAGTGAGACTTGTCAAGATGTGAATTAAGTATTTTAAGTGCCAAGATGCAATAATTTGTGTATCAATAGGAATTAGTCAAGTTAAATGTCAGCACTATAATATTAAAAAAGAAATTTAAAAATATTTCTATCGATGCCATTTTTTGTATAATTATAGCAATATTGAGAAAATGTTTCACAAGCGACCTCATCTACCCTTAATTTAATGGTTAATGAGAAAGTGAATAGTTACCATCCCCCAATCAATAGTGGTAAAAACCACTACTAGAAAGTTTTATTTACAGTGGCATTCCAATTTTCTTCTCCCACTCTTAGAAAAGGGAATATGTGATGAGATGGTACACTTAGGTAGATAATTATCTTACTCGATGTTTAATTTAAATGTACATCATCACATATTTATATTTGCGCCAGTTAGATTGTGGGTAAATATGCAAAAAGTTTGGTGCATATCCAATAAATATGTTGTTTGCCTCTCCCATTGAAATTGTTATGTCTCAGGATTCCTTCACAATCCGGTTCCACCTTGGAGTAAAAAAGATCAGTGAAGAGTGTTTTGGGTCTGTTCGTGGAATAAAGAGAGAAAAGGAAGGTGTCGACCCCAATTCAGTGACATATGAAGGATTGATTGCTGACGTGAAAAGTTTTGGCTTTCATTTCAAGAGAATGTGGTACGAGACCAAGGATCCTTATAAAATCTAAAAGGAAATCGAGAGGGATCGGGACGTAATTGAAATGTTGGACGAGGCATGTGGACAAGGATTCATTATTCATTTGTACATCGAGGGAGGGGTCGATAGTGAGTGGAAGGGAGAATATGATGAGGTGATGATGAAGAGGTTAAGGGAGGAACGGAGAATGAAGACTGACGTGTATTCCAATGAGGATGGGGCTAAGGGGGACGTTTCATGTCCCAATGAAGACTCAAACTCTGCACCTGTGGGTGATGAAAGCGAAACTCATTGCAACTCCTTCATTGATGATTCTGAGTTAGGGCAGGGCAATGCTGAATGTTTTGAGGCTATGATGTCAATTGCAGAAGAAGATTTAGATAGTGTTAAAAAACAAGTGGAGCTTTGCGAAAAACCTAGAGATGAGGAAACAATAACTTTGGAGCATTATAGAGAGGAGATTTTTCTGAATACATTAAACAAGGTGCAACATCTTCCTCATTGTGTGGGATTTTTGTTCAATTCCTTTTTAAGCCAAATCTCTTCCTTTCCTTAGCCACACATATATTCGCCCTTTTAAAAGTTGCCATTTTTGTTTGTTGCACTATAATTTCTTAGGTGGCTGATTTGTTTCCTTGCATTAGTCACTTGTCTCTACTTACCTTTTTGGTGTGGGATAGTCTTAGTTCTTTAATAATGCTGGCAAACTAATATTATCTCTCTATATATTACTTCATCAAAATTGCTTTCACAGATAACATGCCAGATAATAGATCACAAATTTATTGATTTAAAAAACAATATATGATTTCTTCGTCAACTATTTTTCTTTTTAATTTTGCAATTGACACAATTAATGCACAAATTTAATACTGTTCATACAATGAAAATAATTATGAACTAGTTGATTTGATTATTCCATTAATGCGTTTTGAAGAAATTAATGTCCAATTTGTAGTTGTATGGAAGGGAAAAAAAAACACAAGAACTCATTAAATTTTGCCAAGTGCCATCTCAAGGAGAAACAAATGATGAAGGTAGATAATTCGTTGTGTGTATATATATTTGGTCGGTATGTACATATATATTTAATATTATGATGATTTATCTCCTATGAATATGTTGGTTTCCTCTCGAGTAAACATAATTGGATCATTTGTTTTGCCTTTTTCTTTATTATTTCTGTTAAACTATTTATGCAAATTAATATAGGGCTAATCCATCCACCCGCAGATTAAGCAATAAATGTGTTACACATTTGTTTGCTATTTTGCTGATGCTTGCATATACAGTGGGCTTGACTATTGAGTTAGGACGTAATTTTTATTTGAAAGTAAATTAAAGCACATACTGCTAGGGAAAATAGTCACACATTGAGTTAGGATGTAACTTTTATAGGAGCAACATATTATTTCACTAAAGACTGACTTATGATGAAAAGAGACTCTAACTAATTTCGAAGCATATCACTTTAGAATAAGGAAGAATACAAAAACATTAACACTTTCATAAACTGATTTAAAACAATGTGTCCCATGGTTATGTATTTTTCATTCAAAAAGTAGATAATAAAACTCCTTTTTAGTTACAGAATGCGAAGTAATTGAAATAGATAATTAACATTTGAAGATGCGTAGTGCATGAAGTACCGTGTGTAACTAAAGTGAAATAAGATGAAGAATTAAAGTTTACTAAATTAATAACATAAATAATAGAAAGAGAAATGAAACTGGATATAGATTTTGGTTAATTACAATTTCGTTCCTAACTTATTGTACGGATTCCAATATAGTCCTAAATCTTTCAATTATTCCAATATAATTCTATATCTTCCAGCCGATCATTATCGTCTTACATGGCATGATTCTATCTGATACTTAATAAAGGGTTCTCTTCTTTTCTCTCTCGGCTTGTGACATTTTCTTGCTCTATAATTTTTCCTTTACACGTCCTTTAACCTTTTTTTTTTTACCTTTTTTTAATTCTTCCGCACGGCGCTGCCGTTTACCTCTTGCTTTGCCCCGCGAAACGAGTCAAAAAAGTTCAGTGAATATTACCAATTTTCAAACCACTCGAGAGTACGAAATTCTGCAAAAACCTGTTGGATTTTGCCACATCAGAGGCAGATTAATTGATTAAAAGGTCAAATCCAGCCATGGCTTTCTCTTCATCCCAAGTGCACTTCACTCGAAGTACAAAAACAAAAAACACAGTTTTGATCGAGCAAATGCTACAATTACTCGAGCACACACAGGCCTCTTTTAGCCGTCTTCGTCACTGTCAGTTCCAGATCCTAAATATCTTTGGACTAGTGCGTCTCTTTTGCAAATTGAGTTCCAGCTGTTCTTGTTCCAATTCTTCCAGGTTGGGCTGTGCGTGTCGTAAAAAAATACAGTATAAGAAAACCACTTAAAATAAAGTAAAAAAAAAAAAACAATACGACGATTACATATATATAGTGGAGCTTATATTTCTAGACTAAACATTCATGCCATAAATGAACAACACGTGTTAAGTGGCGATACTTGATATAGTAATTAGGACTATGTACATGCATATTCGCCTTTTCTATTTCTTTTTGTTTTCCTTGTGTCCCTTTCCTACGTTCTAGGACAATTGAAGACTAATCATTTACTCATTATTTGTTTCACATTCTTTCTATTTCCTTAGACATTGCATTCATACGCGGCGGAAGAAGGGAGAGATGAACTAACCCTAAATGATTGTAGAAAGTTACAATGAGGTAGGCTTGTTCGGTTTGGTTTTTTGCATATGTACAAGTTTTTCACAAAATATTTTGTGTGTCCAACATATTTTAATCAAGATGTCTTACCAATGACCTTCGGTAGTGTTTACAAGTAGTCATTTAAGCTTCAAAGTAATATCATTCCTGGAATAATTGTCAACAATCTCGTGCATTGCACAGGCTATTGATCTTATGTAAGTTGATCGACAAGCCTTATCATACACACACAAAACATATAAAAAAAGAATAAAGATGTTGGAGCCCCTAAACTGTTACGAAAAGTGTAATTAGGCCTTCAACTAATTTTCAATCAAACAAACTAGTCCCTGAATTGCCGCGGCTGCTGACTACGCAATCGGATGTTGCAGGGGATGAACTTAACAGGGTGGTGAGTGAGGCATGGAGGCGGAAGAAGAAGATGGTATTCACAGAGTGATTGACGGTCGTGAGGTCATGAGAGCTTGTGAAGGCATATGTTATCCCCATGAACACTGTTGATGGTGCATTTGTTTGGAAGGAGAAATAATAAGGGCTAGCCTATGGGGCCACAAGTCCTAAAGCTTGTCACAAAAGTGCAGTTGAGTTTAAAAATTTGTCACAAAAATATAATTGAGTCATAAAAATTTCAAAATGTTCAATCGAATTCTAAAACTTCCAAAAAGTGCTAAAACTTGTCATGAAGGTCCAACCAAAGTTTTATGACTTTTAATACATTTATCCCTACTTTTTTCTTTTGTTGTAAACTTAGGGGCCGGAGTTACCAATTTGAGATGGAGCTTTAATTAAAGTAGATGGACATGACGTTGTACGTGCATCAAGGAGATTAGTCGAGTTGTACATTTGAATACCCCGTATTATCGAAAAGAGAACTTCCGGAAAGTTTTCCCAATCCTTCTTCTAAACAGAATTCCGTGATGAGATAGAGCGATTCTTTTACTTTGGTTACTCCTCCGCAGAGTTACAAAGTGAGACCTCCTAGTCCTAAGTAGATAATTGTTTAGGCTGACTGATCTTTAATTTAACTTTCCATCACATGATTCTTAAAATGTCGGCACTTGGGTACATAAGAAAACCACATAACTGTAAATCCCATTCGACGCAGCTCTTCTAGTGTTCAGTTCTAGATCTGTCTTTGCAACTAATGATTGTGCCATATCATGACTATTTACTATATAAGGTTTTTGGGTGATTGCATAGACAATATACGAAGGTGATCAGGAGACAGAGAATGTTCCCGCAAATAGAAATATAGGAGACGCGACTAGAGTTGCTTCAAGCTCAGGGAGGGAGTTCAGGAAATGGCACGACTTTCAGCTCAAGAAGCGGTTCACAAAATTCAAGATTCCAGCGTGCTTTAGAAGATCGTGAGCGGAATCATCCACAACCACAGGAGTCATCAGAGGCAATTTTAGGACCAACTGCATCAACTACCGCCATACTGTCACTATGCATTTTATGACTAGCTGTTCTCTTTCTTGGTAAAGATTGATTGTGCGGATGGCCACAGGTAACAAATAGTGATGGCAGCTCCATTTTGCTTAGGAAGAAATTTCCTCTCCCTTGCTAGTATTCTGAGGTTGTCGACTGCCTTTAGCAGCAGGCGTATCACGTGCCCCAAAAGAATCAAAACCATCAATATATCAAGTACTGTGATGGACATATATATATGTCGATTCTGTAAATTTCTTTTTGCATTTTTAATATTATTAATGTGATATATTTATGGGAAATGCAACCTTGAATCTATGAGTTTGGACATAAATTGTCAAATGGAAAGAAACATAATTTATTCAATGATATGCATCATATGAGCATCATTTATTAAATTTGCAGGTAATTATACATTCTTTTATAAGGTACATTTATTATCTTGTAAATCAATTAATTGAAAAACATTTTTTCAAAATTGATTGTTTGCATCACTTATAAAAATAAAAATAATAATGTTAAGTTAGCAAAATATTAATGCATAGATTGTGGATAAAAACGGAAATATTCTCCATTGCCTAATTTTTCTTGGCAATCAAACAATTATTTTTAGGATAATTCTTTTCCAAATCATTGATTTCCAGTGAAATAAATGCATCTTTATTTAATCTAAAAACTCCCCCTATTGGAAATAAACTCCCCTAATTACAGTACTGAAATTTATTTGCATGTTCCGGAATAATGAACTCAAGAAATTGAGCATAATGGAGGAAAAAAAATGAACCTCCCATGCAAACTGCAAGAAGTTGCTTGAGTGACAACAAGTCTCATCATCTTAGCATAGGATTCTTGGAAGTGAAAATTGTGCCTTGGGTTCTTTATCTCTAAAGTTGCGTATTATTTGCGCTCTTGAAAAGCACTCTTGGAGACTTATTTAAAGCAAATGTAAAGATAGAGGAGGAAGTCTCGGCTACATTGGTGCATGCGAGCCCAACTCATATGCAATGTCAAATCAAGCGGGTCCTACATACAGTTCATCTTCTCTGACGGTGCATGCTAATTGGCCTCACATGTACCAACCAATAATTTTTTCCAGTAAAGAGGATTGTTATTGATATGCATCATTAGGTAAACCACTCGAGGATAGTGTAGTGAAATTGGCAAATAGAATTGCTTTGCTAGTCATAAGTGTGTATTATATATATATTCGTCTTACTTAATGTATGGCATTTGCATCAAAAGATAAGAAAAATCGAAATCAATCATTGTTTGGATTTTCGGCTTGATGCTATGTATTTTTAGCTATGGCAATTTAGGAAGCTATTACATAGGCTATGAGGGAGAAGGATCTCTGTTTCAAGCCTTAAAAAGATTAGGTCTGCTTCTCATGTCATTTACATTGCTTATCTTATACCAATCCTCAGGAGGATTAATCTTAATGGTAATGTTCCTTTCTGCTAGGATAACCTTCTTGATTGAGTTATTTTCTGGTAATTGCAACTTAAATATATGCATCTCATTTCCATGTAGGAGATTTTTTTTTTTTCCATGTATATGCAGCTCCTCTATATTATGGTTTCTTGCTCCCAGGATGCTTCAAATGTCAACTGAAGCAGAATAAAGTCGTGCTCTATGCTTTTTCACTGGGAAGGAAAAGGGTCATGCTCCATGCATCTCTTTTTTCTGCCAGTATGAGGAGCATAAGAGTTCAATTGACCAAAAGATATTCTTCATTTTACCCTCCATAGAGCATGCGGTGTATAAACTTTACGATCTGTTCGAGTGAACATTGTTTTTTACTTATATTTTTTCTTTTTCTTGACGCCTTTGAAATTTGGCTTTAAATTAGTGTCAAATGCCTGAAACCTTTTCAAAACATGCAAAAATTGACATAGAAAATAACTCTCTTTCAAACTTTTGGGGGAAAGAAAATATTTGTCCTTTCTAAACTAAATAATTAGGTTGGTTACGCAAATTTATGATCCTTTGGGGTTGAGGGGCATAAAAGCATCTGGACCCAAACTGTCTACTTATCGTAGTTATTGTAAGAAGAAATTAACTCGTGAAAGTAAAATATCCAATTAGAATTGCTGGAGCCAGCATATTGCTTTGGCTTAATTGTTTTCAGCTACTTTGATCAAGTCTCTTTTCTGAAGGGTTTATGATCAGTTCCGATGCAAATGACTTTGTAGGATGGGCCACTAGTTTGTCTGCTTATGAAAGTTTTATAGATTCAAATAACTCTTTCTTTAATGTTGTCATTGAGATGACCGATACTTGTCACGGTACGTTGTTCTGTTCTGGCTATTCTTGCCTCTGGGCATTTCTCTGTTTTTCTTTCAGGTCATTTGCAAAAAAACCATTCTCACAAACTTAGGGCTTTGCTTATTCTCTTTGACAAAAAGTTGGTCGTGTAAGAAAGCCCAGATTATGAGGCTTGAAACTCTAATCATGTATTGCATCAAAAACCAGAGCACATGCAAGATGTCATGGGATTGCTCTTTAAATACATTGACATTTTACACCAGTTTGGCGTTTGCGAGTGGATTTATGACAAGGTATGGATCCAAAATACCTATTTAGGACTATGAGTTGCAAATATGATAAGTGCAGAAGCAGCCCAACCCGAGAACATTCCACAACCAGAATTAAACTAATTCAGCCCAGCCCGCATCTCTTATCCTAGGCCCACAACGCTTAGTCCCAATGAGCCTAACAAAAGCCAGTTCATTAAATCCACACAAACCTCCTCAAGCCCACTCATTCCCTATTTCAGCCAGCTCAAGAACTCTCTAAACCTACACAAGCCCAGCATGCCGCTCTTGGTTTTGCGTGCTCGGGGATGACCAGAGACGAGCAGCCTTGAGCTGGTTCGTCCCCAGCCGCGCCCCAGCCACTATACCAGCGCAGCCGCTCCGTCGGTCGCTCGCGCCGACCCGCGAGACCAACTCGCCATCCCCCTTTTGCGATTAGCCATGAAAGTCGTTGATCCCCTGAGAACTCGTTGCGGGCCATCAACGGATAAGGTGTCGCCCAGGACAAACTCAGTAACTGAAGATCAAAATAATGCTACGTGAGCTTCGGGTAAGGCAAAAACAATGGCTATTCTTACGGAACCGTCTCGAGGACATTTTATCGAACACTTAATATACGCAAACTAAGGGGCGAGGAGCTAGGACGACCGAGCCCGAGCCCGAGCTCGAGCCGGGATTCCAAATGAACTAGATACCAGTCCCCCAAAACCGCAGCGTGCTCACAAATGAGGCCAGAACTCGCGCGAACCGGACAACGTCATCCCGATCTGGCGAGCCCGAAACAGAGCACAAAAAGGGATACGAGCGTTCGGATGAAGGAGCCCTACCCGGCTCAGCAGCATCGGACGGTGGGCGAGCTCGATAGATCGGGCTACGCTCGTCCACCTCGCGCGTCTCCGACCAGGGATCCTCGGGAAATCGACGCCCGAAAGAAAGGCCAACGAAACCGAACCAACACCTACCGTGAGCTTGGCTCGGGGAGAGGGGTAACGTCGGCGGGTCGTCGGCCGGGTTTCGTGTGTGTTTGTCGACGGAGAGCCCTCGCTCACTCTAACTCCCTCGCTTGGCTCTCTCCGCTTACGGTCTGTGTCTTGCTCGGATCTCTCCTCCCTCCCCCCTTCTCATCGATCTCTCCCCAAGCCTATTTATAGGCCGAGGAGGCCAGTCGGCGGTGGTTCTTCAACCGCCGGTCTTCGGCGCGTCGACTGACCTCCCCCGGCCTAACAGGCGTCCCATCCACCTGTCACCTGCATCACGTCCGCATGCTCTGGCGTTCGCCTTCTCCGCTCCTCTGTCCTCAGTGGTGTGAGGCTCTTCTTCTTCTTCTTTCTTCTTCTTCCTTTCTTTTTTTAATATTAATTTTTTCTAATTATCGAAAATAAATAAAAATAAAGGAAAATGAAATAAAATTTAGGAAGATTCGTTTCGCGGAAAATATCATATTTCCCGAAAAAATTTTCCTATAAGTCATTTTTTAGGAAAATTACTCTATTTTCCAGGTGTTCGGCCGAAACAAAATTTTGAGTGGAAAATATTTTCCACTGTTTATTAGCTAATTTAATTATTTGAGAAAAATTATCAAAAATTGAATTTTAATATTTTTAATTGAAAAAAAAATTAGTTTTATTTTTTATATTTTTTTTTTAAAAATGAATTTTTAATTATTTTATTTTTAAAAAATCGAAATTTTTATTATTTATTATTTATTTCTTTATTTTTCTTTTTTTCCTTTTTCTTTTTTTTCCTCCTTCCTCCTCCCTCCTCCTTCCTCTGCCACCGCGTCAAGCTTCCTCCTCCTTTCCTACGCCGTCGCACGCCTAACAATGGCCGGCTGCCCAACGACCGACCAAGACCTGATCACCAGATCCGGCGAGCTCGAGGCTCAGCCGATCTCGCTTGAGCTCGCTAGAGTTTTGCCGGGCTCTAGTGAGCCCCGAGCTCGGCAAACCCTCGGCGAGCTCAAGCGAGACCCGAGCCTCGCCCAACTCGCCGGCTTTGGCGAGGCGCGAGCTTTGCCCCAGGCCGACGAGAGCTCGCCTCGCCCAATCTAGCGAGGCCGAGCTCGCCCGCGCCAAATTGGGCTAGGCGGAGCCTAGCAGGGCAAGGCTCGGCGGCTCGCGGCCACGGCCGCGGCCCGCCATCGTGGCCACGCGGCCAAGGCTAAGGAAGAAAGATGAAAATGAAAGAAAGAAAAGGAAAAAAAGAAAAAAGTGAAAAACATTTTCTTATCTTCGAAGGTTGTTTTTTCCAACGACGGAAAACATTTTCCTTGAGTAGTTTATTTTCCGTGAAATGAACACCGGAAAATCCGAAAAACGTTTTCCTGAAAGTCATTTTCCGTGAAATGAACGGAGCCTTAGTCAATGCAGATAATATAAATACCTAAGTGATATGAAATTTTTTTGTTAAGGTCAAACTAATCCATAATCTTCTAAACTTTAAATATTTAATCAAAATTTAAGTATCAATAGTACTTGTAGAGATTGGGCGAACTTACTTGCATTGATGAAGTAATTTACAATATATACATAGGGTTTAGGGCTAAAACAATACAATGACAATTATGCCCTTTAGTATAAACCCAATTTGCCAATACTCCCCCTCAAGTTGGTGAATGTAAACATGTCAACAAATTGTTCTTAAAATTACAAAATAAATCACGTGCGATTGGTTTCGTGAACAAGTCTACGAGTTGGGAGTGACTAGGAACATAAAGAGTACGCAAAGTGCCATCTTGAATTTTTTCACGAACCAAGTGACAGTCAATCTCGATGTGTTTGGTTTGTTCGTGGAAGACAAGATTAGTGGCAATGTGGATGGCTGCTTGATAATAGCTAAAAATATAGCCCGTATATTATTATTATTTCAATTTCTTGAGTGGTCTGAGGACTTAAAAGATTGGAATAGAGAAATGCATGTTAAATGCACCTATAATGGTGTTCAATTATCAAAAACCGAATTTCCAAAAAATTGATTGACAGACGGTATTCAGATAAAGATCTATTTCCTTTTTACCTTAAACCTTCGCACAGATCTAAGGTGCCATGGAGTGGTAGTGGTAGTGTTGACATGGAGATCCGAGAGAAGCATGTGAAGCCATGTGATTTCTCATGCGGCAAACGCCATAGCACGATATTCGGCTTCTACTGAGGAACAAGCAACGGTGGTTTGTTTTTTGGAACGCAATGAGATAGGACAAGAACCAAGAAACATGCAGTAGCCAGAAACAGATCGTCGAGATGTAGAACAGGATGCCCAGTCAGAATCATATAACCATTAAGTTGGAGAGTTGAATCAGATGAGAAATAAACTAGTGCCAGGATCATGCTTGAGATACCGCACAATTCGAAGGGCATCATTCCAATGGTCTTCATGAGGAGAGTGCATAAAATGACTAAGATGTTGCACTGCAAAGAGTAAATCTAGACGAGTTACTGTAAGATATAATAATCTACCAATAAGTCATCGATATGAACCTGGATCCTTAAGAGTTGGAGAGGAGTCCGAAAATTGTATATTGAGTTCGTTGGAGTATCAATAGGACATCCACCAAGAAGACCAATGTCAGACAAAATATCAAGAGCGTATTTCCTTTGTGACAAGAAAATCTCAGACTTAGAACGAGAAACTTTAATGCCCAAGAAATATTTGAGAGTGCCCAAGTCCTTAATATGAAATTTTGTGTCGAGAAATCGCTTGAGAAGTTGAATTATAACTTCATCATCACCCGTTATAACTAAATCATCAACATAAACAAGGACAATGGTCAAGAGAGGGCCACATACCAATGTAAAAAGTGAATAGTTCGCCTTTGACTATTGAAAACCAACATCAAATAGTGCAGAAGAGAATTTAGCAAACCATTGCCTCAATGCTTGTTTAAGGCCATAGAGTGATTTCTTAAGTCGACAAACTAAATTCTCCCCCTTAGTATGAAAACCCGGTGGAAACCTCATGTAGACCTCTTCGTCAAGATCACCATGTAGAAAAGCGTTATTCCCATCTAATTGGTAGAGAGGCCAATGACGAATTGAAGCAAGAGATAATAAAGTGCAAACAGTTACCATTTTAGCAATAGGTGCAAATGTGTCATGGTAATCAATCCCCTATGTTTGAGTGTAACCCTTTGCAATGAGCCGAGCCTTGTAACGCTCAATGGTTCCATCAAAATTATATTTGATTCGGTAAACCCATTTACATCCAATGGGATGTTTGTTAGGAGGAATATGAACAATTTCCCAAGTGCCATTTTGTTCAAGAGCCTGTATCTCAAAAGACATTGCCTCCCGCCACTTGGGAGATTGACACATAGCGTCATAAGTTTCAGGTTCCTGTTCAGAGGATATGGAGGCTAAAAAGGCACGGTGAGTGGGTGAAAAACGCGAGTATGATAAACAGTTCGATAAAGGGTAAAGAGTACCTAATTCAGCTACCTTAAAGTCCGAAGATGATTGATCGGAGACTACAATATCACAGTAGTAGTCCCAAAGATATCCGGGTGGATAGCGTTGCCAAGATGGCTGAGGCATGGCTTTGGGTTCAATTGGTGATGGTGCGATTGTGGGTGCAGGAGGTTGAGGAGTTGAGGTCAGTGCAAGGACTGGGGAGGAGGGACGTGGGTACATTTCACTAAGGTCAAGTATGGGTAATGGAAGTACTAAGGTCTATTCGGTTGTGGTATTTTTTATGGTTAGACGGAAAGGAAAATCTTGTTCATAGAAAATGACATCACGGCTGGTAAAAATCGTTTGGTCTTGAAGGTCATAGAGACGTTAACCTTTTGTGGTTTGTGGGATAACCAATTAGAACACATCGGCGAGATCGGGCACCAAATTTATCGGAGTGAAGATGACCGGTGGAAGCATAGCATAATGAGCCAAAGACACGAAGATGAGAATAGGAAGGTGGTTTCTCATAAAGAAATTCATACAGGGTTTTATTGTGTAGGAGAGGACTAGGTAATCTATTAATAAGATGAGTAGCAGTTAAGACACAATCCCCCCAAAAATGAAGAGGTGTGCTAGAATGAAAACGCAATGCACGAGCAACATTGAGCAAGTGACGATGCTTACACTCAACAACTCCATTTTGTTGAGGAGTGTGAGGATAACTACGTTGGTGGTGAACACCATGTGCACAAAAAAACTCTTGTAAGCGAGAGGAAAGGAATTCAGTTCCGTTATCAAATTGAACATTTTGGATTTTGGTTTGATATTGAGTCTCAAAAAAAGTAAAGAAGCAAATCATAGAGTCAATTGCATCAGACTTAAAAGTAAGCAAAAAAATCCAAGTATACGCGAATAGTCATCAACAATAGATAATAAATAACGACATGTCTTATGTGTAAAATGAGAATAAGGTCCCCAAATGTCAACATGAATAAGTTCAAAAGGACGTGAAGTAGTAATAGTGCTAGACGCAAAAGACAGACACGTTTGCTTGGATAAATGACAAGTGTCACATGGACTGAATTGTTTTGCTGAACTAAAACATAAAGTTTGTTGCAAAGTAGATAAAATTGACTCTTATGGATGTCCTAAGCGGGTGTGCCAAAGATGAGATGAAGAGGTTGTAGTAGAAAGAACGGCAGGTTCAGTAGGAATCTCCAGATAATAGAGACCACCACGCTCATGGCCCCGACCAATGATCTTCTTCGTCAAGAGGTCCTGAAAAAAACATTAGTTAGGAAAAAAAATGACTAAGCAGTTCAAAGTTTGAGTGAGTTTGGAGATTGACAATAAGTTGTATTTGAAAGAGGGAGCGCAAAGGACATTATCAAAGGAGATAGTTGAGGTAAGGAGGGCTGAACCATGTGATGTCACAGGGACACCAACACCATTCGGAATCCCAACGGTGGGATGTGGAGAGGGATAGTGTATCGAGTTAGTAAGGTGACGAGGTTCAAATGTGATGTGGTTGGTGGCGCCAGTATCAATAACCCAAGTATCAGAATTAAATGAATTCGAAGATAAGCTGAGAACATTACTTGAGAGGTTGGCTTTCGGGATGTTTACCTCTTGTAGCAAGCGCATCAATTGCTTATATTGATCATTTGTGAAAGTAGGAGGTGTTGCATTGGAAGTGTGGCTAGACTTGTTGTCCGCGGGCCGGGAGGAGGTAGATGATTGCCCACAGCGGTTCTTGTGGTTGGCAAGTAAGCCATGAAGTCAATAACACACATCTCGTGTATGTCCCAGGATGCCACAATGGGCGCATCTTTCTCGGCCACGGGATGTGTTTGTCTGTTTAGCTAGGTTGGCAAATGGAGCGAGAGTGCCAAGAGAGCTAGGCTGTCCATGGTATGAGGAAGTTGTGTTTGGCCGCGGAGCATGGTTGCCGTGAGAGCTAAGCAAAGTGCTGGTGTGGTCAAACACTTGACGGTCCGATTGGATATGGCGGTGCGACTCATCTTGAAGAACTAGTGCATATGCACGTGCAACACTAGGTAACGGATTCATTAGTAAAATATGACTAATAACATTAGCGTACCTCGGATTGAGACCCATGAGAAATTGAAACAAGAGCTGATTCTCTTGTTGTGTGGTGATGATAGAACGAGCCGAACAAGAGCATTGTGGTAATTGATCCAAATTATTCAATTCATCCTAGTAGTTTCGCAAGTTGTTGTAGTATTTGGTCACAGCATTGTTAGATTGAGCAAGGGTGCATATCTTTTGCTCGAGATGAAAAACCCTAGGACCATTTGATGGCGAAAAGTGTTCGCGGAGATTGGCCCAAACATCTGCAACTGACTCTGTGTAGAGAACTGTTGGCACTAAATCTAGATGGATGGAATTAAGAATTCAAGATAGGATCATATTGTTCACACGAATCCATGATGTATAGGCAGGATCGGTTGTGGCTGGTTTTTTTGAATTCTCTTGTAACAAACACCATCTTATTCTTGGCGGAAAGGGCAATCTCCATGGCACGGGACCAATTGTTGTAATTGTCACCCGTAAGGACCATGCCGATGAGATTAGATCTAGGGTTATCAGAATGATGCATAAAATAAGGGCTATTTAGCCGCTCATGTGCAGGAACTATGGCTGAAGAGCTTTGACGCTCAGTCGTCATGGTGACTTAAGACCGAAAGAGAAAAACAATTACGGAGCGATTGCTTGCGGAGCGATTGCTTTGGGGCAGCTCTGATTCTTTGCTTTCACTGCTCGAACGGGCACGCTTTCTCCTTCTTTGATTCGACGGCGATGCAGAGATTCTGATTTGAAAGAGGGAAACCATTTACAAAAAGCTTTGATAAGGAGAGAGGCGAAGAGCAGTCCGCAGCCATGGCATCCTCGAAAGTGTAGAGAATCATGACTCAACCCATTAATCTAATCTTCAGGTTCCTACAGAGCAAAAGCGTGGATTCAGATTTGGCTGTTTGAACAAAAGGATTTGAGAATCGAAGGCCGTATAATTGGATTTGATGAATACATACGATTCTTTCTGGGCAAGGTGATTATGGGCAATCCTGTCTAGCGCTTGAGACGTGAGAGACGTGAGAGACGGGCTCCAAGAATCCTTGCTCTAATACCATGTAGAGATTGGGCAAACTTACTTACATTGATAAAGTAATTTACAATATATACATAGGGTTTAGGGCTAAAATAATACAATGACAATTATGCCCTTTAGTATAAACCCAATTTGCCAATAGTACTCGACTTCACAAGTCCATTTTGACTTTTGCGGTAATTTCTTCCTATCTCAGCCAGCGCATCCCACAAATGATGAGCAATTTGGAAGACCATTGGCCTAAAAATTGCATCGCTGTCTTGAGTCACTATGTAATAAAACCAGATGCATAAGTTATGGGAAGACTATATAAACCTGTTCGCACGCTAGTTCCCCCGGGTAGGCCTAAATCAAGTTGGAACGTGTGATGTTGACAATAGTTGTTAAGTCAAGTCTCCAACTTATGTGTCCAATTAAAAACTCTTCACTAATGTGGAAGTTGAGTGTTCTTTTTTCCTTTCTTCTTTTTATTGGGGGGCCAAAATGGGAGATGAGTTTTCTGGAGCACATTATACACTAAGGATACATTCAAACAAATTTAGGTGTCGGCTGATTCATTTGGAAAGCCGACCAACTTTGTTTTTATTTTCTAAGTATTTCTTAAGCAAAAATATCATTTGAATGCACCGAGACATAAACATTCATTAAAGGTACATATTATGGACAATGTTAGGATTTCTCAGGTGCTATTTATTCTTTTGTTCCGCTAGGCATACCTTTCAACTGTTGGTATGTGGCTGAAAGGTGTGGACTTGTTAGAACTAACAAAGACAACAAATAATTCCAGAAAACAAAAATAATACATCAGTTCCCAGTAGCATTTCGAAGTAAACTTGCCATTCTTTTTTAAATACGAGACAATGCCATTGAAATTTATTGGACTTTAGCAAATTTTATTAATAAGAGAACAACGAAGTTTTAAATTGAAGAGGTATCCATTCGTTTGACACCAAATTTTCCTCAAATAATATAAATTAATGTATACGGATACGTTGATTGTGAATAACAAAAAAAACTTCTCTTTTCAAAATAATGAATTATGTTTTATGTTTAGCAGTTGAAATGTAGCTCGAAATTTTACTCTATTTTGATTTGGATGTGAATCAAGATTAAAGTCTGGGACATCTAAAGCAAGCCAAATGGTTCAGAATGTGTGATGATACATTTCAAATGTCCTAAATCAAGTGGTGGACATCGGAATTAAGTGGTGAGTCAAGATGAGGCTACTATGGGTACAAATTGTGGATTTTGGATGTCTAGAGGCAATATTGGACAATTGGCCAGACTTGCTGGATGTTCTTATGACATCTTGAATTTATGTCTAGCTAAATTAGTGAGCCACAGGTATTTAATTTTTCAATAATCGAATTAAGTGAGCGAATTAGGGACAAAGGCAGTAGCATATGCCTTGTCCGATGTATGTATGTGCCTAAAGTTGTACCTTAGGACATTACTAGACTTTTAATAGACCTCTATATGTGTGTGTGTGTGTGTGTGTGTGTGTGTGTGTGTGTATAATTGATTCAAATTTGCTAAATAGGCTAAGGATAGCTTGATCATGAGCTGCCTCCCTCTTGATCCAATTAGGGTTCATGCAAGAAGTGTATTGAGGAAGACACCTCCCTTTTTCTTCCCTTGATCGGCCGACTCTCTCTCTCTCTCTCTCTCTCTCTCCCCCTCTCTCATTTCATCTCTCATCTCACTCTCTAACTCTCTCTCGTGCGAGCTCTCTTCCCCTCTCCCTCACCGAACATCTCTCTCATTTCCTTCCATTTTCCTCTAAGGATTCAAGGTCTTCTTCAAGGAAAGAAAGTCTGGAGCTCAAGAGAAGCAAAGGCAAGGAGGAGTGACTTTCTTCTACTCTTCTTGATCATTCTTAGGCTCGGTTTTTGCTAGAATAGTAACTGTTTTGTGTTGCTTCTTGCTTGCATGTCCTTGTTAGCTTGAGTAGATGTAGAGAATGTGAAATGATTGCTTAATTATGCTGTGATTCCGAGATTTTGTGGAAGCAAAGCATCGCATGTCATTTTCGTGGCCTATATAGTCTTGCATGTGAGTTTCGTGTGTTCGTTTGGCCCTCACGTGCGAAGTGGTTGATTATAATTGGAGATGGATATCGCATGTGGCTTAGGACTTCTGGTTTTGATGTGTTCTGGGAAAATGGACTCGTGTGGTGCAAGTTTTACAGGAGTTCGTGTACTGTGGTTTGGATTTCTAGAACTGAAATTGCTGGACCTTATCCCTTTGTTAATTCTGTGGAGCTTGCTGTGATTCGAGTTTGATGAGACTTTCTTCATGAAAGTTGTGCAAGGTGTCTTGATGTTAAACATACTTTAATTTTATATTTTTTTGAGGTGATATGGTTGGTTCGAAAGCCTTAGTCATTCATTGTGTATGATCTGCCCAGTGCAGTAAGAACAGTAACCCATTTGTCTTTCTGAATTTTTATAAAATTTTCCCTTTTGATTTTGCACTTGTTTCCTCATAAAAGTTGTAGAGGACATTTTGATTTATAACATATCCAAATTTCAAAATTCTTTTGACACGTTTAGGGTTATTAGATGATTATATCTTTAAGATCAGTTGCTCTATTCAAGTGAACCCGATTCTTCTTTATATTGTGCATTTTACTGCTCTTTATACAGATTGTTTTGGACTTAGTTTCCTCATGAAAATTGTTTGTTGGTCTTCTCTATAACATATTAAAATTTTAGAAAATTTCGAGTTCATTTACTATGGATTTAGCTTTGATTCCTTTGACTGTGCAAATCTGTTCGTTTCTGCCTTTGATCCAAATTGCATTAAATTCTTTAGGAAGGTGATGGAATCTTGCTTGGTGACCTACTGATGACAGTAACAGCATTTGATAGACTTTCAAATGGTGCATTTTGATTGCCATGCGGTACCATTTACTTGTAGAAATTGGGTTTAAAACATAAGAGGACAGAATCTGAAATTTTGGATTATATGTGGTTGAGTGTACCATGAAGGTAGTGAATCATGCGTGGTGGCATACTGCCCATCCTAGTGTCACGCGTGCTGAATGGGATGCATTTCATAATGCGCAAATGCTATGTCACTACATGAGTGCGCTATGCCTGCGATGCATGAGATGGATTGTGATATATGATGCCCAAGGTTGGCAAACCTCAGATGCCCGACCATGGCCTGGAGTGAATGTCAAAGGTGAATGCCTTGGCTAACAGTTCAACCATGGACATAGTGAGCTAGAGGGAGCAACTTCGAATGTCCGATCAAGCTATGGCTAGATATCTAAACTAGACCGAATTTTCCCGAGAAGATTTTTGATGGCCGAAAGCAGGATTTATACTAAATGCGGGTTTTGACTTAATTTTGCACTGATATCAAGCCTGACTTAGTGAGAGCTCAGGAGAATCGTCAACGAACGTAAGTGTGTGAGTAAACACTTTGTATCTCTTTGATTTGATTATGCGAGACTTTTTTTAGTATAATTGGAAACTGGAAAACGTTTGAGAATTGTATATTTCGAGTGAATGCAATTTCCTCTTGTTGATTATATTAAAATATCTTGTCGATCTCTTTCCTATGGAATAGGCACACTAGATCAAATAATGTAAATCCTGTGTGTCAATTTTTTTTCTACAATGCTTTCTTGCTTGATCGTGCTTGTTTGACGCTTCCACCATTTTTGAGTAATAAAATCGTATCAGAGTTTTACGTTGTTTATGACAAGCAATGGTTGTCATTTCGCTAATTAGAAAAATGGCCAAAATCAGCTCATTTGAATCAAGTATAGAAAACTTAGAAAAATGACAAGCATTGTATGAACAAAATTTCATCGAAACCGACTTCTTCAACAATGTATAGCATAAATCTTAGGCATCTTGTTCACTCTTGAATACCAATCCAACTGTCGGTTGCCCCCAACACCCCCCCCCCCCCCTCAATGACCTAGAAATTTAAAATGGCCAAAATCAGCTCATTTGAATCAAATTTTGAAAATGTATCAATGCAAAATGAGAACCAAATTAGAAATATTCTACATAGTTGTTCTAGATGATAAAAATGATGTAGTGTTCACTCCTAGTTTTAATCCAACCACAGGAGGATGACTGGAATTTTGGGGTTTTCCATATACCATAATATAAGTTATTTAAATATTTTTCTACGTCATTTATACTTCCTTGTTTTAATCTATGTGGAATTTCAGATTTACTTTCTTTTTGTTATTTCTACGTATCATTCTTCTTGGCAAACCTCTCTTTCTCTTGCAGTGTATATTTCTGCAGACTATTTTCTTTGGTTTTCATTTTCTTCTGAAAGGAAATCTTCTTTTAAGGTTTTGCAGTCTATTTTAATGGAAGTGCTAATAAGTTTATTTCGAAATCTGAAAGCATGAGCCAGGTACATTTGCTAGGATGAATAGTCGTAGATGCTTTTTTCTAGCAATGTAGGATCAATCCTATGAGTAGGACATACTACTTGTTCTTCCGTTTTTTTCTAATTCTACTACACACTATTCCCTCGATTTCTTTTTCTGGGATAAGTGAGCCCGATGACCTGGAAGATACTTCGTATGAAATTCTTGTCCGAATTATTTCTTTATTTAGCTTTTCTACGTTCAATTTCATCGATCTACTTTTATTAAACTTAATTTCTATTTCTCAATCTTTATATTTACTATAAAAAATACCATACAAATTTTTAAAATATGTTCATTATGACTCCTTCAAATTTCATTTTAAGATCTTCAAAAACCCCAAATTTATACTTTCTTGACCCATGTCCTCTCCGATTCTGGTCAAAGGTCATCCTGAAAAATCCTACTACTTACGTGGACAACAGAATGCAAGAGAAGTTGATGTGGCGGTGTGAAAACAACGACATCAGAATGGTGGCTAACGTGGACTACAAGGGCGCCGTTTTGCGCTCTCTTAATATCGGTTGCCGAAGTCAATTTGGGTCAAATTTCTAGGGTTCGTGGTTCGTGTTTGCCCTCCCTCTCGGTTCCTTGCCAAATCCGTGGCTTTTTAGCCAAGATATATCCAAATCGAGCTTCGATTCAACTTGGGTGACTGATTGCAAGTTCAAATTGGTCCAGATCCGTGGTGTTTTTCTGATTCTGGGTTTCGCCACCTTTTCTTGCTCTTTGGTTGTCATTACCAGAGTTTGTGCATTTTCTTTGCCTCTTCAAGATTCTTGTGAAGAGTTTTTTGCTTCATATCCAGCACTTTGTAACCCCTCAAAATTGCGTTTCTTAATCCGGCAACATGAGGTTGTTTATCTTACATGCTCATTGGAAGAGATGGCTTATATATATTTGCATTACTCAATTTTGTCAGCTCTTTAATTCTCTCATATGTTTGGTGCATCCACATCTTGCTAATATTCTGTAAGTTGATCAGGATTATATACCTCTAAGATTTGATAATTCAGTGCAAAGGTAGTAGTTGAATGTACCATTGGGAACCTGGATTGAGATACTACTACTGTGAACTTGGTGCTCTCATCGTTGTTTAGAGCTCTGAAAGCCCACCCTACTTGGATTTAATGGGCTTATTGGATTTGATCGTCGGAATCATTTTGCTAAGTGCTGGTTTGTCAATTTTCCACAGTACATGGCCCGGTGATGCAAACGACAACTCGTAAACAACAAAAAGTTCATAACACGCAAAACGTACTTATCCGCGTCCAAGAACACATGGGAATCAGTAATGCACGCGCCTAGGCCCGCTTAGACATATCGTCGAACATGTGGTGGGCATGGAACGGAGAAACGATATCAACCCTTTTTGTACTCGGACTCAGCACCAAACTTTAAAAAAAAATCTTCAAATGGGCATTCGAAATTAACCACATTATCCCCCAGAAGCCTTGTAAGCGTGTGACAAACAGGATGAACAAAACTCAACGCCCTATCCTACCAAAATAGGGCGGAGCAGCGGGGGTTCACAGGAACGAGCGTTTAAAATGAGAGATCCCTACTCAGCTTCAGCAGCGGCGACGAGAGTGTGAACTCAAAATGGATCGAGCGATGACTGGCCGTCCCGTGATGTTCCCGAAGTGAGATCCTCGAGAAGGCAACGCAACTCGACACAAATCAAAAAGCTACACACAAAACCTACCTGGTTCGGGGAAAGCACTGCAAGGATGGCACTTGACGAACAGACTCTGGCGACGATCGACCACCCTCTCGAGCTCCCTCACTATCTAGTTCTCTCCCCCTCACTCGCTTAAACTCTCCTGGACCCTCAAAGAAAAGCTCCCAAACAAAACAACCGAGAACCCCCTCTTCTCTTTGCTCTCTTCCTTTTAAGCCCGGCCAACGACAGGCGCGCATGGCTTCTGCCACTGCCAGCCTGTCGCGGCCGCTTGATCTCTGACCCTGGGATCGCGTCCTCTGCCCTCGCGATCCTCTACCTCACCCTTGGTTTGTACGTTTCTTTTTCTGCCAAAGCCAAACCAGCGTGAGGGTGATGAGGGAGGAAGAAGACCCACGGGTGGGCTGGGCCAAAATGAAAGGAGTTGGGCCAATCTACGCAAAAAGAAGAATAGAAGGAAGAATAGGGCTGGGCCAACCTAACCTTGGCCCAGCCTCTCCTTTTGTCTTCTTTTTTTTAGCGACTAATTCATAAATTTATACACAATTAAACCCTAAATAAAACTGTAAATTTTATGTATCAACAGTTGGCAGAATTTTTTTTAAGCAAGACCGAACTCACCAGAAGAGGGATTAGTGACAGAAGTGCTCTGGCAAATCTGGAAAAATCAGAACAATTAGGTATTCCATGGTAAGCCCCCACAACTAGGTGGCATTATCAAAGCAGCCCAAGCACAAAGCCAGAGTTTCAGCCAATGGAATCCAAGCACACAAAAAGGAAAAGCTAAGATGCGGCATCTACCTACGAGATGGGAGGCATCGGACAGCCAATCTTTGAAGCTGAATATCAACTACTCGTGGATGGATGAAGAGACGCCAAGCTCAATCATAGGGATCTTGTGCAATTCAAACGGCACAATCGTTGATGGCTTTGCCAAGGAGATCCATGCTTCCTCACCGCTACAAGCAGAAACCCTCGCTTTGTTGCATGGTTTGCACCTGCTGAACTAGAGAGAAGAAGTTCACATGGGGGTTGGAATCTAGAGTGAGAAAGTGACAATCTTCTGTTGGTGGAGTTGGTCATGGGCCGAATAGAGGCATCTTGGGCTGTGAAGGAATTAATTCAGGAGTGCAAGAAGCTCTTGGCCCAAACAACCTGTGTAAATTTAACCCATTGTCCTAGAGAAGCAAACCAAGCCGTAGATTAGGTTGCAGAAGCCCACTGACTCAAAACACTTCCCCCAACCTGGATGTCCGATCCCCTATAGTACCTTTGGAAGATTTTATGTTCAGAAACCTATCTATTATCTTCTTGTAATCCTTATTTTAATGAATGAATGAACACACTACTTTAGACCAAAAAAATAAATTAGGATCCATATGACAGGTTTCAATTTTGTTCTTCTGATAATTATCCAATTGTAAGTCAAATCCTCCAAAAACCGTTCACTTCATGTTGTCAAGAGCTCTTTATGTGGGATTGGATTGGATTCCAATCTTGGGCTTGCATAGTACAAGAAGCACCAAGCCTCAATAGTATGTTGAAGCACATCATGCATCCATAATTTAGGATACATTCAAATAACTCTTTCAATGTGGCTAATTTAATTCTAAATATTTTGAAAATTTGCTAATATAGTCCATCCAGCCAACTTTTGCCGAAAATAATTGGCACGGCCGTCAAGCATCTTACATAGCATGGCTGACACCCAACTAAAGCTGATGTGGACAATTTGTGTAAATTTTTAATATTATATCTTAATTTTTTTCCTTTTTTCCATATATCTTCTTCAGTTTCTTTTATTTTTAAAATGAGATCGTGGATATTAAGCGAGGACATTGTGACCTTTGCCCAAGCCCTTCCCAAGATCCAAGCAAGGACTCTGGGCCCTTGTTTAGGGTTGGTTGGCAACCTCGCACGCCCAAAGTTAGAGGAAAAATGAAAGAAAAGAAGAAAAAATTTGAAAAAAAGTTCAAAAGATTGCAAAACTTCACTACGTTAACGCCAATCGTCCTACGTATTGACCCTGTCATGTAGTACAATTGACACTGACTAGACTACCATATTAGCGATTTTTTACCAAAAAAAAAACTGCTGAAATGACTAAATTGGCACAATCTTTAATTAAAAACATTAGCACAATCGAAAGGTTTATGACTAAATTTGCTGCCATATAATAGATTCAAGATTTTTTGGACAATTACTCTAAGAAAAATTTGATAGAGTTTTGGCATTTTTTTTTTTTTGGGTGTTTTGGCACAATTTGAGTGTCCCCTCTTTCTCCATGTTCTTTCTATATATATTCTCAGTATTTCCATTAACAATAATTGCAACTCATGCGTGATCCCCACTCTAATTGCTCCACATTTCCATGATTTCCTCTATTTCCATGATTAAAGTTACTCCTAAGGTAATTGTGTGTCATGCAATAACCACCCCTTCATTCAAGATTCATCTATTCTATAATTGTTCTAGCGCTTAACTCAAACAGTGCAAGGTACCCTTTCCTTATTATAATCGAAATGGCTAGCAACACACCTCAGATCAAAGTCATGCCACACCACCTCTAGGTGAAGTTAAACTAGAAAAGCTCTAGATCGAAGTTGGGCCTATTATAACTAAAATTCTTATACTTTGTTGATAGTTGAAATCTCTCCTCAATATCTAGGCCATAAATGTTCATCATCAACCGGAGCTAAAGAATAATGTTGTGAAAATCTCTAAAATGGCTATAATAAAAAAGTAAGAGTACCAATGATAGTTGTACGATAAGAACGGTAATTTTCATCTCTCATTTTACTAGTACTTTATATTATTCGTTTCATATCATGCTTCCGTTGAAGAAATTATTTCATCATTTTGACGTTGTGCATCCCACAATTGATAAAACTACTTTTGATTTTTAAAGTGAGCCAACCGACAAAGACCAAGTTAGTCTAGGTCATCTTCACTTTTTGCTAATGAGGGTCCACACATCATTAGTTCATAACGAAAATTGTTAAGAACTATCATTTTCATTTCTCTGCTTTTATTAAATACTTTATCTTACTACATTTCTCTTCTCTGATTTTTAAAGTGAGCAAACTGACAAAGACCAAGTTAGTCTAGGTCATCTTCACTTTTTGCTAAAGAGGGTTCACACATTATTAGTTCATAACGAAAATTGTTAAGAACTATCATTTTCATTTCTATGCTTTTATTAAATACTTTATCTTACTGCATTTCTCTTCTCTGATATTTAAAGTGAGCCAACCGACAAAGACCAAGTTAGTCTAGGTCGTCTTCACTTTTTGCTAGTGAGGGTTCACACATTATTAGTTCATAACGAAAATTGTTAAGAACTATCATTTTCATTTCTCTGCTTTTATTAAATACTTTATCTTACTAGATTTCTCTTCTTTGATTTTTAAAGTGAGCCAACCGACAAAGACCAAGTTCGTCTAGGTCGTCTTCACTTTTTGCTATCGAGGGCTCACACATTATTAGTTCATAAAGAAAATTGTTAAGAACTATCATTTTCATTTCTCTGCTTTTATTAAATACTTTATCTTACTGCATTTCTCTTCTCTGATTTTTAAAGTGAGCCAACCAACAAAGACCAAGTTAGTCTAGGTCGTCTTCACTTTTTGCTAGCGAGGGTTCACACATTATTAGTTCATAACGAAAATTGTTAAGAACTATCATTTTCATTTCTCTGCTTTCATTAAATACTTTATCTTATTGCATTTCTCTTCTCTGATTTTTAAAGTAAGCCAACCAACAAAGACCAAGTTAGTCTATGTTGTCTTTACTTTTTGCTAGCGAGGGTTCACACTTTAGTTCATAACGAAAATTGTTAAGAACTATCATTTTCATTTCTCTGCTTTTATTAAATACTTTATCTTACTACATTTCTTTCTCTAATTTTTAAAGTGAGTCAACCGACAAAGACCAAGTTAGTCTAGGTCGTCTTCACTTTTTGCTAGCGATGGTTCACACATTATTAGTTCATAACGAAAATTGTTAAGAATTATCATTTTCATTTCTCTGCTTTTATTAAATACTTTATCTTACTACATTTCATATCATATTTCCACCATTGAAGTCGTTTCATGATGTTGATGGTGCACATCATGCATTTTGATAGAGCTACTTGTGATCTTACAGTGAATTGACAACAAAGACCAAGTTAGCCTTGGTTGTCTTCACTTTTTGTTGATGAGGGTTTACACATTATTTATTCATATTTAAAAATGTTAACTATTATTTTCATTTCTCTGCTTTACTAACACTTTATCCTATTGCATTTCATATCATTTTTCCATCAATGAAATTGTTTCATCATTTTGATGGCATGCATCACACAATTGATATAGCTACTTTTTATCTTTAAAATGAGCCAACCAACAAAGACCAAGTTGTCTTGGTCGTCTTCACTTTTTTTGCTAGTGAGGGTTCATGCGTTCATATTGGAAAAAGTTGACAACCATCATTTCCATGTATATGATTTACTAACACTTCATTTTACTACATTTCATACCAGATTTCTACCGATGCAATTGTTTCATCCCTTTGATGGCATGCATCACACGATTGATAAAGCTACTTTTGCCCTTTAAAGTGAGCTGACCGACAAAGACCAAGTTAGTCTTGGTGTCTTAACTTTATTGTTGGCAAATTCATACATTATTGGTTCATAATGAAAACCTCCGCTCAGTTCCAACCACATAATCATAGACCTAGATCCATCTTTTTCTTAAGAGAGAGAGAGAGAGACTTTTCTTTTTGGGTCTCACTCATTCTCTATCTATTGTGTACAGTAGGTGCACGGTGTTGCCATGCGCATAAAAGATAACAATGTAGAAATTTGCACCCATAATATAGAGATAATTATATATCCCATCTGCCCAACTTACTCTTTACATCCTAAGTCTCACGTCTTTACATTTGTCTATCATGGTGACCACCTATAATACTTTTGCCGAGTTGAAGACATATGTAGATAAGAGCAACAAAGATAAAGTAATAAATAGACCGTGTGACTAAGAGAGTGCTAATGATCTCATAATAGTGACAATATCATAATAGTGACAATATAATTTGATGGAGATTATAAGTTCTCTAGACCATAAAACCATTGTTATCACAAAACTGAACACTATTTACACGTCTCTCCTCCCAGTTGTATAGTGTCTTGTTTCTACCCTCTAGTGATGCCAAGCGATTATTGAATCCATGAGATAACCACCACCACTAGTCACGAGGTTGGATCGACTGCTCATCCCCAATCTCTTGCTTGCACATGCTTCTGGTTGACAAATCCATTAAAATCCTGTATTTCGGCACTTTTTTTTTTTTTTTTTTTTTTTTTTTTGCTTTTGATAAAGTATATGATTTTTTTTTCCAATGTTGAAAATGTCAATTGCTACTTCATTTTTTTTTCTTTTTATGAATAAAGCCAGCTTTTACACGTTACAGGGGACAACACACTGAAATAAGAAGGGAACAAAATTATCCTTCCCATATTTATGACAATTTTAAGCTTAAGACTTGGCTCTATAGAGATGCGTTTCTAACACACGAGAAGCAATTTCACTATGAAGTCAAGGTGGGACAAGATGCTCTTACCCAAATAGGTGCAATTAAGTGATGGAACCTAAATGACCAAGGGGTGGCGAGATACTCTACCAAGTCATTCTTGAAATCATTGGCTTTTCTCTGGATGAAAAGAGAAAAATTCATTAGAGAGAGATAATAGTTAACAAAAAGATGAAAGAAAATATATCAACGCAATGAAACAAAAAGATAAGTGCATAAACCTTAAGCATCGACAAGTTAATAAAGGCTTGTATGATTTGTAGAGTAATACATGTGAGGTAGTTTGTTCATTATTCATTGATTTAGTAGTAGGATTCAAACATAAAGAATATATACGTTGACAGAATTTTTATTTGGACTACCTTCTCATCGCAAAGGTCGAGGGTTCAAACCCTCTCGTTGCTAAAGTGTCTGAAGTGGGGGGTCCTGGTGTTGGGGTCTTGGGCTAGCCTCCCCCGAGGTTTACTTCTAAATAGTGGCTTGTGGCGAGGCCCAACGGTGCCACCAGGCACTAGGGGGTCGTGTGATCCCCGAATGGTGATCTCCGGCGGTTTCTCGGTTAACAAAAAAAATTATTTACGCTTTAATGTATAATTAACATGTTGAAAGTTTCTACTACATAGCTATCTTGAAACACACATGTCACATGTTCAATGTTAAATCCGTTGGAAAAATTTACATTGGTATTAAAATAATTGTAATCCTTAGCGAATTAGGCATATGCTCATTCAACATTAATATATATAAAATATGAATGGAAATGAGAATGTCGTGAACTCAAAGATTTCAGATATAGGCTTTGTCTTAAGCAAGAAAAGAACTTTCGTGTAAGAGATATCATTCTATACATGAAGTAGAGCTTAGTAAAATTTAATGTGCTTGTAGGATTTATCCAATTTTAAAAAGAAGATGAAATGCAAAATACTTACTAGACATACTATTTAATAACAAACACCATCTAAATTACTACCGAAAATACAAAGAAATGTGTCTATTAGAATATACTATCTTGAGAAGAGGTGTCTGCATTTATTTTATTTAAAATATATTTTCATCTCTATTGTGCTTGTTTCCTATATTTGTCAAATTATATTTGGTGGTTGGTGCTACTAGAGGGTGAGATGAAAAGAGAACATACGAGAGAGAATTTTGTTACACTTATAACAATTTATTCATGCTTATCTTTAATTGTGTTTCTTTTGCAATTAGCAAAGAATACTGAAAATTGCTGTTTTTGTGACGAGGATCTTTCTAGTTCACCCCTTGTTTATGTTGTCTGAGGTGCTCTATCACGCAATAGATAACATATCTGAATTCTACATTATGCCATCTGAGAGATCTTATATGGGGCAGGCTTATCCTTTTGTCAGTATTCCTCATGCTAGGATGCTTCTGCCTCTTAACCTGGCAGCGGCAGAAGGGCCCGTTCATGTAAATGCTAAGCTCGAAAAGCAAACATCAAAGTTAGAAAAGTGAATTGCCTTTTTTATGCATGTTGATTTGGAAGCTCCTTCCAGACTTTGCCAGTTAAAAAAAATAATTATAAAGCTCTCTCTCTTTTCTTTTCTTTTTTTATTTGAAGGTGTTCTGCTTGTGTTTGCTTCCATAGCCACATGCTATATTGTCATTAGATGCTTTTTAGGAAATTATATTTTGTGGGAAATAGTCTGACTACATGCTCCATCTTCGTTACAGCTTTTGCAGCTATCTCAGCATTTAATTCATTGGGGATAAACTTAGGGTGCGTTTTGTTTAAAAATTGTTCAGGGGAACAAAAAAAAAAAAAAAAAGTGTTTCGTTCCGGAGAACAATTTTTGAACAAAAAAACGCGTTTGGTAAACTTGTTCCGGGAATAAAAAATAAACAGAAACATGTTTGGTAAATTTGGATAATTTTTTTATTTTTTTGTTTTTTCTATTTTTTTCCTTTTTTTCCTTTTTTTCTTTTTTCTTTTTCATTTTTTTTTTTTTTTCTTCTTTTGGCCGGTCGCCGGCCAAGGCCTTGGCCGGCGACCGGCCGGCGAGGCCGAGCTCGCTCGCCCAGCGGCGAGGCGTGGCCTCGCCGAGCCACCGCCAAGCGACGCCAGGCTCGCCCCGGATCCGACGAGGCCGAGGCTCGCCGGCCGGGCGAGCTCGGCCTCGCCGGATCGGGCGAGATCGAGCTCGCCTAGGCTGGCGCGAGGTCGGCCTCGCCGGATCAAGGCGAGGCCGAGCTCGCCTAGCGGCGGCGCGGCGCGGCCTCGCCGGTCCACCGCCGAGCAAGGCCGACTCGCCCCGGATCCGGCAAGGCCGAGGCTCGCCGACCGCCGGGCGAGCTCGGCCTCGCCGGATCCGGGGTGAGATCGAGCTCACCCGGCCGGCGCGAGGTCGGCCTCGCCATGGTTGGGGATCCGGCGAGGCCGACCTCGCCAAGCGGCCGGCGAGCCTCGGCCTCGCCGGATCCGGGCGAGCTCGAGCTCACCCGGCCATGGCGAGGCCGCGGCCCTCGTCGGCGGTCGCCGACCATGGCCGAGGCCGACGACCGGCCAAAAAAAAAAGAACAAGAAAAAGAAAAAAAAAAAGTGTTTCTCAAAAGTGTTTCGAAACAAGAAACACAAAATTTGTGTTTCTTGTTTCTTTTTTTTGTTCCTGGGAACAAAAGAACAAAAAAGGAACAAACGCACCCAAACGCGTTTGTTCTTTTTGTTCCCAGGAACAAAAAAAACAGAAAAAGAAACATAAACAAACGGGCCCTTAATTGATATATATTCTTTGCTCATTCTATGATATGGTGTCGTTCCTCTCCCTTGTCTTGGTTTAATTCGATCTACAGCCGTATCTTCACGAGTTGTGGCACCAACCGCCATGAGAAGAGCCAGAGGAAGTGAAGGCCTGTTTCTTGATCCACGTAAAATCAATGCTTCGGATGATGCAGCTGAAAAGAAGGGCACAAATTCTGCTCCTGCTCTATCTCCCAATCTGCCAGTTCATTGGGCTCTATTTGGCACCTGACTCCTCTGAAATCTGGAATTCATCTAGTAGTCACATGGCTGGAAGGTCGATGGATATAGTTCAATGTGATTCGAGTTTTCAAGAAATCCAAACCGAACCAAATTATAGGGGTGAGCGGCTGAATCAAATTAAATCGCAATCTGAACTGAATACGACCCAAATGAAAACCCGATTCGATTTGGTTTAGTTTTCTCTTCTTCTTTTTTTTTTTTTTTTTTTATGAGAAAAACTGTTGACAGGAATGCATTTTAGTCTCTAAGCGAGCAATTACCATTAAAAATAATTTTTCCCTCAAAAAATGAATATATGTAAAAGCTATGTATGTGCTTCTTCTTTTTTCTAGTTTCCTCTGGCTCATGAATTACTGTTCTTAACGAGAAATTTTCATACATGATAGTAGTATATATACTAGACTGAATTTTGGTATGGAAATAAATATGAGTTACATGTGAATCTTGCTCCACTAAATCTAACAACCTGATTGACCTTTAGCAAATGTATTAGCCACTTGAAATACTTGCTCATGTTGGTCCATGCTGCTTTTATTTACCGTCCTTGGAATTCAATCATTTATCCATCACGTCATGTTTGTACTCATTTGTGGAATTTATAGTTCATCTTTATCATATCATACACAGTGGACTAGTCCATTCTTAACTTTTCCAAAACCTAATGAATATGTGGCCCCTTCCTCCATTATTTTTGTACCTTCTCCACTTTTTTATGGGGCCATTGACGATGGTCGGCAGATAACTTACAAAACCAAAATGCTTGAGGATGTAACTCAACTAATATCAAGATAAGGATCAAGACCAAATGAATCTTCATTCGACATAGTCAATCAAATCAGTACTTTTAAAAGCTCGATTGTTTAATGACGATGCTATGAAGGACTGACTCAACGTTTACTCTTAATAGGCGTGAAGGACGAGGGAGACCCCCGTAAGTAAATGAATAAAGAGGGAGGTTCGTCACTTGCATTACATTGCTTAACCTTGACTTGTTCATGCTATTATCCACGGCCATTTAAATTTCTTATAAACTAAATTTTTATATTGCATTGAAGAATTTTTCTTTTTGTCAATGTTTGCGACAGGAACGGTGCATGAATCTATGGTAATTTTGATTATCTTTTTGATACCTATAAAAAATCTAGTTTCCTACGATATGCACGTAACTTAAGATTTTCCTTCGAAGTACAAAAGACACAGCAAAATAGGAGTATCCTTCTTCATTTTCATTTCGATATACTACTATATTCTTTTTCATATTTTAAGTAATTAAGCCAATAAATTGATATGTTACGGGTTAGTTAAAAGTTATTTTCTTGACTATTTAGCTATAGTGATGGATGGTGACAATTGATTAAGTGCCGCTTTTTATCAATCAAATGTGATCTTGCATTTCAAAATGCTGGTAAGCCTAATTTAAAGCTGTTGGATTTAAATCTATCCATGGCAAATCTAACAAACAGGCTATTGCAAAAACAAACCAAAACTATTTATCTAGTTTTAGCTCGACCACGAAGTGATCAAACTTCTGCAAAACAATTTTTTCAAGATGGATCGAGGGTGAATGTGTGTTTAAAAGGTATGTCAACTTTTGAGACCAAAATGTGAGATAGAAAATGTTACTTCAACCTAAATGCCAGGGAAACTAAAGCATGTGAAAAGTAAAGTGTGAAGATTAAAATTGAAGGAAACCGAAAGGAAAGTTCTGAAATCAAAGGAAAATTAGAGCGGTGACCATTGAAATTAAACTTAAAGTGCAAGCACCGTAAAGGAAATCACTAAGAAACTTCACTGAAATTGAGATATCCTCAAAGTTACAAACACATTGATGCTAAATTACAAACATTGAAATGAAAGCTACACCATTATTTACAATGCATATGAAGAATAACAACCTTTAAAACTAAAAATGAAATTGAAAGATGTTAGTTCAATATAGAAAATGCTTCAAATGAAAATTTAGCAGAGTTTTGGCAAAGCTTGAGCGACCCCTCTGTCAGGGATTACCTTCGACGGTTATCGAAATTCATGTGTGATCCTCCTCTTAGCCGCTTTATATTTCTAAGATTTATGCTATTTCCACGATTTTGTAACTCCTGAGGCAATCGTGTGTCTTGTAATAAATTGCCCTTTCATTCGTGATTTTATCTAATTATGTAACCATTCCAGCTCTTAATCCAAATGAGTCCAGGTACCCTTTTTTGCTTAGTATAATCGAAATGATAGCCTATACACCTCAAATCTATGTGAGGTCAAAAAATTTATAGACAAAGTTAAACCGGATAAGCTCCATATCGAAGTTGGGCTTAATATGACTTGACTCCTCATAATTAGCTTTCCTCTCCTAACTCATATAGATAATTGAATCACTCTCGGTGTCTCGGCCATAAATTATCACCAGCAGAAGCAGAAGCTAAACAATAATGTTCTAAAAATTTCTAAAAGAGGTAGTGCTGAAAAATTAAGAGCACCAATTAGAGTAGTGATAGTATATTGAGAACTATCATTTTCATTTCTCTACTTTACTAATAGTGTATCTTACTGCATTTCATGTCATATTTCCACCAAAGAAATTGTTTCATCACTCGATTGATAAAGTTACTTTTAATTTTTAAAGTAAGCCAACCAATAAAGACCAAATTAGTCTTGGCCGTCTTCACTTCTGGTGAGGGTTCACACGTCATTAGTTCGTATTGAAAACTTCCACTCAATTCTAACCCCACAGACCCTCCTTTTTCTTTAGAGAGATAACTTTCTTTCAGTCTCACTCAATCTCAATCTATTATGTACAGTAAGTGCATAGTGGGTGCACAGTATTGCTATGCGCATAAAAGATTGGAAAAAAATTAGAAATTTACACCCCCTAGTATGGTCATAATTACAGATCCCATTCCCTGTATTTCCCAAGTTTCTCTTTACATCCTGAGACTAAGATCTTTGCATTTAAATTTTCTACGTGTATTGGAATGCGCGGTGATTTTGTTGGGATTATAGGGGGTGGTTGGTTCAGTCTTTGCTTTCTACCTGAAGACATTATATAATTTCTATGGACTGTGTGGTGAATTTTCTTTTCATTTATTTCTTGTGTTTGGTTTTAAAAAGCTTTGGAATGCCAAGTGAGTCTCTATAGAACCTAATATGTAGTACATTGCAGAAAAGGAAAAGACTAATAAGAGCATATACTGGAAACCAGAGTTTTGTTGTTGAATGAAAAAGAGGTGTTGGTTCCCTCGCAGTTCATTCTACGTCTCACAAAGTCAATAAACCATTCCAAAATTGAGGATTACAATACCACGTGACCCGCTCTTCCTTATTTGCCGTTGATACGCATGACCTTTTACATCCATAAAAAATTACATTAAAAGGGAAACGCACGATCTTTCACTTTAGAGGAACCGAACGACATTGCGTGTTGATTGGAAGGAAACAGCGCAGGCGCTTGGCAGCGAATGTCTTTATTTCCCAGGGAGTCTTTAAAAATTTCCCTATCATGTCAAAAAGTCTTGGACAGCTTCATCGGTGTCCACTTGCGAATGCACAACTTTAGGTGGGAATGAGCTTTGTTAGCATAATAGTTTTTGGATTACTTCTTGTGAGAATAACAACTTATGGTGAGTCCCAAATTCTTAAAAGAGTAGGTCTCATAATAATTTATAATGATTTATTATTTGATTTTTTTGTACTCTTAGGTGCAAAATGCAATTAAGTCCTTAATCTTTCAATTGGCTCTATAAGTCTAAAACCTTCTTCAAAAAGTGCAATCAAATATTTCGACAAATAGTACCTAAAATTGCCCATGCATCAATCAAAAAATTAGCATCATCCTTAAATTGCGCTCTTCAACCTAATTTTAGGATTTAATTGCAATTCTTTTTTTATAAATGTTGTGTACTTAATTGAGCCAATGATTATGACTCAATTGCACTTGTTGCTAAAGGCTATGGACTTGATTAAACCACTTGAATGGGTCATAATTCAATTGTATTACATACATATGATTTAGTATTTGTGGTGCGACTTTACCCCTCAAGGAAGCATCCTCAAAGATACTAGAAAGTGACGGAACTGGACTAAAGTTACGCGTATAGTACATGAATATTCTTGCCTTTTTCCGATATTAAGGGACTCAGCCCGTATCCCCCTCTCCGTAGATTTTGGTCCCAGCATATACGGAACGTGAAAATCATGTCCAAGTCGGTGTTTCAAATTCCTTTGCTTCTGGTTTCCCTCACGGTACAAGAATCAGGAGCTGCACCTTGACTTACAAGGATTGGCTGTAAAGAAAAATGTGGGATCATCACCATTCCATTCCCCTTCAGAATAGGAGCCGGTTGTTTCTTGAATGACTGGTACGAGATCAACTGCCAGAAAAATAACACGGTCATCCTAAATAAGATTGGATTGCGAGTTCTTAACATTTCAATCCCTGATTACCTTGGATCCTTGAACAGCATGATTAGCGTCCTTCTTCCTTCAGCTTACTCAAATGCAAGCTACGGGGGTGACGGACGTGTGCAGATGAACTTGAAAGGAAGTCAATTTGTCTTCTCTCCGACAAGGAACGTCTTGATATCGGTGGGTTGCTACACCCTGGCGACTGTAAGTATTCCAGAATCAGCTGTTGCCGGTTGCAGGTTGAAATGTGCTGGAACGGATACCAACATTAGCCGGTCTAGTGCTTGTTCTGGAGGAATGATTGCAGCCGGACTACACTCCCCTTTAACCTTCAGGGCTTTAGTATGGATTTTAAAGTAAAAGGTGAACATCAGGGGTGCAAGCACGCTTTCTTGAGGTCTGACTTTACAGGTTTATATGATTTGAAATTGAATGAGGCCGTTCCAATGGTGCTGGAACAGGGTATTGCGAACAACACTGACTATGGACGTGACTTAGTTGCAGGATCGCGTACTAAGTTGGGTCCTTGTGACTCCTGCGTGGTCAAAGAGCCAACCCATCTCACAGAATTGCAGAAAAGGGTGATAACTCTTAACACTAAGAAAACAAATTCGAGATTAAGATGAGCAACTCAAATTATGCAATTGTAATCGGAGTGGTATTCATCTCAATACCAAATCTAATGTCATTAACAGGGTCCTCGACAAAGGATTCTGAAAACTGATCTATGTTGATGATGCTCCATTCTTTCTCAAAACAAAATGACGACAAACTTATGTCCCCAGCAATGGGGAAAATTACACTCGACAAACTTATGTCCCCATCAAGCTTTGATGTTCCTATCCTCGGGGAAGCATCCCCAGAGATGCTAGGAAGTAACAGAGCTGGAAAAATTATGTGTACAATACATGAAAATTAAGGGAACCAGCCCATAGCCCCTTTCTCCATAGGTTGAAGTCCATCAACTTACCAAACGTGAAAATCATGTCCTTCGTTGCGGGGGAGACTCCTCATGGTCACAATGTGCAACCTTTTGTGACTCAACGTTCTTTAGATATTGGCCAAAAAATTTCTTTGGGTTAAAATATTAAGAAAGACATAATCTTTATATTGAAAAAAAAAAAAAAAAAAAAAAAAAAAGAGAATCACTCAAAAAGTCCTAAACTTATTACAATTGTGCCAATTTAATCCATTCAGTCAATTTTGGATAGTCAAAACTAACGTTGACAATTTATAATAATATTTTTTTTTCAATTTTTTTATTAATTTTATTTTTCCTTTTTGTCCTTTTCTTTTTTTTTCTCTTCTTTCTTCTTTTGCTTCTTTTCCCATGGTGGGTGGCAAGGCTTGCTAGCCACTAGGCGAGACCGCAGGTGAGGCGGCTTGCCTAGATCCAAGCAAGGGCCAAGGTCCTCATCAACAGTCGCCAAGGGCTTCATGGCCATTGCCTAGTGGTCGGCAAGCCTCACTAGAGCCTCACTAGCCACTGTGGAGGAAAAAAGCAAAAGAAGAAAAAAAAGAAAAAAGAAAAAGAAAAAAATTAATTAAAATTAAAATATATATAATTAAAAATTATCAATGTCGATGCCGGCCGGTTAAAATTGGCTAGATGGATCGAACTAGCACAATTTCAAAAGATTTGGAATTGAATTGACAAAAACAAACGTTTAAGATCAATTGGTATAATTGTAATAGGTTTACAATTTTTTTGGTAATTTTCCCAAAAAATAGGCTCTCTTGTCTCTCTGTCGCCTCATCACTAAAAATAAAAAAATAAAACAATGCCAAGGTTCAGAATAATTTATGCAGTATGATCCAAAGCATTAGCAAATTAATTAGAGTACTTTAAAGCAAAAATCATTTTAGTTTTTTTCAAACCAAGTGCATGGGACACAACGTCTTCCATTGTGGAAGAGAAAAAACATGCCACATGATTCACGTTCATCTTCTACTTTTTTTTGGAGGGCTAACAATATTCCCAAGTGCTGTTATGGATGGCTTGCGCAAATAAAGCATTGGACTTGTTCCGCGATGTACCACACTCGAGAAAAATGAAAGTGATTTTTGCTTCAACAATGAGAGAGATACAACACTCCAACATTGCACCACGATTAAAGAAATTAGAAAGCAATCACTTTCGCTTTAATAAAAGTGAGCTTTGCTTTCACTTTTCTAGATTGAAAAGATGCCAACACCCATTTCATTAGTCGAAGGATAAATTAGTCCGATGATTTTGCCATTCAACAAGAGATTTTTGTTGTGAAAAGCGGTTTTCCTTCTCAAAAAGGAGAGGGGAAAAAAAAGTTGGAACATGAGAGCTGGGTCATCGAAAGTTGTTTCATTTGAGACAACAATTTGATTGTGTTCATCTTGATAGAGCAAAAATTATTAAACTGATACTTACCCCAAAAAATTATTGAATGGATATAACTCTGCTTCCAGGCGTTAAAGATTATCAAGTGGAATCTTTTTTTTCTTTGCTCAGTATTTATGTGTTTAAAGGGATCTACAGCAAAAGATCTTGAAGAGTCACCCATCTCAATAATGTTCCCAGTGTTTCTCATGAGAAAAATGATGACTAAATTATCTAACAAACAATTGGAGAAGTCACAATTGGCTACTTTAATTAGTGCTCTCCACCTATGAAGCTTTGACATTTCTGTTCTTAAGGAAAGGCGGACAAGAAGTCCAAAATCTTGTATATCAAATACAATCAAATCCTAAATTCAATTAAGTCCCAAACCTTCTTCAAAAGTGTAATTGAATCTTTTTGATGAACAATATCTAAAATTGTTTCATGTCACTCAAAAAGTGTTCATAAATTGCACTTTTCAACATAACTTTAGGATTGATGTAAAAAAAAAAAAAATTAGGATTTAATTGCATTTTTCAATAAAGGTAGAGGAATTAATTTAATCAGTTGAAAAGTAAAGTACTCAAACTGCATTGTTTGCTAAAGGTTTAGGATTTGATTGAAACAATTTAAAAGTTTTGGATTGAATTACATCCATATAAGATTTCGGACATTTAAGACTTGTAATGCAATTTTTTTCCCTAAGGGAAACATCTCAGAGATATTAAGAAGTAACAGATGGAATAAAGTTATGTGTACGGTACATGAGATTTTTCCCTTTTTTCCACTTCAACAAAGATATAAAGGGACTCCGCCCATGCCTGCTTTCTCCATTAATTTTTGGTCCATGCACTTACGAAAGATGAAAATCATGTCGACTTCAGTGTTTCAAATTCTTCTGCTTCTGGTTTCCCTCAAGTTGCAAGCATCAGGTGCTGCACCTAGACTTGCGAAGCCTAACTGTCCTGATACATGCGGGGACGTCCCCATTCCCTTCCCCTTCGGAATAGGAGCCGGGTGTTTCTTGGATGAATGGTACCAGATCGTCTGCCAACAAAACAACACCATTCTGAAGAAGATTGGATTGCGAGTTCTCAACATTTCATTCCCTGATGCAGACGTGGATGGCATGATTAACGTTAGTCTTCCTGTAATTTACTCAAATGCAAGCTGCGGGGGTGACGGACGTGCTGCAGGTGTAAGCTTGAAAGGAAGTCAATTTGTCTTCTCCCGGACAAGGAATGTCTTTACATTGGTCGGTTGCAACACCCTGGCCACGGTAAATACCACAAAATCATCTTTTGTCGGCTGCAGGTCGAGATGTGCTGGAACCAACACCAGCACTAGCTGGAATGGTGATTGTTCCGGGAGGGATGGCTGCTGCCAGACTATCCTCCCTCGTAACCTTCAGGGCTTTAGTGTGGATTTCAAAGAAGAAGGTGGACATGAGGGGTGCAAGTATGCTTTCTTGAGGTCTGACTTTACAGGTTCATATGATTTCAAAGTGAATGAGACGGTTCCAGTGGTGCTGGAATGGGGGATTGCGAACAATACTGACGATGGACGCAAGCTTATTGAGCAGTCGCGGACTGTTTATCCTTCCTATTGTCGCACATACAGCGTTCACGGCAGTGAAATGCTATTTACACAGTGCTATTGCGCACGGGAGTATGGTGGTAACCCATATCTTATGGAAGGATGCAAAGGTAACCCATTCCATGCTATCACGTTCCATATTTTTTAGTTTGATATATACTAGGGAATGTGCTTTCACATTCCGTATTTAGGGGCATCATACAGTGAAGCGGTTTGTTCATTTCCAGATTTTTCTGAGAAGAACGCATTCACACTGTATAATGATTGTATACATGCTTTTCTACCTTCTTTTTGTTAGTTTTTCCGCCCAAGATTACACAAAGTGAACTCACTTTCAAACAAAATTGATCAAATTACATTGATAATAATTTACTGGAACTACAGGGGAACAGGACAGTCCTTTAGTAACAAGCACAATATTTTAGCCATGGAATTAACAATTTATGAGGAAATGTGACCTAATAGTTTCCGTAATTTTACTCAAGCAAATTGGTTTCGTTGTTAATGTATTTGCTTCTGGTTTTACAACATCAGGAGATGCACCTCGAGCTCAAAGCCGCGACTGTGCTGAAACATGTGGGAACGTCACCATTCCCTTCCCCTTCGGAATAAAAGCCGGGTGTTTCTTGGATGACTGGTACCAGATCGACTGCCAACAAAACAACACGGCTCCCATTCTGAAGAAGATTGAATTGCAGGTTCTCAACATTTCACTCCCTGATGACGACGTGAATGGCATGATTAACGTTAGTCTTCCTGTAATTTACTCAAATGCAAGCTGCGGGGGTGAGGGACGTGGTGCAATGGTAAGCTTAAAAGGAAGTCAATTTGTCTTCTCCCAGAAATGGAACATCTTTACAGTAGTCGGTTGCGACACTCTAGTGACAGGGAATAGTACTGAATCGGCTGTTTTCGGATGCCGGTCGAAATGTGCCGGAACCAACTTCACCATTAGCAAGGATAGTGCTTGTTCCGGGAGGGACGGATGTTGCCAGAGTTTGCTCCCCTTGAACCTGCAGGGTTTTGGTGTGGATTTCAAAGAAGAAGGTGGACATGGGGGGTGCAAGTACGCTTTTTTGAGGTCTGATTTTACAGGTGTTTATGATTTGAGATCGAGTGATACGATTCCAGTGGTGTTGGATTGGGGGATTGCAAACAATACCAATTATGCACTTGACCTTATCCGGCAAGCATACGATGATGAATCTTTCTACTGTACAAATTCGGGCGGTAGAGCAAGCCGAAGTATATATGATAGATATGGAAGCTACAGCGTCGACAGTGGTGAAATGCTATTTATGGAGTGCCGTTGCACTAAGGGGTATCGTGGTAACGCCTATCTTAATGGAGGATGCAAAGGTAACATATTTCATGCTATCACATTGGGAATTTAAGTGCACCATAGAAAGAAGTGGCTTGTTCATTCCCAGATTTTTCATTGGAAAGAATTCATTCACGCTATTTAATGATCACATATATGATTTTATTTTATTTTATTTTTTTGCCTAAGAATGCACAAAGCGAATGCGCTTTTAAACAAAATTGAACTTATTATATTGATAAAAAAAAATTACTGGAAATAAAGGGGAACAGGACAGTCCTTTTGTTACAAGCACAATATTTTAGCCCTGAAATTAGCGATTTATGAGGAAATCTGACCTACTAGCCTCCTTAATTTTACTCAAGGAGAAGGGTTTTGCTGCTAATATATTTACGATATCATTTGTCATCAGATATTGACGAATGTGAAGATTCAAATAGGTGCTTCGGGACTTGTGTGAACGAACCGGGCTCCTTTCGCTGCATCAAGACAACCAAGTTCATTCTTATTGGTAAGAAAATCTTTTAACCTAGAATTTTGGACCGCTCCATGCTGGAGTATCGCTAGAAAAAGAACAGCATAGCATAAATTATGTTCAGAAAAGGTACATAAATAAGATTTACCTTACCCTTCATTCTAACATGATTGTCCATTTGCTTGGAGATAATTATATATAAGTTTCCATCAATAGTATCTATCAAAATAACCTAAAAAATTTCTTCGTGCACTAATACTTATATTTGATAGCTAAGACAACACTTAGAACTTTTCTAATGTTGCCGCTTCAGATCTATCAAAAGATAACCAAGGTTGCTACTTACTCTTGTTTTGAATTGGAATTATTACAATCATAATCAAGATGAATGCTGGTAGGAATATTTTCACTTTCATCAATGGTTTTCTAATTTCCTCCTAAGGGAGGTCAGTTGTACAGTTCACATGTATGTGTAAAAATATCACCTGATGGAACTTAGCAGGAGACAAATTAATTATTCAAGGTTGTTAAGAAAAATCCACGTGAAAGGAGCTCGGGTTAATCACTCTTATATGATTTCCTCTTAATCAGATTCACAAAAATATTTTATGATAAGACTTTATAGATACAAGAAGAGTGCATTTTTTGGACTTTTGCCCCCTAATTTTTTGTAATGCAGGGATTGGGGCAGGCCTTGGGGCACTACTTTTGTGTCTTGTCTTATGGGGGCTATACAAATACATCAAGAAGAGAAAAGAAATCAAGCTCAAAGAGAAGTACTTCAAACGTAATGGCGGTCTTTTGCTGGAAAGTGAGCTATCTTCAGCCAAAGGCCATGTTGAGAAAAACAAATTGTTCAACTCAAAGGATCTAGAGAAGGCTACTGACAATTTCAACAAGGATAGAATACTCGGGCAAGGTGGACAGGGTACTGTTTACAAAGGAATGTTAACAGATGGCAAAATAGTTGCTATTAAGAAATCGAAAGCAATAGACGAGGGCAAAGTCGAACAATTTATAAATGAAGTCATCATTCTCTCACAGATCAACCATAGAAATATTGTTAAGTTATTGGGGTGTTGCTTGGAGACAGAAGTCCCACTTTTAGTATACGAGTTTATACCAAATGGGACTCTATACCAATATTTGCATGACTCAAATAAGGAGTTTCATGTATCATGTGACACACGCCTACGAATTGCAGCTGAAATTGCAGGAGCATTATTCTACTTGCACTCAGCAGCCTCGATTCCCATTTATCATCGAGACATCAAGTCCACCAATATACTCTTGGATGAGAAATATCAAGCAAAAGTGGCCGATTTCGGTACTTCCAAGTCTGTTTCCCTTGATCAAACTCATATAACCACCTTGGTGCAAGGGACTTTTGGCTACCTAGATCCCGAGTATTTCCAAACAAGTCAATTTACAGACAAAAGCGATGTGTATAGCTTCGGAGTTGTTCTTGTTGAACTCTTAACGGGACAAAAGCCAATCTCGTCACTGAGGGAACAAGAAGGCAGAAACCTTGCAACTTATTTCATAATTTCAATGGAAGAAAATCGGTTGTTTGACGTTGTAGATGCTCAAGTATTGAAAGAAGGTAACAAGGAAGAGATTGCATTAGTTGCTAATCTTGCGAAAAGATGCTTGAACTTGAATGGGAGGAACCGGCCTACAATGAAAGAAGTGGCAATGGAGTTAGAGGGGATGAGAAAGCTCCCAAATCCTTTGGGTATTCAGCAAAATCAAGAGGACCGGGAGGCAGCTGAATCTTATGCTACTGCATGTAAGTCTAGCAAGTCAAACATCGACGCCGATGTCACTACATTTTCGGATGTGCAGCCATTCTTACCTAGTGAGACGTGGTGAAGATCTGTTTTGCCTCTTACACTTGTGAGTTATATTGCTGCGTTTGTCATGGAAATCAGTCTTCAGAGCAAAAGAAAGAGAAGAAAGAAAGGAGGAAAGCTTGTTAATTTACTAATAGGAGCATTTTAATTTGTTATGTATTGGTAACAAACTTATTCTCGGTGTTTGGGATCAATAAACTGTTGAGTCATGCCAATCCCAAGTTTATTCTAGTTCTGTAATTAGCATGATGCCGTGATTTCAGCTCATCTTGAGATCTATGAATACTTGTTGTCAATTCGGTTGTTGCAAAACTTACATCAATCATGTAGTGGACCAGCCTTTGTGATTCAATTAGATTTGTACTTGCTGAGAAGGAAAAACAAGAGTGACGTTTCCCTTCCAGAAAAGAAGGTGAACTTGCATCCGCCTTCCCCGCCCGGCTCTTCCCTGAAGATCACACTGAATTACTGATGGCATAGAGGGATTGTTGCCGGCTGCCGATGCTCTGGCTGCTTAGATCCTCACTACTGATGTATCAAACTCACCACCCAAACTACATATATCAACATAAAAAACCCCATTAATTGTAGAATTATCTCTCCCAATCCTAGCCAACCTTACTTGTCAATTTTCAATGGCAAACACAGAAACAGTAAAAAATCAATCGCGCATGGACCAACTCATATACAAGAAATATTATTGACACCTAAATTTTTGAACAATTTTTGGGTTAATTTTTTACTAAAATAAAAATCAAAAACACATGGCATATAGTTTAGAAGCGTTTTATTTTGATTTGATTTGATTTTATTTTAGGCTGCTGGTGAAAGGAAGATTTTTCACATATTCCATTCAAGCTTTTCATATTTTTAGGCAATATACACCAAAGGATGTATTTTCGAGCAAAAAGGAAAATTTTGGATAGAATATGTGAAAAATACAAAAGGGGAATATTGCCCGAGGTAGATATATTTCAACGATATATTTAGGGGTATCATGCACGAACAAAAAGGAAAAAATATATACCATAGAGATACATTTTTTAGACCTATATAATACCTCGCATGCAATTTGTTTGCAGAGGCCACACTATTGATAGATACGGCCATACAAAGGAGAGATTGGACGTGAGAACAGAGGGGCACAAGAGAAAAAGTGCGCAGAGGAAAAGAGAGAAGGGACGTGCAGCAGAGGGGGAAAGAGAAAAAGAAAAAAGAAAAAGAAATAACTGAAAAGACTTATACTGTTCATCTTCTCCGAGGGTTTTGCTGCACTGCCGGTCCTTGCATCGCTGGTCTTCGGTCTGCACCACCTCCGCTTCGTCTCCTGCCGGATCGAAACCTGCCAGCCACCACCGCGCCTCCCAAGCTCCCCTGCTGACGCTCTACCGCCTCCACGAGCAGCACCGCCGCTCCGCCCGAGCCCGAGACGACGCCGAGCCGCCCCTGCCGAGCCGTTCCATCCTCTGCTGTAGCGCCTCCGGCTCCCTCGCTGCGACCCAGCGCCGACGACCGCCGTGCACGACTTCCTCCCGCGACGCCAGCGACCCCCGAAACCTGCCGACCACCACCGCGCCTCCACGAGTTTCCCGACGCCGCTTGGAGCCGAACCCTCTGCACAGCACTTGCTGTTCGCAAATGGCAGTGACCCGCGAGTCCCCCACGCCGGTCTCCGCCGTTCCTCTTGTTGCCGGAGCTCTTCCGCCACCGGTTTGCCCTCGCCGGAACCCTTCGCCGGAGTCCCAAACCGGTGGTCAAGATTTTCTTTTATTAAAAAGGGGAAAAAAATCGAATTAGGTAGATTTGCTTTATTTTATTAGGCTGAATTATTTTATCTAATCTTATTTTATATCTTGGTTTCTTTGTTTGAAATATTTCTCTATACATAATTGGAAATCTCAATATGTCGCTTGATTCGCAACCACGCCATGATTTTTTATTTCATCTATTAGGCTTTAGATGAAATAATTAATCGAGTGGGATTAAAATTGATATTTTGATCTTTAAGGCTTAAGATCAATTTATCGATTTTACTAAGCGAAAAATTATTCCTTGATCTGAACGATGTGTGATATTTTGATGATTTTGAATAAGTTGTCTTGTCTTAATTGATTTCTTTATCTTGAGATATGTTTGAGTTAGAATATTGCATGTTTTAGGGTTTACATGTTTAGAATAGGAATTTTATTTCAAATTTTAAAAAAAATTAAAAAAAATCAATTTAGGTTGCTAGATTTTAAATTGAGTTGCATGTTTAATTATTTGGCAATTATTAATTTCGAAAAAAAAAGAAAAAAAAAAGAAAAGGGAAAACAACAAAAAGTCATTATGCATATGTCATGTAGAGTTATGGCATTATTTGCACGTCATTGCATTTTAGGATTATTTGGGTTAAGATAATATTTTAGTTTAAATTAGGATTTGGTTCAACCTAATTCCGATACAAATTGAATAGAATCTTAATCTAGCTAGGTAATTTTCACATTTCACCTAATTTCGAATTTCTTGAAAAATACAAAAAAAAGTCATAGGTTAAATTAGTTTTATTATTTAAGATAAAATGCATTCTCTAGGAAAAAGAAAATAAAAATGTCATGTGCATGTTATTATGATTAGATTCATGAAATGCATGTCATTTAGTGGTTGTTGCTAGGTCTAGTCAATTAGAAATTGCATGTCATTAGAATTAGGTCATTTAGTTAATATTGCATTGCATATTACATGATTTTCATTAATTAAGTGAAAACAAAAAGAGAAATTGCGTGTTAATTAGAAACCATATCTAGGGTCGTTGATGTGGATTTTGAAATAACATTGCAGATGCTTTCGTTGCTACGAGGTAAGTCATGCATTTTCTATTTGCTTTATTGGGTGTTAAATTAATGGATTGCGCACCCGCATGATCGCCTTGCATGTTAGAGAATTAAATTTAAAATCAATTCAAGCTGCCTACCAAACATTATTTCAAAATAAAAGAGAAAGGTACCGAAAGGACGTTAGAGAAATCTAGCGTAACCAAGTCCCCCGAACTCATAAATCTCGGTTCGTAGGAGTAAAGTGAATCTCCGTTACTTTACTTGGGTTTCTAATCGACCCACCAAAAATAGATTAGTGGCGACTCCTAATTGAAAAATCATTTGCATGTTATAAACTTGAACCTAAGTCGCGAATTGATATGGGCTTGGGAGAGCCCGAGTTAAGTCTAGGCTTAACAATCCATTAGCCAAACCCTAGGTGGTTTAAACCCCGAAAAAAATAGGTCGCGACAAATATTTACTCCTCATTTCTAGCTGTCATCACTCGTCAAAGGAGTGGAGGAAGCAGCGAGAGGGGGCGTGCAAGGCAAAAAAAATAGGAGAGAAGGGCTCCATTCGTTGGGGGGCTAGCCAGAGAAAAAATTGGGATAAATATATTAGAAGGGCCAAAAGTTATGTACAACATTTACTCTAATGCCAAAAGTTTTCGCCAACTCAATTAAATGCTAAATTGGAGGGAAAACGATTATTTTAATGCTAACGACGATGAATTCTGGCCAAATTGATTAAATATCACTTATAATTATAATTATAATATGACTTGACAAAATTTTTAAAAAAATCCAATCCACATGACATTTTCACGAGGCATGCTTGGTAATCGAAGTGATCATTTTTTAACAATGCCTAATACTAAAGTAATCACTTTAAATAAAATTAGTTAGTAATCACTTTAAATAAAAATTGGTACTTGAATTATCATTATTTACAATTTTTGGATAACATCGTTTAGGGGTTATATGTTGACTAGGCACACTGACGAGTCACATAGGACTGAAAAATTAGTAATATATAGTCATGTTGAATTTCTAACAATTTGGACCAGAGTTGGCACTTAGATAATCGTTTTTTTTTCAAAAAAGTAGCACTTAAGTAATTCGAAAAACAAAAATTGATACCAAAATGAGTGTCATACATAATTTTTTGTGCTTTTAGTGTACTTACTCTAAGAAAAAGTAAACGCAAGGGAGCCATTCTTTTGGGGAAAAAGAAGAAAACGAGAGAGAGGAAAGGTTGAGGAGAGGACGTTTTTGGTTTTCCCTAGAGTGACTAAAGCAAGGTCGTTGGAGCTCATTTTAAAGCCGATCAAAGGTCCATGCGGCGTTGTCCTTCATCATTTCAATTTTTTGTTGGGAAAATTTCAAAAATTGGCCCAAAATGCTCTGATTTTCTCAAATAAGGATTCAGAACATACCTTGTTTCAAATAAAAGCTTGAAATTCTATTACTTTTCTTAAATAAGGACTTGAATTGAATCTTTTTTTTAAAATAAAGGCTTAAAGTGGCTATGTTTATTTCAAATAATGACTTGATTTTTCGGCAGTCAACGATATTTTCCTCATTTACCATTTTCCCTTTTTTTCTTCCTTTTTTTCCTTTTTCTTTCCTTTATTTATTTTTATTTTTTTTGTTGGTTCTTCTTCCTCTCTACCATTGGCTAACCACGGTGATGGCCACAAAGGGCTGGGCGAGGGTCATCCTTGCCCAATTCGACAAGTGGCCACCCACGCCAACCACAAGTAAGGGACAACCTCGCCTAGGTGAGGCAATCCTCGCCCGGGGGCTGCCCTCATGCCCATCTACAAGGTCGACCCCGCCGGCCACAAGCGAGGGCTCGCAACCCTTGCTAGCGGTCGGGAAGGGTCGTCGAGCCTCACTAACCCCAAGCGAGGCGATACTCACTAAATCTAGTGAGGGTGGCCAATGTGGGCTTGCAGGCCCTCACTCGTTGTCGTGAGTGCTTGTAGGCCCTCGCCAATCCTTCCTTGCAATCGACGAAGGTGGTTGAGCCCTTGCGGCCCTTCCTAGCCGACTAGAGAGGTTGATGTCAAAAAAGAAAAAAGAAAAAAAAAAATTGGCAAAAATGCTCTTGACCAATTGAAAAATTTAATCGGCTAGCGATCGGCAATATCAAACCCTTATTTGAAATAACCATGGTTACTTGAGACTCTTATTTGAAACAACTAAAGACATTTTGGGCCCATATGTAAAATAATGTCAACTTTGGGTCTTTATTTGAAAAAATGATAGCACTTTAGATCTTTTTTGGAATTTTCCCTTTTTCTTCTACAGCCGTGGAGTGGCTTTAGTCTGAACTCTCTCGCCATCGCCGATCGAGATCTTAACTCGTCTGATATACCAATACCAAGTCAGATTCCCCTTTCCCGAACCCCAAAAAGAACCACTTGGGTTGATTCATTCTCTCGGCAAAATCTTGTTAAACCGAAGTGATTTCATGTTGAGCTATAATGCTTTGAACCCGGAATGCAAGTTTATTAATGAACACCAAATACTCGATGTATTTCTTAAATGAAACACAGAATGTTTGAGAACCCCAAACTCGAATGGAGAATTTCAAGTGACTTGTGATAGACTGAGATGGATTTAACATGAAAATGTGTTGATTCCAGCCTTTCCGCATCATGTTTAGTCCGTAGGTTGCAATAAAATTCGCTCTGGAATGCATGCTTAAAATCGTATATCAACCGTTTGATAAAATGGCTGAGAGAATGCCGAGTATTGGTTCATCATTGAATCCCAAGATAAATCCGTTCATGTTCGCTTCTGGGTTGGTTGGATCTTCTCGATATTATTTTTTCTCTTTGTCTGGCTATGTGATTCTATGGGAATGATCGATCGCCGGCAAGCGAGCCGAGAGTCCCCACTTTGGCCGAAGCTCTCACTCCACATCGGCGAATCCCGCCGTCCAGGGCTATTCTAGTTAGGCCATTCTCTCCATATTCGTGTATTTATGTTCGCTTGTATTTCTGGTTTGCTGATTTTAGAAGCCATGGTTCGCTTAGTTTTTGTTTCGGTGAATTTGTTTTGGGTCGCCGGAGTAGACGGCCGGTGATGGGCCGGCGGCGATTAGGGGTAGATGATAGGCCGGCGAGTGGTGGCCCGAGTGGACGACCATGGAGGGTAAGGGCTCGGCGGCGGCCTGAGGTTTGGTTGAGGTCCCCTGGTTCGGTGAAGAATGAATTTGCAGGCGGCGAAGGACGTTCTCGCTGACCATGGTCAGCGAAGAAGAAAGAAGGTGCAGGAGAAGAAGACAAAAGGAATAAAAAGAGTTAAAAAAGAAGAAGAAGGAAAATCAATGAAAAATTCGTAAAATTTAAAAATAAATTTAAAAAAATCGTTTTATAATCTGATGCGGGTCGCATCCGGGCATACGGGTCGGATCAAGTAAATGCGTCCGAACCCATTCCCAAATATAATAATAAAAAAACTATAAAAAATTATAAAAAATCGTAGAAATCATTATAAATTTCCTGAAATTTTTAAAAACTCATAAAATCCCTAAAAAAATTAATAAAAGGTTTTTAAATTCGTAAAAAAATGTATAAATCAGAAAAATCATTAGAAAAAAATCAGAAAATAATTAAAATCATTAAATAAATTTAATTAATTGAAAAAAATATATAATATAAAATTCAGATGAATCATAAAAATCATAAAAAAAATTCAAAAAAAAAATTCCTAACCTAGAATCTTCATAAAATTCAGAAGATCATAAAAAAATTTCAGAAAATTCAAAAAAATATTTTAAAATATTTTAGAGTTCATAAAATTCAGGAAAATTTAGGAAAATTTCATTAAAAAATTAGAAAATTGGAAAACTGTTAAAAATTGAAAATCCAAAATTGGACGAGTCTTTAGGACTTTATAATAGGGTTATTTGTTTTGAATTGTCTTCTCCTTTTTAGAGACAATTTAGGACACTTATGTGTTTTCTTAACTTGGTTGCGCCTATTTAATACCTTGGATGTTATTTTCTTTGTTTTAGAATCATTAGGATGAAACCTAGAATTCTCTGATAGATTGCTATGGTGTAAGTTAGCATTTAATCGAGTTAGATACTAGAATGGCGTTAATCTTAGAATTAGTGTAATCAAGTTTTCGGATTTAGAATCTTTGATTGCACAAATAGTCAAATATCCTCCTATATTTTACTCAGTTGCTAGTTGATCAAAAAAGTCTAGCAATGGCTTCTAAGTCAAAATTTATATAGGATTGATTGATCAAAAAATGAATGTCTGATGTTGTGCGAGATATAGACTGTGATTGATGAATCATTTGCAGTGTTAACAATCGATGGTCCATCCATGATCATCATTTGTATGGACCATTCGATTAATCTCATAAGCAAGTATCTTAAACCTGATTTTACCCTCCCTAGGTCGAAAAGGGTCAAGTTGAGCAGCTTCAACTATAAAATTGAGCATAAAATTGTGGAATTTAAATTACGGATTTTTTCGTAGTTTGAACTGTCTCAGACACTACTTTTTGACAACATATAATAGCCTCAGATATGCTCCTTGGGTTGTCTAATTCTTGTATTTTCATCTCAAACTTCACAGTTACCAAATTCTTTGAGAAAGAACTTTTCTGTTAAGCCGATTTTATTTTTCACATGTGCATTAGATCCGTTCCATGAAAAACATCAAAAACTGTGGTTTTTCAAAATTTTATCTACTTTTCTATTAAATTGATTATAGATTCTATGTTTATTTGATAATCACCTCCAAAACTATAAGTGAGAAAGAGGGATCATGACCAATATTGGCTTCTCTTTTTTCCGATAGTTTTTCTTTTTTAACTCTGGCATATGTTTTTTTCTCTGTGAATGCTTTATTTTTTCAAAAAGATTGGTTTATAATGGAAAGTTTCATAAATGGTCTCACAGCTCATAGTATACTTCCCTGAAACCCAAATCTTCTCCCCAAAAAAGTTCAATATCCAATTAATTGGGCCCCTATTGCAGCCAGACCTCCCTTACGCCCAGATCCACTCGCCTGGCGTAGAAACGATAATGGAAAGGAATTGGCAAAGCGTGGCCGACCAACGGGCATAATTAGGAATCGAAATCTCAAATTGGAATACACTTCTCCTTTAAAGAAGAGGTGTCTGCATTTGGGTTCGAGTGTATCTCATCCTTGAGTGGCGCCCTCCTCAGCTCTACGAACTTGTCCAATGACAGCACCCTTCTCAGCCCCTCCAACATCCCCCTGCAGCACCGCCGCCACCAGTGCCCCCACCTGGCTGCTGTTCCACACATGATGCATCGCTGATCTCATGCATGGAGTCAGTGAAGAGAGCGGTGATCGAGGGAAGGGCACTCAGCGTTGGTAGTTTATTTGCAAAACAAACTAAAGAGGTGTCTTGTATCACATTAAAAAAAAAAATACGTGGACTAAATTTGGCATTAATTCTCAATTGTATATTTTTATTTATATTTATTAAAATTCGAATTTATAATTATAAAACAACCAATGTGTCCTATTGAAACGATATTATTCATAATAGATTAACGATTATTTTTTTTATTATTTAATTTTTAATTTATTATTTTTGCTTAATGATTATTAGGCACTCTTACAACTGAAGCCAAGGATCAAAAAGACCTTTCTTTTGTAAGTCTTGAAATATTTGCATCTTCTGTTGCGGTCCTAAGACTAATGTGGAATTTGGACGTGATCCCGGTGAAGAGGGATAGAACTATGGAGACTAGCCGAGTACCAACAAAATGAAGTAGAGGGAGTGAGACCTGATGTGCTTCAAACCTAAGAGGGGATCCTACGAAAAGAGGCCAAGCAATGGGTGTAGCTTCAAGTTCAAGAAACAGCGAAGATATGAGGTCACGTAGGCACACAGCTTCTAGTTTAGGAAAGTGCAATGCATCGAATATGGGAAGGAGAATAACTTCAAGTTCACAAAACGGCGGGATTTTGAATACGGAAAGGGGCAAAAGTTCAACTTCAGGAAAGGGCACAGCTTGGAGTTCAGAAAGGGGAATGACTTTGAGTTTAGGAAGGGGTAGAGGCTCTACCTTGGAGGTCCAAGTTCAAGAAGGGGCATAACTAAAAAGGGCACAATTTTGATGGACAAAGGTTATTCAAGTTCGGGCAGGGCTGAGCCTCAAACACAAACAAGCATCGAAGCTAGTGGAAGATTTAAGCTACTATGACATATTTAGTAGATATGCATGTTCTTCAATCTTTGTGCAGGCAATGCACGGTTACTATTAATTTGTAATTGATATGTATTATGGGGTCATTATGTAATTACGTTATTTTATGTTCTCGGACTGTAAATAATTGATTTTATAAATACATATCTTGCAATCCTGAATGGGGTCAAACCACCATGAACACCCTTTTATTATTCTCTCTGCTCTTTGTGACTCTTCAAACTCTACGTTTAGAAGGAGACTTCAGGCCAATATTTCTAGGTAAAAATTTTCTTCGGCTTTTCCTACCTAAAATCAACAGGTGGTCATGGATGTGGATCATCTGCTCCTTCCATGAGCTAATATGTTGTCTTACTTCTGTTACAGGCGTTTCCAGTTCTTCTTTTCTAGACTCTTCCATAGTTTTATTCTCATTTTGTTAAGTTGTTTATCTAATGATTGCAAGAACGAAGTACTTCAATTATCTTATTTTCTTTTTCAACCCTATCACGTGTCGTGCTTGATCTTGCTCAAACCAACTTCGTGAAATACCAGATCGGCCTTTCCACAGCTGCCATATTAAGAGGATAAAGACTTCCACCATGATCCGAACGAGAATCAGTGGATCATCTCTTAGCAAGGGCAGCAAGGAAACTGTATCTCCCTTAACATCCTATTCATACAATCTCCTCTTCATTTTCGATTTGGATATAGACCCGAGCTTCATTACAAGACTAATATATCTTGCTATAAGATGGCAGTGAAAGTCAACTCCTGATTCTGAAATTAAATATCAGCTCCTTTGGACCTCAGAAATTCATCAAATTTGTTGACCACTAAAAGTCATTATTGATTAATGAGTTGTCATTGGTTAGTCCGTGACTTCTGGAGCTGCAAGAGTTAAGTTATCTTCTTTCAATGCACAAACCACTTCATAGAAGCGTAGGACTAGAATGTGAAATAATTTCAACGGTACATTCAGAGTAGAGGAAGAATTTGCTATTTGAGGAAGTCAACCCAGACTTGGATTAAATTACCTACAGAACTCATGCATTGTCATTGTTTGTATGATTTATCATAAACACATCGTTGATACAAGGAAACAAGCCTGTCATTTTTCTTTGTAAGTCACATACTAAATCTCGTCCCTCTTCGTCTAGGACTTGTTGCGACGTCTTTGAGCCCTTCCATAGGCGCGGAGGTTAATAAATTGCTAAATCTAGGCTTAATTCAGGCTCTCCCAAGCTCACTATTCGCGACTTATGATCCGAATTTTAAACCAGTAAGTTATTTTTATCTAGAAGTCGTCACTAACCGATTTGTAATTAGTTGCTTAGAAACTCAAGTAAAATATTGGAAGAAATATTTTACTTCTACCCAACCAGAAAAATTAGGATCGATAACTTAATTATACTAAATAATTAACTAATGCCATTTCGGTACATTATTTTATTTAAACATCAAGTAAAGTATTTATGCAGCATTTTATACCAATCATGGGTCCTAGGATTTAATTCCTGACCAAGCTAAGAAAATAACTCTTCATGCATCACAAGGGTGTAATTGAAATAACTAAAATATGCAAACAGCAATCCAACATTTGCTTACAATGATTTAAATACAATCTCTTTTTTTGTTTCCTTTTAAAGATTTTCACATATCTTAAGGAAAAACCACTCAAAGGCTATTTTAAAGCTTTTTCTGATTTCTTCAGAAAAAAAAATTTATGGGATTTTAAAAAATTCTTTTAAAATATATATATTATTTTTAAAATATTAAAAAATATTATATTATATAAAAAAAGGGAATCTAGGTTGGGTCTCCTCATCTGGTCCGGTCCGACAGGACTCGGGCCTTCGACCAGGATGGGCTCAGCAAGTTGGGCCCATTTCGGCCTGAAAAAAATATTAAAAGGCAAGCATAAGTAGCCAAACCCGAGAACATTCCAAACTAGAATTAAACTAATTCAGCCCAGCCCTCATCTCTTATCCTAGGCCCACTACGCCTAGTCCCAATGAGCCTAACAAAAGCCGATTCATTAAATCCACACAGACCTACACAAGCCCAGCATGCCCCTCTTGGTTTTGCTTGCTCGGGGGTGACCAGAGACGAGCAGCCTTGAGCTGGTTTGTCCCCGACCGCGCCCCGGCCGCTATACCAGCGCCGCCGCTCCATCATTCGCTCACGCTGACCCGCGAGACCAACTCGCCACCCCACTTTTGCGATTAGCCGCGAAAGCCGTTGATCCCCCTTGGTCATCAACGGATAGGAGTATGCCAAAAAAAAACGGCCATGACAGCCCCGATCAACGAGATAAGGTCTCGCCCAGGACAAACTCAGTAACTGAAGATCAAACTAATGCTACGTGAGCTTCGGGTAAGGCAAAAACGGCGGCTATTCTTAGGGAACCGTCTCGAGGACATTTTATCGAACACTTAATATACGCAAACTGAGGGGCGAGGAGCGAGGACGACCAAGCCCGAGCCCGAGCCCGAGCCGGAATTCCGAATGAACTACATACCAGTCCCCCAAAACCGCAGCGCGCACATAAATGAGGTCAGAACTCACGCGAACCGGACAACGTCGGCCCGAAACAGAACGAAGAGACAACGCCATTGATATTTATTGGACCTTAGCAAATTTTATTAATAAAAGAAGAACGAAGTTTTAAATGGAAGAGGTATGCATTCGTTTGGCACCAAACTTTCCTCAAATGATATAAATTGATGATATACAGATACGTGTTGATTGTGAATAACCAAAAAACTTCTCTTTTCAAAATAATGAATTCTGTTAGCTGTTGAAATTTGACTCAAAATTTTATTTTGTCTTGATTTGGATGTGAATTGAGATTAAAGTATGAGACATCTGAAGCAAGCCAAAAGGTTTAGAACATGTGACGATACATTTTAGATGTCCTAAATTGAGTCGTGGACATCCAAATTAAATGGTGAGGCAAGACGAGGCTACTATGGATATGAATTGCGGATTTTGGATGTCTAGAGGCAAGATTGGACAATTGGCCAGACTCACAGGATATTCGTGTGACGTCTCAAATTTCTGTCTAGCTATATTAGGAAGCCATGTAGGAATTTAATTTTTCGATAACCGAATTTAGTGAGTGAATTAGGGACGAAGACATTAGCATATGCCTTGTACGGTTTATGTATGCGCCCAAAGTTGCACCTTAGGACATAATTAGTGTTTTAATACGCCTATATATATATATATATGTGGCCGGCCCTATTATTATTTTTGCATGGGATATAATTTCTATAATTTCCCTAGATTATGTTGCCGCCCTATAGCCCAACATCTCCCTCTCATTTGCTTCCATTTTCCTCTAAGGATTCAGATCAAGAGAAGCAAAGATAAGGAGAAGTGGCTTTCTTCTACTCTTCTTTATCTTTTTTAGGCTCGGTTTTTGCTAGAATATGAGTTATTTTGTGTTACTTCTTGCTTGCATGTCCTTATTAGTTTGAGTAGATGTAGAGAATGTGATATAATAGCTTAGATATGATGTGATTTCGAGATTTTATGAAAGTGAAGCATTGCATGTCATTTTCAAGGGCTATATAGTCTCGCATGTGAGTTTCGTGTGTTCGTTTGGCCCTCACGTATGAAGTGGTTGATTATAATTGAAGATGGATATTGCATGTGGCTCAGGACTTCTGGTTTTGGTGTGTTTTGAGCAAATGGACTCATACGGTGCAAGTTTTACATGAGTTCGTTACTGTGGTTTGGATTTCCAGAATTGAAATTACTAGATCTTATCTGTTTTTTTAATTTTGTGAAGCTTGTTGTGGTTCGAATTTGATGATAATTTCTCATGAAAGGTGTGCAAGGTATCTTGATGTATGACATACTTTAATTTTAGATTTTTCTGAGATGGTATGGTTGGTGCGAAAGCCTAATTATTTACCATGTCTGATCTACCCAATGCAGTAGAAATAGTAAGCTGATTGTCTTTCTGAATTTTCGTAAAATTTTTCCTTTCGATTTTGGACTTGCTTCCTTCATAAAAGTTGTAGAGGACATTTTTATTTATAACATATCCAAATTTCAAAATTTTTTTACATGTTTAGGGTTGTGAGATGAGTATATCTTTAAGATCGGTTGCTCTATTCCAGTGAACCAGATTCTTCTCTATTTCATGCGATTTACTGCTCTTTATATAAATTGTTTTGGACTTAGTTTCCTAACAAAAAAATGTTTGTTAAGGTCTTCTCTGTAACATATTAAAATTTTAGAAATTTTTTAGTTCATTTTCTATGGTTTTGCTTTTGATTCCTTTGACTATGCAAATCTGTTCGTTTCTGCCTTGGATCCAAAATGGACTAAATTATTTAGGAAGGTGATGGAATCTTACTTGATGACCTACTGATGACAGTCAGCATTTGATAGACTTTCAAATGATGCATTTTGATTGCCATGTGGTACCATTTACTTGTGGAAATTGAGTTAAAAACGTAAGAGGACAGAATTTGGAATTTTGGGTTATATGTGGTTGAGTGTGCTACGAAGGTAGTGAATCATGCGTGGTGGCATAGCGCCCATCCTAGCGTCATGTGTGCTAAATAGGATGTATTTTATAGTGTGCAAATGCTATGTCGCTATATGAGTGTGCTATATCTGCGATACATGAGATGGATTGTGACGTTTGATGCCCAAGGTTGGCGAAACTTGGATGCTCGACGATGCTCGGAGTGGATGTCGAAAGTGAATGTCTTAGCTGACAACCAAGAGGCCCCAATTGTATTAGGGATGTCCAAGCTGGTGACAAAACCCTGAAGTCTTGACGATCGGCTCAAAAACTTGATAATGGCCCAAAGTGGATGTCGGAGGCAAATGCCTTGACTAACAATCGAGATTCCCCAAAGTTGGGATGCCAACAGTATGAGAACCGTGGATGTCTGGTTATTGAACTGGAGATCATTGTATGAGCCCATAGGACTGGTTGAGTAGTGAAATGGGGATGGACCCCAACGATAATGTGCATGATAAATGTGAAGTATGACGCACCTATCGCATAGTAGTGTGACCCATGTGATTGTATATGACGCGTGTTGCATTAAATGCACACTGGTACTACTTGTGTGGCTGGAAATGGTCTGTGATATGTCGTGTGCTCAAACTTGTGTGCTTACTTGCTTGGATATTAGTTGTATCCTAGGAATTGAGTGTCAATTAGATCGAGTGATTTATAAGCTTGTTGTTTCTCTTGCCAGGTATCAGCTCACTCCTATTGTTATCTTTCAAATTAATAGCTATGTTGTCACTCCTCGCATCCCCCATCTCTCATTATGGAGCGCCTGTTGCATTAGAGGGTGACCACCACAAGTTCATGGAATCGGACTTTCTAGGCACGATGTCTGTTCGATACACAACTGTCTTGCTAGTGGACATAGGATAACTTGATGTAATTTCCTACTGCTTTGTTGCTATATTCGTGCAAGTGGATGGTCACTTGTTAGGACCGATTCCATCCCCTAATGCTCCTGGTGCAAGTGGTGATGGGAGGGACGTGGAGTATTAGGAGTTGGAGTAGGATGGAGTGTGGAGGAATCATGCTTGTATTTTGACACAATCGTAAATTTTTGGGGTGCGAGCTAATGTAATCGGGATGGTTGGATGGAGGGACATATGTACAAACGAGGAGCTTGCTATAGTAGGGTTTTAGGGAAACAGGCACTTTTTTTATTTTATTTTCTCCCAGCTTACTTTTTTCCTCTTGATGTATAATCCGCCATCTGATGTACATATAAGTATGGTAAATAATGGAAGCATGATTAGAGGCACATGTATAGTTCATGTTATAAATCCTAACTTTTAGAAAAGATTTTTACTTGCGTGATAACTTAAAGTAAATAAAGAACAAGGTTTAGTAAGTGGCGGACTAAGATGTCACAGTTCGCCATGGACACAATGAGCAGGAGTGAGTAACTTTGAATGTCTGACCAAGCTATGGCTAGATATCTAAACTGGACCGACTTTTCCCGAGAAGATTTTAGATGGCTGAAAGCGAGATTTATACTAAATGCGGGTTTTGACCTAATGTTGCACTAATCTCAAGCCTGACTTAAAGAGAGAGCTCAGAGAATCGTCAAGGAATGTGAGTAAGTAAACACTTTGTATCTCTTTGATTTGACTAAGTGAAACTTTTTTAATATAATTGGGAATTTTGGAAAACATTTGAGAGTTGTATGGTTCGAGTGAATGTAATTTCCTCTTGTTGATCATAGTAAAACATCTTGTTGATCTCTCCTTATGGAGTAGGCACATTAGGTCAAATAATATAAATTCTCTGTGTCAAATTTATTTTCTATGACGGTTTCTTGTTTGATTGTGCTTGTTTCACGCTTCCACCATATTTGAGTAATAAACACATATCAGAGTTTTACGTTGTAGATGACAAGCAATGCTTGTCATTTCGCTAATTAGAAAAATGGCCAAAAACAACTCATTTGAATCAAATTTAGAAAACTTAGAAAAATGACAATCATTGTATGAACAAAATATCATCGAAACAGACTTCTTCAGCAAGTGTCTCGCACAAATATTAGGCATCTTGTTCACTCTTGAATGCCAATCCAACTGTCGGTACACACACACACCCATGACCTAGAAATTTAAAATGGCCAAAATCAGCTCATTTGAATCAAATTTCGAAATGTATCAATGCAAAATGAGAGCCAAATTGAAAACATTCCGCATAGTTGTTATGGATGATAAAAAGATGTAGTTTTCACTCCTAGTTTTAATCCAACCACAAGAGGATGACTGGATCTTTGGGGTTTTCCACATGCCATTATATAAGTTATTTTCTATGTCATTTATTCTTTATTGCTTTAATATAACACTCTTTACACATTTTTCCTCCTCAGCCGTACAGTGTCTTATCAGTACCTTCTAGTGATGCCAAGCAACTGTCGGATCCATGAGATAACCACCACTACTGGTCACTATGTTGGACCGACCGCCCATCCTCTATCTCCCGTCTCGGATCCATTTGCTTGTGGCTGACAAATCTATTAAAATCCTTTATAATACTGAGGTTTTTTTTTTTTTTGATAAAGTATATGATTTTTTTCCACTGTTAAACGAAATGTCAATTGCTACTTCATTTTTTATATTTTTGTGAATGATGCCAGCTTGTACATGTTACCGTGGACAACATGACAAAATAAGAAGGGAACAAAAGTACCCTTCCCATATTTTTGATGATTTTAAGCTCAAGACTTGGCTATATAGAGCTGTGTTTCTAAAGCACGAGAAGCAATTTGCCTATAAAGTCAAGGTGGGGCAAGATGCTCTTACCCAAATAGGTGGAATTAAGGGATAGAATTTGGTACGTTTGGTAACGTTTCTTCCGAAAAACAATTTTTGACAAAAAAATAGTTTTTTTTTTTTTTGTTTATGTTCCTTGGAATAATTTTTGAGTATAAAAATGTGTTTGGTAACAGCAAAAAATTTATATTCCAGAAATAAAAATGTGTTTGGTAAACTTGTATAATTTTGTTTTTTTTTTCAAAATTTTTATTATATTTTTCCTTTTTTTTCTTCTTTTTTTTTTTTTTTTCTTCTTTCTTCCTTTTTGGCTGGTCACCAACCTTAGCCATTGTCGGCAACCCAGCCAAAAGGAAGAAGAAGGAAAGAAAAAAAGAAGTGTTTCTCGAAATTGTTCCCAAGAACAAGAAATAACTTTTTTCTTCTTGTTGTTTCTATTCCAAATCTATTCATGGGAATAAAAAAAATAGATCTATTGTTTCCGGGAACAAATTTTTTACCAAACTCATTTCTATTCTTTTTTTGTTCCTTGGAACAAAAGAACGGAAATATTTGTTCCTGGGAACAAAAAAAAAAAAATATACAAACAAGGCCTAAATGATCAAGGAGTGACGAGATACTCTACCAAGTCAATTTTGAAATCAATAGCTTTTCTCCAGATGAAAAGAGAAAACATTAATTAGAGAGAGATAATAATTAACAAAAAAAAAAATGAAAGAAAATGTATCGACCCAATGAAACAAAAAAAGAAAGTGCATAAACCTTAAGCATCGACAAACTAATCAAGGTTTGGATGATTTGTAGAGTGATACATGTGAGGTAGTTTGTTGGTTGTTGGTTTAGTAGTAGGATTCAAACATAAAAGATATGTTGACAAAATTTTTATTTGGTCCATTGTCAGTATAAAAAATAATTTACACTTCATTGTATAATTAACATGTTGAAAAGCTATCTCGAAACACACACGTCACATGTTGAATGTTAAGTCCATTAAAAAAAATTACATTGGTATTAAAATAATAATAATCTTTAACGAATTAGGTGGATGCTCATTCAATATTGATATATAAAAGATATGAATGGAAATGAGAATGTCATGAACTCAAAGGTTTGAGATATAAACTTCATCTTAAGCAAGAAAAGAACTTTTGTGTATGAGAGATCATTCTATACATGAAGTAGAACGTAGTAAAATTTAATGTGATTGCACAATTTATTAAATTTTAAAAAGAAGAGGAAATGCAAAATACTTACGAGCCATACTATTTAATAAAAACACCATCTAAATTACTATTGAAAATACAAAGAAATTTGTCTATTAGAACATAATATCTTGAGAAGAGGAGTCTGCATTTATTTTATTTTAAAACATATTCATCTCTACGGTGCTTGTTCCTTATATTTGTCAAGTTATATTTGGTGGTTGGTGTTTCTAGAGGGTGAGACGAAAAGAGAACAAATGAGAAAGAATCTTTGTTACAATGCTAAAGCTTAGAGTGAGCAGTATACCCTAAGTATCGCATAGCTTCGATGAGCAATTAAGTATCACACAGCTTTGGTGAACAATTAAATATCGCATAGCTTCCGTGAGTAATTAAGTATCACACAGCTTTGATGAGCAATTAAGTATCGCACAGCTTTGGTGAGCATTAGTCGTATACTATATCAGCCTAAAGGCTTTGATATATCGGCTTAGAGTGAGTAGTATGCGTTGTTATTAGCTTTTGGCGAGCATTTTCTATCTATCTTCAGCTTAGGGTGAGCAATCCTTGATGTGATTGGATTGAATAGATAATATTGATTGAATTGATCGATAGATGGTATTTATGATATGGAATTGACTGAGTCGATTGATCAATGATTCAATCTGATTGGATGAATTGATTTGTTGACATGATTTGATGAATTTATGAATTGTATGGATTTGCAGGAAGGGACTAAGGCTAAGGTAAGTTCTCTGACTCGTGTTTGTGCTTAGGTAGCCCTTAGGGCGTATTTTCTTCCTAATCGAGTCTTAGGAGGTGAACTTATTGAGACGTTGTCTCACTCTGTTGTGGGATAACATTTCAGGTCCATAGATGGTAGCTCCTCCCGAGCATTTTGGTCAACCAAAGAAAGTCACAGAGCAGAGGTGCTATATTCCGCTCCATGAGGACCTTAGGGGATGGGAGTACGAACTTGTGAGGTCCGTCATCTGGGTTGATGTGGGCCTACCTAAAAAGGTACCCCATCAATACCGATCATGGTACTGTTAAAATCGGAATGGCCAGAGAGAGGGCTTCATATCGGAATCTAAGATGCCTCTGTATGTGTTGGAGGTTGCTTTTGGAAAAGGCATAGCAAATCCTCCTGGTGGCTTAGTGGTGGACCCCAACCTGTCGAAACTGGAGTCCCCTGTGTACTCAGCTAGTGGCTCTAATGAGGACAAGGATGAGGAGGAGAAAGACCTGTAGCTATTTGAAAACCCCAATTGTTTTGTGGACCTTGCATATATATATGTGTGTGTGTGTGTGTATTGGCTTGTATTGTATATGATTGGTTATGATATGTATATATAAGTGTGGTATGAATTTTCGTTCGAAAAATTGTGGCCCTACTTTCCTATCCCATCTTGTTGTTGTGTATGAATTATTTATTCGCTTTCGCATGCGTATTAAACCGAATAGGTCTGCGATGCATCTCGGGACGTCACTATTTAATCAACCATTGAGGGATGGGCACGCGCGAGGAGGATCGGGGCGTGGCATCCCCATTTAAGTGGTATTAGAGTAGATTAGACATTGGAGTGATAAGGTGCGATAAGTGTGACATCTTGATTTTCAGGCTTTGATTTCGATGGGATAAATTGGGCATTTCATTGACGCGTCTATAGTGTTTTTCTCTGAGTTGGCCACTCATGAGATAACTAGATTAGCTGAGTAAGCTATTAAGGACTTTAGGGTAGATAGACTTGAGAATTCGACCAAGAATCGACTTCTCGACCATGCTCATCTTTAGAGGTCATTATGGCATAGTTAAAAATCGAATTAAGATCATAGATAGGTCGATTCGATTGAGATGTGTGGCCGATTATGGGTTACTCCACTAAATTGGAAAACTCTCATCGACTGGCACTAATTTGATTTTACTATCGTTTTGGTACCCTGTGTCCGTATTTGAATCCTCGAGATCTTCATGACAAACAAGAATCACCAATGGGTCGAGTGGGTTCATCGTGGCTCGAAGAAAATCGACCATGAGTCATTTGTCCTAAAAAGTTCTGAAAACTACCCGGTAACCCAGGTCATGCTAAAAGCGCATCGGAGTGAATTAACCGTCAATCGAGTCCGATTTTAGAAATTGAAGATTCTATGGTGTCACGAGCTATTCTAGAAATATCAACTCAGTCTTGAAAGATCTTTCGGAAATTCTGAGATTTTTACGGAAAATGGATTCGAACGTCACAGAAAATTAACGGAAATTCAGATGGGCTACGTCGATGGAAGTTTGGACTTCCAAGCCAAACCTTTGGGTGTTGGGGACTTGCAGAAAATTGTTCGGGATTTTTCTACAGAATAATTGGATGTTGATTTGAAGAATCGAATGAAGAATTGGAGCCAAGAAAATTAAGGAAATTCGGAATAGGACTAAGGGTTGCGTTTTTGCACCAATTTGGATTATTTATGGAATTTTGGGCTTGAAAGATTTATGGGGGAATGATAAAATAGTGATTTGATTAGATGATCAATTTTCGACATACTATAAAAGTATGGCCGAAAGCTTCGGTGAGCATATATATTATTTTTGTCATACTATAAAAGTATGGCTGTCAGCTTCTAGTGAGCATATATATTATTTTCGCCATACTATAAAAGTATGGCTGATAGCTTCTGGTGAGCATATATATTATTTTTGGCATACTACAAGAGTATGGCTGGCAACTTCTGGTGAGCATATTATTATATCGGATTAGTGGATCTAGTAGCTTCTAGTAAGCATCGTGGGTATAATATATCAGCCCGTGGGTAATATGTCAGCTTAGCGAAAGCAGTATATCGGTATACTATATCAACCTACAGGTGATATGTCAACTTAGCGAGGGCAGTATACCTTAACCCTATTAGCTTAGTGCGAGCTATACTATCTATATATAAGCCTAAAGCGAGCAGTCTTTGACTATGATTAGACTTATAGATAGTATTGAATGTGCCGACCAAGCATGGGTCATGATGACATGTAATCGACTAGATTGATTGATTATTGGTTCATTATGATGATAGGAATTGATTGATTGAATGGAAATGACCGTGAGTGGTCTTGTTGACGTGTAATCGATTCGAACGATTAGATCGATGCTTCAATCAGTGATGTGATTGCTTAGATGCCTATTTGATCTGTGTTAATATGCAGGTGTAATCTGAGGCCAAGGTAAGTCCTCTAACTCATGTTGTGCATAGGCAGCCCTAAGGTATATTAGTTTACTAATCGGGTCTTAAAGGGTAAAACTTGTTGAGTGTGGTCTCAATGGTTATTGAATAACCATTTCAGGACCCAGATGAGGAGCCTAAGGAGGATGAATCTGACGAGGAGATCCTTGTTGAGGAACCCGAAGAGGAGTACGTGGAGGAGGACCCTGAGGATGATCCTAAGTACAATTCGGATGACGACTGAGATCCCATCCTGTTTTGTTAGACCTTGACTATATGTGGATAAATGTTGGATCAGACCTTTGTTAATAGTATTGCATTATATACTATGAGGTGATTGTATAAAAGAGTAGTTGGGAATTTCGCTATGAAAATTATGGCCCTACTTTTCTATCATATTGTTTTATTGTTTGGGGATTTATAACTGCTTTCGCATGTGCATATTGAAAATGAAAGGGCTGGCGATTGTGACATCTTGATTTTCAGGTCCTAATTTCGATCGGATAAGTTGGACTTTTCATTGACGCGATTATAGTGTTTTTCTCAGAGTTGGTCACTCATGAGATAACTAGACCATCTGGGGAAGTCATTAAGAGATTTTAAGGCAAATAGACTTGAGAATTTGACCAAGAATTAACTTCTCGACCGTGCTTATCTTTAGAGACCATTACGGCACAGTATAAAACTGATTTGAGATCAGAGATAGGTTGGTTCAACTGAGATGTGTGGCCGATCGTGGGTGACTCCATTAAATTGGAAAATTCTCGTCGACCGGTACTAGTTTGATTTTACTGTTGTTTTGGTACCCTATGTCGGTATTTAAATCCTCGAGATTTTCACGATAATCGAGAGTCACCATCATATTGAATGGGTTCATTGTGGCTCGAAGAAAATCAACCACGGGTCATTTGCACTAAAAAGTTCTGAAAACTACCTAGTAGCCTAGGTTACGCTAAAAACGTGTCGAAGTGAAATTAACTGCCGATTCGAGTCCGATTTCAGAAATTGGAAGCTCTGTCATGTCACGAGCTATTTTAGGAACATCGACTCATCTTTCGACAAAATTTTCAGAGATTTTGAGATTTTTACGGAAAATCGTTTCGGACACCATAGAAAATTAATGGAAATTCGGATTGGCCGAATTGAAGAAATTTTTGGACTTGCAAGCCAAGCTATTTGAGGAGGGGTACTTGTGAAAATTCTACATGATTTTTCTTCATTCAAATTGGATGTTGAATTGGAGAATTTCAGGAAGAATTGAACCCGAAGTTGTGGAAATTTGGAGCTATGGATGGGGTTGGATTTTTTTGGCTTCAAATTAGGGTAATTTGTGGAATATAAAGCTGGAAAGTATTAAGGCACTTTGAGATAGGTTTGAACACCAAAGGGGGAACCAAGCATTTAAGTCTTTGGATAATCATGTGGACTTTTGGTCTCTCTCTCTCTCAAATCTCCTAATGTCTGCTAGCCGTTTCCTTTCCACTTTCGTGCGTGAGCCTTCCCCCTAAAATAGCCGACCACCGAGGACCCCTGCTTCTCCATTTTTATTTTTTTTTTCATTTCGTTCTTCTTCAATTCCTGCCCATCGTTTCTTTCATTCGTTCCTCTTTCCCTCGAGCAAAAACCGAAGCTCCACCTTCCATTTTCCCAATCCACCGAAGCTTCGGTCAACATAGCAAGCTCCCGGGCAGCTTTGTTGACTCCATGCTCGCTGCTCCACCGTGGGTCCCTGTTCATCCCTACTCCACTACCGAATCAATCCAGCAAATTTGAAGTGGTGAAGCCAAAGCAGCTTGCCCTCTCTCCACTTCGACTTATCCCCTCTGCCGCGTGTCTCCTGGTTGTCTGCCAAACGACCACAGGCAGCTTCATCGTCACTGCTTCGTTCTTCTTCAACGTCGCTACTTAAAGACTCCAACGAAGCAGTTGTCCACGAAGATCGAAACACCCCTAATCGACAGTCGCAACCCACGTGTCCCCAGCATCTCCTTCATTCACTGCTCCTTCGTCCAGCATCGATCAACCGAAGCAACACCTCCAGTGAATTCGTCCCAGCACATTCGTGCGTCTTTAGCCCACACGATTTCAGCCCAGATTTCAGTCCATCTCAACCTGAGTGAGCCCAACAGTTGGGCCATTGGAAGCCCACGAAAATTTGCAACAGTCCAACCCAGTGAAGCAATTACTCAGCCCATTAAATAAGTCCAACAGCAAACCCACGCCTTTTAGAAGCCCAGCAAAATCAGAAGCCCGCGATTTTGAGGCCCAAGCCCGCCAAGTCAGCCCACTTTAGGCCCAGTCCAATTCAAAAGCAAATCTCAGGTGGGACTGAGATTTGTTTGGCCTGTTTTAGGCTCGGCCCAAATCCGCCGACGCCGTCGAAAATTCAAATTTCAGTCGCCGTCATAATAAACCGGTTTCCGCAATAAACCGGTGAGTTTATACTCTAAACTCTGCTTAGTAGGCTAATGACGTTTAAGGGGTTTTTAGATTTATTTTATTAGGAATTAGGTGATTAGTTAGATTAAATTAGAAATGCAATTGCGCGTGGCGATGCGTCCAGCAGCCTTCGGCGGCAATCCGCCACTCATTTTTCTCGTATCGACGAGACCTTCGACCCTATGCTACCAAAAAAGAACTTTAATTTACAGAAAATCAAAAGGACTAGGGGGATCAGACGGCGTCGGGATTTTCCATCCCCGATCGACCAGCAGCGGCTTTCCTCGAATTTCAACCACAAAAATAATTCAATGACATAAAAAGGGGATCAGGAAATATGAACTAGGGCTCTGATACCAATGTTTAGAATAACTAATTCCCTAAAATGGATTCAACACTAAATCGAACCCCTAAAACAAATGCGGAAGACGAACTCATAAATCACATGTATCACCGATCAAAGATACACCACGAAATCGAGCGTACCTTATTGTCCACAGATTAAACATTAATGTTGAAGTTCGAGGAAGAATTTGATCATGTTCTACCAAGGAGCATCCTCTTGCTTGAAGGGGGAGAAAACTTTGTTCTTTTGTTTTATGTTGTCTGGAGGGGGAGAGAGCGTCTTCGTGTATGTACGCCAAAAGGTACGTTCCTTTTTCTTTTTACTTTTTCTTGAAGCGTCTCTTCCAAAGGACACATCTCATCAATGTAACACCTCCTCCAAAAGGCGCAACCTTTCCTCCATGGGCCCTTAACTTGTGGGCCGAGTTCTTAGGCCCAACATGGGCGGACGGGCCCACTTAGGCCCATCGAGTCATAGACTAAACCCATCACAGCTAAAACAGAGTGGAATACATATAATAGTTGCGTCCGCCATCTTTGAAAAGCAGCTAAAGTGACATGGAAATCGAGATTATATGTGCACGACTTTGGGATTTAGCACTTTAGTCAACTAATCATTATTTAATTCATCTTAATGCGAAATGGTTTTTACCTTTAATTTGATTCTCTATTCTAAGTTGTTCGAGTTGTTTTGAGAATTTGTGCGTCGAAAAGAATCACGAGACCCTTGTTTCTCTACAAATGAAATGGTATCAAAGGGAGAATTTAAAAAAGGCTCCTGTTCTCATTTTTTTTTTTTTTTGACGATGAGTTGACTAAGCATAAAATGGGAACAATTGCTTAGCTACTGTAAAGATTCGTCAGAAAATAACATCAACATGTGAACGATAAAATGCTATCCATAGAATAAAATATATGGGAATGAGACACAAAAGAGTTAGGTTGAGAATGAGACAATTTTTAATTAGCAATTTTCGCATATGATTCACATATGAGTCACCGAGAAACATCGTAGAAACTTAGCCTGGCACATGAATGATTCTTACATATCGGTGTGCAAGTGATGTGCTACTCTATAAAAGGTCAAGTTGTTCAAGTGTATTATTTGCAGGGCACCTGATTCATTATTGGCTGGTAGCCTTTAGTCATTACCTGCATATAAAATAAATGTCATAACTGTTGTAGCCAGCAATAGCATCTAAAGGGGGATGAGTAGGTGATTTTAATAACACTTGACAATTTAATGCGGAAGTAAAATAGTCGAGTTGAGTATTATCGAACTCGAGTGAAGCCAGAGTCTAAATATTGACAGCGATATGATAATATTCATCAGTGCACAGAATTCTAACAAAATTAATGATTAAGAGTTGAGAGATAGAAGAAATTGCACACATAATTTATTGTGATTTAGCTTAAAGCAAGCTTACATCTAGTCTCCCATGTCGACAGCTTACTAGTTGGATTTTACTAGTCAATGAATAAGACATTACAAAAGTGATTGGTAATACACAAGTTTGTGATGAGTCTCACTATATCACATATTCACTCTTTCAGTACCTCACATGGATTACAATTTGTAGCTCCCAAAATACAAGATGTATGATTGAATTTCTCTTGGACTTTAGACTTTTTTAATTTGGATTTCTCTTTTCTCTTCAACGTCTTGATCTCCTTTTATACTCTTCCACTTCTATCTAACCATGGGACAGCTTTTAGAGGATTGGTTCTCCAAACAACGGTTGGACAAAGAAGATTGAGTTGCCGTTGAAAGATAAAATATGAATCTCCGTTGATTTGGTCACCCGTACAAGCAAATCTTTGTTTCCATAAATAGTCATTCAGTGGAAAGTAGCTTGCCTTTGTAATAATTGTCAATCAATCGAAGATGTCTTGCATAAGGATTCTGCTGCAAAACAATCTTTAAAACTGAAAATCTATCAATATTTTCTGTACTGGAAATCCGAGCCAGGTCACTAGTTATGATGATGTAAGTAGGGGGGTTTGTGTCTAAACATATAATCGAAAATGGAATTCGTAATATAATTATATTTAGATTTGGCAATAGAATATGAAGACATCAGGTGATATGATGATATCCGCGTATAAGCTTTGTTGATATCCTTATTGTTGCTTTGATGATATTCACGTATAAGCTATGCTGATATCCTCATTATTGTTTCGATGATGTTAATGCAATAATATGATGAGTTCCACAAAGCAACTGTCTTAACCTTCATCGGCGAGACATGAACAACAATTATTGGTGGTGATATGCTTTGTTTTGCTTAGCGCATCCATGTTCTTTACATTTTCTGTAATCTATTTACTGCTTTGATTATTGGGTTTTACTTTCTTGATTTTGCACCCACATGATCACTCTTTACATGTTACTGGTATAGGATAAAAATGGATAAAAACTGCATGCAAAACATTTTCAAAATAAAGAGAATGTATCGAAAAGGCGTTGAATGAATCTAGCGTAATCAAGTTCATAGATCCATTGAATCTCTAGCTTGTAGAAATAAAATATACTCTCATTACTTGACCCATAATCAATTAGTGGTAGCTCCAAAAGACAAGATTAATTATATGTTGGATTGAGTGCCAAGTTGCGATTGGTAGAGCTTCAAAGAACCCGCGCTAAACGCAAGCGATGACCTTGTGAGAGAAGCTCATTGCTGTTTAGTAGTCTATAAGCCTTCCCTCTAGTGGTTCATCTCCGAGAAGGCCGCCACATTGATAACCTAAGGTTTGGCCAAGGCATCGGATGACAAAGAGGAGTTGCCGATTTTGATGAAAGAGGTTGAGTTAATGGAGAAAGCAAAGAGTATAATATTGTTGAATCTTTTGAATGAGGTATTAATAGAGATGGTCTAGGAGAAGGATGCCACGGTGTTGCAGGCAAAACTTCACACCCTTCGTTACAACAAACTATGTAGCTCAAATTCCGCATTACATACAACAAACTATGTAGCTCAAAACATGTCTATTTGTTTCTCCTATGTTAAAGACCCGCTCACCTCTCCCTGAAAGCATGGAGGGCTGAGGTTGTAGCAATTGTTCTGTAGGGAAGCCATTCGCGTTCAGTGAACCTTTGCTTGGAGTGTCCCAATACATATGCCATTATGCCCGTTTAACCAAATTATGTACAACTACAGCGCTTAATACACGATCCTAGCATTTTATCTTGCTCAGGCATTTATATGCTTGTCAGTAAGTCCAAGAAGCTCCTTATTAAATTCGACACAACAATCCAAAATGATCAAATGTAGTCGAATACAATTTCCGTCACGTAAAGCCACTATAATAGAAGGCCAGGCACAAAGGTTAACGCGGCCGATAATAAGAGTACATGGCGTAAAGCGTCTGGAGGAATGTAAGCAGCACGATAATAATTGCGGCAAAGAGAGAGAGGCACGTCCACGGACTCCTGAAATGTTCACGGATGAGGCTGCTCCACCAGACGCGGCACTTGCTCGTGTAGTACCGCTTGCTATACTCATTCACCTCCTCGATTATGTCGTACAAGTAGCCCAGATCAAGATCGTTAATGACCTGTCTACACTTTATCAATAGATTCGCCATGTCCTCTTCGCTTCCTGAAACATGATTAATGATCCCGTGCTTGTGGAGAGTCCGAACGTCCCCGGGGCAATAGACCAAACTCTCCCAGAACATCAAGTAGTTCGTAAAGAAGGACATACGGTGGTTGACGCGCAGTTCGTAGGCAATGAAATTCAAAAGCAGAGAGACGGTGTTTTCGTTGATGGACAACGGAGGGACCCATAGAGTGCCATGAGCGAACTCGATGTCCAGTAAATCATGGCCCTCCCACTTCCTGAATTTCACGCCCGCCTCTTGGAGGTCCGACGCGAAGTGTAGGGCAAGGCCCCTGATACTGCCATCAGGATTCAACTGCGGCTTGATTTGATCCTTTCCCTTTTTGTGGACTTTCTCACTCACCGATTCGAGGAAGGTAGAGTGGAAAACATCAAGCAGATGAGCCTTGGGATTTTTGGTGTTCAACTTAGAGGCAACATTCTGTTGGGGTAACAATGGGTTGAAGAAGGTGACCGCGAGTACTTCCAGCGGCACAGCTTGTGGATCAGTGTTCTTTTTGTTGATCAGCATGAAGAGTTTCTTGAGAACGAAGAAAGGTAGTTGGTTCTCAAGCATCAGAAGATCGCGTTGAAGGTTTGTGAGAATCCGGACATGGGTGAAAATCGGATCAACCTCATTTGCCACCACAGTAGACTGCAAACAAAACGATCAATAATTTAATCTAAGACTAGCAGAAGTTAGATCAATACACAGGATTACACATAATGCTTGAACACTCAGTCAATTTTAAGGATTAATTAAGTCGGGACAAAATAAATAGGTATGATGTTATGAGGACTCTTGGATCTTAATTTTGTATCTCAACGGTCTTCCATGGTAAGTATCTTAAATACGCCTTTGTTCCTATGTTCTAGGTAAATTATTTATTCTACATGCATAATGCAGCATGCATTTTATGATCTTAAGTTCAGCTTCTAGTGAAGTATTCTTTTTTATCAGTCGATTTGAAGGGTAGACAAGACGTTGTAAATGACTAAAATTAATTCACCCAAAAAAGTAGAACTGATAAATGAAAGACATTTTTAATAGTTGAATGCTGCTCTACCTTGGTGTGGAAAAGCTCGTAGTAAAGGCGCAATAGTTCGACCACGAAGCAACCATCGAGGACCATCATCGCCACAAAGTCGTTGCTGTCAATCGCCATAAAGTCCTTGCTGTCAATATCAAATTTCGAAGAATAACAGGCCCTCGTTTCCTGCTCCAACAACTTCATGGCTTCCATAAGGTCTTTTCCAAATTCCCTGTCAACCCGCTCCTCCCGGGACGCTGTTGGCATATCTCTATTGCTTCTCCGCAACTCTGGCTTCCCTCCCAGAAGGCGCAACAGAAACCGCTTCTTGTGCTTTTCCATGACGTGCATTTGCGTCCTCCCTAATCTGAACTTGTAGTAGTGAGGACCTATGGATATTATTCTGGGCTCAAACGCATTCCGGTAAACTGCACGCAAGTGGTTAGGTGCTGGGTAGATGGTCCACGAATTCCCCGTATCGGAAGTGAGCCCTTCGTAAAAGCGGTTGATTTGGATGACAGACTCCGGAGATCGAGGCTTGTGATTATCGTAACGTTGATCTTGTCTTTGTACTTCGATTTCTCCTTTATTTCTCTCGCTCTTGTTGCCTCGATTCATTGTGGAAAGATGTATAGGCCCAAAAGAAAAGGATATGTTTCAGGTGGAATCAAGGTTTGTGTATAAGTCGAGATGGAACTTTGGTTAGTGAAGGCGTCCAAGGGAGATTTTGAGACTTATATAGAGTTAAATGGTAGTTGAGTGTTCATGCAAGCAAACATGTGGTGAGAGAGAGAGAGAGAGAGAGAGAGAGAGAGCGCGGTTCACTAGCGCGCGCACGTTACCATAAAGAACTAAAAAAAATAGAAATCCAACTACTGCAAGTTTACCTTTTACCACCAAAAAAAATAAAATTACTGCAAGTTCACGTTACCATAAAGAACTAAAAGAATAGAAATCCAACTATTGCAAGGTCGTAATATTGGCGTGGTTCACGAGAGCGCGCACGTTCCAAATACTGTAAGTTTGTTTTATTGGCGTGGTTCGCGCGATTGACGAGCGCGCGCACGTTACCATAAAGAACTAAAAGAATCGAGTTTGTAATATTGGCTTTCTTTTAATTTAACCAAAAGTTGTCAGCCTCAAAAATAAAAAATAAAATAGAGAAAAAGGAGGAGAATTGCACAACAACAGAGAAGAAAAGAAGGAATAGCAGAGAGAGAGAAAGGGGGGGAAGAAGAAAAAGGGAAAGGAAAAAAAGGAAATAGGGCTTTTGTGTGTGCATGGGACCTTGCCGAATCGAATTTACGTTGTTTTGCAAAGCCAGGAAAGTGTTTGCACACTTCATCTTGAAAATGCTAGCACTAACACCTAAAGGGGGTGAATAGGTGTTTAAAATAAATATTGACAAATAAATGTGAAACAAGATAAGTTGTGGGTAAAGTCTGAAAAAAGTTAGAGTCTAACTAAAAGAGCCACCGGACTTCTGGTCAATATTTAGAATCAGATAAGAGATTGAATAGATTTTTGAGAAACTTTAAAAAAATTGCAATGGATAAAGCTAAAAAGAGTTAAGGGAAGAGAAAATTACACATGAGATTTATAATGATTCGGTTTTGATTAAACCTACATCTACTCTCCCACGCTAATAGCCTTCTAATTGAAATTTACTAAAGTATCAGCGGAGAAGTATAATATTTTGAGTGCAAAAACTTAGTGGAATATTTCTTTTTCCCTTACTAAGTCACTCTTCTTGTGATTTTCTCTCTTGAATATAATTTGTAAGAGCCGTCGTTGAAGAACAAGTGGTTCGAATGGTTTCAGACTTTAGAATTTTAATTTTCACGCCCACTTCAAATAAACTGAATGATCTCCTTAAATATTCTCCCACTCCTTACTAGCCGTTGGCATTCTCTAGAGGAATTTCTTCCAATCAATCCATTGAACAGAATTGATTAAGGAAATCTTGTAGTCATTTGAAGATTAAAATGAAAATTTGTTAATTCCGGTCGCCTATACAATCACAATCTAGGTTTCCATAAGTAGATGCTTTCCAAAAATGAACTTGCCTTCAAGATTGATTTCATCAATTCGTATCTGAATTTTGCATTATGCCATCTAAGAGATCTTATATTGGACAGGCTTATTCTTTTGTCGCTATTCCTCATGCTAGGATGCTTCTGCCTCTTAACTCAGCAGAGGCAGAAGGGCCCGTTCATGTAAATGCTAGGCAGTATCACGAGATTTCGTGACGAAGACAAGCACGTGCTAAGCTTGAAAAGCAAACATAAGTTAGAAAAGTGAATTGTCTTTTTAATGCATGCTGATTTGGAATCTCCTTCCAGACTTTGCCAGTTATAAAAATTAATTAAAAAGCTTTTTTTTTTTATTTGAAGGTGTTCCGCTTGTGTTTGCTTCCACAGCCACATGCTATACTGTCATTAGATACTATTTTTAGGAAATTCTATTTCGTGGGAAATAATCTGACTACATGCTTCATCTTCATTACAGCTTTTGCAGCTATCTCAGCATTTAAATCACTGGGGATTAACTTAATTGATATGTTTTCTTTGCTCGTTCTCTGAAATGGTGTCATTCCTCTCTCTTGTCTTGGTTTAGTTGGATCTACAGCCGTATCTTCATGAGTAGCGGCACCAGCATGCCATGAGAAGAGCCAGAGGAAGTGGAGGGCGGTTTCTTGATCCAAGTAAAATCAATGCTTCGAATGATGCAGCTGAAGAGAAGGGCACAAATTCTGCTGCTGCTCTATCTCCCAATCTGCCAGTTCATTGGGCTCTGTTTGGCACTGACTCCTCCGAAATCTGAAATTCATCTGTAGTCACATGGCTGGAAGGTCGGTGGTGTCAATAGTTGAATGTGATTCAAGTTTTCAAGAAATCCGAACCGAACCAAATTACAGGGGTGAGCAGTTAAATCAAACCAAATCGCAATCTGAACTGAATACGATCCAAATAAAAACCTGATTCGATTTGGTTTAGTTTTCTCTTCTTCTTTATTTTCTTTTTGTTTTAATGAGAAAAACTGTTGACAGGAATGCATTTTAGTCTATAAGCGAGCAATTACCATTAAAAAAAAAATTCCCTCAAAAAAATGAATATATGTAAAAGCTATGTATGTGCTTCTTCTTTTTTCTAGTTTCCTCTGGCTCATGAATTACTATTCTTAACGAGAAATTTTCATACACGATAGTAGTATATATACTAGACTGATTTTTAGTATGGAAATAAATATGAGTTTCACGTGAATCTTGCTCCACTAAATCTGACAACCCGATTGACCTTTAGCAAATGTATTAGCCACTTGAAATACTTGCTCATGTTGGTCCATGCTGCTTTTATTTAACCGTCCTTGGAATTCCATCATTAATGCATCATGTGATGTTTGTACTCATTTGTGGAATTTCTAGTTCATCTTTATCATTTCGTACACAATGACTAGTCCACTCAACTTTTCCCAAACCTAATGAATATGTGGCCCCTTCCTCCATTATTTGTGTACTTCCACAACTTTTTTCTAGGGCCATCGACAATGGTCGGTAGATAACTTACAAAATTGAAATGCTTGAGGACGTAACTCAACTGATATCAAGATAAGGATCAAGACAGAATGAATCTTCGTTCTGATAGATTGATCGAATCAGTACTTTAAAAGCCGATGCTATGAAGGATTGACTCAACATTTACTCTTAATTCGTGCATAGACAAGTACAAATCATGTGTCTGCGTCGATATAGCTGCACATCACTTATCAACGAGAGAGCGAACCCCAGAAAAAGCATGAAGGACGAGGTTGACCCCCAGAAGTAAATGAATAAAGAGGGACGTTCGTCACTTGCATTGCATTGCTTGACCTTGACTTGTTCATGCTATCATCCACGGCCATTCAAATGTCTTATGAACTAAATTTTTATATTGCACTGAAGAATTTTTCTTTCTGTCAATACGAAAAATTTTCATACACGATAGTAGTATATATACTAGACTGATTTTTAGTATGGAAATAAATATGAGTTTCACGTGAATCTTGCTCCACTAAATCTGACAACCCGATTGACCTTTAGCAAATGTATTAGCCACTTGAAATACTTGCTCATGTTGGTCCATGCCGCTTTTATTTAACCGTCCTTGGAATTCCATCATTAATGCATCATGTGATGTTTGTACTCATTTGTGGAATTTCTAGTTCATCTTTATCATTTCGTACACAATGACTAGTCCACTCAACTTTTCCCAAACCTAATGAATATGTGGCCCCTTCCTCCATTATTTGTGTACTTCCACCACTTTTTTTCTAGGGCCATCGACAATGGTCGGTAGATAACTTACAAAATCGAAATGCTTGAAGACGTAAATCAACTAATATCAAGATAAGGATCAAGACAGAATGAATCTTCGTTCTGACAGATTGATCAAATCAGTACTTTAAAAGCTCGACTGTTTAAGGACGATGCTATGAAGGATTGACTCAACATTTACTCTTAATTCGTGCATAGACAAGTACAAATCATGTGTCTGCGTCGGTATAGCTGCACATCACTTATCAACGAGAGAGCGAACCCCAGAAAAAGCGTGAAGGACGAGGTTGACACCCGGAAGTAAATGAATAAAGAGGGACGTTTGTCACTTGCATTGCATTGCTTGACCTTGACTTGTTCATGCTATCATCCACGGCCATTTAAATGTCTTATGAACTAAATTTTTATATTGCACTGAAGACTTTTTCTTTCTGTCAATACGAGAAATTTTCATACACGATAGTAGTATATATACTAGACTGATTTTTAGTATGGAAATAAATATGAGTTTCACGTGAATCTTGCTCCACTAAATCTAACAACCCGATTGACCTTTAGCAAATGTATTAGCCACTTGACATACTTGCTCATGTTGGTCCATGCCGCTTTTATTTAACCGTCCTTGGAATTCCATCATTAATGCATCACGTGATGTTTGTACTCATTTGTGGAATTTCTAGTTCATCTTTATCATTTCGTACACAATGACTAGTCCACTCAACTTTTCCCAAACCTAATGAATATGTGGCCCCTTCCTCCATTATTTGTGTACTTCCACCACTTTTTTCTAGGGCCATCGACAATGGTCGGTAGATAACTTACAAAATTGAAATGCTTGAGGATGTAACTCAACTGATATCAAGATAAGGATCAAGACAGAATGAATCTTCGTTCTGATAGATTGATCGAATCAGTACTTTAAAAGCTCGATTGTTTAAGGACGATGCTATGAAGGATTGACTCAACATTTACTCTAAATTCGTGCATAAACAAGTACAAATCATGTGTCTGCGTTGGTATAGCTACACATCACTTATCAACGAGAGAGCGAACCCCAAAAAAAGCGTGAAGGACGAGGTTGACCCCCTGCAGTAAATGAAGGGCTCACAGCTCGTGGTATACTTCTCTGAAACCCAAATCTTCTTCCCAGAAAAGTTCAATATCCAATTAATGGGCCTCTCTTGCAGCCAGGCCCCCCTTAAGCCCAGATCCTTTCGCCAGGCATAGAAACGACAATGAAAAGGAATTGGCAAAGCGTGGCCGACCAACAGGCATAATTAGGAATCAAAATCAAAAATTGGAATATGAATTGTCCACGGTCATACCGAATTAGGAACCGAAATCAAAAATTGGAATACAAATTGTCCACGGTCATACCTCTCTCTCTCTCTCTCTCCCTCCCTTTTTTTCTTGATCTTACTGAAGTGTGTTTGGTTCAGCATTTTGAAAAACCCATTAAAAAAATACAAAGCAGTTCAGCCTAAAAGATTTTGGGTAAATGCAAAGACTATTTGATAAATTACGCTTTAAGAAGCAATTTTGAGAGAAATGTTATTTGATAGAAAACATATTTGAAGAGCCCTTTGGGTGATTCATATTAGTGTTTTTAATTTTTACTTGTTTAAAATTGAAAAAAAAAATGTACGCAGCTTTTTTAACATAAAATTTGACAATAATGCTAAAAAAATCAAATATATATAATTAAAAATAATAATAATAAGGCTTACCAAAGCTTTTGTCGAATGATCGTCAGTGAGCTAAATCTAGCAACAATGGCTCGGAGGTCGCCTAACCTCAAGCAACCCTTGACAAGGGTCACGCGACTAGGCCGCGCGCAACCTAGCTGACCACTACCTAGGTCTTGCGAGGGTCACTCGACTAACGGCCAGGGTCACACGTTGCCTGAGGTCATGCGACCTCCATGCGACCCTCACTAAGGTCATGCAATGGGTGACCTCGACCAATGGCAGCCGTGGCTAGATCTAGCTTGCTAACGGCCATAGCCCTCGGTCGATTCAACAAAAGGTTTGGTCCTTTTTTAATATAAAAAAAAAATAACAAGGGACAAAATCAAAATTTTCAAGAATTCTTGAGAGTAACTTTAAAAGAAGTGAGTTTTAATATTTAGTCAAATACTGAAAGCCCAATACTAGTGGGTTTTCAGTCTTTTCAATACTGTTATTCACTTAAAAGCTCCTTAAAAATAATGGCCAAATAGTCCAATATTTCTCTAAGGGTCTAACCTTAAGAATGCTAAACCGAACGCACTTTCTGAAGAAAGGATATTCCAAAGAGGCCTCAGTAGGTCTTTGTGATCTCCTAAGGTAGAGAATTTTCTGGCCTTTCAACCTAGTTTGAATTAGCGAACTTCAAATTGGCCAACAGCATCTTGCAATCATCCACGACAAGATATAAGGCCCACAGGCTTTCTACTTTTCCGGCTTGGTAGCTCCGCCACAAATCTACTGTCAATCTTTATGGGCGTGTTTGGCAACCTGCAAAATAGTGTTTGATTTTATTCTTTTGTTTCCAATAGTAGATTTGTAACAAAAAATTGTTTGGTAAATTTTTTGTTCTCGTGTATAAATTTGTTCTTGGAAATATATTTGGAGTAGAATCGAGAAGTAAAAAGAAATCGATTCTTTGTTTCCAAGAACAATTCTAGAATCAACCAACCAAGATTTTTTCTTTTCTTTTCTCTTCTTCTTTCCTTCTCGTTTTTCTTCCTTTTCTCTTCTTTTTTCATCGCCACAACCATCGGCCGCCACCACCATTGCTATCCGCCGCCGCCGGTCACCAAAGCTTGCTCAGCCACCGATGAGGCTTGGCCTTGCTCAGGCCTCCCTCGGCCATCGGCGAGCCTTGCTTGGCCGAGTGAGACTCGAACGATCCCTAGCTGGGCTAGGCTCAAATCTAGCGAAGCCGAACTTGCCCAAATAATGTATGCAACTTTTTTAACATAAAATTTGACAATAATGCTAAAAAAATCAAATATGTATAATTAAAAAAAAAAAGATTACCAAAGCTTTTGTCGAATGATTGTCGGTGAGCTGGATTTGGCAACCGTGGCTGCGAAGGTCACTTGACCTCGAGTGACCCTCGACAAAGGTCACGCGACTGTGCCGAGCGCAACCTAGGCAAGGTGACCACTGCCTAGGTCTCGCAAGGGTCACTCGACTGACGGCTTGGGTCACGTGTTGCCTGAGGTCATGCGACATCCATGCGACCCTCACCAAGGTCGTGCAATGGGTGACCTCGACCAATGGCAGCCGTGGCTAGATCTAGCTTGCCGACAGCCATAACCCTTCGTCGATTCAACAAAAGGTTTGGTCCTTTTTTAATATAAAAAAATAATAATAAGGGACAAAATCAAAATTTTCAAGAATTGTTGAGAGTAATTTTAAAAGAAAAAATGACTTTTAGTATTTAGTCAAATACGAAAGCCCAATACTAGTGGGTTTGACATTTCCAATACCGGCATTCACTTAAAAGCTCCTTAAAAATAATGGCCAAATGGTCCAATATTTCTCTAAGGGTCTAGCCCTTAAGAATGCTTAACCAAACGCACTTTCTGAAGAAAGGATATTCCAAAGAAACCTCAATAGGTCTTTGTGATCTCCTGAGTAAGAGAATTTTCCGGCCTTTCAACCTAGTTTGAATTAGTGGACTTCAAATTGGCCAACAACATCTTGCAATCATCCACAATAGGATATAGGGCCCACGGGCTTTCTACTTTTCCGGCTTGGTAGCTCCGCCACAAATCTACTATCAATCTTTATGGGCGTGTTTGGCAACCAGCCAAATAGTATTTGATTTTGTTCTTTTGTTTCCAAGAGTAGATTTGTAATAGAAAATTGTTTGGTAAATTTTTTGATCTCGAGAATAAATTTGTTTCTAGGAATATATTTGGAGTAGAATCGAGAAGTAAAGAAAAAAAGTTGATTCTTTGTTTTCGGGAACAATTCCAGAATCAGCCAACCAAGATTTTTTCTTTTATTTTCTCTTTTTCTTTCCTTCTTGTTTTTCTTCCTTTTCTCTTCTTCTTTTACCGCCACCACCACTATCTGCCGCCGCCACCACCAAAGCTTGCTCAACCACCAATGAGGCTTGGCCTCGCTCAAACCTCCCTCAGCCATTGGCAAGCCTGGCTTGGCCGGGCGAGACTTGACCGAGCCTTGGGGGAGGCTTGACTCAACCCAAATCTGGCGAGGCCAAGCTTGCCCAGACACCAATGGGGCTCGACCTCGCCGGCCACCACAAGGTCTAGACTTCTCTTCTTTCTTTTTCAAAGTCACGATCAGTCTTAGGTTGAAATCAGAAAATGCCCTTTTTCGCATCCGAAAGTCTTGGTTCAAATTCAGCCCGTAATCCGACAAAAAAAAAAAATTCAGCCTGTAACAAAGGCAAAAATCAAAAGTCTAAAACGAGAGCCTAGCGCCAGAGCAAGGGATTAAGGAAATCGAGTAGGAGTAGGCAAACTACGAGCTGCTTGGGAAAGCTTTGGGATGTGGCCGAGAAATGAGAATAAGTTCCACGGCTCAAGTTAATAATAGACTTAGGAGGTGATGGGCTATCGAAGAGATTGGACCAAGATTTGACGCTCGCCCGGCCCCTAATGGTTGCGAGAGCATGCATTTCTCCCTCGATGGATTGGGGCTTTCTAAGTTGGCACTGCGCTCATCGATTGCTTGTTTTGCTTGCTTTACCTGAACAACGAGGTGAAAGACTTCCTTTTCTTTATTCTATTTCACAGGCTCGATGAGATCAGCAATACTCTTTTTTAATAAGTAAATAAGATGAGCAGATAGATTATGTAATTGGGGATATCTGCGAGTATATCTGCAAGTCAAATCCAATCTTTGGAATGTAGATTCAAAGGGTCGGGTCCGCATTAGTTTAAGGTGCTTGTGCTCCTTGGCCTTTGAGTTGGACTTGACTTTAACACTTTCACAAAGGAGGTTTGTGGAGAAGTTGTTTTTTTGTAGCTGCGGCCTCACCTTGGTCAACGAGGCCGACCTTGTGGTGGCCTGGCGAGGTTGAGCCCTACTAGCAGCTATGTGAGCTCGGCCTTGCTAGATTTGGGCAAGGTTGAGGCTTAGCCGACAAGGCACGGCCTCAGCGAGGGCCAGCAACCCTTTGACGAGGTCGTCGACCCTCGCCTGGCTGGTTGCCGGTCATCCCAAGGCCGGTGATTGGCTGAGGAAGAAGATAAAAGAAAATAAAATAAAATAAGAAAAAAATAAATTATTTAAAAATTAGAAGAAATTTGTTTGGATTATAAATTTTGAGGATAAAAATTTTAAGTAGTTACCAAATATTTTTATATCCTTAGAATTTATTTTTGGAAATATAATAAAAAAAAGAATTATTTTCAATAAGAAATTATTCTTAAGAATAGAATAGTTACTAAAAGCTTCTTATCTCTACAAAAAGTTGATCAGCTTTCTCCTTCTTCAAATACTGGACAGGAGCTCGGAAGACGGCTAGGGTTTCGGTAGTCAACGCCGAAGCGAGTTGAAACGTTCAGGAAGATGGACAGAGATGACGGACGCGATGCGATTAGCAATCTGCCGGACTCGGTGCTCCTCCATATTCTGTCCTTCCTGCCCACGGAGACGCCGTCAGGACAGTGATGGTGCTGGGGTTCCGCCAGGACTTCTACCCGCCACTTGTCTTTCTATCACTGTCCTTTCCACGACTGCAAAAAGTTGAAGACTGCTTTTGAAGTGGACGACAGATTCGTGAATTTTAGCGACTACGTGCTGACTCTGCACGAGAGCCCCACGATCAATTCGTTCCATCTTAATTTAAACTGTGCATCTAAGGTGCACCCCTATGATCATGAATATGAGGACTCTGCAACTCGAGAAAGGAGAAGAACGTGGAACAAACTGGATACGTGGATTCGTTTTGCAGCAAGGAGAAAAGTTAAGTTCCTCAATTTGGACTTCTTACCGTTAAAATATGATCCATTTTGTGAAAAGTCTAGAACTCACTAGACCACTCATGCTTAACGGAGAAGGAGCAAAATCGGCAGCAACAAGTTAAAGAAGACTCTCAAATGCTGAAGAATTTTCTGGTACGTGGGCAGCAGACCACGTGGACAGCAAATAGGCCAAAGAAAAGTCAACAAAAGTGGCTGAGAGTTGGAGAGAATAGAAAAATGTAGAAAAATGGAGGAGAGACCAGAAGAATCGGGAGACGCCGCAACATGCAAGGGACAAAGAAGCAAGCTGAAATTTTTTATTATTTCTTGTACTCAATGTCGGTGAAGAAGGAGAAAATATTCAGTGGTTCGTGCGCGCCAGGTCATCCGCTGACCTGGTGCGCACAAACCAATGAAATACCGGCACGTGTCCCCGAGCGGGACCCGCTAGAAAAGGAAGGCGCAGATTTTTGGTCGGCTCGGCTCGGCTCGGCTCCACCGCGAAGAAAGGACGGTCATCGTATTCCTCCCGCTCAAAATTTTTTCTCTCTCTTCACTCGAATTTGCTGGGTTTTTCTCTCTCCTCTCTCGCCTCTCTCGCCTCTCTCACTCTTCCCTCCCTCTCTCTTTCTCTCTCCGACGAACAGACGCGACCTCCCAGTCTCTCTGCCCTCCCTCTTTCCGACCGGCGAACCACCGCCAGCAACCGACGAACTACCGCACCGGACCGGCGAGAGGACCGCGACCTCCCTCTCTCTCTCTCTGCCCTCCCTCTTTCCGACCGGCCAACCACCGCACGGGACCGGCGAGAGGACCGCGAGCAATCGACGAACCACTGCACGGGACTGGCGAGAGGACCGCGACCTCCCTCTTTCCTACCGGCGAACCACCCCGAGCAAATCAGACCTGGATTTTTTTTTTTTTTTTTTTTTTTTTTTTTTTGGGAGGGGGATTTTTTTTTTTTAAAGGCTGAGGGGTTGGGCTTCTTTGTTTGTGCTGGCCAGACGACGGAGAAGGCGATCATCAGAAAGGAGAAGCACCTGGAAGAGGAGACTGATGAGGACGAGGAAGTCATCTACAAAATCGAAGGTCAAGATGGAGTTGTAAAATTTCAATCTTTTAGACAAAGAGTGGTGAAAAAAGCAAAAAACTCGTGATCAAGAGATCTTACATAGATGAATCTCCTAGAGAAACAGAGTTCTGCAACACATCAGAGGCCCAGTCAACGACGTGCACAGTGCAGCATCGAAACTCACAAAAGCCGCAGCTAACGACGAGCTACAGAGCTAAAACACCACACGACCCAATCAAAGACTGAACGCCAAGCAGCAAGCACGGAGCTGCCACGACAAAAGAACAAAATCGACAACACCGCACAAGAATCAACCGACGGAAGCTATCCAAAGCGCTTCGGCAATCCCTAGGCACGAAACCCAGTTCGTTCCGATTCGAATCCGCGACGGACGGAATCGAGAGGAACCGAGAGAAGTCGAGACTCACCCTGACGACTCTGCTCGCGCCCTTGCTCCTGACCAAGAACGAGGCTCGGCGGATAACCATGCGAAGCCATCAAGCAGAGCTCCGCCATCATCGACCAAGAACGAGGCGAAGAGGGAAGCGCTTAGGGTGAGTGAGAGGGCTCGAGACAGAGAGGAGGGGGGCGCTTGGGGTGAGTGAGAGGACTCGGGACAGAGAGGAGAGGAGTGCTTGAGGAAGAGAGAGGCAGAAGCGGGAAGAAATAGCGCGCGCTCCGTTGAAAAGAAGAGAGAAAATGCAGCAGGCCTCTCCTTCTTCGCCGCGCCGTCAACCCCGCCCAAGTCCGCCGAGATCTCCTCGCGACCGAGCGGGCTAGCGTCAGGGACAGCGCCCGGTCAGCGGCGGGGAGCCTGGTGCCGCTCGGGAACGAGACCGAGATGACCAGCGAGGCTTTTGGGCAGGCGGAGGCGGAGGCGGAGCCGGAGCCGGAGCCGGAGACGGAGCCGGAGCCGGAGGAGGTGGGATGCGCGGAGAAGGAAACAGAAGAAGGCTCTGAGCGTTCTCGGTTCTTTTACGAGGAGAGAGAGAGAACCGGCCTATTCAAGTGAGGAGAGAGAGAGAAATTTTGAGCGGGAGGAATACGCTGACCGTCCTTTCTTTTCTGCAGGTGGAGCCGAGCCGAGCCAGCCGAATACCAGCCCTTTTCTCATTTTCCAGGAGGTCCCGCTCGGGACAGGTGTCGGTACCTGAGTGGTATGTGCGCACCAGGTCAGCGGATGACCTGGCGCGCACGAACCACTGAATATTTTCTCGTGAAGAAGAGGCGGTGCTCACGCCTATAAATAGAGGTGTGGTGTCTAATTTAGTTGGCTGAAAGAACCAAACATATTTCACACATACACACTTGCACACACACGCTTCCGCAAAACACTAACAGAGGTGCAAGTGTTCTGTTGGTATTTGCGGAAGCGTGTGTTTGATGTGTGTGCAAGTATATTTTGTGTGTGAACTTTCAAGAGAGCAAAAGGTAAGCTCCTCCCCTTCCTTTGTACTTTGTACTACAACTAAATAAATATAATAAAAAAAGCTTTCTTTTGTTTTTCCCTTGTGTTCCCTTGCTGCAAATTATTTTCTTACCCATATTGTTCTTTCCTTAACCCTCTTGAAAGTTCACACACAAAATACACTTGCACACACATCAAACACACGCTTCCGCAAATACCAACACTTACGGTGTGCTTGGGATTCCCGACATTGTCTTTACTTCCCACTTAATCTTTACGTGCTGCCCAACGTTGTCCTTAGGTGTAGCAAACTTAGTAGAGCTGAAGCTGGCTTCCTGTGTGGTCAGACCGGTGGCGGGACGGGTCCAACTGAGGTCGCTTAGAAAATTGTCTATGAAGGATATTCACTTAACTGACAGGAAGATGGTTGACATACTATCCAGTAGCCCGTTGCTGAAAGAATTGTCTATTGAAGGTTGTCATGGCCTCCATGAGCCTAAATTCTGTCGTGGCCCATCCATTCAAGTTTTAAATTTAAAGGAATGCGGCAGTCTTGAAAACCTTGATCTTACACGATCAGATATCAAACATTTAACCATTTGATCAGTATGGGGATCTGGAGCTAGTTTGTCCTAATGTGAGGATTCTGGATATTGCTATGTGTCTAAATTATGTCAAGGCAACTAATATGTCATCAGTGGTTGATACGTCCCTCAGCTTCAGTGATTATTTTATATATCCTTACGGGAAATATTGTGAGTTCAGACTGCTTCTGGAAAAGCTCAGCCGCAGTCCTTATTTTATGCTACGCAATTTGTGCGTACTGGCATGGTTTCTCTGCTTTTGCTCTGACCTATTTTGTCTTGCTTTGAGGTACTTTTGAATGATTTAGGTTCCGATCCTTCAGGTGAGGAGTATAAATATTTTTTGATTGGATATTCTCACATTTCAACTGTTTTAAAATTTGTAGAATAGAAGTTGGGTGAACTGATTTTGGATGGGTCTTACTTGAAATGGACAGTGGCTGTGCCGTTTCTCTGCTTTGGCTTCTTTGTTCTGTTGTTTTTTTATGCTTCAGTTCATCAGGTAATGTCCTAGATGAAGAGTAAAAGAAAATATTATTTACTTAGGCTGGGTTCTTTTATTTATGCGCACCTAAACTTTTATAAGGTGGCCTTCCTTGCATCTGTTGGCCTTTGAACTTTGAGCAATTGTAAACTATCATCCATAACCTATTCATGTAACGGAAAACTACAGCTTGTTAGGAGTCTGTCTTCCTTGTGTCTTTGTTTGCTTTGTGGCATTTTGTGGACGATATTGTTTTTACTTTTTACATGACATGTGTTACCATTTTAAATGTGCATGTACATGCTCTTGTGATTTGCCTTTCTAAATATTCTAAAATAGCTAATTATAAATTTCCTGACATGACTCTGAATTGAATGGTATCATAAAATTTCATTTCAGTCAGTCCATACATACACATGCTCTCGAGTGCCCACAATGTTTGTCCGATGGTAATTTTCATTTAAAGTTGGTCCAAGTAATTCTTTTTAAACCAGGTATTAACTAAATGGGAACTGACAAATCAGCCATGCCCATCTTTCGCTTGGAAGTATGTGACACTTCAACTGCGTCTGATTAAGTGGTACCTCCCCGGCATCTCTAGCTTGTTGAGGAACTCTCATTTTCTAGAGAGACTCGCTATCTATATTTATCCTGGAAGAGGTGAAGATGAATCCGAGGTATAAATGCTTGAACTGTAACATTTTGTTGCCATATTAGAACTTGGAATTAATGGAGATTGAAAAGTCACTTTAATTTTCTAGCTTGCCAAAGCAGGGTGTAAGCTTGTATTTGAGTTCAGTGGCTTTAGTTACTGGTGTTCAGTGGACAGCACATTTCCTTGTCTGGAGGACCAGCTTAAGCATGTTAAGATATATGGTTATGTACTGGAGCCTGATGTCATTGAGCTCATTGAATTTCTGCTCAAGAATGCACAGATCTTGGAGAAAATGGAGATTTCTACCAAGAAGACTCTGCAGCAAACTGGTAGCAAGTAAACGTTCTCCAGTGACAGTGGTCGTCCATCAAAGGATTATTGTACATCGGATGCGCTGCTAGAGTTTTCACAGAAGTTGTTAAGTTTCCCAAGGGCCTCAACACGTGCAGTAATTCACCTGGGTTAGATACTGGTATTGGAATTGTGTTCACCCTTTCTTTTGGACAACCCTTGATGTTTCTATGCCAGGCATGTCTCACATTTGGTAGACTCTACAAAAGTAGTTGGCCTTTATGAGGAATTCGCCCCTTTGCCTCAGGTCCATGAATTCGCAACATCCACGACTCTGTACAGGCAGCTTTATGAATATTTTGATGGTGGATGTGCCCTTTTTTTTCAAAGTATGTTTCTCTTGACGGCTTTTCTTTTCATATTCCCAGCTCTTGCAAATAGTTCGGCTAAAAATTTTGCACTATAGATTTACTTGAACAATCTATTGACACCAGTTACAATCTGTTCATGAGTAACCTTTGCTCTTGCGGCTGCTGTTTCTCTCTTGGTTTTTCATTTCAGAGGCTGCCATCTTTGTTCTTTCACTTTTCAGGTTAAGCTACCCATTTCTTTATCTTGAAAGGAAGTCAATGCAGTTCAACATTCTTAATGATTACTATCAACATCAATATCGGTACAATCCGAAGCTACTTTATACCATAAAATATTGAGTTGTGCAGTCCTCCAAGTTCAAATATTTTCTTGATGTCTACCCTAAAATCGTTATTATATGTTCTCTTCTTGCAAATTAACAAGATCATGATGTCCCTTATTTGACGTGTGAGTTCTTTTTCCTTTATAGATAACATGAGTATCCAACTTTGTATCTTTACTTAAGGTAATTAGGAGTCGACCCCTTATACCCTTATACTATGAATTGCATCAAATCAGTCCAACTATGTATTTACTTCATCCCCTCCAGACACAGGCTTCCAAGGAGACTTTCCATAGTAACATGTCCATCGAGCATTGACCAGTGTACCACGCACTTCCTCCGCCACAATTCCACAATAATAAGCGGTGCTCTAATATGAGATTTTACAAAATAAGCACTTCCACATTGTTTTCTGGAAACCTAACAGGAACGACGTCAGATTTGATCAAAGTCAAACCAAATGGGATTTGATTTCTGGACCAAATAGATAGTTTCAACTTGATCAGGCCGTCTCAATTCAGTTCAAAATTTGAACAGAACTTTTCTCACTCAATTTTATTAAGTCGTAGTCCGAGTTGCTTCTTTCACACTCCTCCACGTACTTTCCTTGAATTCGTATTCTTTGTATTCTGGGAGCTCTATTTTAAAGGCTTCGATTGCTTCTAAGCAGAGCGACACCTCCCTGAGATTTCCACCTCATACAGGAACTATTATCGTCACGAGATCCTCGCTAGTTGTGCTCATCTTGGACCTCATCGCATATTTACATATGAATTTCCATTCAATCCATCGCAAGTGCTGGAGATGAAAGAACGGCTTGCATTCAAATTTCAGCATGCTGAAGCTGGCTGGATGCAAGCACGTGACTTCGATGGCAAAAACTAGTGCCTCAAGCAATAAGTTTAAGCAATGTAAAGATACGGGGATATGTCATTGAGCTCATCTAGTTTCTACTTGAGAGTGTGCTGATCTTGGAGAAGATGTCAAAAACAGCAGTTTACGTCTCTGCGTTTTTTTCCCATGAGTTACTGGGTCCTCCACGTACTTTCCTTGAATTGGTATTCTTTGTATTCTGGGAGCTCCATCTTTAAGGCTTCGAATGCTTCTAAGCAGAGCGACTCCTCCCTGGTATTTCCACCTCACACCGGAATTCTTATTGTCACGAGATCCTCACTAGTTGTGCTCATCCTGGACCTCATCACATATTTACATACGAATTTCCATTCAATCTATCGCATTCAAATTTCAGCATGCTGAAGCTGGCTGGATGCATGCACGTGACTTCGATGGCGAAAACTAGTGCCTCGAGCAATAAGCTTAAGCAATGTAAAGATACGGGGATATATCATTGAGCTCATCTAGTTTCTACTTGAGAGTGCGCTGATCTTGGAGAAGATGTCAAAAACAGCAATTTACGTCTCTGCGTTTCTTTCCCATGAGTTACTGGGTCATCCAGGTTACTGGGTGCTTTTTTACCTTTCTCGCTCCTCTTCGATTTCCCACGCTTTTTTCCTCACGGAAAAGGAGGAGGTTGAATTCTGATTTTGGGTGGTTCCCGGCAGGCTTTGTCACTTGGCTTGTTTCTTGTCGCTCTCCAAGCGTGTGTAGAATGTACTGCCTGGGTTCAATCGTCCAACCCCGTTTCCAACATATTTCTGTTTAGCCCCTGATTTCTCTATCAGATCCATTTCTTGTTTGCTGCAGTGTTTCTGATCACATCATAGTGTCCTGGAGTAGATCAACTTTGGAGGTCAATAGTGTTGTCGGGCAAAGAAGCAATGCGGAAAGTTTGAAAGGGCCATCAAGATGGTAGAAATGGTGTAATCAGTAATTTCCTGGACTTGGTCCTAGTCTACATACGCAAAATTATCTTTTGATCAGTGTGCTTACCAAAAATGGGAAGAGCAGACAGTGCACAATGGTCTTGAGTATGATGGCAAGTTCTTAAATTTCACCAGCCATGTATTGAGCCCTGCACGAGAGCCCGACAATTGCTTGGAGAGTTGTCTATTGGAAAGATGCTCTCCAGAAGCTCTGATTCGACAGGTACCCGTCAATTGAAGAATTGAACCTCGACACGTGCATGGGTTGAAGAAACTTGATCTTGCTAGGTGAACATTTTTCTTCACCCCACCCCCTCCCCAGCTGGGAATAACCCCACATTTTACGTCTTAGAGTTTAGAAAAAATAATTTAAGGATGTGCTTAGTTCCAAAGTACTTTTAACTGGTAGTCCTCAAGCAAGAAGTGATAATCTCTGTTTGACTGATTTTTCTTGGATAATTTTGAAACTGGGTTTAATGTCCAATCTATTTTAGTCTCTTCGTTCTTGTCATGAGACTGTCGATGAGGCAATACGAAGTGGTAGTCAGGAAAAAAGCTATTCACTCACACCATCATCCGTTTTACTCGTCCTACCCTTAAACTTGTCTTTGCATGCTTCCCCTCATGTAACTCAGACATTGTCGAGGTTTTTTGTGTGTCAGTTTTTGCATTGTTATGAACAGGTCATCCTTTCACAAGCAATTTATACTTTGTGGTCTCATTCTGTAATATATTGTTAAAAAAAAGGACAAAAAGGGTTTGAAAAGTCAACAAAAAAAGCTGAAGGAAAATAGTGGAAGCTTCGGCTGTTTTAAAGAGAGGAGAGAGGGAGGGTTTCAACATAAACGAAAACAGGGGAAATGGAGAAACAGGGGAGAGGAGAGAAAGAAGAGAAAGGAAAAAAAAAAGGGAAAAAGAGAAAAAAAAATTGGCACACACGCAATCTAGATGCCTTATCAAGCCGACTCAAGTTTGTTTTGCAATGCCAGTAAGAGATTGAAGCCTTTAATCATCTACTCGAAGCAATCGTCGCAATTAAGGCTCGAAATTCGGATTCTTGGATATTTGTGTGGCAAAGCCCAATTTTTGAGTCGTTGAGCTGCAAATTTTTATGGAAAAGTACTATGGCATGTTGTGAAGTTATAGCATCTTACGGATCGTAATTTGAGTTTGCGGTTTATCCAGAACGGAATTTTAAAGTTGGGGGTGCATTCTAGAACTATAACAAATAGTAGCTTTGAGTCTGATTTTTTGTCGTTTTCAATGATGTTTTGGGGCAGCTGAGTTGGGGTTGTTGTAGTATGGCAAAAGAGCTTTCTAAGGATTATAAGACGGCTTGAAACAGATTTTTGCAAAGGAAATTATAGCACGACGAAATTAGTGTGTGGGCGCGCCTAGCAGAAAACAATGGGTTTCTGCTAAATGCGAGCTTTAGTGGCACATAGATGTCATTTCATCAACAAATAGGCCTAGTATAGGTGACTCATTATAAGAATATCATTTTTACTCGGCTTTTTGATATTGTTTTTCTGTTAATTGTTAGGGATTCGAGTGCGTTGGTTCAAGTAAATGTCGTAGCTGATTTTTGGCTTTTCCCAAGTGAGTGACATTATTTCTTTTTTATATTTTAAACCCATGTTTTGAGAAATATGGTGGATTATATATTTAAAGCATCTTTTGTTTCATAAAACAAGATGGAGCTATTATTGCCATTTTGTTGTCTAAAAAGAATTATATTTCGAATTCTATTTGAATGGTTGTTTGAAAATGATTTGTGAAATTCTTTATGAAAGAATCTTGAAACTTTTTGAAGAATGATTTGATATTTATATATCAAATTTTGAGTTGTGATACGACTTTCCATGTTGAATTACTAGATATTATGATTGGTTGTTGGTGCCCAATATCTCTATAAACCCTGAGGGGTGTATGGGTATGTACATACTAGTCTAGGATATCCTTATGGACCGAGCCATCGACTAATAATAAGTGGAGGCCTTACCAAAAGGAAATCTTGGTCGTCTTATCACGAGAGTGTTGCATGATCATGGCTAGACATTTGAGCATGAATTGATCAATGGAGTGGACCATTGACATGTGATTTGAGTTTGATCAATGGAATGGACCATCAATGTGTGGTATGATGAGATTAATCAATGGAATAAACCATCGATGCATGTTTTATGAGATTGGCCGGTGGACTGGACCATTGGTATATTTTGTTTTTGAGTTATGATTATATATTATGTTAAAGTGAGTTAGGATTGTGTTTTAAATATGCATAGTGATTTCTCAATCCGCTTAGAAGAAATGTGCTACTCACTGAGCCGTGGTAGTTCACTCCTTTTATCTACTTGTTTTTCAGGTTCTTCAACAAACCGCAAGTAGGCGTGAGTATTCATTTGGGAAAGACTTTTATGATGGAAACTTTTTGGTATAACTTGTGCATAGTTTATAAGTTTATAAGTTAGTCTTTGCATAAGGTATATGTTTTAATTTGGTGGATTATAGAAATACTCCAATATTATAACCAAATGTCATTTTTGTTATATATATGTTGATATCGAGCTGAATCTTGGTTATGTTGAGGCTACATCCTTTGGTGAAAGGATAGCCGTGTCATGCCCTTGTTTTTGTGGATCGGGATGTGACACATTCATTGATATATTCTGTCATTTGCAACCGTTCAAGTGAGTATGAGATCGGCTCTCTTGAATTATTTTGTAATGCTCCAAATGCATAGTTTAATTAGGTGGCTTGAACGTGTTGAAGATATGGAAGAAACCGTACAATCTTGATCTTCCTTCACTAACACGCTTTGCGACATGTCCATGGTTTTGTTCCAATGTTGTAATATCCGCCATGTCTCTTCCCTCTATATTGACCAAAATCAGACACACAAAAGGTTGAATTCAAGTTGATGCTTTTGACTGATCAAAAAATAATAATAATAACGTTGTCGAAGTCCGTTTATGTTTTCACAGTCGCAATTAAGTTGAAGTGTCCGACTTCCTTTCTTATCAACCTAAACAATTCTTTCTTCTATCAAGTATTCATTTATGGGAATTGACACAACAGCCATGCGAAATCTTTTGAGGCTTGAACTAAGTCAAACAAAGTGGCACCACCCTGGGATCTGAGCATATTGAAGAGTTTCCATATTCTTGAGAAACTCACTACATATGTTTAGACCAAAATACATGTGTCCCTTAGAACAAGTTTATTTTCTTCTAGCTTTACTTCTCGCTCGGTTGTTTACGTTTGTTTCACACTTCCACCGTCTCACATAACATTAGCTTTTAAAGTGGATTTTTTCTTTTAGGAAAAATTATGTATATATATGTCAATTTAATCAAACGGCACATTATTTTATACAAACAGAAACTCAAATAGAAAAATACGACAGTTCTTGCCTTTCATCAATCGCGACATCACTTTCAGCGCCCGCCTTGATAAGGAAAGCGACGGGACCGGTGAAATTTTCTTGACTTTCTCGGATAAAAGGAAGGTAATTTATGAACGTTTTCATTGGCTGACTGAAGGGGCACCATAAGAGCAGCTCATGTAGGGACAAAGAAAACTCAATCGATCCCACCTTCCATTTTTATTATTTTAACCAAAACCCATTTGCTCGAAGCGATCCGTCGCCCACGGTTGCGGAGGAAATCAGCGGTGCCGCCTCGACACTGGACCTGCACAGGGCGGGCGGCTGAACCTCAAACCCATCAAATCCCAGCCCAAGTTTTCCGCCCGACCGACACATGTCCCCTGCTTCGATCGATACTAACACCTCGCTTAAATCCATTTCTTGAGGGAGGAAATATAACTCTCTCTCTCTCTCTCTCTCTCTTTCTAGTTTTCTGGAGTCTGCCTTCTGTCTCACTCTTTTTTCTATTGAAAAAGTGAGGTTCCTTTTGTCCCCACGTGAAATCATTCGCCTTTTTGGATGAAAGACCATGTTCATCATGGTCCCACGGTTTTTGTCTCTTGTAAGAAACCATCTTTTTAAATCAGGTTTGTCCATCAAAGATCGGAAATCTCTCAACGCCTTCTATGTGTGAACCTCGTCCGTTTCCGAAAGTCCTCTTCATGATCCTTCTTTTCTCTTCCGATACCTCGGTCCAATAATTAGAGCAACTCTTCCTCTTATCCACACTACTATCATTTTTGTCCATTGTTTGTCATCGCTCCCTCCTCAGATCAACCTTTTTTATTCTCTCTCCATCTTCGTATAAGTTTCTGGGAGATCTCCATCTGCTTAACACAAGCGATTCTCAATCCGCATAAGTGGAATTGGGATCAGTTCAGTTGTCTGGACTTCAGATTCGTTTGAGTTTGTCCAGTTAAAGCAGAACAGAGGAATCATACAAAGTTTGCGGATTTTCTTTTTATTTTTTTACGAATTTGCTTCAAGAGATGAGCTTGGGAGCAACAGAGGAAGGTTCAGCTCCAAAGATTCAAATCCCAACAGATGTGGATTGGCATATGCTTGACAAATCAAGATTCTTCTTCCTTGGAGCAGGTCTCTTCTCAGGTGTGTCGGCTGCTCTCTACCCAGTTGTGGTGCTCAAGACGAGGCAACAAGTCTCACACGCACAGGTCTCTTGCTTCAAGATGTCGTTCTCCATCATGAGGCATGAAGGCCTGAGAGGATTTTACAGAGGGTTTGGGACGTCCCTGCTGGGCACAATCCCAGCGAGAGCCCTCTACATGGCTGCCCTTGAGGTCACCAAAAGCAGTGTTGGTTCAGCCACTGTGAAGCTAGGGCTCTCGGACACCAGTGCCTTGGCGTTGCCAATGCCGCGGCGGGAGTAAGCTCAGCCATGGCTGCTCAGCTCGTGTGGACCCCAGTCGATGTGGTGAGCCAGAGATTAATGGTCCAAGGCCAAAAAATGGCTTCACTAGCAAAGGGAGCTTAATTGGTCAAGGGGTTTTGGTTCTTGTAGGTACAAAAATGGTCTTGATGCATTCAAGAAAATACTATGTGCTGATGGTCTGAGAGGCCTATACAGAGGATTTGGGATTTCAATTTTGACATATGCACCTTCAAATGCAGTTTGGTGGGCTTCTTATTCTGTGGCCAATAGGCTCATTAGAGGTGGTTCTATGGGCAAAAGTGGTGAAAGAAGCCGAAAAGACTGCTCTTCTTATGGCCTTTCTTTTAGGGCTGAGTCAAGGTCAATGCCGACGGTGGCCGTGCAGGGTCTGAGTGCAGCAATGGCAAGTGGGGTTTCTGCAATAATCACCATGCCGTTGGACACAATCAAGACAAGATTGCAAGTGTTGGATGTAGAAGAAAATGGCAGAAGAAAAGCACTCACTACTATGCAGGCTGTGAGGAGTTTGGTAAGGGAAGGTGGGTTTAGTGCTTGTTACAGAGGGTTGGGACCAAGATGGGCTTCGATGGCCATGTCTGCAACAACCATGATCACCACCTACGAGTTCCTGAAGAGATTATCTGCTAAAAACCAAGAATGCTTCGGTTCTTGATTGAAGGATTAAATTGAAGCAGAAAAAATGAGATCGCATAAACTCTTCTCTTTCCTTTTTAGATAGATATTCTCAGATTTCCTTTTAGATAGATGTTCCCATAATGGCATAGAGAAGAGGGCTCGCCGGATGTAAATCAATGATTCGATCAATATTAGCTATTGGGATTTTATCTTTTGTTTGCCTCAGCTTTTCATTACTCATAATCCATAACAATGCTAATGCAGTTGAACAAAGTACCAATGCCTGTTAAGTGGAGAGTCATGCTGCTAAAAAGCTCATTTTTACAGTAGATGGTTGAATAAAAGAAGATACAAAGGAGGAAAGACCAAGGGGCTAAACTTGATTTTATTGAGTTCCCTCTATTCCACATGATGATATGTGATAAAGTTTTTAAGGTATATCTACATCTAATGGGAAACAATTCTTCTGTCCTTGAGAGCCACTGTTATTGCAGATATAAGAAGTTGCATCTGTTCTGTACACAGCTTGAGAATGTACTCTAAGACCTGAAGAGTCATAGCTACTTACAGAACTTGAATGGAGAGGCGATTTAAGTTAACAAATCAACACCCTTTCCGTGTACCAATAGCTACCATCCCCGAGTTTTGGTGACTCCAATCGCCTGCTGAAAGACGGGGACGATTTTTGTCGAAATAAGCGTCGGCTTGTTGTTTGTCAGCATGCTGCAAACACTAAGCATTTACATATGAACATCAAGATATTGATGCTCGAATATTGTATTTCTTTCAAGCTCATAATGTTCAGGAGTTTGTCTTAACATGCATGTAATGGGGACCTAATAGAGTCCACCTGCTGCAAATAAGAAGTTCCATTTTCCCAATTTTCCTGTTCTAGAAAACCCAAAGAAGCTGTACTAAATTAAATAAACAATGGGAGAGGTGGGCTGGGGTTTTTGGAGGAAAGTGGTGCATGGATGTGAACTCCCATTGTTTCTGAATACCTCCAAAGAAGTGTCGACTCATGTCCTCGTAAGAACCGAAAAGAAGCCGTACAAAAAAATCACATAATTAAATCCAGGTTATGGGAAATATCTTCTTAATGTTATCATCAAACCAAGTGGCTGATTGGCAGAGTTGAGGGCCACCTGAAGTCGGACAAAAGAGGAAAGATGTGGAATTCACCTCCAATTTTACTGGCCTCACCAAGAAACAAAAATCCTCAATTTATTAATGCAAAAATTATGGGTGGTTTCAAAACAAGTAAGTTCAAGATTAGATATTTTAAACCTAATCTATAAAAACCGATTCTCAATTTTTGAAATCTCCGAAGCCGTTGATTTTGGATTTGTCCTAGAAATAGAATATAGTCCAACGCCAACGAATGGCTAATGAAATTTCTCATCTCTATCTTTAACAAAATGCATAATGAAACATACTCCAACACCAAAGAATTTGCAATCTTTTTCCACTGGCTATTCATCTCTCGCATGCAGAGTACATTGTAGTACAGTCTGTTTAGGAGTTCGGTGAATTACATTTAATATGGAATTTGCTATTTTAATCGAGAATAATTCTTAATAAGCCTTTTTTTTTTTTTTTTTTAGTTTTGTAATGATCAAGTGAAGATGATGATGCTTTTATTTATTTATTTATTTATTTATTTATTTATTTATTTATTTATTTATTTATTTATTAGTTTATTTATTTATTTATTGGTTTAAAATTTGTAAAATGGGAAGAAAAGGGACCCAAAACCTGGGGCAGCCGCACCATCCCAATTGCCAAGATTCTCAAATTCTATGGACCATTCAGGCCTCACCATTAATTATTGACTTTTCTATGGACCATCAAACCGTGGGCCATTTCAACACTTTTCTCAATCTCATCAATCTCAAACAGTTGCATCCACTACTGAATCTGATCTCCTGCTACTCCTCCTGTGACCTCAAGACAAACCTTGAGGACCACTTGCATCTGGGTTTCCAGCTAGTCCCAATCCAAACTGTCCAACACAGCCTCATTTAAAGGAAAAGTATACTATCTGTACTCCTTATGTTTAAAGGAATGAAATCATTACTTGATAAATACAATTATGTGTGCTTTAAGGCATCTGCTAAGCCATATTCAATTTACATCGACAAGATAACAAGATGTAATTCAGTGATGTGTCGGATTGTTGCGTTCTACTCATTTCAATACTCAAAATAAATTTTTATTGTTACCAATGCTTGGGAGGTGCTAACACGTAGTATCTGGTATACTTTATGTTGCCAAAATTTATTTTACCCACTTTTGATTGCTCACGATATGCTCTTTGCCGCGATATTTTTGTATACAAAGTCACGACAAACAAATCTAGATACAATGTATAACCACATGAGATTGATGCTTTTAAGATTCTCTAGGAAACTCTATCCACAATTAATGTCTCATAATAGAAGTGATTTACTATGAAATGTTCCCATATTTTTTTAAGTGACATTGTCCGCGTGCACGGCCTTCTTCATTGTACAGATATGGCATGGTATAACCGTCATCTGCAAGTCAACGTCCCTTGCACATTTGATGTGCACATGCGTGAAGCATGGAATGGAGGATACATTGGTCAGTGTCATGAGGGAATTTTTTGAATGGATAAGATTTTGGGGCCCACTTTTCAGCAAATGGCCCGGCAATAAAGTAAATCTGTCATTCCCAGCAACAACTTGGCCTACTATGATAATCATTGAATCTCATTGGAACTAGAAAGAATATAATAGCCAACAACTCTATAGAATCAGATACCCTTGGATTGGATCAATACAGAGGTTTGATCATTGTTTTGAGTCGCAATGTGGATAAGAGACAACCCCCCTCCCCCCTCCCTTGCATACGTGAGCACATAAAAGGTTTGAGGTCTCTTCTAAGAGAAAATGAGTAATGGATGAGCCATAAGAAAATGAGTAATTGATGAGAAAGATTATCAAAAAGGCAAACACTTGCACAGATCCATTCTGAGGATCGGGCCAATCTTATGTAATGTTAATATGGCTCTCCCAGAGAGGTCACAACATTTAACTGCTAATGATATCCCTGTGTCAAATTCTTAAGCACTGCCACCGCTAGGGCATGATCCCCCCGAATAGAGGTGGCAAAATGGATTAGGAACCCATTTTTTTTTTTTTACTCATACTTATTAAGTTAAGTGCAATATGAATTGCCTAAAATTAAAAATATAGGATAAAATGGGTCTAATAAAACAAAGTCCTAAATAGTTTTAATGGGTTTGCAAAGAATCCAACTTCGACCCATTTACTTGAAAGGAATGTCCTCCGCTTGTCCATGCCCAATTCATAGAGGTCATGCCCGGGTCCCAAGAGCCATGCTGGAGTATTCGCCTCCCAGCCCCAATCACTAGCACTCGGCTCGGGTCCATCGAGTCCAAGTCTGCCTCCTTGATGGTTGGGACCAAGTCCATAGAAATTGGGCCGGAGTCTCGATGTCGAACCTGAGGTACCCAGGGCCACAAGCCTATGACTGGGTACCCATTTCCCACGCCCAAGTCATTAGCATCAGGCCAAGGTCCATGAAGGCCAGCATAGGACCATAAAGGTGGGGCCCCAGGTACCTCAAGCTAAGACCCAAGCCTTGGTGCCTATGCTGGGCTTCATGAAAGCCAAGCTTGGGTCTCTCAAGGCTGGGCCCAGTTTCTCAACAACAAGCCCAACTCTCTTGAAACTAAGCTCAGGAGCCCGTGGTGGAGTTATGCGGCTCCCACGCCCAAGTCACTAGTGTTCACCCCAAGCCCATCGTAATCGGGCGCAAGTCCATAATGACTGGGCCAAAGTCCCTCGAGGTTGAGCCAAGACCCCGGAGTACTTATGCCCAGGTGCACGGAGGTTAGGCCCGAGCCCCTCAAGGCTCAGCCAAGATCTCAATGCCCATGCCCGAATCCCCAGTGGCCATGCTCTAAGGTCTCGCGCGCAAGTCCCTTTGATGGGCCTACTTATAGATTGACCTTTTCTAAAGTTGATTTAATTCAAGAATGGAGATCTAGCTCTCATATGTTCAGACATCCAAGTGCTCGGCAACTACGATGTTCGCCAACCACGGTTGGTTATCATTGCAAGACCGAAATCAGCTGCGTTAGCAATTGCCAGACCACCATAATGCGTACTTTACGGATGCAGATGCGAAAGGAATCACTACAGAAGATATACTGCTAAAACCAGCAGTAGAGTCGAGCACAAAAACACGATTCACACAGCTCGATTCTAAGTTCTAGCAAATATAGCAATTTTTGGATTCCCTCAAGGGTTTGCTTTACGTAGACCGACTCTCGGAACCATGCCCAAACATTAAAAAATAATGAGCAAAAGCATTGCCTCACCACCAAATTCTACAAACTTTGCACCAGGCAGAAGCTGTGGAACGAGGAGACATTACATCTTCCGTAAATTTAAATTACAACTGACATTTAAAAAAAAAAAAAGGTGTCCTTAACAGGAAAGTCTGAATTCCGCCTTAACTCAACCATAAAAATATGAATCTTTAGTTAATGAACAACTGATCTGCAACCTACACAACTTTCTCTAACCAAGGAACACCGAACTAATAAGAGTGACCAACTACACAATTAGCAGTCAAGGAAAAGGAACCATTTGAACAGCTACCTCCCAAGCAACTATCAAGGCCGGGATCTCTTGTTGCTGCAAGATGGGCATTTGTACTGCTTGATGTGCTCAGCCCTTGCAGGAGTGATTTTGACACACTTCCCATGGAACCACTTCTCACAGATATCGCAGCAAATCCAGAACTCATCCGAGGCATAATTCTCTCCACATGCCCCACAAAGAGTCTCCCGTGCTCCTCCTCATCTTCCTCCTCCAAGCCTTCCTCCTCCTCTTCCTTCGGTTGCACAGCCTTTGTATACTTTGTCTGAGACTCTGATACTTTCTGCATTCAACAAGTACTATTAAGATACGACACATAACAAAATATCACCAATAATGCATAATTAGATGAATCACAGTGCTCCACATTTGGCATTTCGACCATCCCCTGAGCACTCACATTCAATAACTTCAAACAAAATGAAGTCATTTATCAACCATGGCATGGATACATTCACTTGACTAGCACACTGCTTAAGATTGTACACCAAAATTTCAAATGTCCAAGAACAATCAGACTACTACAGGAAACAAATCACAAGGGCACATCACGCATCACTACTTCCAAACTAGAATGCGCATTAAATCAAAAAGACAGGTGCAACAGTGCAAAGCAGGTTTTTTTATTTGGCTTGTTTCTCTCTCTTTGGCATGGGAGATTATGGACTGGGGATGCAGAAGGTGTGGTGCTTTGTAAGCTTGACACAGAAAGGAGTTTCAGGAATTGCTAAATATGGGATTCTAGGGGTGCATACAGCTCACGACGCACCCAGGCTAGCCAGCCTAAAAATGAAGCTTATCCTTCTAATGAATTGGAAATTGGAAAATTAAGTAAATGACCCAAAAGAATCGCATAAGATTGCCTCCACACCTTGGGATTCGATTTAGATTTGCTGCTGCTGTTATTTGTAATTGATGACTTCTCCTTGACTTGCTTCTTAGCCGTGCCTGTCACAACCTCAAATATTGTGGGAAGATCATTAATCATATTGAAAAGGCGTTTCCTGCACCAGAGAAATCTATAAGGTTACAAAGCCTGATGATGTGCAAGACCACTGAAACATTAAAAGCAAAAGATCCATCGACACCCAAGATGGTATCACAGAAATCTAACAAATTGCACAGTAATTGTCTCATTGCAGAAGTGTAACAACTCCAGCTCCGTCTACACAATTACCACACCATATGGAGTCGCTATTATTAACCATTCACTGCTTCACAATATGAGAGAGAACAGACATTGCAGCTAGGCATCCAAAGGCATCCAAAGCCGTTTTTGGGTTTTATATCAAGGTAATGCTCTATGTGCTGTCAATGCCTTTGGATGCCGAGCTACAATGTCTAAGCATAAAGAGCATTACCTTCATATAAAACCCAAAAACGGCACATATGCAAACTAATTATGAGCCAACCACCCCCCCCCAAAAAAAAAAAATCCCCCTTCGGTTTCAATCATTGGGAAGGTTTCAAATTCTCCAGAGCGAATGAACGAATTAACAAAACAAAACATCAAATCACTCTGCAAAAGTCAAATTATGAATCTATAAATGTTCTGTAGTCAGGAAGAGAGGGAAACAGAACCTGTCAGCTTTATCAAATCCAAATCTTGCACCAAAATAAAATGCGACAGAAAGTAGCCATGCATCACTGTGAACCGCGACCAAAGACAACCAGTCCTTCTCTTGCATCCCATCTCTAGCAAAATTAATGCCGAGGGCAGGTTCCGGAAGCTCCGGTGGAACCTCTTCCGCAGGTAAGTTGACTTCCCACTGCTCACTTGGAAATCCATAAAGGCAAAGGTTCTCCTTTTCTAAAACAAAGGAGGAGCAATAGTTATATAGAAGCCCAAACAGAACAAGTATGTCAGAATCTTGGAGTTACTATTTCAGTCAAGCAGATAAAATTTATAAAAGAAAAAGTCCAGAAAGCACAATGATTTCAAAAAGGCCTCAAATTTCATAAACAGAACAAATTTATATCACTCGCTTCTAAGAAGCTCTTGCATCGAATAACATGTCATGCAGTACATTAAAATTTCATAGACAGAACACATCAAATGTGTTACCTCTAAGAACCATTAAAAATATCCTGAGTTTCACAGTAATGGATGAAGTACATTATCTTACAGAAGACAGACAGGCCTAGTTATTGTCAATTATATTAACACAAAATTTTGATGACCAACACATATACAGTGGAAAGCCAATGAGTTGCAGGTAAATTCAAGAGTGAGAAGTCAAGAGTAACCTTAACAGATGTCAATTTGAACTCATGAGTCAACATTTGTCATGTAAGAAGAGTGGCAGAAGTTACACTGCCCCAAAATTTGGTATCTTATTCATTGGAAGGTATTAGCAAGAAAAGGGCAATCCTCAGGATCCTTAACATTAAACAGCATCATAAAAAAATAACCTGGACAAAGCCTGGTCAATCAAGCATTTTGCAAACAAGGGTTCAATATCAGCTGGTTTTCTCATAGTAATTGCTTAAAACAAAAACTAGACATACAGGTGTATTGCTTAGTCTCTGCATAGCTAAAGTATTTCAACTGCAAGCGAAACTGCAGGCAAATAAGTGACAAAATAAGCTTTTATCTGTTCACCAGTACGTAACAACTGAAATAAACATGATGTTTTAGGACATTTGTTTTTAAATTAGTTGTCAGTTGCTGTGAAACTACACATGCAGGCCACGAATTGAATAAACTAATCTTCTATAATTAAACAGACATGTTCCTCAAAACCCATCCACATCAAAGCCCAGTGAAAAAAAAAACTACTCTCAGAACAAAAGAAAAGGGAGTTGCAGAATTCAAATAATCCAAACCAAATGGAATCCAAGAAAAAATCATTTTGCAGGAGGAAATTAGAGAACACAAGAACATTATTGAGGATACACGGGCCTTCATATTACGTTACTCCTCAAACACATTGCATGAAATCTAGCAACAGACCAAAACATAACGCTCGAACTCCCCCTTTCCATTTTAGCCCGTCATGCATTCCAAAAGCGAAACTTGCTCGACACCCACAAGACAAAGTCTCCAAGTTCGTCTCATACAAGCATCGCATCAGCAATAGAAAAGCAGCAACACAGCTAATTCCTATCAGCGAACGAATTCACCACGCGAAACCCAGCCAGAAAGAAAAACCACGACACCACGAGGCAGAAGAGATGGAAACCCTAACCGGGATCGCACTGCTGGTAAAACTCCTCGACTTCTGCATCACAGAGCAAGGAAAGAAAAACCCAGAAAAACTCACGTCAGAATCTCGAAAACCCAGACCGGAAATGGCGCAAGAACTCGAAATTCCTCCAACCCATTTGACCACGCACGGCGCGAAACCCGAAAATCACGCGCCGGGACCCGAGAGAAAACGGAAATTTCCAAGAGGGAAGGGGCGTACCGGTGGTAAGGGCCTTAATCATGCCGGCCCTCCGGCCCTTGAAATCCCTGAAAACCTCCTCGACGGTGCGAGGATTGTACTGCGCGCCTCCGTCCATGATGGCACGACGACGAAGCTTGCGAGCTCGAGGGCCCCCCGAATTCGGAGGAACGGCGGAGGAGGGGAGGCGGTGGGGGGTCGGGAATTGAGCACGGAGGAGAGAGAATTCCTAGAGAGAGAGAGAGAGAGAGAGAGAGAGAGAGAGAGAGCAGGGGAGATCGAAGAGGAGAGGGAGTGGGGGGAGTGAGGAGGGGGGGAGGTAAAAGGAGGGAAAGATGGGAAAGTATTTGACCTCTGTGCAGAGGGGGAGAAAGAGAGAGATGGGTGCGGATTTGAACTGGGTTGGAGTGGCCGGATTTAACTGGATTTGATTCTGCTCGGGAGGAGTCCGGGGAAACCGGATTAGATCTGGCAGCTCGTTCGGCTTGGGCCTGATTTTGGGCCTCAAAAGAAGGCCCAATAGGGGTGGGGAATCTTACGATGAGCGAGCGAGCGAGCGAGCGAGCATTGCCTGGGGAGCACGGTGAGACTGGAAATGAAAAGGCGTCATTGTGTTCAAGTCGAGGTTGGAAGAGACGAGCTTGATATGATGTTCGGTGGGGCATTGCTTGCTAGAGTAAGATAGCGCCGTGGCCCGACCCGAACTCCTCAAGAGCTGCTTTTTTTTCCGACCCGGATCTGTCGTTGGATGATGGATGTTGAGGGTCAGGGCCCATGAGCTCACGGCCCGTGTTTTAAGGGCAACTCACATTGCATTCTGTTCACACACGATGCATTTGCTAGTTACTTCTAATTTTTCAAGAGTTCTAAGAAGGGAGCATGAGCATGAGCATGCAAACACACTATCGGTAGTCCCTCTCGACATCTATGTAACGTCCGATCAACTTATCGACGAAGATTTTCTAATGCGTCCCCCGCAGCATATCGAAAGTGCTAAAGTCATACCTCGTAAAACCCGTTACTTAACAACTTTTGAATGGCGAATGCATTCGAGGATACATATTGTTTTATATTTTCCTCCAAGCATGGCCAAGTTGTCTTCATTCTGGAAGGCCATTAGAAAAGAATATGTGATATCTCTGTATTAACTCACTCAGACATTATCCTTCTTTGGTCCCTCCTTTAATTTACAGGTATTACCTACTTTGGCCCCTCCTTTAATCCATAGGTATTACTTGCTTTGACCCATTCGATACCGATTTTTTACTTTTATTTTTTCCTTCGAAAGCCAAGCATTGTCGTTGTGTCAAAGAACGCCTCCATAAGTTCATTCCAATTTTCACATATTTCTGATAATCACTTTCACCATGTTGGATACACAGTTCAATTCATTTATACCCCCTTCACTATCTTAGAAGCTTGCTAAGAATCGCTTCTTATCCAAGCCCTCTGGCCCCAACAACCACTCTCCACTCTTGTCAGACCAAGTCGTTACAAACCCATTAGCTTGCGCATGGTTCGTCCCCGAACTATACATCTATTGGAGAGGGTCTCGCTTTGATATGATATTGTGACATCATTGGATTAACTCACTGAGATCGTCTATTTTGGCACGTCCCACATTGAGCCTAACGGTTGTCCTTTGGCATTGTTTTGCTCAAATTGCTCCTATAACAAAATGTCTTTCACCAAAAGTCATCCTTCAATTTTTATCAAAGGGGACAAGGGTTCTATGCCAACTACAAACAAAGGATATGTAATGTAATGTCAAATTAGCTTCTCTGATCCAAACAACATTGTACAATTTTCATTTGATTTGGAATTTAATCAACAAAAGGCTCACAGGTTACAAGATCAGACTTGAACTATGTTGGAACTCAATCAATGACACAAATTGAAGATAGTTGAATACTATGTTGGAACTCAATCAATGACACAAATTGAAGATAGTTGAATACAATGCTGGAATTCAATCGACAACACCACTCCAAAATAATGAGATACAACACCAAATTTTAATCAACGATGATGCATCAGAATAGGGGGACACAAACGCTGGAATATAATTGATGACGATGTACCAAGTAATAACTACGTGCCAGAATCTAATCAATGACGAGAATTTGAAACCCATGGCTAGGAAAATTAAAGTGCAGTGAAAGTAAAGTAAAGATAAAGAGATCACATTTTGATTGATTTTGTCAGGGGCCTCCTTTGCGCTGGACGACTAATAGTATTTATAGTGAAACTTGGCAACCTTTGGGTAGGTGTGTATTCTTTAGTAACCACTCACGGCTTGGTTCACATCCCTTTTTCCTTGCAAATCACTTCATCCACTTCCTTTACAACCATTTTGATTGTGCTTCATAAGTTACATGGTTATCGATGGCCATTCCATGGCTAGGTCTTCAAATGGCAACTACTCCTCAATAATGCGCATCCTTGGTGCCTATTATCCTAGTATCTTGAGTAATATTTAAGTGTTTCTATTGAAAAGTTTGCCGCCAAAATCCATTCAGGCAGCCACCAATTGTCCATCATCGTATTTCATTTACTATAGATGTGGCATATCCCTACCTTATCATCGATCATCAAGTATTTATCCTTTTGGTCACGGGAATCAAACATATATCAAACACTACTCGCATGACATGCATGTGATTGCAGTTTTTTTTCTTTTTTTGGTCACATTTTCCCTCATGACAAGCATGTGACGACTGCATCAATTTTGGGTGTCAACAAGCACACAAGTGGGCACCTTCCAAGAAGGACACACACACACACACATCAGAATCATTCTCCTCTTACTCGATGCATAATTTGGTTCATTCATGCTTCCTTCGTTAGCCTAAAAGTCTACCAAGAGCCACTCATTATCCATATCCTCTAGCCCTAGCGACCACTTTCTGCCCTCATAGGATCGGGTCGTAAATTCATGCTAGAAGATTGGTTTTAGATTAAAAAGTATATACTCCTTCACATCTTGGGTTTATGCAGGTCGAAAGAGGGTAAAAGAGAACAAAAATCAATAGTTTGAACCTCCATTTGCAAAACCACTGGGGTTCGCCCGTGGCCACCCTTCCAACATGGAAGGGGAGGTGAGGGTTCAAATCCCCACCTTCTCGGGAGGATGGGGGTAGGGACGCGTAAGTTTAGAGAGTGGGTTGTGACTCCACGCCCTGCAAGAGGCATGGCACAAGTTTGCGAGTGATTGTAGAGTAGGAATAGAGTAGGACCGACAAAAAAAAAACCTCCATTTGCAGTTCATAGTAAAAAAAAAAAAAAAAACTATGAAAGGAAAGCACACATAACAACTGGATCCAAATCTGGAAAAATTTGTAGAGATCATCAAATAGCCGAGACGACAAAATTACACTTGTGAAATGCGATTTCACTCCAACTTTATTTAAAAAGAATTGCAATTAATGGCGTGAATACAAGTCACGTCCGTCATTCCTAATCTTTTTGCGACTGCTATGATTCAAGAGATGGAACCAACAGTTCAAATTAACAATCTCCAATGGACAAGGGGTGACAAGAGGATGAAAGGAAAGATGATAGTGCACTGGGCGAGAATGTGACTTGTATCATTCTTGAAACTAACAGAAAGAAACAACAATTTGGAGAGAGAAATGGTGATTAGATCACTTGGATTATAAAAATATGTATTTTAATCATAATGATTGTGCAAATAGCCCCATCGTAGATATCATCTATATAGCGTCATAGATAAATCAATCATAGTAGAGAATGGGCTCGATTTGAGCTTATGTACTAGCCTACCACACCGCATCAAGCCAAATCCTTTTAATCCAAAAAGTCAAGCTCTCCATTAACAATTCATTCACCACCGCAAGGGTGGTTGGAGGAAAAGATAATCCTTTTTGTTTATGCCTCCTCCCTATTGTATCATGAATTATATAGCCTACCACACTAACCTAATTCCTATAATCCGAAAGTCAATCTTTCTATTGCGACCAAAACGAGCTCGTATACTCGCTAATCTAACCTATAGTTCTCCTTAAACTCACGAAACCATTGAGAAACATAAGCGAACGAGATGCAAAGAGCATGCTCTATCCCGACTCCAATAGTGTTCTTTGCTTTATTGCATCAAAATCGACCAAATCACATACTGTCTCCATTGCACTTTTCGACTGCCGCGATACAAAGATAAAGCTGGCGAGACGAGGGCGGGGAGGGGCATGCATGCACGCACCGAACGTGGAGGATGGGGATCGGGGATGGTGGGAGGATGGGGGATCCCCAAGAAAGCAGCCAAGTCGTGAAGCGCACGTGGAGCATCCCCCTCCGCTGCACTGCACCACCATGGCCACGGAGAGACAGGGACGAGGACAGAAACATAAATGAGGCTGACACTGTCCGGAAGGCCCCAGAGAGACGGCTGACGAACTGCCACTTTGTTGGGGGGGGCTTGGAATTTCATTGAGGTTTGTTTATTGAGTCGCTGGCCCGCTGGGTAGGGTTTAATCAAGTTTGCTATAGAATTTTTCTCAACTTTTTTTTTCGACACTAGCCCCTGAAAACCCCATAAATAATTGAGAACATACACTCGTGCTAGTTCAGATGTTCATGCAAATCAAACATATCGCAAATTTTGGTTATCTTTTTGTACTGTATCATATAAGATGCATCGCTTTTTATATATCAACAATCGGGCAATCAAATTTTTCTTATACTTTTCGATACAAAGAATATGATTTTTATCTTATGGTCCTCAATACACGAGCTGGTTGCGATTGACACCATAGAGATTAGCACGAGTCAAAGAGATCTTGTGCTAAGCGGTCTCTTCTCTTTCTGCTCCTCCGAAGTGTTCCCCGAGTAGAGATGAACTGGGGTCGAGAAAAGGATGCGGGCGGATGATGGTCGTGCGGTCAAGCGACGTCGTTGCCCCACTCGCCTGCTCCCATGAAGACATCCGACTTCAACCGATCATAACTCTTTGAGTTGCGAAGGAAGCAGTGTATGCCCTGGCTTCACGTGGGAAAGAGACCACCGCCCGTCACAATCCTGAGTTGATAGCTGATTTTTGTCCATGCATACTTCGATTGCGTCTATCTAAGCAAAGCTTATGATCCATGGCCCTCGAGCGTCCTAGCTAACCACCCGTCCTTGGGACTCGAGCTAAAGTCGTTGCGTTCAAACTATAGTCTAAAGGTTTGAGGTGAACAATGGCGGCATTAATCTTAACAAAAAAAAAAAAAAACAGTGGCGGCATTAATGCACCTTCTTGATTAGATTTGTACGACAATTTCGAGAAATATGGAGAATCTCCCAAATATATATCTCCAACGTTATGATAGGTTGAAGAAAAGGCTCTATAGACAACAATGCCCATTATAGTAATTTTCATGTCGACTTGCCACACAACGGCTAACAATACTAGTGATGGATTGCAAAAAGGTTTGGTGGGGGAGCAGAGCTTAAACAGTGCATCAAAACTCGTAGATCGAGATTCTATTCACACTTCATCATCTCTTAATGAAACATGATAATGTTCAAGAAATTCACATACAGAATAATCAAGTCAATTCATACTCGCGAAAAGAAATCGAAACACAAGTGAAATCATTCAATATGTGCGATAAAGTAAGGGAAAATTACACAAATAGTCCCTATATTTTCACTCAATGTCCAATTTCATCCTTGAACTTTCGATCGGCTCAATTTAGTCCTTGAACTATTGATAAAATGTCCGATCTAGTCCCTAAACTTTCGAATGGCTCAATTTGGTCCCTGAACTATTAATAAAATGTCCGATCTAGTCGCGAACTTTCGATCGGCTCAAGTTGGTCCCGAGCTATGATGAAATGTCCGATCTAGTCCTTCGTTACTATTTTTCTTTTTTTCCCTTTTTTCCCTTTTTTTCCTTTTTTTTTTTTTTTTTTTTTTTTTTTCGCTTTCCCTCCGCCGGAGCGGCGGAGGGGGCCGGTCCGGCGAGAGAGCCCCTCGCCAAATCGGCGAGGCCCCCTCGCGGTGTCCTCGCAAGCCGGCGAGTCCCTCGCGCAGACGGGCGAAGGGCCGTCCTCGGCGTCGGCGAGGGCGAGGGCTCTCCTCGCAGATTTGGCGAGGGCCGTCCTCGCCGGCGTCTGCGAGGGAGAGCCTTTCGCCGGCGTCGGGCGAGGACGAGGGCGAGGGGCTCCCTCGCCGCGTCCCGCAAGCGGCGAGGGGCTCTCCCTCGCGATCCGGCGAGGAGAGCCCCGCGCGGACGCCGGCGAGGAGGGCGGCGATCCGCGAGGGGCCCTCCTCGCCGGCGTCGCGTGGGGCTCTCCCTCGCGGATCTGCGAGGAGAGCCCTTGCCTCGCTTGCGAGGGACGCCGGCGAGGGAGCCCCTCGCCCTCGCCCTAGCCCGACGCCGGCGAAGGGCTCTCCCTCTCAGACGCCGGCGAGGACGGCCCCTCGCCCGACGCCGGCGAAGGGCTCTCCCTCGCAGACGCCGGCGAGGACGGCCCCTCGCCAGATCTGCGAGGGAGAGCCCCTCGCCCTCGCCCTCGCCCGACGCCGGCGAGGGGCTCTCCCTCGCGACGCCGCGAGGATGGCCCCTCGCCGATCTGCGAGGGAGAGCCCCTCGCCGGCGTCGGGCGAGGCTCCCTCGCAAGATCGGCGAGGACTCGCCGCTTGCGAGGGACGCGGCGAGGGCCCTCGCCGATCCGGCGAGGGGCTCCCTTGCCGGACGCCGGCCCTCCGCCGGCTCCGGCGGAGGCGGGAAAGCGAAAAAAAAAAAAAAGGAAAAAAAAAAAAAAAAGGGAAAAAAAGAGGAAAAAAGGGAAAAAAAAAGAAAAATAGTAACGGGGACTAGATCGGACATTTCATCATTCGGGGACCATTTGAGCCGTCGAAAGTTCGCGACTAGATCGGACATTTTATTAATAGTTCGGGGACTAAATCGAGCCATTCGAAAGTTCAGGACTAGATCGGACATTTTATCAATAGTTCGGGACAAGTGGCCTAATCGAAAGTCGGGGAAATTGGACATTGAGTGAAAATATAGGGACTATTTGTGTAATTTTCCCATAAAGTAACTATATTTAGAACGCCAACTTAGCCATAAATATTTTCATTTAATACACTCTTTAATTTCTCGTAAATCTATCAAAAAGATCAGAAAAATTTCCTACCTCTCGTAATGCCAAACGTTATTTACACTAATCCATCGAGGGTAACATCTCGTGCACAAGAAAAGAGCTTAAGAAATCGTTCATAAAAGGAGAGGGCGAGGGTGAGGGAGAGAGAGAGAGAGAGGGGGACCAAAAGAAGAGTGGCCTGCCAAGACTGAAATCACACGCCTGCTCGTCCGTGGGATCAGCAAGCGGCAGGCAGACGCAAGTGGGATCCGACGGCTGGGGGCTCGTCCCCTGACAAAAGCGCCGAACTCGTAGCACCGAGCGGAGGGATGACGTCGGCGAGCGCAGTTTGAATAATAAACCCAAGTCGAAGCCAAAAAGCGAAGTAAAACGAAAGATCATTCCTTCCTTCATCGACATCATCGAACGACTCGCATCCGCGGAACTCCCGACCGCACGTGTCGGGGGGCCACGTCAGGCCCCCGTGGGGACAGGGGAACAGTGAATAATGCGCGTCTGCCAGAGCGAGCGCCCCCCGGGGGGCCCACCACGCGCGTCAAAGTCGTCCTCCCTCCCTCTCCCGCCCGCGCTTGCCGACTAGTAACGGGTCGCGCGTGGTGGGTTTGAAAGATCAGACGGCCAGGCGCTAATTATTGGAGGGAGGGAGGGAGGGAGGCAGGGATTTTATCCGCACAGGCTACAGGCAATAGGCGACTTATAGCTTGTTCTTATAGCCTGAAGGCTAAACTGGTTTTATGATGATGACCCGTGCTGGCCATTTCGCAGGGTCTTGTAACGAGACGGTGCAGACGCTTCGCGGAATTGGCCTCAAAAGGGCCAAAAGCTGGAAAACCTCCTGACAAAATTATTGCAGAAACCTTGTAATCGATTTATTTTAATTTTACCAATTAAATTCTAAATATTTTAACATTTAATTAATTGAACTCATCTCACGTTCATATAATATGATTAATATTGACATGAATAATATAAAATAGTATTGTAATGAGAATTTTCTATTCTTTTTCTTTTCTCTTTGCTTCTCAACTATTTTTTTTCTTTTAATGTGGTTGGCGACCATTGCCCACAATTACAGTGGTCTAGGTGAGGTAAATCTCTTCCAAATTTGAGTAAAGCATCTTCACCTATAGCCGTGATGGCCTTGCCCAATGGCCGACGAGGGCCTTGCCACCCTAGTTGCCCACTGTAAAAGAAAGAAAAAGAAAGAAATGATGGAAAAGTGAAGAAAAAGAAAAAGAAAATAAAGAATTTGAAAAATATTAAAATATTATTAAAAGCAATAGCGTATACGTTAGCAATTTACCAAAAATTGATCGAATTTGCTCAATTAGTAAAACATGAAAATTAGACTCAATTTGTATAATTAAAAGGTTTAGAATGAAATTAGTAATAAGCGTAATCTTTGCATTTGATAGAATGAATAAAATCACATCGAGTAATTATATGTGATTTGATTATATAGATGGACAACTATGAGCCATTGTCACCAATCGACCCCAAATTCCACGCAATGATCAAAAGGCTACTCACTTTCTATAGGAGAATCTTTTGAATGGTCGCAAATTTTAGGCTAATTAAATTACAACAAACAAAGAATTTCCCTTATAAAGCTTGGTCTCTTGGCGTGCATTTTGTGCTCAAGGATGTAATTAGGAAAGTTTTTCTCCATTTGCCCCTTAATCCTACAAGTAATTAAGACATGAGACAAAACGAAATAGAATAGCACTTATTACCCATTTGAAAAGCAATACTAATAAGCTATGTAAAATCAATCACCTCCTCGGAAAAATCTTGTGATGAGTCTAATGACAAGTTTGGATGATGCAGATGAGACTTGGCGTTAGGCATGGTAGAAAGAAACAAAACGTTTGGAATTTGGTTATCATGGGTCTCGCTTAGAGGGTGCAATTAGGGTCCCTCCATGCCACGGACAATCATTTAACTTTAGTATCCACAACACTATTCCAACTAGATTCATTAAGTCTAAACCAAAAAAATGATTATCGGAAGCCCGGATAATTTGTACATGGGATGCATGCGATCTAATGATCGAGATCATTCGGGTCCACTTGCGCCCCTGCCTAGCCACTGAAAATTATTAGGAGTGATTAGTTCTTAATTCGGTCTAGTTCCATCTAGGAGCCAAGAAATGGACTAGAAGGATCGATTCCCCATTTTTAGAACCGGGAACCAAACCGGGTGATCTTATAGAATCGGGAGATTCATATGTCTTGATAGAAAGTTTTGAATGAATTGAATTGTCAATCCATGCCCCAATTCGAAGTTGGGATTTTATCTAAGATTTACAAAGAAGATTGGGAGATGATGGAGCCATGATTGTAGGGGCACACTAAAAGAAAGGATGAGGATTTGGTAAATAAAGATCCACAAAATTAAGGAATGTGCAAGTAAGTGAGGGGTAAAATTGGTGAATCTTTGCAGGAAAAGAAAGAATGTGAAATGAAGAAAGAAGCAATAAACAAAAAGAGCAAGTTGGATGAATTAGTGCAACGATACGAAAGAAACAAAAATTTGTTTCTTCATTTGGAATAAGTGAGGCATGAGAGGAGATTAGGGTTTACATCTATATTTTACTTTCTTAAGAAATAAAAAAATTATAAATCGATCTAATCGTGAACCAAATTGAAAATCACCTAAACTAGAAACAAGATCGGCACCTCTAAAATCACCCAAAATCAGTCAATTCAATTTGATCTGGCTTGGGAGGTTCTTACTTCCGATGGCTCTATATCCTCACCCCTAAAACTTATAGGCTAAAATATTTTACTTTCTTGAGAAAAAGAAAAAGAATTTATAAATCGATCTAATTGTGAACTAGATTGAAAATCACCTGAACTAGAAACAAGATCAGCACTTCTAGAATCACCCAAAATCAGTCAGTTCAATTTGATCTTATCTGGGACGTTCTTGCTTACGGTGGCTCTATATCCTCACCCCTAAAACTTATAGGCTAAAACTTTTCAACCGTGGGGCCCATGCTATTAATTAGGCTCCTCCTCGATCGATCGCCATCCGACGTTGAGATTACAGCACGAGATGGATCATAGGCTCGGCACCCGCTGCTGGTGCATGCCACCTTGCAAATTGTAGCTCAAAGATAACTCCTCGTAGACTATCCCATCCCAGCCAGAGAGACTCAAAGAAGACCAAAACCAATGACCTTTCACCTTCGAAGCACACGATCTCTGATGCTGATTGCAACATGGCGTGCTGTCTTGAGATGGATGAACAGCCAGAGAACCAGAAACGGGAAGATCATGTGGCCTTGGCGAGTGCAAAAGAGGCAAGACACTGTGCGTGCGCATTAGTGGCGTGGGCGGTTGGGTTGGGTTTTGATGTTATTAATGTTGTTTAGTCCAAAGCATCACTTTCAGCCCTCTTTGATGATGCCTGTTGTTTTCCCCAAACGCCAGTGAAAGCAACTGGGCTTCTCAATGGCCAAAAGAAGAAAGACATGCATGACTTCTCAGTGGTTTGCATTATGGATGGAGCCAGTGATGGTTACTGAGCCACCCTATATTTGAAAATTATTGATGAACAAGTTGAGGGTTGGGATTAGTTTCCCTCCTCTTTTTTTTTTTTCTTTAATCAATTCCATTTTATCAATTATAAAATGGAATATCTGATATCCAACTTTGTTTTGAAACAAAAAGATAAATAGATTGTTACTTTGACGCGTTTAGAACATTTTACGTTTAAAAATTGTTCCAGGAGAACAGAAAAAAAAAGTGTTTACTGCCTACGGAAACAATTTTTGAATAAAAAAATGCATTTAGTAAACATTCAGGAATAAAAAATGAACAGAAAGAAACACGTTTGGCAAATTTTTATTCTTTTTTTGTTTCTTTTAATTTTTAATATTTTTTCTTCTTTTGGCCAGTCCCCGGCCTTGGCCATGCCGGCAACCGGCCGACGAGGGCCGGCGGCCTCGCCCAACCACGACAAGGCTCGCGGCCCCGGGGAGGCCAAGCCTTGCCATGGTTGGGCGAGGCTCGGCCTTGCCTTGGCCGGGCGCCGACCCTCGACAGCCGGTCGCTGGCCATGGCCGAGGCCGACGATCGGCCAAAGAAAAAAGAAAAAGAAGAGAAAAAAAAAAGAGAAGAAAGAGAAAATTTTTTCTTAAAAATTGTTAAGAAACAAAAATACGTTTTTTCTTGTTTTCATACTGTTCCAAATGTGTTCAGTGAACAAAAAATAGATTTAACAAAAACACAAACAAATTCTGATATTTTTTTGTTTTTTTGGTAAAGCTGTTCTTTTTTTATTCCTTGGAATAAAAAAACAGAAATTTTGTTCATAACTAGAAACAAATAACATTAACAAACAGGCCCTTAGGCACACCCTATTTCAAATTAAAATAAGGGAAAATCCAAGAGACATAGTGATGTTTTTTTCAAATAAATAAATAAAGGGTTGGGATTATTTCGCCTCGATTTTTCTTTTAAGCGATTCCATTATATTAAGCACAAAATACAGTAGCTCATCTCCTGCTTTGTTTTGAAAACCTTCGAGCATTACGAAAAAGCAAGAGCATAGGCTCCCAGATTATTATTACATTTTTCCTTTTTCCTTTGCGATGTTGAGAGGCTCCTTGGTAAAACCATGATTAAATGTCAATCTTTAACAGGCTCCTGAAATAATTACTCATGCAGGTTAAAAAGCCAGATGTTTTTTCATGATTACGGGCAAATCTATCGCCAACTCTGGTCAAGCTTTTGAAACTGTCATTTCCATTTTTGGGTAATAGAGCTAAGACCATTGAGTTATGGAAGTTTCAAATTCAAAGAAAAATAAAACGATCGACAAGGTAAAATCGGGCCCCATCCCTTTCATCGTCAGAAACAGCATAGACAATGACTGTTTTATTTTACTTTTCATTTTAATTAATCCGAATACTTCTTTTAACATTTGGATGATGTGATATGATATATCTTCTTCTTTTCAATGCATGTCTGAAAATCACATAAAGGAACAAAAATAGTGATGCAAGAGATACGCATGTTGGTTTATCAGGCGGCACAGGTGTTATATACAAGATTTATTGTCTCCCTCGTTTGATTTTATATAATACTTTTAGTTTTTATTTTCCATTTTTGCTAGAACATGTTTGATAAATGAAAGAGACATTTTGTTGGTATAGATTTCCAATCTCGAAAACAATGAGAATAGGAAATGTTTTTTTCAGCCTATAAATCTAGTTCCGGAAACAATCCCGTTCTTTCTTTCTTTCTTTTTTTTCTTTTTTTTTTCCTTCCAATTTTCATTTGAAAACTGTGTTGAAAATCTTGGCAGACGTATTTTCAAAACTGTTCTCACTATGAAATGAATATAATATACGGTTAATATAGGACCATTTATTTCGAATTGTCTCGTTAAAATCATCATGTTTGACTTGTGAAACAATTTCGAAATTATTTTTTGTAAGTCCCAGGAAAATTCCACTTTAATAACGTACGCATAATAGCAAATGATAATGTGTTCGTCCTCCACAAAGACATGTGACATGCTTCTAATCCCAGAGCTAAAACATGCAATCACTCCACAAATCCACTGTTCATGTCCCTGGCTTGATTGATGGGAGATTTGGGCATACATTAAATATAATTTGTCTTAATCCTCTCTCTCTCTCTCTCTCTCTCTCTCTCTCTCTCTCAGGGTAAAAGTTCTGTCATTCAAGAATCACACCTAGAAATCTCCACAGACGACTCTCGATTAGAAATATGCATTCTCTCCCAACAGAATAATTATAAGCCACTCACCCATCTCATTATAGAATCGCCAATATTCCCCATATCAACCAATCTACGTACCAATTAATTATTCAACCGACGTTGATTCCATCTCTCTACTTCCAATAATTATTGTCCTGCCCAATCTCCCAAATTTCTCCATAAAAATCTTGGTCAATTGGTGGTGTAACTCCCACATGGTCTAAATCAAATTTAGTTCGAGATTGCCGCCGAAGGGTTCGGTCGGCTTTTATGTTTTGAAAAAAATCCACCTTCTTGATTCGATCATGAATTTGCAAAACATCAGGTCAATTCTTATGATTGGAAACGGAAAGACCTGTCAAACCCCAATATACAATAACTTGAATGGTCTTCAAAATGTACATCTTCATGGTAATTATGAGATTTAGAGAGATATTTTGACTTTTTAAGGCGTTCACCAAAACTTGAAAAAACGAATTCCCTTTTATGGATTCCTTCAATGGAGCTATTAGAGCGCATCAATAGAATTTAAGTGTCGAATTATAGAGTGGTGAGGATGATCCTCATCATTTTAAGACCATGGTTTCCATAATATTGGGGTTGCACTTGTTCTCAAAAATGCAAGTTGCTAGAATACATGATGGCCCGAGTCAAAGCGCGTCAAAATTGTGATGCCAGAAGAGCTCGCACAATGAAATTTAGCACATGACCTAGCATGGCAAAAGCACTTATTGTTTTCTCATGAAGTGGCGAGTCCGAAGTCATTAAGCTCCCGAACAAAATCCTTATGCAGAAGATCAATCATCATGTCACAATTCTAGTTCTAGGAACATGATTCGAAGAGCAATGATACCAACGGACTCAAATCGGACTGCAGAAAATGTGGAATTTTCATGGCTGCACTCGCCCCCTCTTTCATCCTTTCGACGTGATCGCCGGCTTCAAATTCGAACTTAAGATAAGGGCACAAAAAGACTAAATCGGACGTACAGTAATATCCTCCACCGTAGAGGAACAATGCCGAGCTGGCGATCGGCTCCGGCTGGCACGGACCATGCACGCGCACGAAAGGAACCCTCCCCCCTTTATATAAAGTCCTCTCTCTCCCTCCTCCCCTTTCCTTCATCCTCAAGGCGTGCCCTTGCTTGCTCTCATTACTCTCTCTCTCTAGAAAACACATCGATTGCTCCTGTTTCTCCATATGCCATGCTCGCCTCCTCCCTCGCTTCTCTCACTTCCCAGGAAAAGGCACGGCAGGAAGGAGAAAATTCTAGTGAGAGAAGAGATCTCCGCTTTCCAGTAATGCCCCTCTAGCCCGAGATTTGAGCGCCTTCCAAAACAGCAGCTTTCTGAACCCTTCTTTCGCAGACAGGCTCAACCACCTCTTTGTCTCTCTCCATCATTTTGTCCCTCGTCCCCTTTCTCCCTGTGCGCCAATCCTTGTGTTCTTGACATCTCTGTTCCCCCCGCACAGTTCTCTGAAGTGGGGGAAAAAGGTGGGGGAGACAGAAACATGTATAAGTCGGAGAGGACTCTGAGAGAAGAGAGATGTGCGCAAGCGAAGCACTACCCGTCTTTTTCTTCCACCCTCCTGGACGAAATCTACAGATCCATTGATGAGCCTGACCCAAAAGGCGAGGACTTGAAGTTTAACGGCGACGCGGCAATGGCGAGGAAACAGAGCATCCGGGAGAACAAGAAATGCGGCTCCAAAAGCGGCAAGTGCGCCGAGGAGAATCCCGCTCCTCACCGCGGGGTTTTCGTCAATAACAAGGTCGGTGACGACGGAGGAGCGAAAATGAGGCAGGTGAGGGAGGAATTCGAGAGGAAGCAGAGGAGGGATCGCGATCGCGACCACGATGCTCTGTTTTTCAGTTCGACCTCGAGCTCGTCGGATTCGAGCTGCGGTGGATTCTCCTCCTCGGACACCGAGTCCATGTATGGGCTCGTCAAGACGAGAAGCTCTTGCTTCGCTCCACCGCTACTACCGAGGCCTAAGCCGGTGAGGACCATGTCCTCTGCTAAACCGGAGAAAACAGAGAGGGCTCTGTTTCAGGAGCAGAGGAAGTCGCGTGACTTTGAACGTTATCGTCACGATTCCCCTGTCGAACAGAGCGCATACACCGAGGAAGGTATGATAAAGTCCAAATCGAGAGCTTTAAAAATTTATGCCAATCTGAAGAAGGTGAAGCAGCCGATTTCCCCGGGGGGCCGGCTCTCAAATTTCATTAATTCTCTCTTCACCACCACCAACACGAAGAAGTCGAAGTCGACCCCGGCGATCGGTGGTTATGGAGAACCAAATGCGGAGAGGAAATCTCAATCTGCGCATGCATCCGCGTGTTCCTCGGCTTCTTCGTTCTCGAGATCTTGCTTGAGCAAGCATTCCCCAGCAACTAGGCAAAAACTGCAAAACGGCCTGAAGAGGACGGTCCGGTTCTACCCGGTGAGCGTGATCGTGGACGAAGACTGCAGGCCATGTGGACATAAATCGCTGCACGAAGAAGATCACGTAGAGTACAATTCAATTTCGATGCCGGTGTCGGTGCCGAGCGCGTGGAAAATCGGAGGCGGGAGGCCGCCGACGTCGAGGAAAACAGAGGAAACAGAGGAAGTCAAATGCCACGCGATCGAGAAGAGCCGGCGCGTGGAGGAGGCGGCCAGAGAGTTCCTGAGAGATTACTACCAGAACCAGAAGAAGGTGAGGAACGACAGTTTCGTGGTGAGGGGTCACAGGGAGGTTCACCAGGTCGGCCAGGACGAGGGCGACGAGTGCCATGACGACGACGACGCGGCGAGCTATTCGAGCTCGGATCTGTTTGAGCTCGATCATCTTGCGGTGATAGGCAAAGAGAGGTATCGTGAAGAGCTTCCCGTGTATGAAACCACCCATGTTGGAAAGAATCGCGCCATTGCTAATGGACTGATGATGTAATTACTATTTCCCCCATGATATTACAAGAATCACATTCTTAGCCACTCTCTCTCTATTTCCCTCCCTTTCCTTTACATCTTTACAGTCTTCAAGCTCTTAATGTCATAGTTTGATCATTGTATGTATTCTCTTGAATGAGGATTAACCCATTTCGGGTTTAGATTGGGAGGAGTACAAGCCGACGAAATCCTTTGAAGTTCACATTTAGATTTAGAGTCGCGCTCAATGTGCATGGGAGATCTTAATAAAGGGCATGGCGGTTCCTCGATAGACTCGAGCCAAAGTAAAAAAATTGACTAAGGTCGAATGACTTTTCGATAGATCTTGCTCACGAGTGTCCTTCACCATTAGTTAAGCATATGAAACGAGCAATGTATCATTTAGGATGAAAAAGAAAATGTTGTATACCGAAAATATTAAATCTTTCTCGTTTGATTGATTTGACGGTTACATCAATAGAACCCGTAGTTATTAACTTTGATGGTCGGTGTGAATAGGGAGGGGAGAGAAAAGTAAAGAAAGGGAAAGAAGATGTATGAAAAGAAAAGGAAAGATTTAGAGGGATCACAATCACAAGAAAAATGAGAGAGGGTGGATGGAAAATGCATAGTTCTTGTGAAATGAAGGCGATGGAAAAAAAAAAGGGGGGGAAAAGGAGGGGCATGCCCACGGGAGTTGACAAAAGCGAGAGGCTTTTGCTTTCCTTCTTTGTTCCTCAACACATTTTGGATTGTAGTTGACATGTTCACTTTGCTTGAGCATTGCGTTAGCATCCACCTCCACAAAATCATCACACTCCATCCACAGAGATCCACAATTTTTTTCCATATTCAAATTTCTTTCTTTCATCTCTCTCTTTTCTTATGGTCGCAAAAGATTGCCGTCGGTTTCATCATGAATTTAACATCACTCATTGAATGCTCTCATAGAGATGTAGATCCCCGTCAAAATTCAAGTAAGAAAAGAAAAGTAAGACGATAAAACTCAAAATCGAAGATGACACTTTTAAGTTTACGAGGTACCATGGCCATGTGAACTTGAGAATTATTAGGAATAATACTATATAATGCAACTATATTATAAATTTGATTGCACATGTTGGACCCACAACACCTCCTCATCAAATCAACAACTGTGATGAGGCGATTGTAGGTGCTGCGAAGCAGCTCAAAAGTCTAGATTTATTCAACAAGCATTTTTGCTGCACATAAAAACAGAAGCGTGTGGTGATTGGGTCGTGGACCACCAAAGTCCAAAATAGACAACTCCATACAACCTTTGGGTGCGTGCACAAACCCTAAGTACTTTTTGGTAGAAGCTTCATTGGTTCCTATTTAAAAAGTAAAGGGAGATAAAATAAAAAAGACCTAATTTCTAGGTAGTTAATTGTTATTATTTTTAAAAATTTTGGGTATTTCGTTGAAGATACTCTAGCTCGGTTGTTTATGAGAAGAGAACAAGTAGTTGGGACTAGGGAGGATTTAAGTAATGTTACGCGCACGTAGCTACTAGAGCTAGGGCATTATTGAGCTAATTATTCAAATGTTGTTTTGGAGACGTGGGTGGATTTGATTAGTCTCGAAATAGGTACCATGACGGAATCTGACAATCTTGAAAATCAATAAGTGCATGTCTTGAATGGTGATGGTTGTGAATGTTTAGGTTAAATTTATGTGCGATTACATAATGTTATGTGTCGATATCGAGAGGAATAATGTTGTTATAGGCATTGGGCACCGCCAACTTTCCACCAAACAAGATAAACCAAGCGGGATAAAAAAAACAAAGAAGCACTAATCGCAGTATACATCTCTTTTGTTTTAAGGCATGTGATGAGTCATTAGACTTATCATCAATCAATTTGTGACTCTTTTACTAAGATGACCAATATACTTATCCATGTCATTGCTTTGGGAAATTCTATTTTTTATGTATTCCATATGTACATGTATTTTTTGAAATGCTTAATTAATTCTTCGAATATAAACAAATACACGACGGGGTATTTTCGCCCCCCTTGAGATGGGATAAATGGCATATCTTTACCATCCACGAGAAGGAGATCTTCTCTTGGCCGGTTGTGGATCAAATAAAATTATTACCATTCTGGTCAAATGATAAAATGGAATAAATAGCAGCATTCATGGCAATCTTCATTACTTTCTCCGAGGGCATGGTGTGGATTCCAATTCATGCGGTCTGCATTGGTGTTTTCACTCCCCACTCTCCTCAATTTACAATCCTTTCCATGCCGAAGCATGGCGGTTCAAAAACCTCGTCCGAGAACTCATATGTAGAAGGATTTCCCGTGGCGCGGTGGTTCTTCCATACCAATTTAGTTGTCCAGCTTGTAAATGGTAAATGAGAGAAGGCTAACTTGTCGGCATTTTGGAATTTTCATTCCACAAAGAACCGATAATCTCTATGGTTAAAAGATCTCTAATAATTCAATGAATTGCCCATCTCAATCTCTTTATATCGCTTGTAGGAATAATCTTTTCGGTGACAACGAACTAACTATATGCTTTTTCGTTTTCTTTTTCCTTTTTTAATAATAGTACAAGCACAAGCGACACACTAATTCTGCCCTTCATTATAACAAACCCTATTCTACCTTTGCACTTCTATGTTTTTCTTGTCTTTGTTAGTTTTAATTAGGGTGATCAGTAGTCTCCCTATCACTTAGAGCAAATAAAACCCTAAGTGTCATGATCAATCAATGTCAAAAGGGTCTACCAAAGAGCTTAGAGATGTAGATGAGGTTGTACTTGTAAGAATATATAGCCAGGAGGTGATGATGCTAAAGTGCCAAGAACTGAGTTTAAAGCATCCTCAATAGAATATGCACCTCCCAATTAATTTAAAATTAAATGTAGATTGAGCTTTTGAAGTAGACCTAATAATGAACCTATAAGATGACATTAGTACGTGAAGAGCATACACACTAAAGAAAGAATTTCTCCAGTCAAAATCTAACATGATCATATGATTAGAAGCAAAAAGACAAGTGGAAAAAGTATACACTTCATTAATGGTAGTGGGTGGTGCCTTTGGTTACTTATTCAACAGATGTGGGTGGGAAATGAATTTTTAAGTTGAGGTTTTCTTATTGGCTTACTCTTTTTTTTTCCTTAATTTCTTGATAGTAGTTTAATTAGAGGGTCTTTTGTGTGTGTTTAAATTAAGTATAGTATGGGTTATTAGCCCGTACACTTGGTGGGGAACTTGCCAGCAATGACGAATGCATGGAATAATGTCGTTTGTGGAAGAGAAGTGAGTGAGAAAGAAAAACCTTGATACCCTGGGCTTGACTTTTGCCTTTTCTTTCATAAAGCTCGTGAGTATTTTTATTTTTATTTTTTATGAAATAATTCTATTTCTGGGGGTGTAAATCACACCTTTTAGTTATCCGTTTATGTAGTGCAAATGGGCATCCGAATTAATTAATGGTTTAGAGAAAGTTTAATTGGTTAGGCGGTTAGGTTTGATTGAAGCATCCGTCATCACTTACGCATAATTTACGTTTATGTGACAAATCGGACTTCATACGCATGATAGAATCTATCTCTACAGGGATGAATTAGTTAGAGTTGAGCGAAGTTTATCCTAAATTTATTATACAAATGTCAATTAAATCCTAAATTTTCTAATTTTGCCAATTTAATCCTAAAGATTCCACGAAATTCTAATGTAATCATTCGACCAATTTTCATGGGAAATTGTCAACGTGGCAGTGTGCCATATAGGATAGCTAGCGGTGACCAAACCATTATGTCTACGATTTTTGGCAAAAATTGACCAATTACTTATAGTATAGATATTAATTAAGTCCTAACCTTTGTTAATTTTGTTGATTTAATTATAATACTTTGCAAAAAAATTCCAATGTAGTCTTTTTGGTCAATTTTTGTTGAAATCACTACGGTGCCATGTAGAACAATTGACAATATCTGGATTGCCGTGTTGGCAATTTCCAATGAAAATTGACTAGAAGAAATATATTGGAATTTCACGTTAAGGTTTACTATTGAATTGACCAAATTGAAAAATTTATGATTGAATTGACATCCTTACAATAAGTTCAAGACTGATTAGAAATTTTTTGAAATTTCCAAAAAAGAAAAAAATAGAAAGAATTTTGCATTTTTTGAGCTCACAACCTAACTGGAGCCACTCTTCTTCAATTCTTTGTTTAACTTATTCTTGCTTTCATGTGTGGTGGGAACATTATGAATTTGCTGCCAAAATAAGGACATGCTTTATGCCGGAATTAAATCTAAAGACCCACCGAGGTGACATACAAGTACAGGTTTTACCTAATTCCATTTGTTTATTGAGTTACAAAGGTTGACAATGAGGAAAAAGGGAAACAAGAATTATAATTATTACAGCCTCAAAATGAGGAACGGCTGATCTAATCCACAAAGTGCAGGATACGAGATGTGGATGTTTTATTTCTATAAGGAAATAAAAGTTGCCATTTGGGTTATTTCAAGAAATGAACTTTTAAGATGTTGCCGGATTGGAAATTTTAATTGAAATTTGAAATCCACGAGAAAGTTGTGCGAACACAATATTGATACGTTGACTGTTCAAATTATCATCTGTCCATTTTAAGCATCATATAGTTGTTATTTATATGATATCAAATATGAGCATTATTGAGATTTTACAGTATAATAGTTTGAGGTTTTAAGAGACAACCCTATTGTTTGGGTGTATTTTGATTCCATAGCTTATCTTCTCGAAGTGAGTTTTCTCATCATAAAAAGATCCTTACATTTTTAATGAACAAGTAAAGATCCCATTTCACATTAATTTTTACATCGCATTTGATCATAGACTTTGGAAGAAGTCACAGGGAGTCGATCCCTAATTTCAACAAATATATTTCATCACTCCTCGGAGCATAGATGCTCCGAGGGAGTGATGAAATATATTTGTTGAAATTAGGGACTTCCTTATAGAAAAATATTATTAGAAATATTAGTAGATATTAAGGATATTATTTAAAATGGGGCATTCTCTAGGATGGCTTATTTCCTTTCGTTTACATATTGTTAAGGAATTAATACTCTTAATTCTAATAACTCAAGATTGAAGACGTCAACTGAGTGAAGATATAGTCTTTATTGATTTTGTCTCCCTCTCTCTTAAAGATTATAGAATATATACATAGGAGGTCTTGTATTTATAAACATATATTAGCACATTGCTATTTGCTGATCAGTTTTGATTCCCTTATTATCTCTCCTTTTGTTTCGGACAACATGAGCATGACATTCAACTCAATCAATCCCATGAATGCACATAAATTACCTCGTTGGAGCGCATGCAATAATGGCTTCAACCTAATTTTGTCCATGTGCAAAAGGGAAAGGCTCCACTGTTGGAGCAGCAGACATGATCCTTAAAGCTCTTTTGAGTGGCAGATATTGTGATTTGAATGAAATCGATCACATCCAAACTAAACCTTTAACAAATCAAACGATCTCCTTAAAGGCTAGCCTTGTGTTCACATTTAAAAAATATGTCCACACACATACCCTCATACGTTTTGAAGCCTAACTAGCTCCAACTTCCATCATCCCTTTACACCACCCAATCAATCAATCTGTTCATTTCAATCAAGAAATGAAATGCAGGACATTTGCTCCTTTTCCTGACTAACTATGTGCAGGATTTGCTCCTAAAGGGTCGATCAAGTAGTAAAGTGAATGGGATGCTATGTTTCGAAAACCTAGGGATACCTCAAGTTTGATCCCTACCCGAAGCAAGATGCGTCCTTATTCCTGTTATAAAAAGGGGAAAAGATGTACGTGCATTTGAAATGTGAAAAGGAGAAGTTAAGATCGGCTTGAGAATATATAAAAGAGATAGGTCCCAACTTATGCGGGCAACTTTGGCTTTTGCAACTAAAAAAGAGAAAGGTTAATACCACGAAAAGTCCAAAATTGGTACCTAGCGATGAATTCATCCAAAAGTAATTTTTTGACCACGAAAAATCTCAAATCGGTACGCTTGTGACAAATTTATTCAAAATGACCATAAAAAATCATAAATCAGTACACTTATGATAAAATTATCATAAACTAATTTCTTAACCCAAAAGAATCCCAAAATGGTACATTTGTGGTAATATATATCTTTTGTTAAATTGGATTAATATCATAAAAAAAACACAAAAATGGTAAAGCATGACAAATGAGTAAAATCACAAACCAATACAACAATTAACTATCATGTGTCATTAACTCGGTTATTTGACAATAAAATTTAATCTAAGACTAATCGAGTAAATTTGTCACAAATTCATCAATTTGGGATAAATCCGTCAAAAATATATGGTGGTAAAAAAATTAGTTTAAGATAATTTGTCATAAATGTACTAGTTTTGAGTTTTTTTTGGGTGTCCATCAACCTTTAACACTACCTAATCAAGCAATCTATTCATTTCAATCAAGAAATGAAATGCACAACATTTGCAGGATGTGGCTAACTGGATGCAGGATCTGCTTTTCAAGTAGTAAAGGGAATGCAATGCCCCGTTTCAAAAACCTAGGGATATCTCAAGTTTTTTTTTTTGGTAAAGAGGGATATCTCGAGTTTGATCCGTATCAGAAGCAAGATACGTCCTTACTGCTGTAACAAAGGGAAAAAGACGTACGTGCATTCGAAATGTGAAATGGGGGAAGATAGGATCAGCTCGAGGACATATAAAAAGAGGGATAGGTCCCAACTCATGCGGGCAACTTTGGCTTTTGCAACCAGCAAAGAGCAAAAGGAATTCGATTACCAATCCCTAGAAAAAGAAGTTCCCAGCGATTGCTCTGCAGCTTTTTGCCTTCTGTCCTCAAAGTACAAACCGAGCAGTGACAACAGGGAGTGATGGAGATGATGCTTGTCCGACGCTCGAAAAAGAGGAGGCCAGCGAAAAAGGACCAATTAGCAAAGCCCCCACGCCCGTTTGAATCAGAGTTCCGTGCCTCTTTCCTTTTTGTAGGGGTTAACATGTACGTGTTTTCATTCAAATAACTCAACCCTTGCTTAGGTTCAATTCCCTCATCACTCCTAGAGGAACTTCTCAATTCTCAAAACAGTTTGGCCCAAAACTACATAACAATTCTTTTCTCACAAGTCCCCTTTTTTCCCCTTTGAACGTCTAAGCTGTCACTTTATGAAATCAAGGAAAATTAAGACAAGGATAAAATTTCAATTGGTGAGAATACTAATAACTAAAGAATAATTCGGTTGCTGTCATGCTTTGAAGATGGCCCGTGGAAACTTGGGCCGAGTACCCTCTGCCCCGTTAGCGGGCTTCTGATGATCAGCACATCTTGGGCTGATACTAAATGTGCATTCAACCACTATGGTCCAGCCATTGGAGGAAACAAGTCAAGAACTTGATGATGAATTACAAAAAATATTCATCAAAGGCAATTAGAGCTTAATGCTCAAATGGTCATATCTATCTGATACGTTACTTGTATCACCCTCAGGATGATGGCAATGGGAATATCATTTTCGCTTTAGTGGTTATTCTTTACTTGTTCAGTGTTGCATTCACGTAAATGACTTCCATGTTATCAGATTAGTCAGAGACCTTCCCGATTATTGCAGATAAGATAAACGGAATACCATCCATGTGAACGAAAGCAAACTGAGGAATGCCCACAGATGGATCAAAGGGAAAAAAGCTTTCATTCAGTTCAGCATTGATTTGTGTAAACACTTGAAGCAAGCGACATATGTGGGAAGGACAAATGAGACAGATTCAAATAATTGTTGCTTCTTCTAACAATTGCTTGATGGATTTCTTCATTTGAATAGGATTTGTGTTAGATCTATTTCACAGCGACTCCAGATCTCCCTTCCTGTACAGCCATTCCCATCAAGCTTGAGGCTAGAGACCCCAGAGGCGGTAAGCCACACCATGTCCATGTATAAATCTCGCATCTTCTTCCGTGTAGACATGGGTTTCCTTCACAAGTCTGAAAGACACATGGAAAATCTAAAATCAAAACCTGTATGCAGTGACCTTATGGAGGAAAATGTCGTCGATGCCACTTTTCGATTAGCACAAGCAGCAGAGAGAACCATTCACTTACGAGGTCAAAAACCATCTTGTTTAGGGTGGCTGAAGCAAGGAACGCAGCACCATTGAGATAGGAACAAATTGCCCTCCATTCTCTTTTCTATTCTCTTATCAATTTCCTTGGCGTCCAGAGAACGGTTCATCAGAGGCCTGATTCAAGAAACCCATCAAGAATGTGAAGCAGAAGATGAAGTAAAAGTTAACTAGCTGAATGATTTTGATCAAGCAAAGACATACCATGACCCATCCCCATGTATCAGCAAAAGATGGCACGTGGGCCGTATAAGGAATGACATCTGCAGAAAGATGATAAGGCACGGTCCATTACATGTCTGATTACTTTGATTCACAGGCTTAGTAGCTCATTAGACAATGAATATATTGGCAAGGCTTAGGCTGGTGGAGAGAATTACATTTGAAAACTTGCTTAATTGTATTGTATATGGATGAGAAGACCTCCTTGTGGCTGAAAATGTCGGGGCTGGTCCTGCCTGCGCATCAGAAAGTCGTAACCCAACATACACAGACCAGCAAAGAGTTAACAATATTCAAATTTTCATCAATTCCGAGAGACTATTCCTTCACAACCATATGAAAGATTTTTTTCTCCCAGGGCTGAAATTGGAAATCTCATGTCATTCAAGCAGAGATATGGTGAAACTGTGTGAAGGGTACCTGAGTGACAAATATGCCATTCTTGTTGAGCTTAGGCTTTATAATCTTCTCATAGAATGACTTGGTGTAGAGCTGATAGCATGGTCCTCCTTCCACTGGATCAGCTAGATCTCCAACTATAATGTCAAACTTACCTTTCCTATTCTGCAGTTCGACCCTTTAACAGTGATATTTATTCCATCAGCTTAAGTTCAACATTATCCAACTGATCCACTACAAATGAAATCCAGGCAACTTACTTTGCATCATTTATGACTAATTTCAGCTTCTCACTAGAAAAGGCCTCATGATTTTCAGTCAGATGTTTCTTGCAAAAATCAACCACTTCCTGCAGTTCATCAGGAAAGAATGTTTACAAGAATGTACTCATTTTGCACCTGAAGTGTAAGCATCTACAGGAATTAAGTGCAGTCAAAGCTATTTAATATGGTCCTACAAGAACAGCAATTCTTTGTTCAAACAGTCCTTATGTCGACTGACCAAAGTCTTTATGACATACTCAACCATCTAAAATTTCTGATCATACTAAGCAAAGTCGCAAGACACCTGTAACAATACTTAAATCGAACTCGAAGATTATTAGATTTGGCTTGGCCCATTCATTACATTTAGACTGACAATGTCCTTGTAATTCTTGATTTGATTTGATTTGAGACTCTCTACACTTATGGAAACATGATGGTAACTTAGCAAACTTCAAACTTAGAAAATATAACCTGTCTGAGTTACCTTGTCGATATCACACATGACCACTTCTTCAATTGACACGTGCTTCAGTGCTTCTCTTGCAGCTGAACCCTCGCCACCTCCCATTATAAACAATTTTTTTCGGCTAACAAGACAATTAACGCATCAAAGTTAAAATCAGTTGATCGAGAAAACTTATAAACAAGGTAATTTACAGATTTATGATGAAATTACTGGAAAACTTAAGTTACAGGCATCTTGGTGAAGACTTCTCCATAATCAATACACTTACCATCATAGTGAAAATTCATAACCATGAGGATTACAGGTAAAACTGATCGGCACTATTTTATTGAATTTACAGAATTATTGATGAGCACAAAGCACCGTGGGAGTACACATGATCTTATCTATCTAACTGCCATCTGAATCAAATTTAATCGCTCTTGAGACCTTCAGGTAATGTGACAAACAAAATGGTGAAGTTGGATCCCAGAGGGACAAATGAGAATGGACTTATGAATGAGGCCATGTAAAGTGAATACAACTTCCTGTAAAGGACTTACTTTGGATGACATAAGAGTGGAGGGTGAATCAAGCATTCATGGTAAATGAACTCGTCCTTTTCAGCGCTCTGCATTTTCCCATCTATCAACAAGACCTGAAAACGAGCAGCACATAACAATTTGTTCACCATGTTAAAAATCATATTCTGAACAAGAGGAACAGAACAAACCTTCCCAAATCGCTTGGTGTCGAGGAGAGCTATCTGCTGATAAGCGCTCGTCCCCCTATCCAGCACTCTAAAGATACGGATGGAGAGAGTCAGTTCTCCAAATACCTCTTTTGTGAAAAAAATAGTAAAATGGACCAAACGAGTTGAACAGAGAGCACAGGATTGATCCTGAAAGAGTATGACAATTTCCCCAATCCAGGAAAAGTAAAACAAATCCCCACCGTTCTTGCAAATATGCAGATCAATCAACGCTCTGTACGTCCATAATATTCTTATGCCAAAGCATTAAAGAAAAGACAGAGAGAAACAACATATGCCTAGTATGAAGATCAGCACGGTTTGATTATCACTACGTAGAATTTCCATGGTTCTTCCTACTTCGGAAGAGTAAGACTACTGATAAACACATCCGTTTTCAATGCAGGAAATGAACATATCTTTCCCCATAGCAGTAAAAATATCAGTGGAGAGGTTATAACATACTCGAGTAAACGTATCGACACTAGAAAGGTATATGACAATGCTTGTGCAGGAAAAAGAAATGTGAAAACTGAACCTAGCATGGTTTTAACCATGTTATGTAAACTCAATTTCTGGAACAAAAGACTCATTGAACATTCGAATACCAACTGTTGAGCTGTGCATGTTTTCTGGGTATAAATGATTCGGTCAATGAGAAACATCAGATTTCATAGACAAATTGCAAATGTCAGTTTAGAGGCTTTAGACTACTATCGACCCTTTATCCATAATTGTGCAAGCCAATGACCTCTGATGACAGAACTCAACCACAACCTGTTCCTCTAGACTGACAACCAATCACCCTCAATCTCCATTGAAGTACACGTATTTCTCGATCATCTAGACCTATGAACAATGAAATACGAACGGACCTCTCCAGAGTGAATGACCATTTGAGATCATCCTCCAACTGCTCCTCGAACCAGACGCGACCATCCGCAGGAGCCTCCTCCACATTCCTCTCCCCTCATTGCCGTTCTTGGGGAGCCCATCATCACTGTGCAAGATTTCCAGATTCCCAGTACCCATTTTCAAGAAGAGAAAGATCTCGCCAAGAAGCGAGACGTTGTCGGTTTGGTTTGGTTCTGTGGGGAGGAGGAACAGGGAAAGGGCGGGGTTGCAGTGAGATTCCTGAAGCTCGAAGCTGGCATCTTATAGGGGAAGGAAGCAGCGGTTAAGCGCCTAAGTAAAAAAAGTTTGTGCACTCACCGGAACCAGTCGGTAGGTGATGATTGTGTCACGGGGCAGGCTTAAGAATTATCCGCGTCTCTTTTCGCTTGCCAACCGAGCACTTCGAAAAAGCGCATCATCGTTCATGGCGACTCCGCATGTTTTGGTGCCTCCATTTTTTTTTTTTCTGAAAGTCCACCGGATCTACTGGGGAAGTGGTAAGAATAAAAAAATGTACAAGAGCAAAGGTCAGAGAATAGTAATATATCTTATCATTTCTCGTGTTATTTTTTTTTTTTATATGAACGATCTTTATGTACTTCTATTACGAAATTAAAATCTAGGCGTTACACGTGACATTCGACCAAAATTCAAATGGCATCACATCGCGGCAAATTAAAAGCCTCGCGTTTTCATTTTTTTAATGCGCATATGATCTTCAACTTTTAATTTTGTTTCAACGCGATTTGATTTTAGTCAAACTTTAGCACGGCGACATGGATTTTTAATGTGTTTAGTATAGTCTATGAACTTTGGTCTTTGAACCGCATTAAATTGTTCAACGTAACACTTCCATCAATTCAAGATTAGACAATATCGAATATTTTTCTTTTTACCATTCAAAGACTGTATTAAATATGTATCAAAATTTTAGGGATTATATTAAATAAATTAAAAATTCAGTGATTATATTACATTAAGTAGAAATTCATGTAGGAATTATGTCATTTTCTTCATCGAATAAACAGAAGGAAGCTCAATTATCTCACAAAATCTCATGGATTTGACAGTTCGTCGTCACCACTCACAACGTCGATGCGTTATAGTTATCCACACGGTCGGTAATCGCGCTTCTTTCTTTTCAAAAGAATTTAAATTTCAAATCAATTTTGACAGAGATAAAGACGATGGCTAACTTAAAAAAAGCACATGATATGTGTGGTCGCCATTTTGGTGGTGCCGGGAAGGCGATGGGGGTACAGCTGGGGAAGGAGGAAGGAGGAAGGAGGAGGGGGCGAGCATGCGCAAAGGACGGGCGAGGGAAGGGAGCAGCGGTTAAGCGCCAAAGAAAAAAAAGGGTTTTTGCAACTCATCGGGAACCCGTCGGTAGGTGATGATTGTGTCACGGGCGGGCTTTTTCACTTGCCAACTGAGCACTTCGAAAAAGTGCAGCGTCTTTCATGGCGATTTTGCATATATTCGTGCCTCCATTTTTTTTTTTTGAAAGTCCATCGTAACTACTCGAAGTAAGAATTAAAAAAAAAAAAATACTAGAGCAAAGGTCAGAAAGAGAAATATATCTTATCATTTCTCATGTTAATTATTATTTTTTATATAAATGATATTTATGTACTTCTCGATATTAACATTTACGACATTTTGAATAGGGGTAATGATCAAATATGTCCATGAACCTAGGTTCAATTTGTAAAGTGATATCTGAATTTTAATTTGTTCAATGTAGTCTTTGAATTTTAATCAAATGTCAATGTGGCACCTCGATTTTTAATTTATTTAGTATAGTTCTTAACTTTTAGTATATATTTAATATGGTTTTTGAATTGTATCAAATTGTTCAATGTAACACTTCCATCAATTCAAGACAAGGATCGATATGACAATATTTTCATACAAGTCATAAATCAGAATATGTATAAAAAATTTAGCGATTATATTGAATAAATTAAAAATTCAGAAACTACTTTGCACATTAAGCAAAAGTTCAGATAAGATCGTGGTCATTTTCTGCATCAAATAAATGTGTTGGAGGAAGTCTCATTGCCTCGTTTAATCTCATTGATGTGATCAATCGTCATTTACTCAAAACGCCGATGCTGCTATGCTTATCTATATTGCTGGTAATCGCGCTTCTTTCTTTTTCAGAAAATTTAAAATTCAAATCAATTTTTGACAGGGATAAAGACGATGGCTAACCAAAAAGCACATGATATATGTGGTCGTCGTGGTGCC